>CM052900.1:157219199-157277507 GCA_028534135.1 Potos flavus | reverse complement strand
AGAGAGAGAGCATAAGCAGGGACAGCTGCAGGCAGAGGAAAAGGGAGAAGTAGGCTCCATACCGAGCAGGGAGCCAGATGCAGGACTCGATCCCAGGACCCTGGGATCACGACCTGAGCCAAAGGCAGACGTTCAACCAACTGAGCCACCCAAGCGCCACCCCTCCCCACCCCCCAACCCCGGTCTTTTCAAACTGACACAACACCGGATGCAATGCCAAGGCCCAACTACACCTCGAAGCTGCCCCCCCCGACATTCGGCATTGCCTAGGACTTCATTGATTCATACAGGCCGGTGCACACAGCTCAGCAGGCCAACCATCCCCTAGCCCAGCAACAGCCAGAACGTCGAGCAGCAGCGAGGATCCAGGCTTAGACCTACTCACTCCCCAGGGATATAGGCTTCTCTTTTTCTGGCTCTGCTCACCTTTCAGAGGGCAGTGACCAGCACTGGCACCAACTTATACCCTGAACAGGGCTCCCCAGGTCATGTCCCGTGAGCCTGGGTGTTGGCCTCCACGGGCCAGATGGTCCATCAGCTTTTACTGTGGTCCCGGAATGCCCCTCCCCTCCTCTCTGACATTCTTTTCCCTGATTTCCTTTAAATCCCTGTGCGAGGCACACCTCCATTCCCCACCACCAAGCAGAAGTGCGCTCCGTCTCCCACACTGGGCGACTGAGGACCTTCCCCGTCAGGACCCTCCAATCAGAGGTCAGAAATAGTGCCTCCTTAGGAAAACAGAGATACTTCCCTTTGATTTGGCTTTGTACAGTTCGAGAGCATTTTGGCAAATCTGATCTCATTGTTAATTTGATCTCATTAAGGCGGTTTATGGCCATTTCTCCATCAGGAAGCTGAGTCTCAGAAAAAATAGATTGCTCTGGGCCACGCGACAAGTGAGTGGCAGAGGGAGGGCCTAAACGCAGCCTGTCTGGGCTCCATAACTGACCTCTCCCCATAATCAGGCTGTCTGGCCCAACTTTTCGTCTGTAGCCATCGTCCCTGTAAAACTGCTTCCTGGGGCAGATTTTTGTGTCTTGTAAAGTCATCACTGCTTCTGAGCCCCACTGAAACCTAATTTCTTTACTGTACCTGGAATCCAGAAACAGAGAAATGACCCTCTCTGAGCTGACACCCCTTTTTCCAGGGCTCAAATGCTCCTGGAGGAATAAAACATTCAGATAATGACAATTTAATTAAAATTCGTTAATTTGACCTTCCTCTTCTGAACCGTGGGAATAGGACATGACGGAGACTCACACAAGCAGAGAAGGATGCTGCATGGGGGTGGGGCAGGAATGAACCCCACCTGCTTCAGGACCTCGCCCACCCAGTGAAATCCAGAAACAGGCAAGCTGTGCTCATAACCAGGGAGGAGAACAGAATAAAGCCAATTAAGAAATCAGAAACAGAAAACCTTTCTGGGAGGGACCCACTTGGCTCTTTCACCATCAGCCGGAGGTTCTCTCCCAAGGAAAGCAGAGACGTCTGGCTTTGAATATTTTTGTTCTTCCATAGTACTACCAAATGCTAGACTGCAGTGCTCTTATTTATCTCTGCCAAGAATTAAACTGCATTGGTTTCTCTTTGTTTTTCGCCAGAGTCCTGGTCACCAGGGCAAGAAGCTGAGAGTAGAGAATAACTACAATTTAGGTGGGAGAGCTCTAGATTAATTCTGGACCACTCTGGGTCCAGCATGCTTTACGATGTATGAGGCAGATTTTCTGCATCTGTATATTTGCCAACTGCTGTTCCACTCATATATTTCAAAGGTAATGGAGGCCAACATTTTTATCAACCCCGCTGATATAAATCTCACTCTATCAAACCAGAACACTGTCTTAGGACCTCCTATCTAACCTTGATTTTGACATTTTTTTTTAATCCCACCTAAATACCTTATGCCGCACAAAGCTTCTTTGCCCAGCCCCAGCTAAAGTGCTTCTGTAACAGTTGCTGGCATTTAGTAAGCATTCAGTAAGTGTTAGTGATTATTATTAGCAACATGGCCCTTAGCATCAGCAGCATACATTCCTTTTGAACTTTTGATGTAGAGTATGACAATTTCCAGAAGATGTTCCATAACTAGTTACTATTGTTTCTAATCTGAACAGCAACATGAAATCTGGGCACAGTCCTGTGTAGGAGTCCTTCTGTGGTAGAAACAGCAGGCAGCTCTACAATCTCTGAAATGCTGAAGAAGCTTGAAAATCATGATTCAGCCCCACCCTGCGAGGTCAAGGTGCTTTTAGCATTCAGCCCAACCCAGCTCAGGGCACCTCTTACAGGAAGCCAGCCCTGGAGAATGGGGCTTGTTGGGGGCAAGAATCCAGTTCCCTTTTCTCCTGGACACACAGCTAGACTACATTTCCCAGCCACCCTTGCTGTGGGAGAGGGATCACATGACTGTGGCTTGGCCAGTGAAATGTGAGCAGAACTGATGTACATGGATGTCCAGTCCTAGCCTATCTAAAACAAACAAACAACCTCTCCAATGCAACCCTTCATGTCTGGGTCTTCCCCATCCATAAGACTAGATCCGAGGCCCAAGGTGACATCAGAGACATGAGGTGGAAGGAACTCGGCCCACAAGTCTCTGTGTGGAGGAAAGCAAAAAGCAGTCAAACGCACACCCACACTGAACTATTGCATAAGCAAGAGTAGTCTTTGTATTATGTTCAAGTACTTAAAATTTGGGATTCTTAGGTACAGCAGTGAGCCTGCCTTAATTAATACAGAGTCTTCAGTTATTTGGGAGACAAATGAAGCAAATTGTTGAGTGTGCCCTCCCAACAAGTTCTGAAGAAAGAGGACATCTGTTGACATAGTTTTATTTACCATACAAATTCGTGGTACAAAGCAAATGTCACCAGCAAGCATGAACAAATGAAACAGATAAGTCTCATTGCTCGGAGGGAAACTCTGGTGGAAGGCCAGAAATTTCTCCCTGCCCCCTCCCATAGTGATGTAGATATTCTCGGGCATTATGAGCTGTGGTTCTGCTAATTCTAATTCTGGAAGGTTCCATCCTGAGAGCTTGCTGAGGCCTTTAAGTAGTATCATTTTCATTTCCATTAAACCTGAGGATCCCAAGAGTGCCACCTGGCTGAGAATTCTCTGTCTTGACCAGGCACACAAGAGCCCCAGACCATGCAGGGAAGACATGGGCCCCAAGCCTTTTTAGAATGTTAACCCAGAGTGGAACTCAAGCATGACACATCCCTTGTCTGAACTAACATTTCTCATCTGTACCTGAGGGGGTTGAGTCAGATTACAAACTAGTAGCTGGGGAGAAAGTGCAGCGTGCAGGTGTGTGTTACTTGGCTTGCAAGGTAACATTCTATATATTTTAATTAGTTCCCAACAGTTAAAAAATTGGGATTTTTGCATTTAAAAAATCTGACAGCTCTTGAAAAGTCTGGCAACACTAGGCTTGTGTTCCCTCAGGGCAACAACTGGCTTTCCTCTCCAGACATGACATATGCTCTCTGGGTTGCACAAATCCTGCCCCATCCACCCGGATTAGTCATTCATTTACATTACCTGCCTGGATGGCCTGTATTGGTATTTGAGTTTGAGACCCTGCATTCTAGGCGATTTCTAGTGGTCCATTCTTCCTGGTTCAGACGAACATGGTCTGAATCACTTTGTTACATAATCTCTTGCTGCATAACAAACTGTCCCAACACACAGTGACTTAGAACAACCACTGTTTAATTATATCTTGCGGTTTTGTGGGTCAGGAGTTCAACAGGACGTTGATAGATGTGACTTCTGTTTCATATCATGTTAGCAGAGGTCCCTCATTGCTCTTTAGCTGGTGGCTGAGCTGGAATGGAGAGTCTAAGATGGCACCACTCACATGCCTGATGCCTTGGCACAGAGATGGTTGGAAGTCTAGGATTTCCTGGGTCTGTGACCTGGAGCACCTCCACGAGACTTCTCCAGCACAGCGTACAATCTAAGTGGCTGGACTCATATGGTGGCTCAGGGGTCCCAGAGTGAGAATTCCAGGAAATTCAGGCAGAAGCCATAAGGTCTCTTGAAACCTAGTCTCAGATAGTCTAGAACATCACTTCAGCCATATTCTGTTAGTCAAGCAAGTCACTAGGCCAGCCTAGTCCTGGGGAGGGGAATTAAACTCAATAGGAAGAATAGAAAAGAATTTATAACATCTTTAATCTACAGATTTATTATTTAAATTTGGTTGCCCTGAGTTAGAAGGTACTGATTATGCTAAATAAATGTGTCTTATAATAATTCACTGTATTTCATAAACCTGATGCCCCTGAATTCAGAAACAGAAGATAGGTTTATATAGGAGATAGCTCATTCTACACTGTGCCCAATGCCCTTTTAGATGTCCCCCATGGCATGCAATATCACAAAAGACACTAGAATACAAATAATTGAACTTCAAACTTTTATAAGAAAAAAAGAGTAGTATTGATTCATACCAGTAAAAGTAATTACATAGGTAAATACAGTATAAATCATGCATACTTTTTGTAATTATTTTCTTTTATCTGATTTAAAAGGCAACTATGTAAACAAATAATTATAAAACTGAGCCATGGCCTTATAATGTATAAAAATGTAATTTGGATGATGAAAATAGCATAGAGGAGAAGGGAAGGAATTGTTCTTTATTTGAGGCAAAATTTCTGTATCCTATTAAAATTAAGTTAGCATTAATCCAAACTAGATTATTATGAGTTAAGATGCTAATTGCAGTCCCTAGGGCAATTACTAAGAAAAATAACTTAAAATATATTGTAAAAGAAGGAACACAGAAAATAAAATGGTAAATTGAAAATATCTATTTAATACAAAACAAGTCATTAATGGAGAAATGGAAGAACATAAAAGCCTGGTGGTGGGTATTGAGGAGTGCACGTATTGCATGGAGCACTGGGTGTGGTACATGAACAATGAATCTTGTAACACTGAAAAAATAAAAGTATTTGGGGGGGGAGAACATAAAAGAGATGAGACATACAGAAAACATATAGCAAAATGGAAGATGTAAATCCTACTTTTAAAGGATTACGTTACATGTAAATGAATCAAACATTCCAATCAAAAGGTAGAGAGATTAGCAGAGTGGATAAAAACAGGATCCAGCTATATGTTGTCTTCAAGGGACATGCTTTAGATTTGAAGACAAAATAGGTTGAAAGTAAAAGAATAAACAGATAAATGTTTGGCTCATGTATCCAAAATGCAAAAGAATAAAACTTGGCATCAACATTAGCTGGATCTGGGAGTTCTAATGATGTTGTCAGGACTCAGTCTTACTCATTTAAGCATTCATCTGTGTTAGCTCCACTCTCAGTTATTTGGCCTCCACTGGCAGCACCCCTGGAAGCTTCCAGTTTAGCAACTCCAATGCAAAGTAAACTTTTTCTCTACCGTAGCAGCAAACTTCCTGGTTTGAGTTTCATTGGCCTGCCTGGGTCAAATGTCCACACCTGAGCCAGTTCCAATGGCCAGGCATGAGTCATGACCCCTACCCTGGATTCAGAGGCAGTTTGGCTTAGCCTCTCCTGAACAATATGCCTGAGAGTAGGTGAAGAGTGCTCCTACAATGGAAGCCAAGGGGCTGTAATCAGAATAAACGAGAGTGCATACGTGGCTGGCCACTAAACAAGTGCCCACCGCACATGCATTAGGTCCTCTTGGATCAGAGGGACATTCTCTAACTCTAGAGAAAAGCAAAGCTAACTAAACTATGAAGAGTTGAAACTTGTCTTTATGTCCATGTTTTAATTGTCCAAAAGAGAGACTGGGGAAAGGAAGGACGGAATCTCATACCGTGAAACACCTGCTCTGTGCCAGTCTTCTTTACATACCTAATCTTACTCAAGCTATGTTAAACCCTGTGCACTAGATGGAATTCTCAGCTTCTTGAAAATGAGGAAACTGAGGCACAAGGAGATCAGTCATTTTGCCAATGTGCCCATTTGCCAAGTGGTAGAGTCAGAATTCCACCCAAGTCAACACAACACCAGAGCCTAGGGTTCTTTTCTGTACTCCATTGCCTGCATCGCATATCATGTCATAGTTATGTACCTTCCTACCTGTCTGTGTTTGGTTGAGAACCGGGAAGAAGCCACGGACATGCTCAGGGTGGAGTTTGACTTCACCAAAAATGTGGCCTTGAATGTTAGGATTAAAGCTAAATTGGGGGTTTTGAGGATTGAGCACCAGTAAAGCATGAAGTCAGAATTTCTTGGCTTTCACTTTACTGGAAAGTTATTTCACCATCAGTGTCTGGTTGTCGATGGTTTTGTAACTTGTATGCTTGTATTTTTCCTGCCTAGGAATCTCTGAGGGTAGGCATCATGGGCAGTTTACAAGATGGTCTCCTGATGGTGATGCCTCATGATTCTTGGTTTTATTTATCTCTATTCCAGTTGACATCACACCACATTTTCAGTCTTTGGCTTCATCTTGGTATTAGGTATGGGCCATGATGAAAACTGAGATTGCCACACTTACTTTTTCTCTCACTTTTCCTTCTCTGCCACCTCTTTGGAAGAGGTACATAACCAATGTTGAAATCAGATCATTCTCTTCATCCAGATCTGTCTTTGAAGATGTTTCTCTCCTTTTTGGTGGATTAAGGCAGTAGTTCCTACAATATGTTCTGCTGAACACAATTACCAAGAATCTCAGCCATAGAAAAGTGGGATGTTGCTATCAGATCATGGGGGGATATATGTCAGGCATATGGGAAAAAAAAAAAAAAAAAAAAGCATCCACTATATCTCCTGTGAGGTTATAAAGTATTGCAATAGATCTTTTCTACCAAAATTATTTGGCCAGCCAGTCCAAAGACAGCAATAGTCTAAATCTAAAAGGTAGCATTTTTATTTATCAGGAATGAAAAACCAGTCCCCACCCACAGCTAGTGAAAACAGAAAAGTAGAAACTTCGTTTTATAGGAGACATGAAACCTCTTTGCTTGTTTCCATTCCATCCCATTTTTTTTTTATGAAATGAAAGGTTATTTTGCTAGCAGAAAACTGTTATTGTTGCTGAATTTGCTAAGAAAATTGGGCAATTTATCAGTGAAGATGGCAACAGCAAATATACAGGGTTGCCAGAGGCATTATTTTGCCATCCTCAGCAGCATTAACAAGTTAAAAAAAAATTCTAGGTTGCAGGGTGGCAATAATGAATTTTGGTCTCCTAGGCAGGAAGGTGGATGGTGGATGTGTTTCCCACTGAGCATGTCCTGGTGGACAGCAGAGGTTTTTAGAAAAGAGACCATGATGTCAGATTCTTATTAGCATTAATGATGGGTTGCTCAACAAAATCTCTGAACCTTACACTACAAATCTTCCTGGAGGATTTGGGACTAACGGTCAGGATTAAGTGACTATTTTCTCTGTCCTTGCTGGGTTAGCTCTTCCTTATTGGCATTCCGTGTAGGTTTTTTGGCTTTGAATAATGTCTTGTTCTGTAAAAACATCAAAAATAGTGTCATGATCAGGAGCAAAATGGATGGCGTTGCGTTGATACGGCAAACACTATTTTAAGGGGGTAAGTGAGTCTGGGTAGTGATAATGTTGAACAGCAAAGCTATTGTTATGGACCATTTTACAGGAGCAGGTCCTTTTTAAGGCTGTGTGCTTACATATTTTATAAACAATGTGCTTGAGAAATGTCCAGCAAGGTACAATGGAGAGAATAAGAATGAATGCTGAGTTAAGACGGATAGCCCAGTTTGAAAGTCCTGTTATGAAAAATAGGAAATATAGATATGGGCAGAATATTATGTCAAGTAGAGAGATTAAACACAAAGCAGGCCTTCTCCAAAGAGGCATGTCCGTGGTCCCCTCTGTAAATAGTCGGTGCGTGGGGACAGCAACAAATTGTTGGAAAGGGAGAGAAGGGTGTGGCCATGGAAATGGGCCAGAGCACAGGAAGAAGATAGAAAGAAGGAAAACCAGCCATTTTGCCTACACCAAAACACAGAGAGATGGCATGTCACATCTGCCATTTGACAAAGCATTTCTGCCAATTGCAGGGAGCAACTTTCTTGGGAGAGAATGTTGGACTGAATATAGGTTTATTTATTTAGGCAGAAGACCCATAATAGCCAACAATTTGCAGCTCTATACTGAAAGGAGAATTTCTTTCTGCCCGCCTTGGAAACTCTGCATTTGTGAGCACGTTGCATGTTAACCAGAGTTCCCTTCGTTTGCAGGCAGAGGAAGGTATAGGTGAATTTGGAAAGTATGGGGAACGATTTTCAGAAGTTCCCTTGTGCTCTTCCCACATACCGTCACCATCACCTGCTGTGTAGATACAGTCAGTTGCTAAGATGGCTTCCAATGACCCCCCAGCTCCTGTTGTTTATGTCCTGGGTGGTCCCACGGTGAACAGGGATGACTTGCATCACCAATAAAACAGTGCACAAACAGTAGGGTGTGACTTCTGAGACTAGGTCGTAAAAGACGTTGTGGTTTCCATTCTTTCTCTTGGATTATTTGTTCTGTGGAAAGCCAGCTGCCATGTTGTAAGGACACTCAAGCAACCCTATGGAGAGGCCCGTGTTGCGAGATGCTGAGGCTGACTGCCAACAGCCATGTAAGAGCACCGTCTTGAAAGTGTATGCTCCACGTCCAGTCTAGCCTTTGGACTACTACAATCCCAGACAACATCGTGACTGTAAAGTCATGACATCAGTCAGACTCGGCATCAGAGCTACCCAGCTAGGCTTCCCCCAAATTCCTGACCCATAGGACCTATGAGACAATATTTTTTTGTTTTGTTTTAAGCCACACTTTAAGTTTGGGGATATTTTGCTATGCAGTAATAATTAACTAATACAACTGGCTATCATTCTTCATTTGGGATTTGCTTCTATAATTATAATATTAAAGTATTTCAAACTTTTATATGAAAAGATAATAGGACAAGTAACATAAATTCAGGTTTTAAAGGGTAAAATTACATATCCTAACATGTATCCTATGCGATAAAAGCCAGATAAAGCAATATCCTGTGTAAATAATTTCACCCAAAAGTCTAAAGCTACACCCATCCAAGGCCTAATAAGAAGACATTGTATAGACTTTGAGTTTTGCTCTGAGTGAGATGAAAAAGCCATCAGAGGATTTTGAGCAGATGAGTGACATGACCTAAATGATGTGTCCAGAGGACAGTCCTATGTGCCCAGACTACTGTGTACCCGGGTATATGCTGGGATCTTTGGGGTTAAGGATGTCCAGCCCCTGCCCTCAAGGTGCTTCCAGACTCATTTATATTCAGCTCCACCAGGAAAATTTTCACTCCTCCCTTTCTTTGGGCCGTAGCTTGGAGCTTATTCTAAATTAAGAAGAGTGAACTAAGTGGAGAATCAGAACGTTCTCCTTATGCACAAATATTCAGAAAAGCTACAACAGTTCTGTTCCTTGGCTCTGAGACTGCTTAACTTACATCTAAAGGCTCATTAGAAATGTGACAGTGTTATAGACTCCCAGAAGCTCTAGGATTCCATCAGTCAGTTACATTGTGGTAACAAACAACCCCCAAAGCTCAGTGCTTCAAACAATGAAGTTTCATTCTTGCTCATGCTATGTGTCCAGTGCAGGATGAAGGAGTCTCTGCTCTTCGAAACCACTCTGGGGCCCAGGCTGATGAGGTGCCACCTCCTATGACACCAACATGCTACAGCAGAGAAAAGAGGGCTGGGGGTAAATGCTTTGGCCCATGAGTACCACAAGGCATTTCTCTATGTTTCATTGACCAACACTAGTCATAAAGCAACACCATCTTCTTGGTGGGGAGGAAGCACTATTGTACGCATACCTGGAGGTAGAAGAGAACTGAATACTGACAAATATCAGTTATGCCTACAGCAAGGAAGCTTCTCTTTTCCTTCTTCATAATCTAGTGGGAAGAGTAAGAACAGCTCAGGAATCACAATTTGAGTCCCTGAGATCTGTGTCTTCCATGAGATAGGAACAGAGCAAGGGAAATCTTCAGCTGGCTTTCCTTCTTCTTAATGAATGAACACTTATTTACTAAGGACCTATATATATGCAAGGTACTGTGCTGGGTGCTATTGAAGAGATCTAAAGTCAATTAGAGATGGTCCCTCCCTTAAGGGAAGCATATGGCCTCTCAGTTTTAACTTAATTATGAGAGTAAATCGCCTGGAATAATCATTATTTAATATGTTCTGGAGATAAATGCACTTTTCAATTTCCTCATGTCTTTTTTTCCCCAAGTAGATGGGAATGAGTGATAATTCAACTGATTGCCTGTTCCAATTTCTTTGAATTCTCCTCCACGATCAGGGGACAGCAACATGGTCCAGGATTCTGGGACATTGTCACACATTGATCAGATTTGGGATGTTGTCTTCAAATGGTGTTACCAGATAAAATAACAAGAGGTCCAGTTAAATTAGAATTTCAGATTAGCAAAAAATACTTTTTAGTATAAGCATCTGCCATGCAATATTTGGGACATACCTCTACTAAAAAGCTATCCGTTTTTGTCTGAAATTCAATGTGTAGCTTTCAAATTTGACTGGGTGTCATTTATTTTTATTTGCCAAATCTGGAAAACCTATCATAAGAACCCCTCATCATTATGGAAGCCCCAATCACCTCTAGTTTCATTCTGTACACCTCCCCCTTGCCACCGCCACACTACCACTAGCCAGCCACACTGGTCTCATTTCTGTTCCTTTAATAGACCCGATCTGAGTCTACCTCAGTGCCTTTGCATGTGTTATTCCCTCTGCATGGAACACTCTGGTTCCTTGAGGGACTGACTTCTCTTCTTTCTCCATCTTAGCTCAAATGCCACCAACTCAGAAAGACTTCCTCTGATCAGGTAATCTAAAGCCACACCCTCTTGCCCTGTCTCCATCGCTCTATTATATCACTGTATTTATTTACAACAGTGGCCACTCTCTGAAATTATGCTAGTTTCATTGTATGTCTCTCTTTGCTATAATGTAGCCTCTCTGAGAGCAGGGACCATGTCTGCCTTGTTCTACACGGCAGCTCAACGTGGACAACAGGACCAAGAATGTAGTAGGCAAGCAATAGGCATTTATGAATTGAGTTATGCTTTAGTTTGCACAAGGCTCCTGCCCTCCAGTATGTATGTATATCCGGGGAAGTTAAAGAAAGGGGAGTTAGACAACCAAATTTTATAATTGATTATAGGAATATGTGTGATAAAAGAAAAAAAAAGTACAGCAATATATTGAAGACCAACTGGGGATGCCAAACAGGGTGGGATCTTTTTTCATTGAATTGATTAGGAAAAGCATCTCTGAGGAGGTAATGTGAGCTGAGTTAGATATGAGAAGGAAGGAGTCAAGGGAAGAACATTCAGGGCATAGCAGCAATTGGCAAGTTCCTAAGGCAGGAACAATCTTGGCTTGTTTGAGGAATAGACAGTTGAGCAGCATGTCTGAAATAGCATGAGCCAGAAAGCAGCCAATGAGAGAGGTGTCAGAGTTTCAGCCAGAGTAGGCTGATAATGCAATGATAATATACTGGAGGACTTTAATCGGGAGTAATATGCCCCTTGAGAAGATCACTTTGGTAGCTGTGATGAAAATGAACTATAGAGAAGAAAGTGTGGAAACATGGAGACCAGATAAGAGGCCACTACAGTTGTCCAAGCAAGAGAAGATGGTGGGTTGGCCTAGGCTTTACCATTGGCAATGGAGAGAAAACAGGACAGATTTAAGATAGAACAGTGAGGCATCACCAACATAAATTGCTTAATTAGTAAGTGGAAAGAATGAAAGAATGTATGGGTGAGTGGAAGGATAGGTAAATGGATTCATTGGTGGGTAGATAGTGGATGGATGTTGAATAGATGGATGATGGATGGACGGATAAATGATAGTGGTAAATGAATGGTAGATGATGGATGGATGATTAGATAGATGGATGGATGGAGGGAGGGATGGATGAGTGGATGGGTGGGTGGGTGGGTGGATGGATAGATGGATGGAAGGGTGGGTCGGTGGATGGACGGATGGGTAGATGAATGAGTGGGTAGATGGTTGGATGGGTGGGTGGGTGGATGGATGGATGGATGGATGGATGGATGGATGGAAGGATGGGTGGGTGGGTGGTTGGGCAGATGGATGGATGGATGGATGGATGGATGGATGGATGGATGGGAGATGGATGGATAGATGGATGAATGGATGGTTGGTTGGTAGCTGGATGAAGACATAGAACATACTAAAAAAAAGCCCAGACTCTGGACCCAGTCAGTCTCCTTTTGAATCTCTTAGCTGATACCCTCACAAGCAGAGCAACCTTGAAGAAGTAGCTCAACTCTAAGCCTAACTTTTTCTAAAAAATAGGACAGTAATATGTGTATTATCAAAACGACATGAGGAATAAAGGGGATCACGTCTACTGACTCATTATACCAGTGCCAGAACACAGTAGTTAACTGTTATTTACCTCTAGTATCTTATGCATCAATTTGTAACATTCAAGTGTCTTTTCATCACCCTTATTATCACTTAGTTTCAAACTGTTCAGACTCTTAGACTGCACTAAAACTCAGCACAAACAAAAACATTTATATCAAATGTTTGAATGAAAAGGAAGAATGATGCAGTGTGGGAAGTGTTATAAACTATTCAGTATTTCAATTTTTTTGTTCACAATCCTGAATTCCCTTTGATTTTTTTTTAATATTGGGAGGGATCTTGTGAATATGTGTGAATAATTAAACTTTTTTGAGTTTGAACATAACTTGGAAGAAGCTCATTTCACTGTCAATGATGTGAGGCAAAGGAAAACCCAATAGGCATCTTTTTTACACCAAATAATTTTGTGGTATTTTATTATTATAACTCCTCTCTTCTCAGACAGTCTGAGAAAGTAGTCTTTGGAAGGTTCCTCACTGTGCTATCCAACCTTTTGTGTTGCCTCGATAAACCTTGATTGAAGGAGGAAGAGGAGTAGGAGGGCAGGGGCGGTGCTGCTGCTGCTGGTGTTTGAGCATTAAACATGCACATACATAAAAAGCTTCATATTCACTGTCTCATGGAGCACTCCCAGCACCGAGGATGCTGGTGTATTTCTCTTCCCATTGTGCAGAGGAGTCAACTGAGGCTTTCACAGGATACCGGACATGCCCCAGTAGAGCAGAGATTCACTCTCAGTCTGGTCTGATTCCAGCACTGAAGCTCCCAGCCAAGCTCTGAGACTTCTTGATTGGCTGCTTGGCACTAAGTCATTTCTCAGCATTATTTACTGTGTTTATTCATTCCCCTCCCTCCTCGTTGCCTGACAGCTATTGATTTCTGTGCATGATGGTGCCCTTGGCCTCAAATAGTTTTGCAATTTCTTCCCCAATTTCCAAGTGAACTTTATCATCCGTTGCTTAGTGAAGCTCGTCTTTGTTCTTTGGGCAATAATGGATGATTCAGTAAATGGCATGTCACAGAACAGGAGAGATGCGAGGGCGACCTTTATTAGATTAAATATGTTTTCCCCACCCAGTTCTCTGTAGCATCATGGAATTACTATCAGAAAGCAAACAATGGGGAATGAGCAGTCCATAGCCAAGAGCTTCCCAAACTTGTATTAGTAATTACTTTTCTTGATATAGTTATAATTGTTGATAATAACTATTTCCTATAAAGTGTAACAGTTACTGTATCAGTGTGGTTCTGACATTATGTATTCAGTTTGCTTTAAAGCTCTTTAAGATTATGACTTTGCCCTTGAATGCTACCATCCCCACCCAACTTTCAAACCTGATTCCTATCTAAAGCCCCATCACCCCCTTTTGGATGGAAGACCGATAGGAATGTGTGGATATATGATGATGGCACTGGCAATGGGGTTTCAAATTCTTTGCTACGCTCTCCATGACCCAACTCCTGCCTACTTC
Organism: Potos flavus; assembly: GCA_028534135.1. Lineage (NCBI taxonomy): Eukaryota > Metazoa > Chordata > Mammalia > Carnivora > Procyonidae > Potos > Potos flavus. Next base: position 157,263,602 of record CM052900.1, on the reverse strand, counting down.
CTTCCACTCTCCCTTGTTTGCTTTTCTGTAACTACCGTGGCATTCTTTTTTTGTTTCAACTATACCAAACTTCTTTGCACCTCAAGGCCGTTACACCTCCTGATCCCTCTGCCTAGAGTGTTCTTTCTAAAGACTGGCATCCAGCCATCTCCTCTTCATCATTCATGTTTCAATGCAAATGTCGCCAGCCTGAAAAGGCGTAACTAAGATGCCTCACCCAACCAGGTAGTCTTTTTCCTCTCTCTCTTAAGGTCCTTTCCATCAGGGCAAGGTCTCATCTTGTTTCCGCTCTCTCCTACATCGGACAAAATCTTTTGCGTCTCCTCTGATTCCCTGGGAGCTGCCAGCTACTTGGTTCACACAGCCTATGCCATGCCCTATTAAGCCCACTTGAGCCCACTTGGGGGGCTCTGCCTTCTGCATCAGACTAATGAGTCATATGCCCAGAGTTTCTGCTACTTCCCCATGTGAAGGAGCACACAGTGCAGGGAGTGTGGGATCTGGCTTCCCGAGCAACCGTCAGAGGGGCAGTCCAGCTGAAGGGCTGGACATCCAGTGCCGCTGACTCTCCATGGGGCAAACCATGGCCAAGGGGAAACAGGAAATGAATGGGGCAGGAGGAGTCTTTGGATAGGTCAGCTCTCCTTTCTTGCTCCAAGAAACTACTCTGAGGCATGGTTTCTTCTTGTGTGCCATTCAGAAAAGTCCATATGCCAAGCGGATGCATCTGCTGAGCACCTAGCCTTTTCTCTGTCCACGGGCCGTCAGGGAGTGAAAGACGGCACAATAACACATCACTCACATTCTTACTCGCCTCGCTTCCTTTCTGTCATTCTTGCTGCCCCGGGTCTGCACCTCCCAAATGAAACATAAGCATTTGAATCTTTGCCCCAAGCTTTGTTTTCTAGAGAACCTGGGCCAAGGCAATCTCCAGTCCTGAGAATATTTCCTGGTAGATACAAAACACCCAATATACAGAGGATGGATGGATGGATGGATGGATGGATGGATGGATGGCAATTTCAGATACTCAAAGGCCAATGGGATGAATGAAAAATCAAAAAAGTCACCATTTTTGTCTTTCCCCATGGGACAACCTGATCTTACATATGCCTCAAACCCAACATGTCCAAAAGTAAAATAACCATTCTCTTCCTTAACATTTTACTTTCTTCTTACTCTTCCTTCCCAAGCCATAAACTCTTCCTCACCCATCACCTAATCTGGTACATCTTTCCCATTTTCCTTCCCGTGGGTCACCAGCCTCCATGCTTACCTTATGCCTTAGAGCTACTGCTCTAACTCAGGCCTTTGTAATGTCTCACAGGACTGGTACCCCAGCCACCCAGCTGGCTTCCCTGCCAATTTCAGCCACATCCTGGCTCAGCCATGGTCATTTTTGGTTCTCCTGAAAGCAGAGCCTGAGGCAAGGGCTTGGATGCAGGTGGTCTATTGGGAGGACATCCTAGAAAACAGGAGTGAATAAGAAGGGAAGTGAATCAGGAAAGAAGGAAAGCCAATCAATATAAAGGTGCATTATGAAGGTTGCTGCTATGGGCGACAGGGGCTTGACATCACTGGGACCTCCTCGGAAACATCTAGAATGCCTCCAATAATTGTCTCCCTGAAGGATGGGAAGCTGGAGGATTTATCCACCATCAGTTCAGGATGGCCCCCGTTGGCATTACCTGCTTCACACATCCAGGCTGTGCTTCTGTGCAGGCCACCTGTGCCCCTGTGCTGGTGGACAAGGCTCTGGGACAGAAAGTGAAAAGGACACAAGGGCCAGAGGTGGGGCTGAGCTTCTGTGGAACTGTCCACTGCAGCTGCAGCTGAAATCAGAAGCCGACTGAGGGATGTGACGGCCCTAGAAGCTTCTGGAACAGCATGATCTCTAAAATGCACATGCAACTCTGGCTCCCAGCGGCTAGACTCTGTGTTGGCTTCCCTGCACCTAGGACAGGACGTCCTGCTTTCTGAATCGAGCTCCTGAGACCATCTGTAAAGTGGTTCTGCCTCTGTTGCAATCTCATTTGTGATGACTCCCTACTCCTAGTTTGTTCTCTGCACCATCCACGGCTCTCCTCTCCAAGACTCCTCTGCCTGGAATTCCCTTCCCATCTGCATTCCTTTTCTAGACTCACGGGCCCTTCGAGTTTCCTTTTCTGATGATTCTAGGCAGAGTTTGCACCCAGTCCATATTTCTATCATCGCCCCCACCATTTTTTTAATATAATTATTGCCAGTTCAGGGGCTTCCTCTCCCCTACTACTTAGACAGTGAGCTCACTGGGTATACCGGTGCACATGGCCCTCTCCCTCTTGGCTTCCCCTGTTCCCAGGGAGAACACAGGAAGCATTGCTGAATGGCTGGCTTGTTGGGTGCGTACACGAATGCTCCAGTGTTGACTTACTGAACTGATCCTGGCAACGTAAAAGGACCGAGTCTTCAAGGAGAAGCAGAACCCACATTATGCAAGGCATCTTGGATCACTGTCTCACTCGATCCGCATCCAAATAGTCTGGACCATCTGTTCACAATTATTTAAGGACGCAGAAGCCATTTTTCCAGGTGTCCATCAAGAAGGTGACAGCTCTGAGAGTAAATTCAATTGAACAAACATTTGTTGGAAAGCCACAAAGAGCCAAGTCACTGCTTTAGACACAACATAAGAAGATGAGATTTAAAAAAAAAAAAAAAATACCTGACATGCCTCGAGGCACCGGCGTGCCCAGTGCTGGGGAGTCAACCACAAGGACAGAGACAGGAGAATCAAGATGAGGCTATCAGTATAGCCAGTCCTCAAGTGTCAGAGGGCGCCACCCTCTCCTCTGTGCTTACAGACAGGTACCCACGCTGGAGCAAGAGCAGCCAGTGGAGACATTCGCCTGTAATCTGGAAAGGAGACCATTCCCTGTACCGGGTACAGGTAGCCACAGCCCATAGCCAGCATTTACTGAGCCCCCGGCTCAAAGGGAAGTCATCTCTGCCCTCAGTTCACGTACACTCTGGCAAGGGAGATGGGCATGGAGAAACACAGCAGCAGGATGGTATTAGGAAAATAATGTCAAACAGAGTATGCACAGAGGTTGCATGTATGTACAAGGGTGGATGGGAGCCCCGAGCGCGTTCACACTGATGAACGGTTGCAGGATCAATGAATGTACGCTCGGTCATTGCCTTTCCATCGTGTGTTTCCGGTCTTGTATTCCCTACCCATAGCCTTTCTTTTCTTTTCTTTTTTAACTCAGTTGAGTAATTGTATAACAAGTAGATCAGTCCCAAATGTTTAAGAAGGAGGGCTGCAGTGTCCAACCTCCGAAATTCAAATCCTGCCTCTGCCTCTGATGTGCTCTGTCATTTGGGGCGATGTACCTGCCCACTGAGTTTCCACATCAGCAAAGTGGGGATGATAATAGCGCCCTCTTCATTAAATTCTGCAACAGTGAAATGAATGAGTAGATGAAAGTACTTTGAAAACATACACGGAGGGGTGCCTGGGTGGCTCAGTCCATTAAGCATCTGCCTCCAGCTCAGGTCATGATCCCAGGGTCCTGGGATCGAGCCCCACACTGGGCTCCCTGCTCAGGGAGGGAGTCTGCTTCTCTCTCCCTCTGCCCCTCCCCCCGCTTGTGCACGCTCTCTCTCTCTCTCTCTTTTATTCACTCTTGCTCTACCTCAAAATAAAAAATATATTTAAAAAAATCTTTAAAAAAATAAATCAATTAAAAATAAAGCACACTCTAAGCCCTCAATAAGGCTAGCTATTATTATTAGTGGTTTTGATGTTGTTGTTAAGATTATTTACACTGTGACACAGTGGTAGTGCCAATTTTCTAGAAAGTTCTAAGAAATGTGAGAACTTAGCCTTATTAAGTAAGAGGGCAGGTTCTAAGTTCTATCCTAAACCTCAGAGGGCAGCAGGAACAGTCATATTTGACCCCTAAAGAATGTATTTTTGATCCCAAGTTTTCAGGTGGCAAGGAGTAAGACTAGCAAATTAATTTAGCCCGGTGCCTCAGGTAGCAGGGCATTGCATTTTTTGAAGTTAATAACTTACTGAGCATCTATTATGGTTCTTGTTTATTTTAGGAAAAAAAAAATCCAACCACCTTGGGAAAATGGAGAATGTAGGCATAGGACAACTAGAAACTATGATCAGAGAGAATGTTAAGTAAGGGGTATGCTTAAAAATGTGATGAAGGAGGGGAGGTTTGCTGGAGGATGCCTCTGAAGGGGCCCTGGGCCCTGCCTCCATGGGAATGTTCTGCAACTCCTATCCTATTTAGGGAGCGCCGGGGTGGCTTGGTTGATTAAGCATCCGACTCTTGATTTCGGCTCAGGTCATGATCTCAGGGTCCTGGGATCGAGCCTCACTTCGGGCTCTGTGCTGGGCATGGAGCCTGCTTAAGATTCTCTCTCTCCCTCACCCTCTGTGCCTCCCTCCCTTAAAAAAATGTGGCTGTTTAGCATCTTGAAAGATTGGTCACTGCCCTACCTCTTGTGAACTCACCAGGTCCTTACTTTCTTCTCTATTTGCTCATCTGTAAAACAGACATAGTAATAATACCGGCTCAGAGAGTGTATGTGTTAAAGAGAAACTCAAGGGCTTATTTCATGCTAGGCACTCAATAAATGTAGGTTAATATCGTCTTTAGAAGGAAAAGAGTTAGGAAGGGGTCTGCGTGGAGTTGCTGTTAGTTCCGGCGGTAAATACTTACGAGAATCCCTCTTAGCCAGCACATGGTGGAATGCTGAGAGGGCAGAAGAGTGGGTTTATGTGTGCATTAAGCAGGGGTCCCCATGGACTCCAAGCTAGTCAGAGCCAATACAGTTTTGTGGTCAAGGTCAGGGGCTCTGGCATCCCACGACCTGGATTTATCTTACTAACTGGGCAAGTATCCTTGGGCTAATCTCACCTGTAAAACAGGATAATACTAATTCTTATTTGAAAAAAGTTATCCAGAGACTTAAATGAATGAACATAAGCAAAGAGCTTCTCTAAGCTTTCCTTTCTGGCACGCTGAAGCACACTATAAACATTAGTTATTATTATTCTGATTTTGTTTCCATCCAAGTTTACACTTTGGCTGCTAGAATCCCTTAGGATCTCAAATATGGTATCTCTTCCAACAATAAAACCCATCCAAACTCCAGGCCATTTTCCATCAAAATAAGAATATTAAAACCACCAATATTCACATAAAGATAGAGAGTGGGGCCCTCCTTTTGTCATGCACCCAGGCAGATGCCTCAGCTGCACTTCAGAAAGAAGCAGAAACATCAGCAGGGGCTGCCCACAACCCAAAGTTGGGGGCTCACGGCAGCAGGGAGCACTCACTGACATCATAAGACATCAACCTGTCCCAGAAGGAAAGAAAGAACAACTTGTCGGCGGGAGATAGTCTGTGCTTGTATTTCTTCCTTGTGCCAAATGTAAGGGAAAAGTAACTTATAACATGTAGCAGTTAACTATTATTCCAATAATGCTGTATAACAAACAACCACAAAGCCTCAGCGGCATATGGTAAACATTTGCTTTGGTTCATGGGTCTGCGGGCTGGCTGACTGGCTCTCCTGATCTGAGGCTGGGCTCAGCAAGACTCATTCCCGTGTCCATGGTCCGCTGCAGGGAAGCCGGTTTTGCCATCTTAGCAGGGCTCTGTCTCATGCCTGGGGCCTCTGTTGGGTTGTCTCGGTTTTGTCCATGGATCTTATCCCTCAGCAGGCTAGCCCGGGCATGCTTCCACAGCAAAAGCAAAAGAGTGAGTGGGAATGCAGAGAAGCATCAAATTTCTGCTTGTCTCACATTTGCTACCATTCCCTTGGCCAAAACAAATGGCATGACTTAGCTCAAAGTCAAGAGATGGGACAGAATACCCCCACCCACCCACCTACCCCCCCCCCCAACACACACATCCAACAAGGAGGTAGTGCAAAGTTATATAGCAAAAGGTTTTAGTCCTGGAAGGGATAGAATTGTCCATCTAGTGTACATCTGCCCATCAGTTTCCTACAGAGTCAAAATAATTTGCCAACACTGATTGGCAGGGAAGGAGAGAGAAAAATGAGAGACCAAATCTACTGAAAGGAAAGCCAGAATCACCCATAAAACAAGCACTTTTGAGGATATTTCGTGACATTTCCCTTGGTGGACCCTTGGCATTCAAAGAAACACCAAGTCTCACAGTTTACTCTTTACCATCCTAAAATCTCTCTCAACATTTCTAGTCCCACCTACGTGGAACGAATCCAGATATGCCTTCAGAGGACAGTTTTCTGGCCATCCTGCTCCAAGACCTTACTATGCCAGGAATTATATACCCATGTAAAAATAAATGAAAAATAACTTTAAAGAAATTAAGATTTCTCCCCATTTCAGATAAGTTTGACTCCAATTAATTGATGAAAGTTTGAGAACCCCCGCCCCTTCTCTCTTCCGTTCCACCCGTTCTGTTAAGACCCGTTGGGTAGGTCATAGATGAAATTATTTTGAACATGATATATACTGTGAAACTCTCCGTCCCCACTTACCATAGCCTGTGGTTGAAATCCTGGTGCCGACTCTAGATTCCAGGAAAATAAATTAAAGATGGGACATAAAATTCCATGATGAAAATTGGGAATGGTAGCCAACGGTTCCACCACTGCCTGTCTCGTGTAGAAGCAGTCTGGGAAGCATCCTTCCTTTTCCTCCGCGTTGTTTTATAAGATGAGCTGGCCACTTTAATAGCTTGGACATTTAAGATCCATAAAAGATAATGTGCAGTGAAGATGGTTGAGTCAGATAGACATGGCAGATAGACATTTTGATAATCAATTTTTAACTAGGTAATAAGAGTTGACACCATGCCTCTAATACCTTCTGCTTTGGGAGGAGAATTCTGTCCTTTGTACTTTGTGGTGAAGTTCACAGGACTACCTGGCTGAAATCCAAAAGTACTGACCACTGTGAAGCACCGGGCATATTACACTTGACGGGCCATCAGTTTGACCTCCACCCTAAATTCATTGGTAGCTTCCTCTAAATTATGGGTTCTGTCACTTTATCTGAAGCAATTATTCACATTCAGTGTGGTTTTGCTTGTGGCCAAGTTGAAATGGAAGGATCCATCAGCTGTGTGTGTATTCAGAGAGACCAACTTTTTTTTTTTTTCAATGGGGCTAAAGATGGTCTAAATGAGATTCCATAAATCAGCGCTAACAGCTACCATAATGAATTTTCTTCTGGCAATTTAGGATGCTGGGGCTAAATCAACAGGGTTACTATTTGCCTCTACACTTGGTTGAAAGCTCTTGATCCAACATTAGTAAGAGCACTCAGGCTACCACCTCATTTCCTGTTTTGTTTGACCTGGGAAAGAGAAGGCAGATCTCATTACGATGAAGTTTTCCATGTAACTAAAAGACAATCATTCTCTAAGTAATGGCCCCTATGGAAACATATTTCATTAATTTGCATTTTCTGATATTACAAAATTAACTTGTGTGCACAGCAACCAGTGAAACAACTCATAAATAGAAGAGATAGTTATAGATTTTTTTCTTGTAATAAGGACTTCTAAGATCTACTCTCTTAGCAACTTTCAAACACACAATGCAGTGTTATTATCTATAGTCACCATGCTGTACATTACATCCCTAGGACTTATTTATTTCATAACCAGAATGCTGTAGATTTTGATAACCTTTAAAAAAAATGTGCAACAGTGCGTGGCAATGGATGTTAACTAGACTTATTGGTGGTGATCGTTTTACAATGTATATAAATATTGAATCATTATGTGGTACTCCTGAAACTAATATGATGTTATATGTCAATTATATCTCTGTCTATATCTGAGGAAATCTCCCTCAACCCAGCCTCACATCCCAAGGTGACCAGTGTTAACAGCCTAGAATACAGATGTGCATATATTTCTCCGTCTTCATACGCAATATGTGGTAGGGAGAATAGTGAGAGAAGAGGGAATAAGCTAAGTGGGGACTGGAGCCAAAGACTTTTATTTTGCCTTTGTCGAAATGTAAAGGAAAAATCTGGGGTGTTTAAGGAGAGGGAGTGATAAGGTCTCTCTGTGTGGCAATTGATTGAATACAGGAATGCTCTCAGGAAGCTATCGTGATTGTCCAAGAGAGACATAATGATGACTGGCACGGAGCCGGTGGCAGTGCAGGGGAAAGCACTAGCTATTTTGGAGGTCGGACTAACTAAAATCTGGGGATAGACCGGGTGCTGTAGGGAAGATAGTTCTAGCTTGTGCATCTGGGTAGCTACCTCGCCCGGAAAGAGATCCCTAAAGGAACAGGAGGCTTGGCACAGAGCTATGACTCTGTTTGGGATGTGTTGAGAATGACACATCCCCATGACTCTTCCAATATAGAGTTCACGTGGGCCGTCAGCTCAGAGGAGAGGTGTAGACCGGAAGATTCCGCCTAAGGAGACGCGAGGGCATCCCCGGCACCTAGCACGCCATTCTAGCCTGTTCGCTGCTCAGGGAAGTGCTTATCAAATTAACTGGTAACAGGGATTCTAGGAGAGCCTTCGTAAAGGAGACCTCTCTCCCTTCCGGGCTCGCCAGAAGACTCTCCAGTGTCTAGAAGCTGACAGCATGGCACATTTCCAACACAATATTCCTTGAATAGCTGCTCATTAGTCATTTGTTTAGAGGAGAGCTCGCTGCTTAAGGTGGGAGAGAGGGAAGGAGGATAGCAGGATACTGAGAAAGAGAAGGGTGACATTCCTGTCCCCAAGGGTCCTGAATAATTCAGCTCCGGCCCACACACGCATGCTCTTCTCTGCAGAGACAGAAAGAGCAAGGGCATGGAGGTAGAACTGCTTGGACTCAAATCCTGGGTCCACGTGTGCTGGCTGTGTAGACACAAGCACATTGTTCAACTGCCGGGCCTCTGTGTCCTCATCTAAAACATGGGGTTCGTCATAGCACCACCCTCATGAGCTGGGTCTGAGGGTTAAATGAAATCGCCCACCTAAAGTATTCAGCAGAGCGCCCAGCTCATGGTAAGCACTCCACAAATGTTGGCTGCTTGCTTCGTCATGCACATCTTCCTTGTAACCCCTCCTTCCTTCCCCCTAGGGGGGATGCCAGAAAATAAGGCATTCTCCATCTCACTGCATGTCCTGCGATGTGAGAGGTGTGAAATGCTTCTTCTGGTCCTGTCCCTCTGCCTTTGACTTCTTATTATCTCTTTGCCCAGTCTGCCATGTTTGATGGCCTTCCAAGTTGGAGTCCATCTTCTTCACTTGATAATTCTGTACCTGGGACAAGATCTGTGTCTTCTGGGTCCTGCCTCGCTGCCCTCAGCCTTGTACCTTATACACAGGCGTCCAGTGAATGTTTATTGCAATGATATTAATTGTATTTTTCTGAATTGAGCTGAGAGAGAGAGAGGAACAGACCTATCATTACAGTTAACTTCTGTCCCATGCTCACCTTGGGAGCCAAATTTTTTGGCAGTTGTTGGTTCCGATATGTTTTCTCTTGTTTGTTTTGTTTTGTTTTAAAACTAACAAGGGCATTTGCTTATTACTGGGGTAATTTCTATCCATTGTAGAAAATTTGGCAAAGTAAAAAACATATAGAAGAATATAACAAAAATAATAATTACCCTTAATCCCACTAGAGATATGCACTGGTGGTATTTTGGGATTCCGTATATCCATATCTATTCTGTTTGTCTATTCTCTATGTCCATATATATTCTCTGTGTATATATTTTACACACCTATATATGTCCTGTATACCTATACAAATTGGGATCAAATTGAATAAGCTGTTTAGAAATCCCTTTTTTAAATTAACATTATTTCAGAAGAACTTTCTCTTAATTCAAATTTTATTCAAAATGTGATTTTAATATTAATCTCTCCCAGGAATAAATGTCTTTGTGTATAAATCCTTGCCCACATATCTATTTTCTCTAGGACAGACTTCACGGGAAGGGAATTTCTTTGTCAAAGGATGTGAACTCATTTTAAATCCTTGCTATCTATTGTCAAATTGCTTCTGAGAAAGAGTGAGCACTTTAAGCCACCAGCGGCCGCAGAGGAGAGACACATAGATATTCTCAGCCTCTCCATCCTTCCATCTTTTCATCTGGACAGTTTGATTGCCATAAAAAGTCAGTGATTTGATTTGTTAATTTCTTTGATTACCAGTCAAGTTGAACTCCTTTGCGAATTGTCTGTTCATATCTTCTGCCCTTTTGTTCTACTAATGGGCGAAAGCCCCTTTTTTTGATCTTTGAGAGCTCTTTATCTTAGGAAAAAATTTGTCCCTTTCCTGCATTAGTAACAATTTCCTCCCTTTGCAGTTTGCCTTTTAAATGATCCTGAAGATACTAAGTTTATACATTTATTTGAAGAAAATTGACATTGTCAACAACTTCATAGATTTCTTCTTCTAGATAAATATGCGCATTTCTCATATCTTATTTTGCGTATCTCAAAAAGATTTTTCTATTTTTCATCATATAGAATAAAAGGGGATCTTACCCATTTCTCGTCCTATTTTTTCTAGGGTATCTTGGGTTTGCTAATGCAATTAAGAAAATGGGTTTTTCCCCTCTTTAGATATTCTACTAGTTGTTGCGGAAATAAGTAAAGCTATTGCTGTTTTTCTCTATTTTATACTTAATCCATCCACTTTATCAAACACTGATTAACTCTTAAGAGATTAACAACTGAATCTCTTGATATCACCAGGGATACTTGGCTTTCCTCTGATTTTAATGAAAATACTTTCTGTATTCACCGTTAAATATGGTGGTACCTGCTGGTTTGAGCTAGACAGTATTTATCACACTTATTAAGTGCGCTTACAGTCCTAGCTCCCAAATAGGTTTTCTCCCCCTTTTAATTAGAAGTGGGTATCGAATGTTATCTGATACATCGTCAGTGCTTGGCTATTTATAAATGCTCTGATTATACCTTTTATCTGTGTAAATGTCCCTCTTTGTTCTGTGTACTAATGCTCTCCCCCTCTTGAATTCTGCTTTGTCTGAAATGGATATCACCACCCTTGCTTTTCTAAAACATCTTTTTACTTGCATTTGTTTACTTTTGCCTATCTCTCCACTTTAAATCTTTCTGTCCCATTGATTTTCAGCCTCTCGGTTCCGTTAGACATTTCATAAATATTGGCCACATGCCTCTGTGGCAAAACACTGGATTAGGTCCCCAGGATAAAGATGAGAAAGAAGATAAAACCTCCCAGCGGGATGCACCACAGCTCAGACTGAATTAGGCATTGCTCTGGGCAGATGTGGGACAGTCGTAACTCCCAGCTGGGGGCTCCAGCAGGTTTGCCCAGAGGTGACAAGTTTGTCATACAGGTGTGCACACAAGATAACCCGGAAGGATTCAGTCAGCTGGGCCTCAGGGAAAATGGGAGTTTGGGCGATTCTGAGCTCCAGCACCCCGTGGAATTTGGGGGATGCCATACTGGGGCACCACCATTAAGTCAACAAAGTAGTTGCATCTCCTCTACTCTTTTTCTCTACTTTGTAGTCTCTGCCTACTTAGAGCTTTGGTTTCATTCATTCATTCTGTCAACAAATAATTTTTCAGCACTTTCTCCATATCAGGCGTCACTCTAGATATTAGGAAAGCAACAGTAAAGAAGATGTAAGAAAAAAAAAATAGTTGCCATCACAAAGCTTATAGGGAGCAGACTATGGCAAGTAAAGGCACAAGATAATTTCAAATGGTGGTGAGTGGCATGAGGGAGGCCCCCTCAAACAGCTTCTCATCACATCTAGAAGAAAATCCAAAGTTCCCTCCACAGCCCCTAGATCCTACATAAACTGATACCCTCCCCTTCCCCCACTACCTCAGCAAGCCTTCTCTCTACCTTGCTTTCCAAGCTCCTACCTCCTGGTTTCAACTTTCCTGAAACAGGCCAGGCACGCTTCTTCCTCAGGGCCTTTGCACTGGCTATTCCCTCTGCCTGGATGCTCTTCCCCCAAGGTGTCTGCTTAGCTCACCACCCATCTATTTCAGGTCTGTTTGAATGTCACATCATCGTCAAAATGGCCTTCCCTGACCACCCTCTCTCTGCCTGTCATGACGCAGGACCCCTCCCTCCTACTCAATCACTCTCTTTGCCCTGCTTTGTTCTGCCTCCTAGCTCTTAGCGTGGCCTGGCCCTTTTTTGTGTATATTTATCTGTGTCTTTGTTTATTGTCTATCTTGTTATCTAGTGGTGAACTCCTTGAGGGCAAGAACTTTCTCTACAGAATAAGCACAGGGAACAGATCTCAGCACAAAGCAGACAGTCAATGAGTATTTGCTGAATGAATGAATGAGGAAAGTAGTATATGGCACAGGTGATGAAGGTGCTGGAGAATGATTTGGATGGGGGGGGAGGGTGACCTCTGCGGGTAGGCAGATCCCAAAGACAGGGGGAGGGCGGAAGAGCCAAGCTGCTCAGGCTTCCTTCATCTCCTAGCTCACCCCTCAGGTAGCTGGCTCCACAGCCTTGGGGAGGAGTGCAGGGTGGGACAAGAAGAATGGGGAGTAGCCCTCCTTCCCCGCGAAGCATTTTGTCTCTCTTGTTTCAGACTCCTATTTGTATGATTTTCATCTTTATCCTTATAATAAGTTTTGCCACAATGTGTCTGGAAATGCTACACTTTTCATTAATTTTGCCTGAAACATGATATAAGATTTTCATCTGTTCCCTAAGGTTCCAGGAATTTCTCCAGTTCTGGGAAGGTGTCTTCTATATTATATTCTCGTACCTTCTTTCTTTATAGGTTTTTTTATCTTGTTCTGCATTCTGGGATTGCTTCCCAAATTCACACTGAGGTTACTCATTTGGTTTTGTGCAGTGTCAAACCTTCCTTTTCCCCCCTCAAGAGTGAATGTTCATTCTGCTGCCGCAACACTGTTTCCTTTCAAGACTTCCTTGTCTCTCCAGTCCTGTCTCCAGGTCACATTTGTGCCTCAGACATTCTTCATCCTCTGCTCCTTCCCTCCCAGGACTTCCTACTCCTTTTCTCCACAGTTCATGTCTTCTTAACCTCTCTAAAACTCTTCTTCTGGTTCCTAGAGTAAATCATTTTCAGAAGCATACATTTCCCCTGAACATTACGAATATTTCATTCATTCTTTCAACAATGAAATTTATTGACTGTCTCTCCGGTACCTAGTACTGAACTTGGCTTCAGGAGGCAATCTATGGCCAGCAAGTCTGTCTGCACAGATGATAGAGTTGAATGGGAAAACTAAACAATTCTGCAAGAAATTTTTATTAATATGACAATTGCCATGGATAGGACACATGTGGGGTGATATCAGAGTACACATTGTCTATAGCAGAGATGGGAGGAGGGTTAGATGCTACATTCTGTTTTTTCCCCCGAAGTATTGTTTTTTCTTATAGTCCGTGTCATCGAGTTTGGGTTTTTACCCCCTTACTTTGGTCTCGCTCAGAGACATGACTGATCCAGGCTTCTTGTGTAATAACAGATGGAACGTTAAATTCCTTTTAGTTCTTCTCATTGTCCACTTGGGTGTCATTCCTATCTCCTCTCAGACATATGAGGCAGGTGACAGGTTGATAGCCACAGTGTCTGGTCCAGTCTCTCGTGTGGAGAGGCCGATGTTCTTACTGTACCTCTCTACTGACATTGGATAAGATCCTCTGCCCCCTTGCTCTCTCACATCCTGAACCAATCTGTGTTCTGGTTCAGATCAGCCAAAAATCTCCAGCAGTCCTTGTTTCTAGGACTCTTCAGGAGTAAATAAATCCTGAGCGGACAATTTCTTCCCAATGGTGACCCCTTCCAGTACCTACGAAAATGTATGTGGTACAGTGTTAAAGGGAACTACAGAAAGCATGTTGCATTTCTGGTGCCCTCTGGTCACTGGTTGAGACAGCCCTGGGTGATGTAGAAAGGCAGGCAAGTGAAGGAACTGCCCATCCCAGCAGACCCACTAGAATTTGGGGCTCAGCGAGCACCAGTGATTCTGATTCTAAGGAAGAAAAACAAAAATTATTTTCTCTGAGAAGAAAAGAAGAAATGAAATGTAGGCTAGTGGAGAAGGAGGATAAAACAAAGTTTCAAGGCGTTCAGATAAATAAACTGGGAAGGAATTAGGAGTCTCCCCAAAATGGTATGCATCACTAATTCCCAGGCAGCCAAGTTAGCCAGGGACTGGTAGTGAGCTGCTCTCTTGCATTATTTTTTTAATGGAGTTCCCGGGTTAAAGTAGTTTTCATTTAAGGTCAATCAATAGGCAATTTTATCCAGGCTCAGTGATTAAAAGAAAACCATAAAGAAGTCCTGTGACAGTAATCATTTTGGCTCAATCAGACCTTCCTTTAGACCTGGAAAGAAGCCGATGAAGGCTACAACCACAGATTAGGGCAGGGGCTCCAAGCCCTATTTTCCATCAAACCTCTCACCTCAGTGCCTATTAACTGCCCCCTTGAGCCGAATGGTTCAGTCCACACCCCCAGGCAAAGAGACTCAGGTTCCTTTCTTTCCTGCTGGATGGGGCACATTGGAATAATTTAAATTAACGGTGTAGATCCAGCTTATTTCTTGAATTCCCAGTGATCGGTCACAGTAAATTAGTATGAGTCAGAATTTTAGTTTGACAGAAGTGATTATATTCGGTGCCTTGTGAGTCTCTGGGTCTCTCTATCTCTCTTTCTTTATTAGTGGTAGCCTCGGGAAATCAGGAGGAAATGAGATGCCCAAAAACACGTAGCTCAGAGATCTACCATTGACTTGGTTAGGAAATTAGGGTTGAAGAGGGTTTCTAGAAAATAAAATTGCCTTCAGGTCTTGCAGACTGATTCAAGTGCTTGCAAAATGCATCTGGGAATTTTAACACTTGAAGGAAAGGGGTTTTCCTTTCTCCATCATTTGTCTTCAGGGAGTCCATGGAAGCAGCATTTTTTTCTCTGAATTGTGGGATCTTAGAAGTGAAATATTGTATCTTTCTTCTCTTAGTAGTCCAGGACTTTTTCTAAAAGTATGTTTTACCTGATCCAGCATTTTGAGTTTCTTAGGATTTTCCCAAGACTTGCTATTTATTTTCACAGACTCACTTTTCACCGAGTCAAGAGAATGAAGGAGAGATCCTTGTTGGTTTGTGTGTGTGTGTGTGTATGTGTGTGTGTGTGTGTGTGTGTGTGTGTGTGTGTGTGTGTAATAAATTAGGCTTTAAAGGAACTACTTTCACACACACAATCAAACTCTGCTTTAGATTCCATAAAAAAAAAAAAAAAAAAAATCCCTGCTGTGAATCTAATGAGGAAAAAGGCTCTGAATCTTTCCTCCTTGCTTATCAGGCATCAAAATGGAAACAAGGAATGTTTGAAAACTATACAGAAAGTACACTAAGGAAGGTAAAAATTCTATGGGGGAAAGAGATCAATCATGTATTGTTGAGGGGTGCTTATGCATGCGAATATGGTCTTCTGGTTGATATTCATAGACCAATAAATGAGGTGTAAGGAGGCAAGGGATTTGATATAATCCTTGATATTTTTATTTTCATAAAGTCCAGAGAAATATAAGGTGTCTCCTTTGGAGACAGGAGAAGCTTCTTGAAAGACTTTAATTATTATTGCCCTTAAAAAGGTCTGCGATCACTTTTGAGTACATTTGTTAAAAGCGATAGATGAGGAATAGTGACAAAGAACAGAGACACCTAATTTCCTCTTCCCTTGAAATTGTCAGCTCTAAAACAGCTTGGCAATGACTCTAAATCATACTGAAGCATCTCTTCGGCGATAAGATGTATGTGAAAATGAGCGCATGCCTGAACGCAAGGCACGGCATTCACATGCATGCTATTCCTAGCAGAACATGTAGCATCAGCATTTTAAAGGCTCAGCAAAAGGGCTGGAATTCCAATCCAGAACCAGGAGGAAGCTGCAGAAACAACTTTGTGTGGATCCCTACAGCTGCTGGCTCTGTTTCCTCGCATTGATCTCGGGACTTGACAACTGAGAAATACATCTTTATCATTCTTTTTGCTAAGACTCAAGTATTACGTATACTTGAATGCAACATTGTGTTTTATTTTCCAACTCTGCCAAGATTCAATCTCCTGGTATTGAATATCCACCAAAAGAACGCTGGGCAATTACAGAGCATGCACAAAGGAGGTAGAGAAAACCCCATAAGCCTCGTTCTCTCTCCAAGTCTGAGAGCAATAAAACACCAACTCCACCCTTTTTTGCTCTGGGACTCTGACTAATAAGCAGAGACAGAGGAGAAAGGGAAATTGAATCTCAATTATGAGAGATAGAAGGGAATGGGTGTTTTATTGCTCTTAGAGTTTGTTCCTTTTTCATGTTTTACCTAATTCTGTTAGGAAAGAAAAAAAAATCTTTAAAAAATTAACTATAAAAACCTAAAGAGATGTGCATGGTAGCAAACCGTAATAAGTCATTTTCAAAGGGGACACATTTTGCAAAAGCGAATCAGTTATTTCACTACCTGAGAACTTGAATTTCCGTTACCTTCAGGAGGTTTTCGACTTCGGAATGAATATATAATAAGAGAACAATAATTTATGTGAGTTTAGATCGGGCCATGCGGACGAGTAGAGCATTTAGAACAGGGTACAATAGGTAGGGAATCGGATGCTGCCTGTCCGGGGCTGCTTATCCCATTCAGCCTGCGGAGATGTATTATTTGGATAACTGGATGGCCAAGGGGACCTGAGGATCTGGAACCCCTAGAGGGCTCGGGTTTGGGTTCCCACAGAGCCTCAGGACGATGCATGGGCTGTGGACTGATTCCTTGGGAGCTACAGGGTGGCTGACCCAAAGTGTGAGGGAACAGAGTAGCCCCTGTGTGGAAGAGAAGGCAGAGGGACGGAAACCCACCATTAGAAGGGATTCCTTTCAGTCCTTTGCTGGACCCATGACCCGTCGTAATGGCTGTCTGTTACCTGCTGTTTACAGCTCGGACTTTTGCAGCCCGGCGCCTGTTTATTTGATTGGTTCTGAGTCTCCTGTGCCTGCCCGTTTAGAAGCTCCTTTTCCTTCACCTAATCATAGTCAATGTCCAGGACTCAGTTTGAGTTTCTTTCTTTGGAAACCTCCCTGCCTTCTCTCACAGACCCCTTCTTCAGTTTTCTTCTTCCGCATCCCCTGGCGTCTGGAGCTGATGGGCTAGTTCTCACTGGACTCTCGCTCCCCCGGACTCCATCACAAGTCTTGGCCCAAAGGACTGGCTTCTGCGTCTCCATCTCTGTTGGGCAGTTCTGGGTACCGTCCGCGTGCCAAGGCGGACATAGTCGCCACATTCTCCTCCCCGCTCTGGGCTCTGGGGGGCGGGGAGCAGCACACATGCTCATTGCTCTGGCTTTTCAGTTGGGTTAGGCTCATGATCTGTTGAACGTATTCTCTACAGCAAAAAATGCCAAATTGGTCACTGCCCTCTGACTTCCAGATGGGAAGGTACAGATGAAAGATGAGGGCGGAGGATGGGAAGAAAGAGGGGTCAAGTGTTCCCCTGACTCCTTCCGTCTGAGCCATGGGCTGGCAGAGGTTGTAAGCCTTTGTGTAAGACCTCCACTCCGGGGGGGGGGGGGGCAGCCGGGGGCAGCCCCTCCCCTACAGCTCCAGCTCCCCAGATTCTAGGAGTCTCTTCCTCCTCCTGCCCCTCCACGCCTTAACACCTTCTGCTTCTCCCCCAACTTTTCCGAAATATAAAAGGAAATCAAGTGCAGAGACCTCCAAGACCCTTGCTGTAATCCCACCACTACCAAGTGTGTCTCTCTTACACACTCCGTTTTTGATGCAGGCGCTCAGCTTCCTCGCCCACCCCCCACCCACTCACCAAGTCTCAGGTAGGAGGAAGTCTGCCCCGAGGCTCTGGCGTGAGATCGATTGCGCCTGAGCTAGAAGATATTGATCCCATGACAATTGCTGTCCTGCCTTTCTTTGTGTGAGGAGCTAACTATAGGCTTAGGGATCCTGCACAAGGGCGGTATTTCTGAATAACAATGGCCCATTGTCTCCTTATGGATTGTACTGCAGTCTAACTGGGTTAGAACAGCTACACTCCTGCGCCCTCCCTCCCAAAGCAAACCAAAACCTTTAAAGAGAGATGGGGAGATAGAGACAGAGGTTATTTTATTTCATATGAAGATGCTCCCAAAGCTCTTGGCCAATACATTTTTATCTCTTTTTGAAAATGGTTCAGAGCACCAATCCTGGGGCAATGACCTTGGCTTGGGTCTCAGACAGTTGTATTCCAGCCCTTGTCCTTGCCAGCCGATCCAGAAACCCCATCTGACCTGCGCGGGCCCCTCACTTCTCCTGGGGGTGCTCTGCACCTGACTTCTGCAGTAGGCAAGGTATCTGGGGCTCACAGTGCTCTGAAAGACACACGAAATTGTTTTATGTTTAATCTCATTTAAACTCAGAAGAAAAAGTGAATATAATAATGATGACTATGTAATAATAAATCCAGCCTGGATTATACTTGCTTTATGTCAATGTGGTTGTAAAATTTAATTTTTAATATTTCCCATGGAGAGTACTTACAAAGGCGAATGTGCCTAGGGCCCTCAGAACTCGTAATGCCGCCCTGCTCTGCAGAATGCTGGTCCTAAAGACACTTCTCCAGCAAGTAAAATCTGGGAAACCCAAGGGCTGCACCTCCCTTGGGAGAGTCACATCACACTCTAAAAGATCAAAAGTTCAGAGCCGTCTTACAGTGAAGGAATCTACTTCACTTTGGTTAAGCCAGCTGGCTCCAAACTTACTTGACCATAGATCACTTGGAGAAACACCAACCTAAACTTTATACTTGTTTTGTTCCGCTTTTCGAGCCGAGACAATTTCTCAGAACTTAAGTAGTACAATCTTGTATTTGTTTTTTTAAATGCCCACCTGGGAAATTTATAGCTATAAATGTCTATATTTTCAAAGAAGCAAGATCTCAAATCAATAACCTAAACTTTCAACCTAAGAAATTAGAAAAAGAAGAGCAAACAAAACCCAAAGCAAGCAGAAAGAGGAAAATAATAGAGATTGAAGCAGAAATAAATGAAAGGTAGAATAGAAAATCGATTGAGAAAATCAACGCAACGAAAAGTTTTGAAAAGATTAAAAAAAGATCTTTGAAACGACCAGCAAAATTGACAAACCTTCAAATAGATGACCAAGAAAGAAAGAGAGAAAACTCAAATAGCTAAAACTGGGAATATGAAAGAGTAGATAATACTACCCACCTCACAAAAATAAAATGGGTTATAACTAAAATGAATTATAAGTGGACACTAGAAATAATTGTACGTCAACAAATGATAGAACCTGGAGGAGATGGACACATTCCTGGAAGACTCACACCATGGAAATGGACTCAAGGAGAAATACGTGAACAGACCTATAGAACAAAGAAAGAGATAGAATCACTAATCAATTATTGACTCACAAACTCCTCCAAAAATTAGATGAAGGGACACATCCCAACTCATATGTGAGGCCAGTATTACCCTACCCTCATACCCAAACCAGACAAAGCATCATAAGCGAACTACAGACCAATATCCCTTGTGAATTTGAACATAGATATCCTCAACAAAATACTAGCAAACCAAATCCAATAATATATCAAAAGACTATACATTATGACCAAGTGGGATTTAACCCAAGAATGCAAATTTGGTTCAACATACAAATATCAATCAATCTAATCCACTATATTAAGAGAATGAATGGTCAAAGCCACACAGTCATCTCAATCGATGCCAAAAAAAGCATTTGAGAAAAATCCAACACCCTATTATGATTGAAACACTCAACAAATCAGAAATGGAAGGGAATGTCTACATCTTGATCATCTATCAGAAACTCAGTCAACATCGTACTTCAGGGTGAAAGGCTGAATGTTTTTCCTCCAAGATCAGCAATAAGACAAGGATGTCGACTCTCACCACTTCTATTGAACATTGTACTAGAGGTTCAAACCAGGGTGATCAGGCAGGAAGAAAACATGAAAGGCATCTGGATTGGAAAGATAAATCTATTTCTAAACATCATCATCTTACATACAGAAAATTCTGAAAATACACATACACACAGACCTGTACACCTATTAGAATTAATAAGTGACTTCAGAACCATTGCAGGTTATAAGATCAATATATGAAAATCAATCACATTTCTACTCTACACCTAGCAGTGAACAATCCAAAAATGAAACTAAGAAAACAATTACTTTTATGATAGAATCAAAAAGACTAAAATACTTAGGAGTAAATTTAGCAAAAGACATGGAAGACTTCTACTCTAAACACTACAAAACATGTTGAAAGACATTAAAGGTGTCTTTAATGTTCTCCCATGATCACAGATCGGGAGACCTCATGGTGTTAAGATGACAATGCTCCCCAAACTGATCTACAAATTCAACACAACCATCTCTTCCAAAAATCCCAGCTATAATCAGTTTAAGCAATGGAATAACATTTGGCCATAAAACGGAATGAGCACTGACACCTGTTGCGATGTAGATGAACCTTGAAAACACAATGCTAAGTGAAAGAAACCAGGCACAAAGGCCTAGGATATATAGTAGGATTCCATACACATGAAAGATCCAGAATAGGTAAACCGTAGCAGTAGAAAGTAGATGCATGGTTGCCAGGCGCTGGAACAGGGGAGACAGGAAAGTGGCTACTCACGGGTACAGCATTTCTTTTGGGGTGATGACAACGTACTGAAATGAAATACTAGTGATGGTTGCACAGCTCTGTGAATATACTAAAGGCCACTAAATGGTATACTTTTAAAAGGGTGAGTTTGATGGTAAATAACAATAAAGTGGTTATAGTTTAAAACATCCCCCGGCAGACACCACCAGAAATGCCCCTCGTGAGTCTGTTCCTGTACTGGATGAAATCTGTGTCCATTTCTCCCTCCCCTTTGTGACTTTTCTCTGCTAACAATACATCTTTTTGGACTGAGGAGTCTTGGCAAGCTCATTCATTCATTTACCGCGTATTAACGGAGTGCCTACTCGGTATCACGCTCTGTGCTAGACAGTAGGGATACAGACATCGACGGGGCAGACCTGTCCCCTGCCCCTAGACAACCTACCATTAGTTCATACCCGCTGGAAACTTCAGTCTGAATTTCAGTGTGTGTGTTTTTTTTAGGCCATCCTCTTGTAGGGTGAGGGTGGGAGTGGGGATAGAGAAACGATGAGCTTGTTTTCCTTTAGAGCCCTCGGTTCAGATGTCCGGTAGACCCACCCCCTAGGTGCCTATCAAAATGACACCTGTTGGAAAAGGATCCGCTTACAATGTTTACCTCTCTGGTGCTTCCTGCATTTTAGTTGGGGACACTTGAAAGGTGAAGAGGAGACCTCGAACACTAGGTGAGCCCCAGTATGCCATGCCGTGATCACAGCCTCCCAGCCAGGTGGGTCACAGCCAGAGCAAAACTAAATGGCCAGTGTCAACAGAATGTTTACTGTGTGTTACTGCACAGGGCTTTTAGAAGCACCGTCTCATTCCCTCCTCCCGGTAACTTTATGGTCCCTATTTTATAGACACCTTTCAGAGAGTGTTGCCCAGTGACACAGTTAATGAGTTGAGGGGCCAGAATTTTCAGGTCCGCTCTGCCTGTCTCCAAGGCCCTTGAGCATTCTCTTCTCCTGCACTGTCTTCTGGGTTCTGCCTTCAGATACCTGAAAGACTTACAGATCCAAAGGAGTGAGTTTCTGGTGCGGCTTCATGGCTCCATGGGCAGGTGGGCAGAACACTGCTGGTTCAGAGTTCCGGCCCCTGCACCTGCCAGCTCGGTGTCCTTGCCTCCATTCCCTCCTCTGGGAAACGCATCAGTAGCCTTTCCAGTCCAGAGGGGGATTGTTATAGTTCAGTGAACCGATGTGTGTGAAGTACTTAGAGCAGGGTTTGGCTATGCTCGATGATCAATAAATAATAGTTGTGACCCCTCATCCAACCACACAGACCTAATAGTAATTATAGCGGATCTATCTGATTGACTTACCAAATGTCTGGCACGATGCCGGACATGTTCCAGCCCCACATCCAACCCACCTAACCTGCGTGCAAGCAGAGAAGAGTTATTCTTCTCACTTTGCAGAGGAGAAGTCCGAGGATTGCACGAGCTAAAGTGCAGACCAGATTGGGCGAGTTGATGCCATTTGCCTCCTCTTAGGGCCAGCACCCGTTGCATTCCTCAGGACTTGGAATAGCTTCCTTCTCAAGAAAATGTCTCGCCCCTAAGGCCTGATCACAGGGTGCCATCTGAACATCCCCAGGGGATAGAGAAGAGCTGTCAGCTGGGCCAGAGTGAGGGGGAGACATGTGAGCTACAAAGGACACAAAATTTAAGGAGGCGCTGACTCTCAGGGTCATGCAAGGGCAAGGCTGGTACCTGAGATTGAGTGCTTCCTTAAATCCGTGCCCACCCCCACCTCCCCAGCTGCCTGCCTATCTCTCCTTAATCCCAGCCCTGACTATACTTTGACTCAGGAAGCCCCAGGATCTTGTCACAGTGAGGACAAAGTATCATGGCTTGTGTTTGTAGCCGACAAAATTACAGTGTCTCTCAACTATAACATGGAAAGAGCCCTGGGGGGTGATAGGGAAGTAAGAGTGAGCCTCGAGTCCAGTATGATTCAGGGGCCAGCACTGGCCAAATTCACCATCAGTTTAAAGCTGGAAGAGAGAGAAGTTGGAAGAAAGCCAGTGGCCTCAAGCTAAAATGCTACAGAATGTTAGAAATGATAGGGGGATTTATGGAAAGAAGTGAAACCAGCATAATAAGGATTAATGCCAAGCGTTTGGCTCGTGGAGAAAGAAGCCAGCGAGTAAGCATTTCCAGTAAGTGAGTCCTAGTTGGAAAACTGAATTCGAGAAGGGAAGTTGGAAGAAGGTGTAACAGGGAGTGAAAGCAGCTGATAGGAGGGGCCAGTGACCCAAGGAGACATGAGGGTTACCTGAGAAGTGTTTGTAGGACGAGCAGCAAATGGTCGGAGATGGATCTCTGGAGGGAAGATGCTAGCAACGAGCCATCCTCCTGTCAAAGCTCTGAGTTAATGTATCACTCTGTACTTGTCCGGGAGCATCTTTTCAAAGACCCGAGAGTTCTTTGCGTATATTCATTAAGAATTTTGCCCCCACATAAAACGCTGTAAACTGAGCTGCTTCTTTCTCCCTAATGGCCAAATGCATGGCTCGGGCAGAGGTCAGTGGAGCAGGTTTTATATTCTTCCTCTGTTGACTGGAACTCCTTTGGCTGTAAGTGACAGAATAGGACTTGAGATAGCACAAGGAGAAAGGAGATCTGATTGGAAGGTTACAGGGTGCCCTTTTGATCCCAAGTGCAAGAAGCTTAGCTTCAGGAAGGAAATACCAGCAGAAACCACAGCTCTGAAAAGAACCCTCATGCCTTTCCCTCATTCTTTTCCTGCTGTTTACTCTATAAAATGGCTTCTCTGCTTCTCTGTCTCCTTGGTGGGCAATGACTACCTCAAGTAGCTCCCCAGTTGAAGTCTCCCCTGTTTCCAAGAATAGCCATATTGATGGGAATCTTTCAGTGCTGATTCCAGATTCCCAGAGAGGAGGTTGGGGGGGCCAGCTTAGATCAAAGGCCATCCTGACCCAATCCATTCTGTCCATGCAGGTAGTTCTGAATGGTGGCTCCTCCCTTGTCAGCAAGTGTGAAAGGAGGAAGGGGGGCAAATCCTGGGTGGACAAGCCAACAGATGTCCATACTTCCTCCTTCTTGTGACATGTGACTTCATCCACAATTGTAGGACAGTATTGACTAAAGCCACAAAAACATGAAACTGCATGCTCAAAAGTTAAGTAGAGTTGAAGACATTATTCTAAGTCAAGTGAGCCAGACACGAAAGGACGAATAGTGTATGATTCCAGCTAGAGTAGTCACGCTCACAAGACAGAAAGTAGAATAGGGGGAGGGGAAAGTGGGGAGTTACTGTTTAAGAGCTACAGAATCCCAGTTTGGGATGATGAGAAAGTTCTGGAAAGGGATGGTGGCCATCATTGGACAACAACGTGAATGTACTTAATGCCACTTAAGAATGGTTACAGTGGTAAATTTTATGTTATATATATATTACCGAAATAATAAAATAAGATAAAATAAAAGTTTAACTAGAGAACCAATGAAGGGAAGACCACAAAGATATATAGCTTGCCCTTCTGTGCATTCATGTCACTCATGATACCCTTTGCTCGGGATGCACTTTTTTTCCTCTTTACTTGGGGAACTCTTAGTCATCTTCAAGACCTAGAAGATATAACCCTCCTCTCTTAAGGCTTGCTCCACTCCCCCACGACTTAATCACATCCTTTCTATGTTTCTATGGCAGCATGTATGACGTATGATGCTACTACTGTAAATCAGGTACCATCATTGTCTTTTATCCATTTGTCTCTCCCAGAGCAGGCCAATGAGAACAGTGTGGTGTGGCAGGTCACACTGCAGACCCTGGGTCCCAAGCCCCCAGCTCTGCCACTCCTTGTATGACCTTGGGGAAATTACTTTGTTGCCTTTGTCTCTTCAACTCTAGAGATCGGGACCATTATCGTATTTACCTGTAGGGTTGTCATGAGGATTAAATGGGAAAACCCACAAAAACCATTGTACATCTTGCCAATGCGTCATCAGTGCTCAATAAATGTTAGATTTCACTGTCCTCACTCAGTCAGACACGGCATCGGAGACACGGTGGGAACTCAGTGTTTCTTGCATAGACGAACTAAATAAGGAACAAATAAAACCGTGTGTTTGTGCATATAAACTATCAGTTGTGACAAAACAAATGGAAACGAGATTAAGTGAGAAAAGGTACATTGGCTGCTTGTTAAACTTGACAGTGGCCTCAGCTTGGTAAAGGAAGCTGGGAATATATTGTTTCTGGAGGCAGTTCAGGAAACAGTAGACAGAGCCTTAGTGAGGACATTGGGGAAAGTTAACTAGCCGGCCCCCTGTGGTACATCTGCATAAAATGAGGTGCTCAGAAGGTCCCTTTCTGAACATAGATTTCCATTCCACTTAGCTGCTGTATCCTTTGGCTGCGAAGAACAGATTGGCACTTAAATATGTACATTGCATTTAGATTTCCCCGGGGAAGGAGATCGATAGAGCCCCTGTTTATTTGCAGAATGAGGCTTTAATTGTGGACGTGATCCGTCATCCTCGACGCTGGACCACTTGCTTCTTAGACCACACTGCTGCTGAAAGGTCCCTCCCTGAACCCCTTTATTTTCATTTGGAGGCACTCTGGCTTTTGAGCCCATAATGGTGCTGAACAAAATGCTCATTTCAGTAGAGTGGGGGCTTTGTTCCCTATCACTAACGTCCATCTTGGCGAAACGACTTACAACAGCTGCTCTGAGAAGTAAAATCTGATAGAAACAGAGTCGGCATAGATATAAACATAAACATTAGTTTCTATGGAAACAAAAGTTGCAGAGCGATGACTAGAAGCTCTGAGAGCCTGTATTCCAGGAATCAAATGCTAAATATATAGTGAACGCGTCCACCAGGGATCATACCAATAAAGCCGAATTCTTTCTGGGAGTCGAACAGACCATGTAGACAGTTTTGGCTCAAATGGACACCAGCTAGCAGAATCAATATGAGGGAGGGCCACTCTTTTCTGTCCCAGACTGAAACCACATTTCTTGTCTTAATTGAAAGACTTGGGGCAATGAATCGCGCATTGATGGAATTCAGTCAACAATTATACCCATGGGTGCTCCTCTCCGGTGTCCAATAAAAGCTCTGAAGGCCTAATAAAGTTTGAAGTCCCACACTCGGAGCAAAATGTTCTCAAGCCCCTTATCCAATGGACCCAATTCCTGTGGCCCCAGTAGCGTGCTTTCCACCATGCTGCCTGCATCCCTATCTTCTCTGCCGTCATTCTCAGAGACCCAAAGGACCTTGGTTTAAATGACATTGGAAATGCAGTCCCAGGAGAGCCCAAGGGTGTTTATGCAAAGCCATCAGGAGGCACCGGGAGAAGCAAAGTCATGGGTTTCGTGTTGGACTAGTGGAATTTCAGGTGCCCCTAAGACAACCAATGAGAGCCAGTCCATCCGTTCCAGATCCTATTTCTGAGTAACAAATTATCCCCAAATTTAGTGGCTTAATAGGATCGTCTTATTAGGTTCACGGGTTCTATGGATCAGGAATCAAGGCAGGGCACAGTGGAAACAGCTTGGCTCTGTGTGGTGCTGCCTTAGGTGAGGAGATGTAACATCTGGGGGTGATGCATAGCTGGGTGATTCAGTGACTGGGGGTTGGAGACATCTTGGGGTGTCACATGTCTGATGGCTAATGCTGGCTGTCAACAAATGAAGCACCTACCTGTGATCTCTCCAAGTGGCCCCGTCACAGCATGGTGGCCTCAGGGTAGTTAGATTGACGTGACAATCAGAGGACTCCAAAACAGGTGCGAGTAAGGCCCCTTGTGATGAGGAATCACAGCGGTCACTTCCACTCTATCCTGTCCGTTTCAAGTAAGTTACCAAACTCACTTGATCCCGGATTCAGGGAGAGGGTAAGAATTTCTGGGCACGTTTGAAAATTGCCTTGCCAAAGTGAATAGTATAATAATAAACTACAGACATACTTTAAGACTTTAATAGAGACTGGACTCTGAGAAACAAACTGAAGGTTTTGGAGGGGAGAGGGATGGGGGCTTTGGTGAGCCTGGTGGTGGGTATTAAGGAGGGCACGTATTGCATGGAGCACTGGGTGTGGTGCATAATCGATGAATCTTGGAACACTGAAAAAATAAAATAAAAGTAAAAAAAAAGAAAATTGGGAGAAAAAAAAGACTTTAATAAAACAATTTCAAACTTTGAAAGAGAACTCCCTACTAGATGGATAGTAGCTTCTGACCCCAGCCTAATAGTATATTACATGCAGTATGCAGGGGACATTCGAGGTACCCTAGCGAATCACCCACACTAGCGGAAGTTCTCTCCACCCGCCAGCAAGTCCCTAGGATGTCAATGCTTACCCTAAGAAGAGGGTGTAAGGGACCCAAGTGTCCAGGTATGCATCATCCAGCATTTATGGGGAGCACTTAAAGCCCAGTATAAGAGTAATTACATTTGCTCTTTGGACCTCCTCTGTTCTCCCTTCGTAGTCTGAGAAAATCTCGGCCATAATAGTTACCATGGCAACAGCAACATCTGTAGCAGATCCAGCCTGGAGGATATTTAAGGAGCAGACAGGAGTGGGTACCAACCTGGGTGCATGCAGGAAACTAGAAAGGGTCTTTCTGGGATCAACGTCTGCCTTTTCTGTCCTCTAAGAAAGCCGACAACCCAGAGCGGTACAAACAGCTAATGGCTTATCGGAGCCCGCGGAAATTTGGTGCAAGGATTACAGAGAATAGGTTAGCAGGGCAGTGAGAAAGGAGAGGTATAGAGTGCCAGCAGGAGATTCTATGATATGTAGAGGGTTTTAACAGCCTCTGAAGCACAATGCGCCACCCAAGGTATTCGAGAGAGACCGTCATGATGGATAAATTCAGCAAATACTTATTAAAGGCCAGCTGTGCACCAGGCCCTGGACTGGTGGCTTATACACATCAGTGCATTTAATTTTTTACTCTAGTCCTACAGGTAAGGTCTGGCTGCCCCTATAATGTAGATAAGGAGATCGAGACTCAAACAAAAAGTGACCTAGCCAAAGTCAAGGCTGGGATCCAAAGGCAGATCTTTCTATCCCCCAAGCTCACAGTCTTTCCACCAACCAATGTGGCATGTTTATGGTGGATGTTAGATATGACCCAGCTCACCAAATGGATGGAACCACCGTGGGCTTCCTTAGAAAAGGCTCCATCTGAGTTGACATCCAAGAGAAAGGCAAGGAGCCTCCTACGCCGGGAAAAGACTGGATTTTATTCTAAGAGCAAAAGTTCATTCATTCATTTTTCAATTATTCCCTGAGCTTCCACCATGCACCAGGCCTGTGCCAGACTCTAGAAATGAGACTGACAAAGCTAGGCTTGCCCTTTGGCTAAAAGAGGCAGGCAAACAGCAAGCAAGCAGATGAAAAATAAATAGACAGTCACCTTATGAAGAAAATGAAACAAGATGCTAGATAAAGAGCTCTAAGGGATGGTGATAGGGTCCTTTTTGGATAGGGTGATCAAGAAACGTTTGTTTGTTTGTTTTTCTTTTTGAGGAGGGGATATTTGAGCTGAAAAGGAAAAGAAGCAAGCCACGTAAAGAGCTGAAGGAAGGACACTGCAGGCAGAGGGAATTGTTAGCATCAAGGCCAGAAGTTGGAAAAGGCTTGGGATATTGGAGGCCACAGTTGCTGGGCCGAGTAAGAGAGTGAAGGGTGTGAAATGAAGCTAGAAAAGAAACAAGTCTTGTAAGTAGGGTTGCCAAATGAAAGCGAGGATATCCAATTACACTGAGTATCAGATAAACATCAAACACTTTTTGGGTCTAAGTATGTCCCAAGTATTGCCTATGGCTGTTGTCAGTGTGCATTGTTTCTCTGAAATTCACATGTAACTAAGCATTCTGTATTTCTGTTTGCTAAATCAAGCTAAATCACATAGCGAGTGCTCAATTCTAGGAACAGTGGGAGGTCATCCAAGTGCTCAAAGCAAGGAGTGATCCGAACTGATTGACACTTTTAAAAACTTACTCTCCTGCTGCGTGGAATATGAACTGTGGGAGAACAGGAGAAGCAGCAAGAGAGAGTTTCTGTAGACTTGTGGGCAAAAGGTGGGGGACGCCTTGCCTGAGGAGTAGCTGCGGGCTTGGAGAGAAGTAAACTGATTTGGGACATGCATCGGAGGTGATGGACGGGGAGGTTTGGAGGGAGGGGAATTGTAGATCAAGGATGAGTATTAGCTACTAGAGAAGACCATCCTCTGCTTTTTATGCCCAAGGAAGCTTCTTAGATGGACAAGTTGACGTAAGTAGCCCGAGAGGCATCTTTGGTGATGAGGACACAGGATGGGTTGGGTGCCCTTTGGTGATCCCCCTTCATTCTCTAGCTTTGGCCAACACTCTGAGTTGACTCTTGACGTTTTCAATCAGACCTCGTGTAGCTTAGAGTTCTTTGGGGGGCGGGGGAGTCCTGGTTTCTATACCGCATGTGATATTCATTCCCATTCGCTCTGGTAGAAGCCAGAAAGAGCAGACATCGGGGCTCCGGATATTTCCATGTATCAAGTCAGTTTGGAAAGATGAGGGTACTTTAAAACCTGAGCTACCATGACCTTTACCCAGGAGAGACACAACAGTTCATGAAGTTCTTGTGGACTTAACTAAGAGAGCCACATACCGGAGCCAAGAAGAACTTATTAGCTGAACACAGCCTTCCATTGCCAGAGAGTTCAGGGAGCAGAAACTAGTAAAAGAGAGTTCGGGGAAAGAATTTAGGGAACAAATTCTAAATATGGCAGAACCAAACAAAGAAGCACTGTGTTCCTCCAGTCTCTGTGCCGCTTCCAAGACACTATCCCTACTGTATGCCTTCACAAAGGCTGAAGAAATAATCACAACACATTTATCATTCACCGGGCGGAATTATTTTGGCAAGAAATCTATGCTCCGGAATACATTATACTAACTGACAACCTCTTCTGAAAAATGTAGATTTTCAAAGCCGGTAGGTACTTACACAGCCATGTCGGGCTAAGGGACTGAGTGATTATGTCATTATATGTGTATCAAATATTTTGGATAAATAGTAAATGATCCACAAAGTCAGGTCTTGTTAACGCAGGGAGTGGAAACCAGCAGCTTCGACAATCACGTATTAAAAGCCAGACTGGGGGGGGCCGATTTCACTCGGGGCCCCTGAAGAAGAATTCCTAATGTTCTGGGTGGAAGGCTACATTCAGCATAAATAAATGCATTAGTTTAAACATTAGAAATCTGAAGACTGAAACAAAGCTGCTTATCCTCTCTGTATCGCTCAGGCAGCTGGAGGAGACCACAGAATTTTTCTGGGGGCGGCCAGGGAGGGAGGTCAAGATAGGGTTCTCCTCGGGCAAACGTGGAGGGCACGCTGCTTTTTTCCCTCTGGGTGCAAATGCAGGTTGGCATCAACTTTCGGATGCTACCCGGTTCACGGGGTGTCCTTCTCCCTGGGAATTCGCACACGGGTGGCGTTTTGCTGAGAGGATTTGCTGTGTGTTCAGGGGGCACGAGGGGGAGGTTTAGCTAAGACATCTCCTCTGGCCGCCTGTTGACTTGGAGGGACAATGTGAGTTTGTGTCTTATTGATGGTTCACGGCAGGGTCTCTCAGCGTCCACACTATTGGCATTTGGGGCCCGATAATTCTTTGTTGTCAGGGCACTGTCCTGGGCGTTGTCAGAAGTTTAGCGGCATCCCTGGTCTCTACCCTCGGGATGCCGGTAGCATTCTCCACCCAGCGTGACAACTCAAACATGCCTGTAGACATCGCCACGTGTCTCCCGGGGGGATTGAGATTCCATCCGAGAACCACTGAATTAGGCCGCATAGGACGATTCAGGACATCAGACTCTCGGCGTGCCGTGAATCATTGACTCAAGAGAGGCATACTGAGCACCAATCAGCCCCAACCCCCTAATTTCACAGGCAACAAGACAGCCCCTGAGAAGTGCAGGGTCATACCCAAGGTCACATAGGAGCTATTCGCTGCCCAGATTCTACCTCGCTGGGTTTATGAGAGAAATTAAAACGGAGATAAAGTCAAACAGCAGATCGCCTTACTCCAGTTCACAGCAATACTTGCAAAGAGGGACAAGTTTATTCGCAGCTGACAACTGAGACTGCACGCTTCCGCAGGTAATCAGGCAGGGTTCTCTCCCGCTGAGAGAAGCAACTGAACTCTCTTTCTTGAGACAGGAAAGCAGGCAGGTTTGGAACGCAGTCCCCTCCCTCGGCTGTCTTCCTCATCAGCCCAGAGAACAAAAATCTCCAAAATATCACAGATGATTGAGTTTCCTTAGAAAAGATCTCCTTATAGTTTGAATCCCCCATCTCGTTATGCACGGCGATGAGAATGCCAGCCCGCTCGGCGATGTCTCCAGGCACCACTCCTTTGCCCCTTTCCCTTGAAAACAAGTCCAATTTCTTCTGCCTTTTGGAAAAGGCGTATCGGGGTGTTCTGGCTTCTCCTTGGGGCCTTGTATATCTTACTGTCTTACGCCTCTGTGTTAGCATCCCCCCTCCTGTCTTGGTCGGGGAGGTTTCTCTGACTCCCGCAGTCAAAAGCAGCTCTGGGGAGAAATTTCTCCAGTTGCCCATAAATCCCCATTCTTTTGTTGATATGCTTCTGTTCAAACCTGGGCCCAGACTCACTGGGTGGCAGGGAATAGAAGCCACTTTCATAATCCCCAATCATAAAACTCCGCAAGCTTGTGTTGTATGCTCAGGCATTTTCAACTAATGAGTCAGCACGCTAAAGAATGGGCAACCTCTAGGTCTGGTTTTTCCCTCTTTCTAACGTGTAGCAGAGGGCAGAAAGAGAATCAGATTTATGAAATAAGGGATCACAAACCTATTTATTGAGCCCTGGTTAACAAAAGAGAAAACTTGATTATCGTTGGTGGATATTTTATATAAACTATGTATCGAAGACATATAATAGTAAGCATTTTAAAATAGCGACCTTATTTCAACTTTACATTCTAAAATGATGCTGTTATACAGGGTAATTACATAATAAATTTGTTAGGGGAATATAAAGCAATAAAAATGGTGGTAATGGTTTGTCATTTAATAGCTGAATTGTAAATGAGTTTTTCAGCATTAATGTAGCAGGTTGCTACAATTAGGAGCCCATTCTTAGGGGTGTCTTTAATTTCTGTGGGAAAAAAAACCAGTTTCTGAGGTTCAGTATCATTAATTTCCTCATTTGAAGATACTACACATTTAACCATTTGAAGTCAGAGGACAGCAGGGTTTTTGAGTAGTAAGAACTATCGGAGAACGCCCCCCCCCCCAATGCAAAAGGATAGCAAGGATTTTGGGCTGTATTAATAATTCCAGCAAGGCAGTCAGGGTAACATAGTGGTAAAAGTGTGGGGTCAACCCCTTACTGGTTGTATGGGCTTAACTAGCGACTTCATCTTCCTATGCCTCCTTCTTGAATCTCAGTCACAAAATAAAATGAATAAATCAACAATCCAGAAAGGGTTGGTGTTGGTTTAGGGTTATTGTTTCACGTTGATGGATTTTATCAGATGACATATGCAACAGACTTAGCCCAGCCTGTGACTCACAGTGTGAGCTAAAGATATAATTACTGCTTTTGTGGCTGTCATCATTTGTGTGGTATCCATACCACTTCTTCTTATCCTTTCATTCTACACTCTACCACAGTTCCAAACCCTGGTCCTCGTGTGTCCAGTCTTCTAGAATGAACAAAAATTGGAAAGACAGGGTTTTGTTGTTGTTTTTTCAAATTCTTTATTTAAATTCTAGTTAGTTAACATACAGTGCAGTACTGGTTTCAGGAGTAGAATTCAGTGGTTCATCGATTACATATAATACCCAGTGCTCATCATAACGAATGCCTCCTGAATACCCATCATCCTTTTAGCCCATCCCCCACCCACCTCCCTCCATCAATCCTTAGTTTGTTCTCTGTCATTGAGAATCTCCTATGGTTTGTGTAGAAAGACAGATTTTTTCCCCCAAATCCATCTGACCCTGGACCATAATTTCCTCCCTTGCCAATGAAATCAGGAAGAAAAACTGACATTTAATGAATGGATCTGCACTATGAGCATTCTCCTGCATGAGCTTGCTTAATCTTTAAAATACCCTCAGAGACCTGGATTGTCTTACTTGCAGAGGGGCCCAATGAATTTCAGTGATGGGTCCAGTGTTCCTCAGCTACAGGGTGGCAGAACTGGGATTCCAAACCAGTGGTTTCTACTGGACCGTAGTGGAGAGTAGGGTCAGTGAGGATACTCACTGAATGTCTGACCTACGCAAGGCACTGTGAATGTGGTAGGAGAGGTGGGGGCAGAGCGTGGCCATGTAGGAACCAGACATGGAGCTGACTCTCGTTCCCACTGCACGTCGAAAGAGGACATGCCCATCCATAAAGCACTTGGGAAGTTCAGAAGAGTGACAGTCCTCCATACAGGATCTGGCTCCTGCCTCTCCCCATCCTTCTGTTCTCCCTCACTCACTGTGCCTCCCTCACTCACTGTGCTCCAGTCGTCCAACCCTCCTTCCCGCCCTCAGCCATACCAAGTCTGTGCCTGCCACAGGGACTTTGCCTGGAGCCTTCATCCCCATGGGATCTTCGTGGTTCTTTGTTCTTTGGTCTCAGCCATTACCTTCTCTCGACGTCTTACTGTTTATCCAAAGGGGTCCCTCTCCCACCTGCAGTCCTCTGTTACACGTGTTCTGCTTTATTTTCTTTCAGGCAGTTGTCACATACATATGAAGTGCCTCTGCTCATGAATTGGGTCACTTCTTTGTTTTATATCTCCCAACTAGAGCATAAGCTCCATAAATAGGAATTTTGTCTACTTTCGTCTGTCTATCTTCACCTGGTGTCTCCAGGGCCTAAATAGCACCTGGGCACAAGGTAGACCCTCAACGCACACTTGCTGAATAAAGGACTAATGAGAGGGAGACTGATGTGAAAGTGATTTTGTCGTATCAGGGTGTTTTGTCTTCCATGTTTGCGACTCTGACTCTGTTCCCAACTATAAGTTCCTTGAGGTCAGGTACCATCTGAGCTTCCTTTCATATTCCCAAGGTGCGGTGGGGTTAAACCCAAGGAATCAATTCTTACCTCTCAGATCCTTTCCTTCCCCCACCCTCCATCCTGTTTTTCTAACTGGCACCAGTCTTCCTCTTTGGTTCTATCTCCTTAAATTTCCACACATAGGTTTTCTGGATGAGAAAAAGAAGTCAGCAAAATAGTTCCTTGAATTATCTGCCTTCTCTTAGATGTAAGGAATCTAGCTGTAGTGGTCATCTGTTGTTTTGCCTGCCAAGCGTCCGTTCACTACCCTAGATCCAGCTATACCTGAAGCTGAGCCTACCTCTGGACTTTTCAATTAGTGAGGCCGTAAAAATCCCTTTTGGTTACTTGTTCAGTCTGAGTCATTTGCAATGGAAAGGCTAGTGCAGGAACCAAAAGTGGTGCTAAGTCTGGAATCCATGCCTTAGCACCGTCCACAGCTCACGGTTTGAGCTTTAAGCTCTTTCAGTTCTGCATAAACAACATGTTGGGCTCCAACCATGAGCAAAACCTTAAAGCGAAAGCTGGAAATATTTGGGTAGAAAAGAGCATTTGTTTATCTTCCAATTCATACCCGGTGGATGTGCGATTCTAATCTCTTTTTAAAGGGCAGTTCTTTGGAACTGGATACTGCTTAAATACCAGGCCCAGACAGCTGCCAAGGGGAACATCATCCAGTTATTATTTCTCAACAGCAGCGAAGTGGATGGATGGCTTCACATTTTTTTCATTGCCATAAAACAACACAGATGAATGTAGATTGCTTTAGCTGTAAGTGTGTGGTCAGCCCTTGGAAAACAATGTAAGGGAAAAAGAGGCAAAGGGAAATGAAGCTCGCTTTGCCAAACACCTACTGTGTGTTCCGGAACTAGTGACAGGTGTTTTACATCCTTGAGCTCACTGCGTTTGGGACCAGAGTCCTGGATTCAAGTGCAAGATCTGCCACTGACTGGCTGCAAGAACCTTGAACAAGCCATTTAACCGCTCTGGCCTTTAGCTCCTTCATCTGTCAAATGGGGTCATAAATATCTATCATTATTCAAGAGCCGTGCTCTGTTTAGCTAGAGTCTATCTGAAGGCATTTTTATTTTTATTTCTATTTTTTTAATATTTTATTTGAGAAGAAATTATTCTTTTTTAAATTGTTTTATTACTATCAGTTAACCAACATATAGTACATCATTAGTTTTTGATGTAGCATTCAGTGATTCATTAGTTGCGTATAACACCCAGTGCTCATCACAGCACACATGATTTGTTTAGCTGGAGTCTATCTGAAGGCATTTTTAAAGGAAAATAGGAAAGTGTTAGCAATATAAGCTTATTAGTACACCAGGTAATGAATTTGGCAAGCAAGAGATGATCTACTCTCAACTCTTGGTCTCCCATGTTTGGGCTGATCAATACAGTCTTGCCATTGCTGTTGTGTGGTGTTCCTGGGAAGAACTCCAACCCTGAAGTTACACAGACCAGGTCTCGAGTCCTGGCTCCAGCACGTGCATGTTGCCTGTCCTTGGGCAAGACTCAGTTTCCTGAGTAAAATGGAGAAGACATAGGGTCATTAGGAAGTCAACAGAGATTGTCCATTTGAGAGCTGTCCATGGTACCAAGCCGATAGCAGGTGTTCCATAAATGCTAATAATGAAAATTTTTGAAAGCCCAAGCCAGCACTTTTATTGAAATATGCTGTAACTAAAATTGCTGGAAGCAGGGATGGGAGGAAACTGTCCTCTGTGTAGAGACCCACCTTCTGTGGTCCTCTTACTCTCGGGACTCTGCCTAACCTTAGCAAGGATCTCGTCCACTCTGGGCAGCATCTTCTTAGCTGTAACATAGAGGGGAGGAGATAAGGCAGATGGCGATTAGAAATAAGGGGAGTCTCTGAGTCCCATGCAGCTCTGACTTGCTCCCTTTCTAAATAATTGAGAATTTTAAATGTTTCTAAATAATAAAAACAAGAAGTTTCTCTAGTCAAGGAAACATCCCCTGACTGCACAGGTCAACATGAACCACATAAAGAAAGAGAGGAGGACCCATGCATAGGATTGAGAATTGTTTTGAAGTTTGGGAAGAAAGGAGGCCTCCTCTGCTTTGCTTTAAATCGTCTTTAAGGCCAGTTCTTCAGGCAGAAATGAGGGAAGGATGACATGGCTGCAGAAGGAAAGAGGCAAGGAAAATGAGGCCAAGCAGGTGTTGAGAAAACCAGCTGAGGGGGCTGGTTGGGGGCCAAGCAAGAGCCCCTCGTTCAGCACTGTCCTCAGCCGAGGCTGTTCCCTCTCCTGGATGCTCCTGTCCCTGCAGCATTCATTGCCCCTGCGGAAAACTGACCTGGACCAAACTGAAGTCCATATTTGACCTTGAATTTCAAAAGCTTAGGCCAGGGCACAAGTCAGAAGATATGGAAGCCAAATAGGGAACATCCTCCCATCTGGAAGGAAGAAAGAGAGAAAATGTGGGTACCAGTGGGCCCTAATCCCGGGCCCTAAACTTTGCATGATTCCAGGAGGCTCAGACAGTTTGGGGCATACCAGCCCACAGATGGACCTCCAAGAAATAGGAAGAGCCGGTGTCCCCTGCATGTGACGGGACCCAGCATCAGGAGAAATGTCTGGGGCAGGGGGGTGGGGGGGGAGAGCGGGGGGTGGAGGTTGGGCCTGGGACAGCCTCACAGGATTCCCTGTGCCAAGCATGAGACTGGAGTCACTGAGTGCTCCAGGCACCCCCAGGGCCACAGGGAGGCATGGAAGCCGTGGGTGCTTCCCACGAGCCCAGGTATCTAACACAGGGATATCCCACGCCGTGCCACATGTGGTGACAGGAAAACGGCCGGTAACTGGTGCAAGGGAGGACACAGCGACAGGTACATTCTGATGACTGTAGGTGATGATGCCAAAGTGGCACATTGATGACACAGGGTCCAGTGGCATCCGGGCCTGGCATCTGTTCGTTCCACAGACATTGACCGGACAGCCTCGTGACCAGTGGGAACAGCCAGGCTGGAAACCCCGGGACAGAGATGACTGTGACTTCCCACCAGCGGCCATAGCCTGATGGAGGAGACAGGCATTCCAAGACCGATAGGAGCGGACTGCCAGGCAGAAGTAGCGAGCAGGAGCGGGAGGAAGACAGTGCGAACAAGAGAGGAGCGGGCCCCAAATCTGCAAGAGCCCCAGGGACAGTTGCATGTGGAATGCCAGGCACCCAGGAGGGGGCGGGGAGCAGGGGCGCAGATGGACACGCACACTGGTCCAGGGCACATGGCCATTAAAAGCAGCAGCTTATAGGACAACCATGAATGCTCCCAAAGCCAGAGATCTGCTTCCCCATCAAGAACATAACCAAGGTGACGGGAGGAGGCGCTGAAGAGCCCGGAAGAGAAGCCAGCTTGACTGAGGTTTGCCTCCCTCCGGAGGCAGTCAACCCCCAGGATTCCCCCGGGCAGAGATTGCAACTGAACTGAGCCCTTAGCGCATGTGATCCCCCTTCAGAGCTCCCCCCGGATCGCGATTCTTTGGCACTAAACTAAAGGTGGTGGTTTTGTTTTAACACCCGTTTAACCTGTCTCCACTCAAAATGAACAGTATTCTGAAAGGAAATGAGCTGAAACTAACCGGAGGGTCAGAGAGATCCCAGTGCCCGAAGCCAACTGTTCATTCACCGAGCTCTGTTCCCTCTGACATTGTTCTGTCAGGAAGAAGGGCCCTGTGAGAGGCTGGAGCTGAGAGGCGGTGCATTGGCCACTCGGTGCGGGGAGAGAGGAGGGAGGGGAAAAAGCACTAGCCTCCCGCGGGCTCCCCACGCCCGCGAACAGCCAACAGGCAGAGCTCATGTGGGTCCAGCCACAAGGTCATGTGGACCCATCAATGCCAAGGGACGTAAGCAGGTGTTTTCTAGAAGCATCATTAGGAGAAATGGAAAGAGACCAGACCCATAGGGCAGGGTTCTGGGGATGCCCCCAGGAAGCAGGTCAGCCCGGACTCTGCCGTTTCCAGGGGCACCCGTGACTGCGTTAGCCAATTCTCTTTTTACTCCATGTACCCAATGTGATATTTAAACAGAAATGTCGCTCCCCATGGCATTTATGGCCCCAGGCTCTTCAGAATCACGTCTGTTGTCAGATGGGTTCATTTGTGATCTCTTTCCAGAGCCAAAGTGAAAAATATGAAACAGAAAAAGGGCAAATGTGGACATCAGGAACTCAGGATTAAATCAGGCTGGGTCTTTTAGTGAAATGTAAGCACTGTAATGGTGAGAAATTAAAATAGCTCTTTCCATTTAAATTCTTAAAAAAAAAAAAAAAAGCTCTTTCCTCTTCAAAGCACTGCGCTGTCTCTCCTTCAGCCTCTTGCTTGAGATGGTGCCCCATCGTGGCACGTCAGGTCATCAGCACGGAACTCCAGAAAGACCCCAGCCAAGCACCTGGCTTTGAACTGAGAACTGAGGACCATCTGCCCTCAGTGAGAGGCCGGCCCGAGACGTGGAGTTGGCTTCATCCTGGTTTTGAATTGTTGCTTTTCTTTCGAGTTAGGAAACGAGAGGACATGTGGTAATGAGTGTTTGCCTTAAGTCACCCTTTAGTTGGGGGTCAAGTCACTACATCACAGTTTGGGTTATCAGAATTGATTTCTTGGGCACATGTGCCCTAAGAACTGCGTTTTTTAAGTGGATAAAAGTGCGCCGTAAAAAGAAATTCATATTTGTAGACATCAGCACATTTCGGTGAGTGTTGCAGCTAAATTTGAAAGAATGTGCACTTTTGAGATTTCGCATGTGGATGCAAATTTGTGTTAAGGATTGTACATTGAGCTGTTATTCGAAATCTTTCACACAGGCCTTTTCCACCAAGAGTTTCAATGACAGGAAAAAAAAAAAAAAGACAAACTCACACCCTGCTTGCACGGAAATCCCCATCCCCTTGCCAGCGAGTTTTTCTTGCTCCCACATCAACTTCATTTATTAAGCAAGATCCAATTTTCTTGGAATACAATCACAGCTTCTACCATCGCTGCTTTGTTCTCCCTGGGGAGATGGCTGTAACCGACGCACCTTAAAGAAAAATAAGTTTTGCATCCCATCTTCAGAGGAGCAAGCCATCTGAGATCCATTTACCTCCGAAGTGCCCTGTTGGTCATAAAGGTTTGCTCTTTGCAGTGGAAGGAGGTGTGGGTTGGAAGATCCAAGTGGATACAGTGTCTTGCTGCTGCTAGCTCTCTTAACTTGACCATGATCCTAACAATTAAAGGTGTCAAGGAGCAGGCTTTTCAAAAGGCTTGCCTGAAAATCTCAACCTTTGACAGTATAGTTTGGTGTCTTGGACAAGGCAGTAACTCTTGGTGGTGTTTTAAAACCTGGTTTTAATAAATGGCTAAAAAGAGAAGAAATGCAAATGCACATTGCGGTAGACTGTCCATCATTTGGCGTGGGCCACAGAATACAGATGGTACCTACAGCAAAACAATGTATCATGCATCTACAATTACCTGGATACTTAGTATGCATTGGATCACTCATGAAAAAAATACAGATCTTTGTTTTTCAGATGTAAAAAGAAAGAATGAATCACAGGCCACAAACTCAGGTGTGGAATGGGCATCATATCCCTTTATTTTCTTCTGAACAGCTTCGTTTCCATGATGACTATTTTATGCCATGATGTAGGCAAGAAATTCAACCTCAGTGATTCTCAGAGCTCCCCCATCCCCATCTCAGAGGGTCTTTTCCTAGCACCCAGGTGCTGGGAGGACTCCCCCATCCCCCAACCTTCCCCCAATTCCCCAGCATGTACTAGCTGTGAGTCACCAGACTATACGGGTTGCCATGGAGACACACATTGTCCCAGTCTACTGGTCATTCATATCTGGGCTGCTGCTCTCACTCCACACGTGAAGGCTGGGAGACCGTGGCGAGGCTGGGAAGCACCTCACCTGCCCCTTGGCAGGCTCACCACTCCTCTGCGGCCGGACCCTGCTGGGGAGCAGTGTGCCGGCTCCCCGGAACGTCAGGATGCTCTTCTACTCTTGGTCCAAGGAAATAGATTGTTATTCAAAGACTAGCCCTCCCTCTGTCTTCATGCTTCTCTTCGAGGTACTCCCTCTGTCCCCCAAACTATCCACCTCTGTGATTTTAAGCTTTGGCAAACTGAACCCAAACAGAGGAATGTCCATCAGGCAACTCCCAACCCCTCACCTTGCCTGGAGCCTCCCAGCCCAGAGCTTGTGTCCTATTTCAGAAATAGGAAAAGGAAAATAGAGAAGCAGTAGCCAAATACATACACAGGTTTCCCCCACTCTCTGACAATAGTGCGTTCCTATGAAAACTTCCGTAAGTCAAAATGGCAGAAAGCGACGAAGTAATTACCAATAATTTACATGGAAAAATTTCCGAGTGTTCCCAGACTCAAAAAAACCACCTCTCTTAGGCTTTTCTGGTGCCTTAAGACACATCTTGCTAATGGATGCACAGAATAAATGGAGATGAAACACAGATGCTCACAGACACATTCCAAAGCTATGTCGGCTTGATGCTGACACACTGAGCGTAGGTGCCAGGGAAGGAGCCTGGTGGGGCCACTCTAGCTGCTCCTTGGGGTGCGCACTGCCCCTCAAAGGGCTCGCTGCCAAACAAATGCCGAACATCAATTTTGCTTTTTCACCTTTTTTTCATGCAAGCAAAACTGCTCTTCAGATGTCTTTTGGTTAGCAAAAACAGGTACGCATGTAGGTCTTTCGTTAAAGCAAAGTAGTGTAAGTTGAATTTTGGAAAAGCAGGGGATACCTGGATACATGTACGTATAGATATGTACATGCATAAGTCCGTGTATACACATAGCTAGAGACAGACACGGAGGAGAGGGGAATGCACGTATCCGTCTTTCAGCCCCACAGATGTTACAAGGTTATACACTGCTGCAAGGAGGGACATACTCACTGGTTCTGTTTGTCCACTATAACCAACAGCCTTCATGGACATTCTGGCACTTTCTTAGCTTAGTCTCATAGCTCCGTATTTCATTGCACATTCCATCTGCCTTCTCGAACGCTTACTTTCTCTTCAGTGCCCCCACCTCTGTGACAGCAAAGAGAAGCACTGACTGGTGGGTCTTGAGGCACACAAACGTAATGGCCACGAGCATCAGGTCTGGTCCTGCGGCTACGCGGAATGCGCTGGCCATGCACGTCAGACACACTGGACGGCGAAGGGGGAGCAGTGTTTTCTTTTGAGAGTGTATATCCTAGTGGCTCATTAGATGTTATGTCTGTGCAT
The DNA here is from genome assembly GCA_028534135.1 of Potos flavus. Taxonomy (NCBI): domain Eukaryota; kingdom Metazoa; phylum Chordata; class Mammalia; order Carnivora; family Procyonidae; genus Potos; species Potos flavus. Next base: position 157,222,601 of record CM052900.1, on the reverse strand, counting down.
CAGTGTCTTATCCAGGAAGCATGGAGGCAGGATGAGAGGCATGGGCTCTGAGCCGGGAACCCACCTTCTAGCTTTTCCACGAAGGAGCCTATGCCCTTGAGGAAGCCCGTTCTCCAGTCCAGCCCTAGATTTGCTCATCTTCAGAAGGAACGGCTCGGAGCAGTTGATGACCAAGTCCTCTTTGGCTTTGATGGTCTTTGGTGCTGGTTTATTCAAATAGACAATATTGTTCCCTGCCTTTTTATGGTGATTAGGGCACCTGCTCATTAGGTAACTGCAAACCTGGCTGAGCTTCACCCCCAGGCCTGTCAGCCCACCGCAGCTGTACCTTCACCGTTCGACTCTATAAAACCCAGCAAACTTCATACGTACTAAACTTTAATAGCAGCCCACAAGTGAGAAGGCAAAAGAAATGCGAGCCATACCTAAGGGGTGTTTTATTCATGTTGATTCTCATATGTATGATAAATAGTTCCTGTGCCTGACTTGTGATGAGAACAGGTTCTTAAAAACTCCAGCAAAGGGAGCCCATAAGGAAAACGGAAATCTTCTACCATAAAGAAAGTACCAAAATATTCATATATTTCTTGGGAGACCCAGCAGGGTATGGAGAGAGCCAACTATTTTCAACTCGGCCAGACACTGTTACCTCTGATGCTCTCCTATCCCATGCTGGCTGGATGCGGAGTAATGTCACATAGTCTTTGAATAGCAGGTCAGCCAGGAGGGGCACCCAGAGCCACCCCGAGGTCCGGGCAGATGATACGTGCACATGCTGGGTTGTCCCATACGTATGTGTACTGACATGTGTTTAATATGTGTATGCATACGGGCGTGTGTGTAGAAATCTAGAAATGCACGTACAGGAGGGTGTAATTACCAACTCTGAAAGCTGTGTTCTAATACAGTGCTTGCAAGCGAGTTTCATTTTGATCATGTAGAACAGAGATTGGCAAGTAGAGGGTAAAGATGGTAACTATTTTCGGCTTGTAGACCATCAGCTGGCTGTTGCAACTATTCAACTCTGGCAGGGCAAAAGCAGCCATAGACAACCTATGAACAAATGAGCGTGCTTGTCCTTCCAAGAAAATTTGGTTTATGGACCTTGAAAGTAGAATTTCATATCATTTTCAGGTGTCACGGAATATTAGACTTCTTTTGATTTTTATTCAACCACTTAAAAATGCAAACAGTATTCTTACTTAAAAATGCAAACACTATTCTTAGTTTGCAGGTTATACACAAACAGCCGAGAGGGTTTTTGTTTGGCCAGTGGCCGTAGATTGCCCATATATAATTTAACCATTTCCCATAGGGAACAAAGATGACTACGGATATTGTTGGGTTATCAGATCAATCCATAAAGGTCCATTCAATCCGTGAAGAACCCAAAGTATGGCAAATATAGTAACTAGCATTATTGAATATGTATTTTGGCATTGTGCTAAATTCTTTCTATTCATTACTTCCCTTAATACTCAGTACAGTCTTACAGGGAACCAAGTTGAGAGAGTTTAAATGATTTGCCCATCTTAGCTAAGAAGCTGCAGAACTGGGATTTGAACCAAGGTCTTAGGATCTCAGATCTGTGATATTCCCAGCAAAGCTATGTACCTGATTAGAAAGCGGCGATGATGCCTTGGTCGCTAGTGAGCCCTCAGCACATGTCAGTTATCATCACTGTCCTCACCACTACTAATTATACCACTTCAGCACTACTAAATTGCCACTTAGAATGCCATTTTTTTTTTCAACCAGAGTTCAAACATGGAATGCCCCAAACATTTTTCCTTCCCTGGCTTTCAATATCCCAGCAGTGCCATTTTGTAAGAAAGGATGGAAATTCTTCTGAATAGGCAGGATTGACTCTTTGTGTATCCACTCTTTTGCTTCTGCCTAAGAGCAGACAAGCCAATCATTTCCCAGTTGCTCCAAATGAGGAACAAGGAGTAAAAGAGAGCTCTCTTTGCAGCAGTCTGGGGAAGCCATGTCTGGAACCCCTGGAGTCCATTCCTACTACATGCGCTGTTGGCAGATCACCTACCAAGGAATCAAGGCCTTATATATAGACACGTGTTACAGCCATGCACCAAGTTTGTTGAACATTTAAAATGAAACATTCCATCATCACCATCATCAGTAATATTTCAGTGTCCGTGCAAGCTACAAAGTTTGCTGAGAACAAAGAACCCTCATGGTCAGCTGCAGATAAAATTGATGAACTGAAATAGACAAAGATGTGAGTGAATATTTTTTTTGTCCCTCTTTCCATTTTTATCTCTCTGCTCTTAGCTTCAGTCTTTTTCCAGTTTCCTAGTGGGCCTTCCTTTTAAAGGTATCCCTCGCTCCCTCTGTCATTCTGGGAACCAAAAACCTCATTCTACTGGGGCCATTTTCAGACATCAGGAAACCACATCATGGCGAAGTAAGGGAGAGCTTATTCCCCTGAAGGTGTTCTCCTCCCCCCACCAAATCGTATCTTGAAAGAGATCACCTGTCAACCAGAAATGACTGACTCTCGGTGTAATTTGGGGCGAGTGGCCGGCTTCCAGGGAAGATGTTGTGGGGCTGAGTTCATGCTAACATTTTTCTGAGAACTTTATCTAATTCACCTATAACTAAGTCTAATCCTCCTCCTCTATGTAGTTGAGAGAACTATGAACTCTAATCCTTGTGGGTCAGGACCTATAACTGCATGAGTAATCATCCCCAAATTTAATGCATTAAAACAACTTATTCTTTTTTTAAATTAACATATAATGTATTATTTGCCCCAGGGGTACAGGTCTGTGAATCATCAGGCGTACACATTTCACAGCACTCACCATAGCACATACCTTCCCCAATGTCCATAACCCAGCCACCCTATCCCTACCCCCCCACCCCCGCAACCCTCAGTTTGTTTCATGATATTAAGAGTCTCTTATGGTCTGTCTCCATCCTGATCCCATCTTGTATCATTTTTTCCCTCCCTACCCTCCACGACTCCCTGCCCTGCCTCTCAAATTCCTCATATCAGAGAGATCATATGATAATTTTCTTTCTCTGAAAGAAAGAAAGAAAGAAAGAAAGAAATTTTTTTTTGCATTTTCCAGTTTGATATAAATTAATTCCAACACCATATTTAAAATAGTCAATTATAAGTTTCTCTCATAAAATTTTAAAAGGCAGCAATCAATCCTCAGATTGTACAAGTGCAAAGAAATGGTTATTTTCTCCATAATCAAGACACCTCAGTGTCTGTGTACGAATTGCCAGTGTTCTCAGTTGATCAAAAACTTGGGCCTACGTCGTCGAAGCCTCCTCCGGTCACACTGCTCCTTTCCCCTTCATGTCCAGCTTGTTACTGGCCTCTGACTGTTTGCTCAGCTGCTCCTCAGAGAAGGTGATGTAGGAGTACAC
>CM052900.1:157199370-157218699 GCA_028534135.1 Potos flavus | reverse complement strand
TCCCACCAACAGTGTAGGAGGGTTCCCCTTTCTCTGCATCCTCACCAACATCTGTCATTTCCTGACTTGTTAATTTGAGCCATTCTGACTTGTGTGAGGTGGTATCTCACTGTGGTTTTGATTTGTATTTCCCTGATCCCGAGTGATAAAACAACTTATTCTATGTCTCATAATTCTCTGGGTTGCCCAAGCTCAGTGGAATGGTCCTTACCTGGGGTTCTTCCATGAAGTTGCAGGAAAACGGCAGTTGGGGCTGGAGTCATCTAAAACCTTCTTCCCTCTCTTGTCTGGTGGCTGAGCTGGAATGGCTGCCACTGTGGTGACTGGACCTGGGTCTCTGTCTCTCTCCCTGAAGCCTCTCTGTGTGGTTAGCTTGGGCTTCCCCACAGCGTGGCAACTATAGATGGTCAGACTTCTTCCAAGGCAGCTTAGGGCTCCAAGAGCAAATGAGGTGGAAGTCTCGTTTGGCATGGGCCTGGGAACTGGTACAGCATCATTCCCACCATATTCTACTGTTCTAGCAGCCTAGGCCCCACCCCCAGATTCAAGAGGGAGGCCCATAGAGCCCACCTCTTGACAGAAGGAATGTCAAAGACAATATATAAGAGCACAAAGAGCCACCTTATCCAACCCCTTTAGAGATGCAATCTGATCTGTTTTGGCAGCTGGCAGAGTCCCATCCATTCCTGAAACATCTATGGTAAATGGGGGCTCATTGGTTTTTTGGAGTAGCCCGCTCCAATTTGGGGCATCTCGGTCTCTTAGAAAATTCTTTTTCACAGTCAGGGAAGATCTGCCTCATTCTAACGTCTGTCCATACACTTTAGTTCTAGTCTTCGCAGCTACAAAAACCACTCCTCTCACCTTTCCACATGGTGCTCCACACATGTGAAGATGGCCCTCCTTGCTCTGCTGAGTCTCCTTTTCTCTAAGCTCCTCCCCCCCAGTGTCTCACCTTCATGTCCCGGGTGACGTTATCATTTTTCCCCCATGTCCTCTCATGTCCTCTGAACAAGTTCCATTTCCCCATGGCCCTCTCACAGTCCGGTGCCAAGTACAAAACAGGAAACTGATCGGTCAGAGGAGGGCAGACCTCTTCCCTCCCATCCATGGTCAACCACTTGTCTGTAGATGCACTGGTAACAAAGATAATATTTTTTGAAACATATTAATCTGCTTTTCTGTCCTGTGCTTCCTCAAACATTACCATTCAGTAGAAGCATCCAGCACTCCCGGGAGAGATTAGGACTGTTATAACAGGAATGCACGGAGAAAAAAGAAAGAGGCACTGTTCAGCTTTTGACTTCCAGTTTTGGATTTCTTAGTCCACAGATGTATTAGGAGAAACACAATGCTTCCCTCCTGTGTGTCTCCTTTTCTACTCACACAGAACACTTCATGTCACCTAATGTGGGGCAGGGGGAGGCTGGGGGTTCCCACTCCAAACAATTCCATGACCCCAGCTGGGTGTCCTACAATTTAACCCAAATCTGACCCTATCTACCTAGAGATCTCACAGGTTAAGGGCTCAGTCCCACAAGACTTCCCCCCCACTTCAGATGCCAGTCACAAAGTAGTAGGTCCCCAGGTTACCTACAACTTCTGTCCAACTTGGCTATAGATCAGAGGTTCCCATGACCTCCTTCCCCCTGGATTTGATTATTTGCTAGAATAGCTCACAGAACTCATGGAAACACTTACTTACATTTACCAGTTTATTAAAGGATACGATAAAGGATACAGATAAACAGCCAGATGAAGAGATACATAGAGGTATGGTCTGGGGCGGGGTCCCCGTAGAGTTAGGGTGCGTCGTGCTCCCTGTGTGGGTGTTATTTATTTATTTATTTATTTATTTGAGAGAGAGAGAGAAAGCACCAGTGAGGGGAGGGGCAGAGAAGCAGATTCCCCACTGAGCAGGGAGCCTGATGTAGGACTCGATCCCAGGATCCTGGGATCGTGACCTGAGCCGAAGGCAGATGCTTAACGGACTGAGCTACCCAGGCGCCCCAAATATATACCTCTCACTATCAATCCAACATCACAACATTATTTCAAGATAATGGTATCAAAACCTAGGCTTTGTGAGAGGGAAGCGTGCCTTCTAAATTCCCGAAATCCAAGCCTGTTGGATTTCGAGTATGAGGCGTGCTCAGTGCCAGTATAGGGAGGACAGCGGAGATGAGGGAGGAGGGGCTGTCCGTAGACAGGATGAGGAAGCCTGCCCGTGATGGAGAAGGACAGGGAAAGGAGAAGCAGCAGACACACGTCCTAGTGTTGGAAACAACTGGATGAAGGTGGAGGCACCCCGGGCTCACTACTCATCCTTGCTGCTCAGGCTCAGACAGGGCCACTTCAGGCCTGTTAGAGACGCTCCATGTCCGACCTAGAACTACTGGGGCAGAAGGTTAAAAATGATGGAAGAAGGTATCCAGGTGAGTGGACCAGGGACTGCCCTACAGAGTCATAGGTCTTGTCACAAAAACACCCAGGCATCCAAGAGAACTCACGGTATCAGAATAGAGCATACAGAAGGCGGGACCTCATGGACAATCCCGAGGACGGTGACTGCAGACCTCAGCAGCAGGTGACAGCACAGCACCCAAAACACCCACATGACGCCAGCTGTCTCTGCAGTTCCCAATACTGGAATCCCAGGAGCCGGGCAAAGCCAACAGTCCTAAGTGGAAATGAACAAAGCCGTGGAGGACAGCAGGCAGACCATCTTCCCTAAAGCCAGCAAGACAGGTGGGCTCCCCTCTGCCCAAATACATTCCAGGAGCGGGAGGCAGGAGCAGAGGGACAATGAAAAATGGAAGACGTACCCAAAGCAGACAGAGTTAACCCTAAAGGAAGAGAAGGGCCTGCTCTCGTAGAGAAAGAGCCACCTCCAGCAGGTTCAATGCAGGTTTCTCCTTCGTGGCCATCATGGAATGCTGTCCTCCTGAGCAAGATATGGACAGTTAAAGAAAGCTCCCTTTTTTTTGGCACATCTGAGTGTAAATTTTCCACCCCTGCAGAGCCCAAGACCCATTTTTGGCAGCCAACTGTCCAACACGTCATTTATGGAAACTCCCTATGAGCCGATCCAAATGAATCTATCTTGAGCTGAGCTTCTCCCAGGCCATCCAAGCTAGAAACGTTTGTAGAATGTTCCCTCCCAGATATTGAAGATCCCATGAGATCACCCAGTGACACCGATATATGTGAGTTCTCACCTAAATCCAAGTTGTAACCCTGTTCTCAGACCCCACTATTATCTCTCTGATCAGATGTCGGCACCAGAGGTGCTAGGGTATTAGAAGTTCAGGCATGATCTGGGATCAGACCACACTTGTGGGGCCAGTATTTTAATTCAAGAGATGTTTTCCAAGGCCCCTCTGGGTAGAGTGGGGAGGGGTGAGAGGGAGAAGGTGGGAGGAAAATGAGGCGCTGGGAGGTGGAGTACAATGGAAGGTTGTGGTTTACAGATAGGGTTTGTACCCAATTGGTAGCTGTAAAACTTTGATTCATTTACTTTATCTTCCCAAGCCTCCGGGTTTTCCTTATCTGCAAGAGATTTTATCACCATCATTGCCATTCAGACAACCTGATATGTTCAATTGAACAACCAGAGAAGCTTTAAAACTAATAATAATAAAAAGATTTCTAAGAGGTTGCAAATTTTTATCACATACATCTTCTTAAAGCATTTTAGGCAGTGATGCCCAAACTGGGTTCCCTGGATCCCCAAGGGTCCCTGGAGCCTCCAGTCTCCCACCTTCCATCCTGATTTCAACCAGAGCAGGGACCTGACTTCTACTGGTTTCATACACTCTCCCTCCATAGACGAGACTCACCGACTTAAAAAAAAAAAAAAAGTTGGAAAGTCACTGATTTCAGAAAAGTGATATGAGGAAGGATGGTGCCAAGCTATGGACATGGCAGCCTCCCATCTCTCTTAGAACAGCTTGCCACCTTCTTTGTTCCTACTTTTTACCCTGCCAGCTGCCTCCCTGACTCACCGCTCAGCTGCCAGAAACTGTGTCCCGCCCCCGGCCACCCCTCCAACACCCTGGGTCCTCAACCCAGGGTCCTCGCCCAGGGTCCTCAACCCAGCTCACCAAAACCCCTCCGGGGGGCCTGAGCTCTGGCATGACTCCAACAGGCACTGGAGAGAAGATTAAATTCCCCGTCCAGGGACATGCTGGGGCCTCGTGCCTTATTTCCAAAGGGCAATGACTGTCATTATGCTTAAATGAACTGCTTTCCGGGTGGAAAACATGTATTTTTTAAAAGCTTAATTCTTCTCCTTTCTCCAAAATGAGAATCAAGTTATAACTGTGGCCTGGCACCTTGAGAGCATTTCCTTTTTTATACTTCATAGAATCCTTAATAATACAAAAATTGCCCAGAGCATTTCACACTGAGTTATGAAGTCATTAACATTTTTGGGATAAACACAATACCCCAGGACAAGTTATTAGCCATATAGGAGTGGGGAAAAAATTAGATATGTTGAAAAAGCCTCATGTCTAGCAACTGCGGGCAGAAAATTTCACCTGCTCCCAGTTAAAGGCGGTGGGAGTGGCTCTCCGCATCCCACGTGCCGACTGGGTGGCCTTTTCTTAGCCAACCAACTCAGCATATTGAATATTGGTAAAATCTGAAAGAATCAGCATCTTGATGTCCCAAGGCCGGCAATCTTTCCAAACTCACAGCTCTGAATCCTGCCTCAAGGCTCCTGGTATTTATGATCGTGTCAGCAATAGGATGGCTGTTCCCTCCCCACACCACCGTCTACTCAGACCCATAACAAATTTTATCTCACTGTGCTGTTTGCTTTCAAATTAGCAGGGGAATCCATCATACATGCTCCCCTCTTTCCACCCCACGTCCCCTCTTTCCACCTGTTCTTCACGATTACCCTCACGTGTCACTGGCATCGTGGAACTGTCTGAAAGGCCAAGACTCCCATGTCCTCTCCTTTTAATCAACAACGGTGGTATATTTGGCCAGGAATTTTCTTTGGGGGACTTCAGCATACTGTACTTTGATTATTCTTTAATTCTGCTCACACACAAGAATTATGGTAATGAAAGAAACCCAGAGGGGTTGGTCGTTCAGACTTGCAATGAAGCATCCTTGCCTCTGGCTGAATCCTTAGCCAACCAAGGTAAACATTCACCAAGTTTATAGATGGTCTCAAATATTCTGTTTCTTTATGGTTTTCCCTCAGCTGGGGTGGGGGTATCATTCCCTGGATCTTCCCCTTTACTACTCCATGGAGCCCTTGCCGGGACAAGGAAAGAGAGGTAGTATGTCCCAAGCGAGAAGCAAGAATACCACCACTGCCCCATCCTGTGTCTTCTACAGATGTCACTAATTCACACGGTGCCCTTTCCCTCTGAGCCTAGACTCAGCTTCAGAAGCCTTTCCACAAAGTATTTCCAGTTGCTGTTGATACATGATTAAAAACACATATTCTATCCTCCAGGCAGTCCCTGGGAAGCAACCCAGCTCCAAGTGTGTGTGACTCTTGAAAAGTCAATTAAAACTGGAGCACTGTCTAAAGACTCAGGTTTTTTACCTCTAGCCACTGACAACACCCGCGAGATCCCATACCCTCTTTGCTAGGATGAGCGTGCCAGCAATAAGGGCTCTCGCCCGTGGGATCTTCCGCAAGTGCCACCACAATTCAAGATCCCTGATTCTCTGAGTACTTTCACCACTACATGTGACACTTGCTCATGGAAGAGACTGTGTCCCACATTCCCCTTTGAGCCAGCACTGGATTCATCTTCCTCAACCCCGCTAGCGCCCACCCCCCTTTCACACCAGCCACATTCGGCATCCATCATCCTGGCATGACCCTACTGTCAGACTAGATCCTGAGTCTGGGCTCTGCTCTCCTGATGTCAGCCCCTTCTCTTTCCTTCAGTGAACAGAAGAGTCTCTGTTTTCCCCAGGACCTCTCACGGTTTGACTGGTCACCTAGTCAGTCACTCCGATTCAGAGTCTACGAATTTGCCAGCCTGCCTGAACTCCAGAGCCATCCTCTTGGGTACCACCTTCACCAGCATCCCAGGCTCTGTCCTACCAGCCCCTTGGCCATTTACTGTGACTGTCCTCGATGCCAAATCACCCCTACGGCCCCATCTTGTCTCTGTAGAATTGACGACTTTACCAATGGGCTGGCATCCTGTGTTGATTTCATGCCCAGGGACACCAGGGCATCAAATGCCTCATGTTCTTGTAGTGAAGAAGGATCCCAGGCTGCTGCTTGTGTGCTGTGGGCAACCCGCTGGTGCTCTTCTCTGTTTCTCATTTCCGAGACACTTCGGCAGGAATGTTCTCACTCCTGAATTTGCATATTACAATATCCAGAGTGATCATCTTCATCTTACAGAACTCAGCCATCAACTGAAAACCAGGGTAACCTGCTTTCCCCTCGGGGGACCAAACCAGGAACCCAGTTCTCTGAGGCAAATCCAAGGAAACCGAATGGCCTATTGGTATTTGTCAAATGGAAAAACCCAAAGCTCTGTGGGCTAGTCAAAGCAATCTCCTCATTACCTGGAACTGGAAATCCCAAATTACTGGGGCAGGCTAGAGGAGTCGTCTGGGCAGGGCGTCTCCAGTTGACTTGGGTGCCATGGTCCTCAACCCCATCTCCACATGGGCCGCAAATAATTTGTTATTAATAATGACTGAAGGTCCAACATGGAGTAATGATATTTTTCTCTCCCTGTTTTAAACCATTCGGAGTCGATTTGCGGTTATCCGTGTATAATGCCCTCCTGTTCTTTCTCATTTCCCTACACCTTTGTGATTTGGAAAGAACAGGTACGCCTGTGTCCATATCATCATGTCCCACCTGTGCAGGAGGGTTGCTTGTGTGACCGTCCTTCATCACGTGTGTCTGGAGACAAAGGTTCTGGTCTACTAGTTTGGGTTTTTTTTTAGAGGTTGGGTTGATCTACCCTTTGGGGAAGAGACAAAAGCTACCAGATGTGTATGTCTTAGAGCTAGGCTCCATTGGAGACACAGATGATCACTCTCGACATCGTGACGGGCAGGTTGGGGTATCTGAAAGCCCAGGTGGAACGAAGAAGAACACCAAATTTCTCCATAAGAAAGTTGGTTTCCTTCTACCTCTTTGGTGTGCTGTTCCTCCTACCCTCCAGCATCTCTTGGGTACAATAGAGACTCCACTTAAGTGTCTAATTAGTGTATAAGACAAATTACTCTGAGTATATGCCAAGCTTCAGTTATTTTTCTGAAAATGGGCGTGACCAAAGGCCATAAAAGATGACACAAGAGAGGGTATGGGACAGAGGAAGGAAATGTTAAGTGGAGGGGCCTCGGCTGTAGGCCCCTGGGCTATAAGAACATGAGAAAAAAAAGTTCTCATTTCACAAAAATATTTATCAGCAAACTGATCACTTATACAATTATCCGCCTTTCTTACTAAATATTAGGATGAGAGTCCAAATATTTATCATCCAGGATGGGACAGACATGCATCCCTGCCCCATCCAGAACAGATTCCTATTAACCTGGGACAGGGTCCCGGGTGCCCCCTGCTAGCACCCTGCTACACTGGGGAGATGCGCGGGGTAGGGGTGGTCGTGGTAGGAGGCTCCTCCAGGCTTAGTTATTTACTAAAACTTACAGAAATACTTCACTATTATAACAAGCAAAGGACTATTCCGATGCATAAGTCCCACTACCCACCCCTAAAAATGAAACAACTTTTTTTTTACTGTCGGTCCCTTGCTAAGTGGAATTGCAAATATCACAACTGAGATATAATTTCATGAAGTCACTAAAAGTGATGTAGGAGAATTGCATGAATCGTGTTCCAGGCAAGTCACTGAGCAATAAAGATACAGCAGAATTAGACCAGTCGTAATTGAAGAAGATGTTGAGAAAGATGCTTCAAACGAGAATGATTGCTAACTGTAACGAGGGGTCCTGGACTAGATCCTGAAACAATATAAGGCTGTTTGTGGATAAACTGATACAATCTGGATAAAGCCTATTGTTTAGTTCATAGTAATGTGCCAATAGGAAATTGTTCATTCTGACAAATGTGCCATAGTTATGTAAGGTGTTAACTTTGGGGGAAGCTGGGAAAAGGGCAGATGGGAACTCTCAGTATCATCTTTGCAACTTTTCTGTAAATACAAAGTGACTCCAAAATAAAGAGAATGATTATTATCAGTAAGTTAAGAGAGACCCTTGGGGGTAGTTAGTAAGACCCCCAGATATTTTTGTGAAACTCGACTTTGCTGGCATGAATGTCACATGTGAAGTGAAGGAGGACTGTTCCAATTTGCTGGGGAAAAAATATACCAGATTTTCCCCCTAAATCCTTACTTGAGTCATTTGCTGTTAGTTCTAAGAATTAGCGCCCAGTAGCAATTACAACCTAAATTACGTCACATTTAACATAATATTAATTTTCATATCGTTTTGTTGTTCAAGATGAAGCCCCAATCCCAATCAAACAACCCCTGATCACTGCTTATTTGGGGGAAAAAAAAAAAAAATCCCACCCCGCCCCTGCATTAAGTGAATGCATTTGAAGTCACACTTCTGTGGTTCCAAAGACCTATAGAAAAGTGGACTCCCCCTCCCACCTCTGGTGTGTTAACTTACCCCCACCCGGCATTCTAGGTAGGAGTCTCTAGTGCTGGGGGGAGGGGGAATGGGAGAATTCCAGAGAAGACTAAATCTTTGTATATGATAAAGGGATTGGCAGACCTGGGAGTGCTGCTGAGTGAAGTATGATGTCACTTCACCTCATTGTCCCTAAGAGACCTTCAGTAAAATCTGTGTTTCGCTTCGGTGCTTTGGACAATGAATCTGTTTTGCTTTGGGTTTTTATGAGACATATGTTGATACTGGACTCAGAGGCAACTTCCAGATGGCCCAGTCACATATTGGGTGCCCCATGAATCACCTTGTTTTGGGGAGGAGAAACGGAGGCTCAGAAAGAAAGCTAAAGGGCTGGGTGATGGGACAACAGTGAACTAGCAAAATATGCCCCATGCGAAGGGGTAGTCATGCAAACAGTGGACCCGGTGCAGCGAGGCCCCTCTGATTTTTCAGAAGAAGCCGCAACTCTGGACTTTTAAGTCAGACTGCCCTATGATTCTTCTTTGTTTTGGTTTTTTTAAACACAAGACGGAATTATCAAATAAGACTGCCGTCTGCATACCTCCATGGGCAGCCACTGTGTAACCTCTAGCTTGGGGAAATATTAAAAGTTGGGTTAAACCCACAGAGTAGGTTCCCGCCACTTTGGAAAATAAATTTACTTTGTCCAAATATAAGTGATCTCTCCCTTTTCCTCTCTATTTTAGCAAAATCTGGGTCACAGTGTATTTATAATACAAAAATGCATGTATATCTCTATCTAAAAAGAGAGATTCCAGATCCTACTGCTTTTCCGTCTTCTCTCTCTACTCTGTAAAGCCCCGTTAATAATCAGATCAATAAGGAGAGGAGCTTCAGGTACATATCAGATGCAAATTATTTGCAAGAAGTTGCACTATTTCTAAGGAGTAGGCAATGGCCTGGGCACAAAGTGTTTACCCACCTACTCAAGTGTCTAAGCCAATTATCTTTTTCAAAGAGGGTATTCAAATTTAGCTCTCCCAAGATCCAGCAATTTCCAATAGTTCTTGACTTGTCTGTCAACAGATACCAAGTTAAGCTTAACCATTTATCTTATGCTTCTGCTTCCCCCAAGGACAAATGAAATAGCTACATAATAGACAGTTTCTCCAGATGGTAATGGCAAAGCCAAAGTAGACACCCGATGTAATTTATGGAATAGAAGAATGAAAGAGGCACTGATTTCCGTGACAGTGATTTGTAGAGAGACAGTAAGTTCTTTCTTAGGACACATAAATGTATGTTTTCCCCATTTTCATTCAGAAAAACATTAAGGTCAAGGCAAGTTTGGATCCATAGAGTGAAGGTCAATCTCAAAACTTGCATTTTCCAGAGGGGCTGTGTGGAAAAGCACCTGGGGCCAGGACCCTAATCCAGAATTTACTGATGAGCCAGGTAACCTTGAGTATATCACCCAGCCCTCTGTGCTTCCTCTTACACTGCTCATGTGTTTGGAAAATATAAAGGAGATTTGCTCCAGGGAGGGCCTCGAGCATTTCAGAAGACCTGGCGTCCATCTGGGCAAAGGGAGTTAGTTGCTCTCTGAAGCTACTCCTCTTACAAGTGTTCCCATTGGTTTCCTGCCCCTGAGTTAAGGGTTCTAATCTCTCTTGATCCTCAATTTTTAACCCACAAGAAAAAAGCATTTGTTTTCCTTTCCTGGGGCTGGAAGATTAGATAACCGTTCAGTGTCATCCGTAAAGGCAGCCTTTTCTCTGCCACGTTGAGACGTTGCATCTGACACTGGGGAACATCCAATTGAAACTTAAGGTTGTCAGCTTTGACAGCCCAAGAACGAGGCTTCAAGGCAGAGGGACCCTGAGGCGGGTTGCCAGCCTCTGTGATGCATCATAGGGCATTTCCTCCCAAATGCAGGGATTGATGAATCAGCCCAGCCTCTGTGAATTTATTCTGGAGAGCAGGAGCTCCGTGGTCTGTGTCTTCGGGGGTCCATTGGACTCAGAGACTTGTTTTGCTCCCTCAAACCCCATGAATTCACTGATACTCACAGACATGACATGCACCAAAAAGAACTAGGTGATAACTATAATATATATAATAGTTATGTTCATATTATAGATATTGTATACTTATATATAAATTTATATATAATATAATGTAATATATATTATATATATCCACTCTATGGATCCAAACTTGCCTTGACACACACACACACACACACATATATTTTATATATAAAATAATATACAATATAATAATATAATATAAATATATAATAATATAATAATGTATGATAAACAAGTCACAAATATATAATATATAATATTTATATATATTTGTATTTATATTATATATCATAATATATAATAACTATTACATATATTTAATATATATTTATATGTTTCATAATATATAAATATATAAATATAACTATTACATATATTTATATTTTTAAAATTAAATTTGGGGAGCACAGGGTCATAACCAGCTCAGTGACCTTGACATTCTTGACCTTTCTAAGCTTATCCCATGTTTTTAATTGGGCTTTATAATGTTTAATGTATTCTTAAAATCCTTTATCACAGGGGCTCCTGGGTGGCTCAGTCGGTTAAACATCTAGCTCCTGGTTTCAGCTCAGGTCATGATCTCAGTGTCGTGAGATCGAGCCCTGTGTCTCTGCTTGAGATTCTCCCTCTCCCACTGCCCCTCCCTCACTCATGTGAGCTCTCCTCTCTCTCAAATAAATCTTTAAAAAAAATTATTTAAATTTAAAAAAATTCTTAATTAAATGACAATGACATTCTTGATTAAAATTCCTTATCACAAATGGTGTGATCTGAGTGCACATAAGTTAATGGTAACTGACATCTGAGGGGCAGTTAAGTAGTATTTGAGAAGCCTTAATCATGAGCGCAGACTCTAGGGGTGGTCACATCAGCCCTTCAGTCTACACCGGGATTTGTTCATCAACAAACGGTGCTAGAAATGATTATTTTTAGTCAGTGAAATGAAGGCATGTCCTTGGCTAGGAAGAGGGAAGGGGCCTGCCACTTTTGCATTAATAAGATGCAGAATTTGTCCCGATCAGTAATTGAGCAGTAACTGATCAGGCCCTGCAGAGCTCCCCCGGTGCCAAGCTTTATGGGTCCTCTGGCTGTGCACTCAGGGCTTGTCCTAGAGTAACTCAATCCTGCCAGAGAGCTGGAGGACCGAAAGTGGCAGTGCCTGCACCCCCCTTCCCACCCCAGCCCCATGCATTCACTGGCTCACAGCTACCCTTAGAACATTATATCAGCTTATTAAAAGGTGGCCTCGGTCACATGGGTAGAGCACCTTTATTGTCTCTCAGCACACCCCTTTCATTCTGTTGCAGAAATTGCTTCAGACCTGCTGCACTGGTTCAGTGGCAAACAAATCACAAGATTATGGGTCTTGTGCAATAGTCATTTCCATCTTAACGTGAGAGCCATCCATTTCTGCAGCATCGGGTCATTGGAGACTGCTGTACTATGAGAGTTTCATACATTAGAAATAAGGAAATGTAAAGTCATATATATTAGAGTTGCTTGTGTAAACAAATAAATCAAATAAGGAATCATATTATTAGATGAGCAATTAAGTGAAAGGACTACCCAGGCATTGTTAGTAGGATAATTAATTGTAGGTTTCCACTCATCTTTGTGCACTTTGTTGCCCTATTCAGATAATGAATTGATTGGGTCCAAAAACATGTTTAATCAGACTCTGCAAGGCAAAGGATCATTATTTTCATGACTTTGTGAAATGCATGTTTTTTTCCCAACCAATTCTGAAACTGGCTTTTCAAAGGTTGCTAGAAGAGCACTCTTATCCTTTTACATAATACCAATTGAAATCAGAAGTTTAAGGAAAATCTCATTATCAAGAGAGTAATTTGGGGAAACTAACACCGCAATCTTCCTTTGATTTGGAAAACGCTTTGAATAGAGATTTCTGAATAGAAGGTTTGGGGATTTTTTTTTTCTTGTAGATTTTCTTAGGGTTTCTCAAATCCCAACAACTATAGTGTAGACAAACCACAAATTACCCTCTTTGAGGTTTGGGGGCTTTGGGCTTGTTTTTATGGGTTCTCAGTCCCCTCTTCAAGAAACGTCTCACAAATGTGAAAGGGGAATAAAGTGGGTTCCCTTTCATCCCAAGTGACTAAGAATATGAGTGGGTAGGATCCAAATGCACAAAAATCATAAAGATACACAAGAGAGAAATTAAGCCTTTTTTACAAAATTCAAAAATACCAGTGTTTCCCTTCTTGCCTGGGAACATAAAAGAGTGTTCTAGGATAAATTAAAGGAGGCCCTATTTTAAACAACTTGTCTTTATGCAAGAGGTAGTATGGGCTAAAAATTCAACTAGCTTCAGGAAGAGTTTAGATAAACCCCTCTGAATCATATCTATGTCAAGGGGTTGAGGAGGATCTAAGGAT
Organism: Potos flavus; assembly: GCA_028534135.1. Lineage (NCBI taxonomy): Eukaryota > Metazoa > Chordata > Mammalia > Carnivora > Procyonidae > Potos > Potos flavus. The sequence continues at coordinate 157,205,609 of CM052900.1, read as the reverse complement.
GCTCAGAGGACATCCCTTGCTCTTTGACGCCCAATCCAGCCTTTCCAGACACCCACGCTCTTCAAAGAGTCCCCTATTCTCCCAGGGAGTACCCCTACCGGTGCTTAGCATGTTCACATACGTCTACCTCCCATTTTCAGGGACTGTGCCTTAATAAACATTGCGTCCATTAGCGAAGGACCTGATGCAGTAAATATGGGACCAAACCGATCATTGCTATCAGATGTTTTCCCCTGTGATATGTCCTGAGATATTTCTTGTGATCTTGTTATTTCTTTTCCAAGTTGCCCCTAGAAAGAAGCTCAGGAGGTTCTTCAGGGGCAAGGCAGCTCTACCTGGCCATTCCAGGACATGGTTCCATGGTGTCATTGACATACTGCCTTTCTTAAGAGGGAAGGGCATGGGCAAGGTGGGAAGGGAGGTGGCCAAAGGTTGGTTTTAAAGAATGTTCTTTCGGGGCACCTGGGTGGCTCAGTCGTTAAGCGTCTGCCTTCGGCTCGGGTCATGATCCCAGGGTCCTGGGATCGAGCCCCGCATCGGGCTCCCTGCTCCACAGGAAGCCTGCTTCTCCCTCTCCCACTCCCCCTTGCTTGTGTTCCCTCTCTCACTGTGTTTCTCTCTGTTAAATAAATAAAATCTTTAAAAAAAAAAAAAAAAAAGAATGTTCTTTCTTCTTCCCCAAGTGCAACACTCCAGCTTCCCTAAACAGCCTGTAGAATGTTGTGGTTTTCATTGCCAGCTCTGAGGACAGATGGCCTGAATTAGAATCCTAGCTCTACCACGTAATGACCTTGGGTGAATTACTTAGTGGCTTGGTGGCCATGCTGCTGTATCAGTAAAGGAGGGTAATTATCATGTCTACTTTACAAGGCTGTAAGAATCCAATGAGATGATCCCTATGCCAGTGTGGAATGTATTACCCGACTCATAGCAAGAGTTTAATAGGTGTGTATCTGTCAGTATAGGCTCGGATATGCTACAGAACAAAAGGGACAAGCTCTCAGTGGCTTAAGAAAAGAAAAAGTTGTATGTTCGCTCATGCTCTGAACATGTTGCAGGTAGACAGGGCTCTCCACTCATCAAAGCCACTCAGGAAACTAAGCTCCAGAAGCATCCACCTGGATGTCCCATCAGAGGAAAGGAAAGCAAAGGTGGCAAGTCATGCTGGCTTTTGAATCTTCAGAATTGTACATGACACTTTCACTCGAATTTCATTGGCCAAGGCAAGTCATCACACGGCCCCACTTCGGTCCACTGAGGCAGGGAAGTGTGAATGTGCCAGGTGCCTAAAACTTGGGAGACCCAGAAATATTTGGTTTACGGTGTAACTAACCACCACAAGGGGCTGTCTGATGTTATTCTAATGGTGGCTCATATGCAGTGCACTTTCCTATGTTCCCAAGCAAAAATGTAAAATGTCAATGACATAAAACAGGTAGGTTCTCGCAACCAAACTGGATGATCGGTTCTCTGTCCTCGCCCAGCACAGAAGGCAGCAAAGCACATTCTCTCCCCCACCCCCCCGGACCTCTTCTTCCAACGACACTATTCTCATCTAATTGTCAGTAGACAATCATTTTTCAACAGTCTCAACACCACGTTCCATTCCGGCTGCATGATAGATGAAGAGAAAAGCTTTCAGGGAGAAAAAGGAAGCAAACTTTTCTCTCTCTTTTTTTTTAATTCCGAAGCTTAAGAAATAATAACATAGTGCTTGAGAAAAAGAACCGTGAGGTCCTCTGTCCTATCAACTCCTTTAATGTGTAGGCCCTTTTATTTTATTTATTTTTATCCTTTATGGGGGTGAGAGGTGCTGGAAGCAGAGAAAAGCCCTCCCCGGTTCTAAATGGTTTCCTAAATGTTTTCCGGTGATTTACGTAACAAATAACTAAAACACACAAGGAAACTGGTAACTTCTCATTTGATCTTTCCTGCAGCGAGAACTAAAAGGAAAAGGCTGTCTGGGAGACTTCAGAGGCCACTAAACTGCTTTCTATTGATTTTATACTAAGATACTTTATCACTCTTGTTGCTTTAAAAAGAAATGCAATCTGTGTCAGGGTCTAAATAGACTTTCCTAGAAAAATCAGGGCCCCACACTCCTACGTGAACAGACCTGAAGGATATTTATCAGCTTTGGCAAATCAACTTTGGGGTATTTTTTTTTTCAAGAAGCATCTTTCCTACTATAACATCCCACCCCTTGAAACGGTGATGGCTTGAGTGTTTCTTCCCGAGATTAAACTCCCCCTTGGATCTGATACTTACCTTCAAATGCATCCCATCCAGTCCTCTTCCTGTGCCCCTGGGGGACGCGAGGCTCTGAGCTGTTGGGAACTTGCCGACATTCACCGAGTGAGCCAGGGACAGAATCCAGCCTCAGATCCACTCTCCCAATCCCGGACAGAGAATAGGCATGAGTTTTAAACTCCAAGTGACTTTTTCCCGCACCAGGATCTCCGCCCTGTGGAATATCCCTCAAAGGAAAGAGTATGAAGATGCAGGGGTTTTTCCCTTAACCTTCTCAATGCCAGCTACCTTGCGCCTGTTTCCTGTCGATACTTGGAATACCCTATCTCCTGCTTTAAGAAGTTCAATAACTAGAAGTCCTACGCTGCCAAACTAGTAAATTGCAGAGACCTTTCACTTATAAAATGGTTCTATGTAAGGAGAGGTTTGAGTTCTAGTCTTGACTTTGCGATTAACTGGTCACGTTTCCATGAAAACCTCAATCATTCCTGGCCTGAGTGGCAGCATCTATTAGAGATGGAAGGAGTAGATCATCTTTACAAATCCTTTAAACTGGGGGCACCTGGGTGTCTCAGTCGGTTAAGCGTCTGCCTTCGGTTCAAGTCATGATCCCAGGGCCCCGGGATCAAGTCCTGCTTAGTGGGTAGTCTGCTTCTCCCTCTGCCCCTCCCCCTGCTCATGCTCTCTCTCTCTCTGTCTCTCTCAAAATAAATAAATAAAATGTTTAAAACAAAATGAACAACAACAACAAAAAACCCAATCAAAATGGAGATAGCTTGTAAGTTAATTACATGAATTGAACAAGCTCCCCTAAGTTTTTCAATTTTTAAATATTTCACATGTACCAAAAGAAAAGAAAAAAAGAGAGGCGGGAGATAAAGAATACCACAGTAATCATCCATGAAGCCGTTGCTCAAATTAAGACCTAAATCACATGGGACACACTGAAGCTCCCTCTACAATCCTCACCGATCTGAGCCAGCCATCTCCTTTCCACCCACCCCAGAAGTAGCTCGTACCTTATCATCTTCAGCCTTTCTTTATTATCCCACCACATAGGATTGTGTCCCTAAACAATGTATGATTCTATTCTGCATATCTCAAATATATAAGCAGTTTCATACTGCATTGTTCCCTCAGTGACTTGCTTTTTAGTTTGACACTATTCTACAACCCATCCTGTGGGCACATTGGCTGCATTTCATATTGTAAGGTATCCCTATTGTAGCTTATTTCACCGGATGACTATCCCAAGTTGACTTACATTCTCCTGTTGATGGAAACTAGACTGTTTTTTACTTTTCACTGTTAAGAGCATGCTGCTGGGGAAAGCCCTTCATTGTCGACAGGATACACTTATGTAAGAGTTTTCCAAGGTATTACGTTGGAGTGGAATTGTTTGGTGTTACAATATTAGCTCCTTCTGTCTTTATGCTGTTGACTTTTCCCACCCACGAATATGATCAGTCTCTCCATTTAAGACTCAGTTTGTGTCTCTGAATGGTTTTACCATTTTATCCGTAACTGGCTAGCATACATATTGTTTCATTTATTCCTAGATACTTGAGTGTTTCTGTTGCCATCACAAATGGCGGCCCGTCTATAGGAACGCAATTAATTTTTATATATCAATCTTGTAAGAGCATACATGCTGGTCTCACTTATTAATTCTAATAATTTTTCAGTGGAGTCTTTGAGGTTTTTCTATGTGGCTAATCATATTATCATGTCATTTCGGTTTCTGTCTTTCTGATCTTTATGCCTAATGTCTGATAAACATGCTTCCGATCCAGTGCCCTTGCCCCCTTCTTTCTTGTGAGCAGAATCCAAAATATTCCCTCAGCACTATGCCCAGCTAAAAATACTCAGCGCGTGAATCTCCTTGCAGCTGGGAGAGGGGAGGTGCCTGAGAAATGGTTCTGGCCAGTGGAACGTAGGTTTAAGTCCTTGGGGGTGAAGTCCTTTCTCAAATGCAAGACCAAGCTTTGGGAGGAGGCTTCTGGGGCTCCCCTTATGCACACCTGTGGTGCAGACATAGGACAGCAATGGCCACAGACTGCTTTGCGTTCCTTTCTCATCTTGAGTTTTCCTGGACCACATGGGTAATGTGAACTTGAACCCTGCACTTATGAACAAACCGTTGGTAGGAATTCTCTGGGCAAGTCTGTTGTATCTAGGAGAGGACAGACTATGCGCTTGGCACCTCCCTCTGACAATGAGTAAGCTTTCCCCCCATGATCCATAACCCTACTGGAATCCCAGGTGGGTGGTGGCCTCAGTTCCATCTTCCCACCTTGGACAGGTCCGAGGCCTGTCTCCTGTCGCCACTAAAAACCAAGCCTTCTGGGTATGGACTAGATTGCCAACATCCTCAACAGCCGTGGCCTCTGTCCCCATTTACCACTCTAGTTTGCAGCTCCTTCTTCATTCTTTTTTTTGTTTGTTTTTTTAAAGATTTTATTTGAGTGAAATAAGTCAAGTGGAGAAAGTCAATTATCATATGGTCTCACTTACGTGTGGAGCATAAGGAAAAACATGGAGGACATTGTGAGAGGGAGGGGAGGGATGAATTGGAGGAAATCGGAGGGGTGAAGAACCAGGAGAGACTGTGAACTCAAAACAAGGGACTGAGAGTTTTGGAGGGGAGAGGGTGGGGGGATGGGCGAGCCTGGTGGTGGGTATTGAGGAGGGCACGTATTGCCTGGAGCACTGGGTATGGTACATAAACAATGAGTCTTGTAACACTGAAAAAATAAAATAAAAGTATTTGGGAAAAAAAGATTTTATTTACTTATTTGACAGAGAGAGAGAGAGATCATAAGTAGGCAGAGAGGCAGGCAGAGAGAGAGAGGGAAGCAGGCTCCCTGCTGAGCAGAGAGCCCGATGCGGGGCTCGATCCCAGGACCCTGAGATCATGACCTGAGCCGAAGGCAGAGGCTTTAACCCACTGAGCCACCCAGGCGCCCCTCCTTCTTCATTCTTGATCCTTGGAGATTTCCCTGAGTTTTTTGCAAGGTCAATGAAGCATCTGAGAAGGGATTTAGTTTTATTTCATCCAGAATTTCTAGATGTTTGGTTGTAGAAGAGTCTTCAGATGAGAAATGGAAGTCCCTTGTGCTATATATTTAGTTCATGGTTCCATTTATGAAACCCTACATACACCACCTGGCATGGAGCCCATCTCTTGCTCAGCGAGAGCTCCTCTCATTCCACACGTACTGGCTTAGCGCCCAACTGTGCCAGGCACTGTCCAGGATCCAGGCATACAGAGGAGGAAAATGACATACCAGTCCTCTACTCTCGTGGAATGTGTATTTGATGGGAAGTCATACAATCAACAAGGAAAACATTAACGTTTTCAGAGAGGGATAAATGCCAGCAAACAAGTGAAAACCAAGTAATGCCAAAGTGAATGGAACAAGGAAGAATATTAGGGAAGGTAATCAAGACATTTGACCTGAGGCCTAAAGATCCAGTAGCCAGCCAGGTAGAGAGCTGGGTATAAGGGTTCTAGATACAAAGACCGGAAAATGCAAACCTCCAGAGGCTGGAAAAATACTGGTATGTTTTTGCAAGGCTGCAACAGAGTGGATACATTCCCCCCTCCTCCCTCCCCCCTCCCCCCTTCCCCATTTTGTTTCTTCTCCTGTGCCAGAGTCAACAGTGGCAACAATTTATTCTTCCTGCTTGAAGGGATGTCTAATTTAGGCTAGGGAAATTTTTGGATTTTTTTTTTTTAAGATTTTTTTATTTGTGTATTTGACAGAGAGAGAGAGAGATCACAAGTAGGCAGAGAGGCAGGCAGTGAGAGAGGGGGAAGCAGGTTCCCTGCTGAGCAGAGAGCCCAATGCGGGGCTCGATCCCAAGACCCTGAGATCATGACCCGAGCCGAAGGCAGAGGCTTTAACCCACTGAGCCACACAGGCGCCCCTGGATTTTTTTTTAATAATAAGTTCATTAGCAGCCACCAAAACATGGATCAGCCTGAG
>CM052900.1:157166779-157193088 GCA_028534135.1 Potos flavus | reverse complement strand
GTCCCTCAGCGGAGCAGGCTGTAAAAGTCCCGATTCTGTGCTCCGCTGCTCTGCGGCTTGCCGGGAGCCGGCCCCTCCCCCCGCGGTCTATCTTCCTGTCACTTTGGATTCACTTTTCCACACGTCCTACCTTCTGGAAAGTGGTCGATTTTCTGTTCCTAGAATTGCTGTTCTTCTCTTTTATCTCCTGTTGAGTTTGTAGGTGTTTAGAATGGTTTGATATCTATCTAGCTGAACTCCTGGGATCTGATACTATCTCAGCCTCCTACTCCTCCGCCATCTTGCTCCTCCTGGCACCCGATTCCTGAAGCTTTTAACTAAGCGTCCGCTATGATGACAGATCTTATTAGCAGTCAATTACCTGTACATAAGCACTGAGTCACAAACCAGCCCAGAACAAACAGACCAAAATGTTGTGTCTTTGAATACACCTGATGGGCAAGACCACCTTCCCCTGCCCCCAATCCTGCCACAGTGAGCTCCTTACCTCCTTTTAGGGATTATGTTTATTTCGGAGAACAAGTTGTTAATAGCTATAGTTGTAACCACGGAGGGTTTATCATCAAACACTTCTCTGAGATTTCTGGGGTTGGGTCATCATTGACAAGGGCAGTTTCGCTGTTTTTTACCCCAAGGATGGAAGTTCCCTTTCCAAAGAGCAAATGAATGGGGCACAGAGGTTACACAGCAAATCGGCACCTGCCCAGAGCTTCATACAAAAGAAGCTTGTGTCGTGTCCCTTGCAGTGGCTTTATCTGCCACCGACACCCTTGGGGCAGGGGCCCAGGGTGACATGGTCTTTCAGCAACACCACTGTAGACAAAGGCGAAGAAGACCATTCAGCAATCACCAGTAATAGTGATTTGCCAGTGATGCATTTGCCAATCAGATAGAAATAAGAGATCTCCAACCTTTCTACCATTGTGGTTCCTCAGTCCTTTAATTTGGTGGTAAATGCCTCCCTTTCTAAGAGTCTGTAGGAAGTAGCTTTACTTGAGGAATTACACTGAATGTACATTAAAGTTGTTTGGAGGGGCGCCTGGGTGGCTCAGTCGGTTAAGCAACCAACTCTTGATTTTGGCTTAGGTCGTGATCTCAGGGTCATGGGATGGAGCCCTGCATTGGGCTCACCACTTAGTGGGGAGTCTGCTTCTCTCCCTGTCCCTCTTCCTCTGCCCCTCCCTGGCTCGCATGCTCACATTCTCTCTCTCTCTCTCTCTTAAATAAATATATAAATCTTTTTTTAAAAGATTTTTTTAAAGAAGTTGTTTTGGCAATAGGAATATCTTCTGACATCCCTGGAGGTCTAAATGTTGTGGAGGAAAGTTGGGATGGTTAAGTCTTCAGTGGAGGGAAAAAAAAAAGATTTCTAGGCCCATTAGAGTCATTTGATTGATTGGAAAAAGCTGGCTGGGGATAAAAGGGCAGATAGCTCAGCCATCAGATAACAGAGTTCTTTGACTTCTGCTTGATGGGCAGCTTTAAGCAGGTCAAGGACTGAATCTGTCCGTTTCACCCCTGAATCTACAGGGCTTTCCACAGGTCAGACACACAGTAGGTCCTCCATCTGTGTGTGCTGATTGTCTATACAACTGATCAGGGTATTTGTACTAAAACGGGAGTGTGTGCACTGGGCTCACCTCCTGCTTCTATAACCTACAAAGATTGCAAAGTCACTTTGAAATCAAGGTCCAGGTTGTCTCTGAACAATAGATGTGCAGAAACAGTTACATGGAAGGGCCCGTTGTGTGCAGGGCTTCCCGACGCTTCTGTGGAGGAAGGGCAGTTGTTGCATTTATAGCACATTAATTCATAGGTACATGAAAATTAAAATTTTTTACAGGGTCTCCTGGAGGTATGGAGCTAAATCTTTTAAACCTCAAGCCAGTCAACTGGGTGAATGTCCCTCCTTTTCTCTTTGCACACTTACCTATGGAAAGACCAAAACGTTTTTTCTTCATTACATTTTTCTTAATTCATATTCGCTTTTGCCCAAACTGATATTAGTTCCTTGTCGAGGAAGTAACTGTGCCTGGAAGAATTCCCATCTATACCTTCCTCTTATAATAGCCTTGGCACCGAGGTGACTTCACCCCCTTAGCTCCTATCTAAACCTGAGTGTCCCCATCTCTAAGAGAGACAGTGAGATTAGATGAGCTTCCACGGCCCACTTGTCTCTGACGTTCTGATTCCTGGTTCTACTAACAGGTAGCCCTTCATTCCCAGTTCTAAATATTCCTAAGGATTCTTGCATGGCTGATGTAGCTTGTCCTAAAGAACAATTCAGAGAGCAATAAATGGCAGGTCATTCGGAAGCTGAAAGAATCCATTTCGTGCCCAAGAGTGGCAGGTGGGGATGGGAGTTTCTTAGGGTTGCCTCAGTCTATAAATAATCCACCCAGCAAAATAAAGCTATGAATGAAATAGCACCAGAAGGAAAAAAAAGGAATCTGCTCTAAGCCCAACCAAAGCAGAAATACCAAGAGCAGATAGTAAAGCTGAAATGTTAGCAGACCACAGGAAGGAGAAGAAATGAAAAGAGATCAACGGGAATCTTAAATTAGCCCCAACACCTGCTATGGCACTCAGTTTTAAACTAGAACGATATGGAAAATCCCTGTGTTGACCCCACCTATATGCAGTCATTAAACGAAGCTATTTTAAAAGGTTCTTTTGTGTACCCCAGCTATATAAGAGGGGACCAGGTAGAGGGAAAAGTTTTGAGGTCACTGGACCAAAGATCAGAAACTCAAATGTCCATAGGGGCCCGAGACATGATGGAAATGAGTGAAGTCGTCCAGGTGTCAGAGAAATTGGCATAGACACGTTTCCCTATTACATACACTTATGATAATCAATATTTATAAATATCCAAAAATAAATGTAAAGATAGCCTTTAGCTTCATAAAGAAATGTGATCTCTGCCATTTTTCTTGATAAATATGTTCTGCTTGGTATATATTTTGTTTCCTACTTTTCATAAGACGAGGAAATAAAGGAATAGTTTTGTACTGTAATTTAAGGAGGACAACTTGGTGATGCCTGTGATGTGACAGTTGGCCTTGGTGAGGACCCCAGCTTTCCTAATTAGAGGAGGCGACCATTACTCAGTACCAGCCGACTATGGCCATTAGATGGACCCAGTGTTGTCTGTGGCCAGATCTTCCAGGTTTTCAAAGCATCCTGAGGTCCAAATAAAGCAAGTCTATAGGGTGCAATAGCCCTCCCTCACTACCCAAACCACCAGTTTTCAATTTCCGCCCCAGACTGTGATTTCCATGAAAGTGGGAAGTGACCTTCTATGTCTTATTAATGGTTGTATTTCCCGTCCCTACTGTGGAGCCGGGCATTCAATAAACAGTTGGTGATCGGCTGACTCCAGAGTAGGAAACCAGCAGGTGCATTAATAATAGAACTTGACCTTCATGAATGGCCTCCACTGGAGAAGCACAAACAGTTTAGCAGATCTGACTTGTGCTGATGTGAGCACCACCAAACCCCGATGTCTCCAGGAGGAGCACAGTCTCCCCAGACCCCAGCACCACTCCCATGACAACACACTGACATAGAAAATGAAGAACCCTTTTTTATATTCAAGTTCTACAGCCATATAAAACAATGCCAGCCTCCTCCTGGGTAGCCTGGAGATGGGCGATGACCATCCTCTTGACCACATTCTGCATCGTAAGTCCAGCTCTTCGCTTCAAATGGGAGGACTCGTCACCAGTTGTTGTCAGGACTGGTTCCACCATAGGGGAAGTGCCATTTTGTCCCTGTGTTACACTAGGCACCAACAGGAACCACCATGAGCAAATTCAGAAGGCAACTAGACCAGCAGAGCACAGCCTCAAGCACTAGTCTTGCGCGTGCTTCAGGAGCCAGCCAGCCTCCCGAGAGGCAGGTGCACAGCACCATTGTTCCTGCTACTTCTGGCCCAGCTGCCCCTGAGGAGCTTAACAAGCATGACTCTTTGCTCAGAGATCCCAGGATGAGCCATCCATTGTGATAAATACAAAGCGGCAATACTAGGCTTCATCTGGTTTCTAGTTTCTTTCAGACCTGGAGCCATGCCCTGTTTCTGGGCTAGATATTTGGGAGACCATCTTAGAGCCTCCATTTTCAGCATAAAAAGGTATTAGATTCACACAGCAGTGCGTGGACTTGGGAGTATGTACATCCAGGGGGAGCTGTCTTCTGCTCTGTGCTGGAACATGGGCTTCTGGACAAGCTCTGATCCCCAGATCTCTGCGCCCCAGCGTACAGCTCAGAGCAAGCCGTCCTGCTTAAGGATCTTTTTGTTGCACAGAAGAGAAATCCACTCAGACTAGCTCAAGATAAAAGTGGGGCTTCTAAAAGGTATCCAGAGTCTCCTGGGGAGCAGAGATTCGAGACTCTCTTTCTTCTTTGTTCTCACTTCACACTTCTCATCTTTCCTCTTGTCCTCCACCTCCTCTCTGCCTCTTCTGCCTTCTCATTTTGCCCATGGCCCAAAATGGTTGTTCTAGTTCCAAGGAGATGTGAGCCAAGGACACATGATCTTTGAGCTCAAGCATCTGTTATTAACTGGAACTCCCTTTTGTAGCTCTTGGTTCAAAAGGAATCTGATTGGTGCAAGCCAGTTGCAAGGGTTTCATGTTCCACTCAGCAGAACTGGGGCAGAGGAGAGGGGAGCAAGGGTACAGGGTGGGCAGATCTGGCCCTTCTGGAGCCAGAAAGAGAAAAAGGGAAATATATCTATTTGATAGATATAGGATCTATTTGATCAAATATAGGATTTGATAGTAAATACATATTGAATGAATCAGCTCACCAACTGAAAGGGCCTTTCCTCCTAAAAAAGAGAGGAAAAGAACTAACCAGTTGGAAATGAGTGGATGCCCTCTCCATCCCTGACAAGGCAGGTCTCACAGTTCATCCTCAAGACAGCTGATTTCCACCCTCAGAGTAGGTGACACTGGAACCTCTGGGAGGTCTGCCTACCGGTGGCACCCAAGCCCTCTGACCTCAGCTGCTCCCTGTTTATGATGAGAGCAGAATTCTCTGCTTCCCATGGTCGTTATGAAGATTGAAACAGGCCTGTAGTGGAAGATGCTAGAATTCTCAAGGTCAGCATCAATGCCCAAGGCCAGAGCTTCCGATGCATTGCCGTTGATGGCTCAGAAAGCACACTTTCATGAAGCGCAGTCCTCACTGTTTGGAAGGGAAACACACACACACACACACACACACACACACACACACACACACACATCCCTGCTCCAGGATATAACACTGGTCAGCCACAGGAATCAAAACACACCTGAAACCAAGTTCTAGAGCTGCTCATGACTCCTTGTGTGACCTCAGCAAAGCCACTCACCTTCTCCAGGCCTCTGTCCCCTCACGGGCAGTTCGGGAAACTGAAGGAGAAGCAGTGATACAGCCATGTTGGTCCACGGCCTCATTTGAATTGCTGTGCAGCCAAATTGGAAAAATAAGTCAACATGGTTCGCTTCTCATAGGGCCTGGTTTCTTTCAGTTCAAAGCACTGTAGGCTATCCTGAGGCTGTGTCCTACCCACTGGCGTTAAATGGTCTCTCCTCAGTGATGGTTAAGGATTGTACTCTGCTTTTGTACTCCTCTTGTCCTATCTTTTGAAATTAGAAGCTGGCAACCCCACATCTTTCCCCACTGCTTCTTTATTTTTACTGGTTTGTGAAATCCCAAGTGTGACAATTAGTGGAGGAGATGACATCTGTAGTCCCTTTAAGCTCTGACAGGATCTGATTCCAAGGGAGGCACAAGAATGCGCGGCCTTGGGAGCCCAACAGCAAGGGTTCTAAGTCAGACCACCACACAGAACTGCGCGACCATGGGCCAGTTACCAAGCGTCTTTGTTCCACATCTGAAAACAATGGGAATAATAATAGTACCCACCTGACAAGGCCGTTGTGAGGATTCAAGGATGTGATGTTCAAGGATAGAAAGTGCTTTGGGCAGTGCCTGGCAAAAGTGCTCATTAAGTAACAGTGAAAACCATAATGGGAAGGAGGAACAGGGGAAAGAGAAGGAAGGAGGAGGAGGCAGGAGGAGAGAAAGCTCCTCTCTGGACCCTTCTGGCAGCTGCAACGGAGGGAGGGTATCTAGTTGGGTCTCTCAGCACCATCCGCCGGGGAGAAAAACCCTCCAACCACGTTGCCTATGCAATGGTGGCCAGCCCATGGATTAGCTGCCCTTGCCAGGTGTCCCTCGCTGGTCCAATTAGCTGAGCATCCCCAGTTTGATTGGCTGCCGTGGGGTCAGGTGCTCACACCTGGGCCTATCAGCGGTGTGGGGCGGGGCTGGTTGCGCTGCGGGAATCCCTCCCCGCTGGTGGGAATCCCTCCCCGCTGGTGGGAAGCTTCACCCTCACCAGCCGGAGCTATACTCAAGCCGGACAGCCTGGAATGGGACCGTCCTCCTTTCGCCATTTCAAAAGCTCTAGAAAGTCCCAGAAATCCCTCCTTTGTTGAAAAAAAAGGGAAAAAAAGGTTGTTCCCTGCAGGGAAAGCCTTAGAAAAACCCAGGAGCCCGGGAGACTGATTCCTCCATCAAAGGCACAGAATTACTTACCAGATAAGTGGTAACATCTTAATCTTTTATTAGGTAAGTATCCATCCACTCCTTTGGGGACAAGGGACTGCCATTCTGTTTGATGGGCAAATACACTGAAATCTTCCAGCTAATTTGGAGCTACCCAGGCTACTAACTTCTAATTTGGATAAGAGTGAATTAGTTGTGAGCAGTTGCCTGGGAGTCAAAGCATCTGGGACTAAATCTCAACAGTAAGGGGAGTGGAGGGAAACCCATTTAAAATATTTGGAGTGAGGAAAAAATATGTTGGCTTTGATTTTCTGGGTAGTCAGTACTAGTTCTAAAGTCGTAGATATTTTGTAGCTTGACCCACATGAATAAATGTAACTAGACCTCAGCAAACTACAGGATTGGCTGGGAAAGGCTTGTTATCTCTTCAAGGTAGTGGTGGTCCTGAGAACTTCTGTGGTGGGTTCTCACTGATGTTCGAAGCCGATCCTGAAGTCCTCTGATTCCCTGGCGGATTTTTCTTCCAGCGGATTTTCAGTCTCTGAAATAGCTCTAGACGTCCGATAAAATGTATTTCTCCCCCAGTCTCATGAGTGCTGACACCGTGCATGGTCAGGTTCAACCTACTTCTGCTGATGTTTATCGAGCCCCTACTACGTGCAAGGAATACCTTGCACTTATTTTCTGATCTCTTGCAGTAAATGTTCATGAAAGAGCTTGAGTTCTTCCCACGGGTCCATTGGGCAGTGCTTTCCAGAGATTCCCGCTGAAAGCAGAAGATGGCTGGTTTAAGGGTCGGCAAGCTAAATACTCAATTGCATAGCACTCTGGAGTGTGTTTAGTTAAGACAACTTGTCTCTGAGGGGATTGTGGAAGGCAGTGTTGTGGATCATTTGAGAGCCTTACAAGTAGTGCTGTGACATATTTGTTAAGTGGCAGGTACAGGAGGCCAGGATGAGCTATCGAATCAGAAGGACCAAAGCAAACCCACTGCAGCCGGAAGAGTCGGGTGACGGCTGCTCCCTGTGTGAATGTGAAGCCTGCCAGCGTGGGGGGTTACTGCTCTAAACACTGGGTCCTCCACTCATAGGGTTCTCCCGATCTAGCGAGAACTTACCTACAGTTAGAATTTGATCAGCCCTTTGGCCAAGCACAGCTAATCCTAGGTGGCTCGTGTGGCCAGTGACATCCCTCACGGGCACCTCCTTTGGTACCTACAGGAGTCATCTGGGAGCTTGTTAAAAATGATGACTCCTCATTCCCAGAAGTTCTAGCTTTTTTGGTGGGGCCTCATAAGGTGTCTGAACCCACACCCCCAAGGGATTCTGGCCAGATGTTCCCCCAGACCACACTTCAAGAATAATGGTTCATAAGATGCTCCTATCATGGTCTGTCTTCTAAACACTTGGGTTCGGTAGTTGACATTTGTATGGAGCAGTCTCAAATCTATCATGGTGAACTCTGTCTTCCTGGGTTTATCTCATTGGATGGCACTCTCCCACCCCCACACCCAAGCCAGAGCTTGGCAGGCACCCCCCAGTCACTCCGTGGCCTCAGCACCTTCCTGCTCTCATTCTTAACTCTCCTCAGCCCCGACCCCTGAAGAGTAATCAGATCTAGCCACGCTCTGCCTCTTCTCGACCCTGCCACAGTTCATCTGGATCAATTCTCACTCGAATTATTGCAGGAGCTTTTCAACTGGTCTCCCCATCTTGGATTTTTGTGTGTTTCCATACAGCTACTAACATTATGCTCCGAACTACACATTTGATTGTCACTCTTGCTCAAAACCCCTTATTGGTGCCCAACTGTTCTCAGAATGTGGTTCAAACTCCTTAATGTGGTGCTGTGGTCTGAATGTTTGTATCCCCCTGAGATTCATATGTTAAAATCCTAATACCCGGTGGGATGGTATGAGAAGGTCCTTTGGGATGTGTTTAGGGCATGAGGGTGGAGCCCTCATGAATGGATTAGTATTCTCATAAAAGGGCCCCTGAAGTGATTTCCTGCACCTTCCGCCATGTGAGGACACAGCAAGAATGCTCAGGCTGTGAACCAGGAGGAGGGCTGTCATCAGAATCCAACCATGCCGGGGCCTTGATCTTGGACTTCCCAGCTTCCCGAATTGTGAGAAACGAATCTCTGTTGTTTATAAGCTAGCCATTCTGGGGTGTTTTGTTATAGCAGCTCAAACGGACTAAGGCACATGCCACCCGAGGCCCTTTAGTACCAACTTCCTACCCTCCTGTCTGTTCGCATCACCCAGGGGCCGAGTTCTCAGTTGTGATGTCGCGAACTCTACAGTGTTCCCTTTATATAGAATGCCCTCCACCTGGTGAATTCCTACTTACTTCCTTTTCCGAATGAGAAATAGAAACTAGATACCTGCGACTGTGGAGGCATCTAGAACACAGCCTGGTGGGGGGCTTGGAGCCAGACAGTCTAGGTTCCAATGGCAGCCCTACCACTTACTAACTGGTGGTACTGGGTAAGCTGTTCAGCCCCCCTGTGCCTCAGTGTCCTCATCTGTAATAGGGGGTGATAATGAAAGTGACCTCATGGGGTCGTTGTCTGAATCAAGTGAATTAATGTACGTTAAGGTCTAGAGTAGTGCCTGGCATGGTGCTATCTGTGATTACTGTTTTTGTTGTTATTACATACAATATCCATGGAAGTAAAACCAAGACATGGTCAACAATATTTCCTACAGGAAGAGAATTTAGATACCGGGTGAGAAGGGGACATGAAAACATTAGTAGAAAACTTTACATACATCAAAAAGTATGTAAAAATAAAGGACAATGGCCTGCCACCCTGCAGTCCATAGACAGGACATCACTCATATAGGCAGAGCCCTTGGGTACCCTCCCTAAATGCATCAACCTTTTCTTCTCCTCCTCGCCCCTCCCCAGGAGCCAGGCATACTTATTTTTCATTTTTTGTGTATTGTCCCTGTATGTGCTTAAGTATTTTTAATGTAGACAAGGCTCTGTTTTAAAATCTAGAGCTGGTGTTTAGTAAAACAAGTATCAAATGCCCATATGAGAAAGCTATACAACTTGGAAAAGTGGGTGTTTCTGGCTTTGTTTTTGTTTTGAGTCAACTACTTTTCTCTGTAAAAAATCACCCACTCTGGGAAGCCTTCCTACCTGTCCCTGCACCCATTCAGCAGTTAAAGCCCTCTCCTCTGTCCCCTCACAGGACCTTCATGCCAATGTTATACTTAAAACATGCTTTGTCAGGCAAAACTCTAAGACTTGGCCCCTGAGATCCCCACCCCTAGAGATCCCCTTTCCTTGAGTGTGGGCCAGACTTGTGGAGATGGTGGGATTCGTGTGAACAAGTTGCATCCTATGGCAAAAGTAAAGGGATTTTTCAGATGTCACTGAGGTCCCCTAATCAGCTGACTTTGAGTTCATTAAAAGGGATATTACTATGGGTGGGCCTGATCTAATCAGGTGAGCCCTTTTTAAAAAAAGGGTCCAGTCCTTATTCAAATAAAGCAAGAGAGACTGCCCCACTGGCTCTGAAGAAGCAAAGAGCTATGACATGAACTGCTTGTGGATAGGGCCATGTGACAGGGTCTATAGTGGCCTCTAGGGGCTGAGGACCTCCATCCCACAAACATAAGGAGTTGAACTCTGCCAACAACCATATGTGTCTGGCGGAGGATCCCCACTCAAGATAAGAACACCCACACAGCTCACTGGCATTTTTATTTCCGTCCCATGATACCCAGGAGCAGAGAACTTGGCTGAGCTGTATCCAGATTTCTGACCTATAGAAACTATGAGCTAACAAGTGGCTGGTTTTTGAAGCTGCTAAGTTTTTTCTAGCAATAGAGCTAAAATAGACCCGAAGTGTCTCCCCCATTAGACTCCAATGGGTTCAGCCACAAACATTCATTGTGCTGCTATGTGTCTTGCATTTCTATTAGCCTTGGGGAAACTGAGGCAGTAGGAAGCCATCGTATCCCATCACTTCACGTGTGGCTAGCACACAGAGGTCACTAGTGGACGTTTGCTGAATGAAGCAGCAGCAAAACATCCTACAGAAAATCCAACACTATTTGCTTGTGTGCAAGCTAAACTTCTGACAGCTGCCCAATTTCTTTTTTCCCCAAAGCTATCCCTTTACAATTGTCCTTAATTTTTTTTCCTTCTAATTCTCCTGACTGTATCCAGCGCGATGCTGTAGTTGTTCGAGATGGGGAGAAAAAGTACTCAGGAAGTGTGGTGGGTATTATAAAATAGTTTCAGAAGTCCTACAGTACAAAAACTTACATAATACAAGTTTCCAAACTTAACCACAAAACCACCACCGCCCCTTTTTTTAAATAACACTGTTCGCCATTCATTACCCAGTTTGGGAAATTTTCTGCCCGAAATCACAAGTCAGTAACACCTCGGGACGTCCCATCAGTCAGAAGGGTGCCGTCAGCCCTGGTCACTGCAGCCAAAGGGTTGGGACCAAGTCTGGAGCTGAATCCCCAAATGAGTTTTCTGCTTAAATCCAAGATCCCTGGCTCAGGCTCCCCCATCCTCAGAGTTGGGCTCACACCCCTAGGTTTTGTGAACTGAGTTTCTTCATTCCTCTGCTTTTGTTTTGTTTTTTAACTTTATTGGGGTATAATTTACATACCTCGAAATTCCCCCATGTTAAGTGTACATTTCAGTTATGTTTCATATATTTACAGAGTTGTGCAATCCTCACTCTGATTTCAGAACCTTGTCCTCACCCTAAAAAGAAATCTCATGACTATTTATTTCCTATTTCCACCCCCGCCCCCTAGCCCCAGGCAACCACTGATCTACTTTCTGTCTCTCTGATTTTATCTATTCCGGACATTTTGTACAAGCAGAAGAGTACAATAGGTGTTCTTTCGTGCCTGGCCTCTTTCACCGAGCGTAATGTTGTTGAGGTCATTCATGCCATAGCATGTATCAGTACTTCATTTCTTTTTATTGCCCAATACTAACCCATTGTGTGGACATACCATGTTTCCTTTGTCCACTAATGGACATCTGGGTTGTTTCCACCTTCTGGCTATTGTGAGTAATGCTGCTGTGAACATTCATATACAAGTCTCTGTGTGCACGTGTGTTTTCATTTCTCCTGGGTAGA
Organism: Potos flavus; assembly: GCA_028534135.1. Classification (NCBI taxonomy): domain Eukaryota; kingdom Metazoa; phylum Chordata; class Mammalia; order Carnivora; family Procyonidae; genus Potos; species Potos flavus. Next base: position 157,181,403 of record CM052900.1, on the reverse strand, counting down.
TACCTAATAGTGGAATTGCTGGGTGGTAGGGCAGTTCTATGTTTCACATCTTGAGTAATTGCCAAAGTGGTGTCCAAAGGCGCTGTAGCATCTTGTATCCCAACAGGCATTGTATGAAGGTTCCAGGTGCTCGGCAGTACCTCGGTTTGAAAGGACCAACTGTCCTGGATTTCACATCACCTGCTTTAGTCCTGACCTCTGAACCTTTGCTGGCCTCCCTGGATTCCTCAATCCCAATCCCTCCCTGTCCTTTATAAACTTGGAATTTGGAACTTCTACGCAACTTCTGATGTACAAACTGGTTTCCAAGCTCTGACCTCAGTTGCATGAAGCCCTTCACCCCAACTCTAGTGCTGCCCACGGCCAATGCACGACAAAAATCCTTTGCTCTACTTGGATTTTTTTTCACTTGAATTTGTTTTAAAAAACAAGACCAAATATAACCTTGTGAAACATACATAGAATCCCAAACTAAGAACCGTGAGCACAATTTTTCAGAATGCTTTTGTACTTTTTAAAACGTATTATTAATTTTTAAGGATTTATTTATTTTAGAGGGTGAGGGAGGGGCAGAGGGCAAAGGGAGAGGGAGATAATCTCAGGCAGACTCCCTGCTGAGTTTAGATTCCCAACTCAGGGCTTGATCCCACGACCCCAAGTTCATGACCTGAGCCAAAACCAAGAGTCAGGGGGATTAACTGACTGTGCCACCCAGGTGCCCCTTTATAAAACTATTATTGAGGAATAAAATTAGGTCTAGAGTTGCAAGGCTCAGTATAATGCTGCCTTCGTGCCATAACCAGACCGGAGAAAGACACTAGTTGTTATTGTCCATAATCGTTCACCTTTTTCATCGAATCTCTGTGCCCTGTTCACCAAATTCACTCTGCAACAATTACCAAGTATTCTTAAACTTGTGGTTTTGCTTTGGCCCAGTTCACTAGAATGGGCTCTTTGGGGGCAGGCGGGTGGGGTTCACTCTCCTGGGAAAGCTTGTTTGAATGCCCCATGTGAGATCAGCACTACGTGCACCTATGTTTTGTGAACCTTGCAAGTCTTTCCTCAGATTGGTTAGAGGCTAAGAAGAGCAGCATGAGAGCAGGGATCCCCCCCCACCTCCCCCGATAAAGGCAGCCATTATTTGGCATTCATTTGTGCTGCTTGGATTGGGAACACTACGGGCTGTGGGAATCCAGGCCAGGGTGAACAGCAGGAACACCACCACCAGGATCCTCTCCACCAGGATCCCACGGAGATTTACCCTTAATCAAATGATCCATCCCTCGAACTGGGCGACTGGAGCTGGGCGATGAAGAGGGCAGCAACGGGGAGGGGGGGGCCTGCATTCACTTGGCCCCAGGGAGCGAGCTGGCGGTAAATTCAATGCCACTGGTCCATCTGGAATTGAATTGAGAGCCTCTCCTCTACCCCCACCTCTGTGCATAGGGCCGAGAGGGGCGAGAGGGGTGTGATTCTGACTTCCTGTAGACCTGCAGGGAAGCCCGCGGGCTCAAAGGACCCAGCCAGCGCTGTGAGAAGACCGCCCCCTGCAGCCTGGGGAAAGGTACCTCTGACGTCATCGCCGCTGGCTCTCTGCGACCTGCCCTTATGAGACAAGCCAAGTCATTTTTATGTAGAGGGTTGGGGGGACCCTTTTGAATGACTCCATAGGTCACACTTCACATTCAGACGCGGTGGTACAGGTTATCTTGATGACGGCCAATGGAACACTGGAGGCCTCCTGTTTCTTGCCGTGTGGTACCGAGGCTGTGCGTTCGTGTGGCTAGCCGTCAGACGTGGAGGCTTCAGGAAATGCTGGCACCAGTTTGGAACCCAGGGGAAGAGGAGAAAGGGCCACACAGTCTTGTGCTCCTGGAGCCTTCCTGGTGACCTAGGTCCCAGACTTCAAAAGCTTTCTTTTTTTATTTCCAGTCTCCCAGGAGAGAGACTCTCGAATGCCTCCCTGTCCCCAGATCGTTGAGGGTTTGCGTGACTTTGGGCTCTGAGCTCAGGTCTGGGAAGCAGGAACATAGAAGCTTCCAAGGCAGTTCACATGGCCTCCTGTGTCCAGCAACTCCTGTCACAGTGAGCCTGTTGCTGGGGCTTTATGTAAGGTAACAAAGCCACTGCCCAAGGCCGGGTAGACTCTGTAGAAAAGCCTTTAAGAAGTGGGTGTGCAAACTTCATTTGTGACTTCCTTGGTTCTGCTGAATGTTCCTGCTCTAGAAGGAGCGACAGGGAGAAATGGAGATGCCAAAGGCGGCAAGACTCAAGAGTAAGGACTCCCTACTTGGACTTGTGATTTATTTATGTAAGCATATACACTTAGTGGATGAAGCATTTATGTAAGAAGTAAGTGCTTACAGTATACCTAGCATTCTTCTGGGCGTTGTTCAGTCAAAACACAGAAGAAACAGAGAAAATGCTCCCTGCCATCCGGAAAGCTAATGTTCTACCTGTAGAAACCCTTCAGAAGCAGTGATGTAACGGACCACTCAAGTGCTCCCCAGCTCTGATGGCTGGGAGAGAGGGTGGAAGGCCTATTTCATGCATGAGAAGAAATATGCTTCTGATTCATTAAGTTCTTCTGTCCTCGGGGTCAGGAAACCAACCCACTTCTCCTAAATGGCATAGAGCCTCCCACACTCTTCTTTTAAGCCCCCATGTGTATTTAGGGAAATTTAGCTGAACAATTTGGGGGGAAAATGCTTAGAGCACTCATCAAAAAAGAAATTAAGTAGTTTTATAAAAAGCCAAGCACATTTTCAGGAATCTACTTGAGGCTTTCCCATAAACCTGTTTTTTGCAAAATAGAAGCATTAGAAATGATTCTTAAAACCAAACTAAATGAATACAGGTCAGAACTCAAAGCAAGCAAAGTTCAAGCATATTAAAACCTGGCAAATAGCATTTTTACATTCCATATATAAAGATTTTTTTTTCTTTTACTTGAATTGGCCAGTGTATTTTACCCCTATGGTTGCCACTTTTGAGGGTCAGGAAAGAAGGGGAAATTGCTGCTGCTACTTGAAACAGGAAACATCTTAATGAAGAGAAAATCTCTTCATTAAGATAAATACAATATCGATGCCAATGGTGGCTCAGAGCTCAGATTCCATTTGTCTCAGTCTGGTATTCCTACTGATCTAGGTGATTTTCCTTTAAAAATGTATGTTGTTATTCCAAACAGCTGTGATTTCATGACCTAAAGTTTCCAATGATTTTAAATGTGCATCTCAAAAACTCCGAAGGGACTCTGGAAATCCAGTCTACAAAGTGTGCATCTCAAAAATTCTAAAGAGATTCTGGAAAGTTTCCTATTTGGGAAAAATAAATGTGAAGGCTGAACAGGCTGGGAGCAAGTCACCAAGTAGCTGGGTATCTGCCCTAGCCTTCATTTCCTTCCTTATAGTACAAGAAAGCTGCATTTCGTCATGTCTCCCAGAACTTCATTAACAGCCATGAAATAGAGAGTTGGCTGTCTTAGAAATCCAGACAAGTTATCTCTGTCCTCATGGAGCTTGGCCTTCATTCATTCAACCACTGTTCATTGAGCACCTAGTGTAGGTCAGGCTGGATGCTTAGGCAATGAGTGTGCAAAGGTCAGGGGGAACTTATTCCTGCCCTCACGGCTTTCAGCCTGGCAGAGGAAACCAGCAGTTAGAGGATAACGGAGGAGGTTCCATGAAGGAATGTCTTCAGGAATATTTCAAGATAACTGGGCAGGAACTTCATCTCTTCAACGAAGACTTCAGAAAGGAACTGGCCCTAGGTGCACAGAGGAAAAGGAGGAGGAAGGTGGTTGGAGGAGGTGGGGGGAAAGGAAAAGGGATTGGGGAAGGGGAGAGAAGGGAGAGAGAAGGAGTAGGGTAGGAGGTATCTAGGTGGGATGGCTTGAGCAGAATGAAGAGCAGGTGAAAAAATTCAGGCACGGGAGGGCATGGCACATTCAAGAGTTCCAGCAGGTAGAGACTGGGTCCTTTGTGCCACGTTAAGGAGTTTGGATTTATTCCTAAAGATAGTGAAGTCCCATTGAAGGGATTAAGCAAAAGAAAGAGCTGATTAAAACAGTAGTTCTGGGGCGCCTGGGTGGCTCAGGGGGTTAAAGCCTCTGCTTTCGGCTCAGATCATGATCTCAGGGTCCTGAGATTGAGCCCCAAATCGGGCTCTCTGCTCAGCAGGGAGCCTATTTCCCCCTCTCTCTCTGCCTGCATCTCTGCCTACTTGTGATCTCTCTCTGGCAAATAAATAAATAAAATCTTAAAAAAAAAAAAAACCCACATAGTTCAAAGCCACTCCTGCAGCAGGATGGAATTTCAGTTGGTTAAGGGAAGGGGCAGGACTGGAGGAAGTGGACAGGGAACCAGGGAGGAGGCTGTAGCTATAGTCTTGGAGACAAGGTGGCAAGTAACCTGAACCAAGTCAGTAGCAGTGGTCAACAGAGGAGAGGACAGAGCTCGAAGACGTTCACGAGGTAGAAGCTTAGAGAGCTAGTAATGCATCACTGAGAGTTCTGATTGTTCTCCTCTCCTATGGGTCATGTTTTTCAAGCTGCTGAACAGAACTACTAAGTAGTTGTCCATTATGTGTCTCTGCTAGCCTGCAAGCTTATGAGGTATAGGGACAATGTCTGTGTCTTTCTTGTCCACCATTTTATCTCTAGGACTTCGCATAGGGCCTGGCATATAAATGGATAAATACTCATCCCCTGAGATGAACATGTGATGGGAGGGGAGTCATGTCTCTTTTCAGATATTAAGCTGGTTAAAATTTGACAATTCAGAATTCTTACCCAGGGTAACCAGGTTGGAAGTGGTAGGGAAAAAAGGGCCTCGTCTTAGAGATGGGAGATGAACATGAGTCCCTAGTGTGACTTGAGTAAGTTACTTAACCACTCTGAGCCTTATTTCCTTCATCTGTAGAACAAAGAGACTGTAAATGTAAAATATTTGTATTGGACTTCATAGATTGTGGGGAAAACTTAATGAGGTTATCTAGAACAAAAGTTTAGCAGAGTGTCTGACACAAAGTAAATACTCAATAAATGCTAATTAGACTAGAAGGATGGAACGGTTGGTGGGTGGATGGATGGATGGGTGGGTGGGTGGGTGGATGGATGGAAGGAGGGATGGGTGGGTGGATGAATGGGTGAGTGGATGGATGGATGGGTGGGTGGATAGGTGGGTGGATAGATGGGCGGATGGATGGATGGGTGGGTGGATAGATGGATAGATGGATCAGTGGATGGATGGGTGGGTGGGTAGATGGGTAGATGGATTAGTGGATGGGTGGGTGGGTGGACGGACAGATGGCTGGCTGGCTGGCTGGCTAGATGGTTGGATGGCTAGATGGGCGAAGGATGGATATGGTAATGGATATATAGATGCATTGATGATGAATGAGTGGACAAATGAACGTTCTGAATAGGATGTATCTATTAGGTCATGCTCTTTTTCTTAATCCTCTTTTGTGGGCATCTGTATAATAATTTGATTAGTCTGAAAACTTAAAAAGCCACCCGGTCTTGGTTTCTGTGAAAGTCTTATGGCCTGCTGCCACTGAATGCTGAAGATTTAAACTTCCTATTTTAGGTTCTGTCTAGACACCTCTCTAAATAGGAACTTCATGCTAATCTGCAGGTGTTGCTTATGAACAGGTTATTTCTAAATAGTAGCTGGTGCATTACAAAAAAAATCCAAGAGCAAATAATATTTCCTGAGACCAAGGTCTCCAATGGGAAGATTCCTAGTCAATTTGTCCACCCCTCCCATACCACCTGGTTCCTGCCTATACCCTACCCAATTACCAGGGAATCAAATATTCACAGTGGGTATAATTAATTAAATGCATTTTTACTAATTAACTTAAGAACTGGTAAATAGGGCCTCCCTTTGGTAGTTTGAAGATGCAGCTACCGGTGCTGTTGATTAAAATGTGAAGCGAATCTGGCTAGAAACTAGCATGTAATGGATGGGGCACTATTGCAACATTTCTTTTAAGGTTTGTCAAATCGTGTCCTACTGATATTGCTAAACCCCTTTAATCAGGAAGTATAAAATTCATCTGAGAACATAAAATATATCTGACAATGGCATACATCAAATCCCAAACCAAACATTCAAAATAAATTGTATCGAGATTTTGTCACAATCATTGATTTCTGCTTTTCAAGCTGGTTTCTGGGGCAGCCACATAAAAGTTAAATACAAGCTATCTATGGGCTCATTGGATTGCGGTAATTCATTAAACCAACGGTGGCTTTAATAAATCTGAACATAAAGATTGCTTCCACAGACACCCTCAGCTTGCAAATGTGCCACTAATCAAAGAGGGTGGCAAAACTAATCTCATTGGCTTGTAGGGGAGGTGAGAAGGAGCTTTAGAGGGTTGCTAAGGGCCAATTTCCAAGGGTAGTATCTCACTGCTGCAGCAAGATCAGATCATGGGGGAAATAAGAGCCCCCGTGGAGCCAAGCCCTCAGCCTTCCTGCTCAGCACGTGCACAGCACAAGCAGTCAGCTGGGTCTAGTCAATGTGAGCCCACTTACTGAGAGACCTTCGGTTCTGCCGAAGGACTGATTTCCCCCATTGTACTCACTTGCCAATAACAATGGTGATCCCGGTGCTCTTAGTAATTTACAAAGCAGTCTCACACCCAGTGACTTATTTAGTCCCACAGCAATCTTGGGAGGGGCAAGGCCAAAGTTATTATTATGCCCATTTTACAGATGAGAAAATGAAAGTTTAAAAAGCAAAGCGATTTGCCCTCAGTCCCATATTTGGCAGAGCTGGAGTGCATCGCCCAGCTGTCAAAAGCCCAAGTTTGGGTTCATATCCTACCTCTGCGACACACTACAGGTTATCCCACCTTCCAAAACCTCCATTTTCTCAACTGTAAAGTGACGATAATGAGACTGCCTACCCCTGACTTGGGAGATTTGATGAGCTCCTATGGAACAGGTGCATAACAAGCACTTAATACATGTTTGCTATTATTCATGGAGAGTATCACATTGTATCAAAAAGACAAACAGACTGGACAAGGCCTGGAAAGTAACTAATGGGAATTTCAAATTCCATTTCACACAGGTAGAAGAAAGTCTTGCCCTTATCATGCATTAGCCTTCCCCCCCACCCCCCGCTGTGAAGCCAACCCTCCCTGTTGGCTTATGTTCAGAGAAGCCCATGATATTTCTGTCCCTTTCAGCTGTGACTCATTATTGTAAATAGCAGTGCAATGAGGAGATGAGAAAAGAATTTAAATACACTGACAGAATTTTTAGGGAAAGTGATACACAAGAAGATAAAAAGCAATCAGGAAAATTTGCATACCCTTGTGGTCTCAAAGGTCATCTATTTGGAAGTCTACTAATGGAAATACGTCTTTTTAGATTCTGGGTGATTATTTAATTGAAAAGGAAAGAATTTAAATGAATCAAGTCATAGAAGCAAAGTAGATTTATGTCAACTGCAACAAAAAATTGCATGTTTCTTTGGGAGAAAAATTGGTCCATTCATATACAAGTTAAAATTTAGGAGGGAGTAGTAAATGTGACCATATATTAGGATTTGGTTCAGCACTATAAAACATGTTGATATTCATGAGCTTTATTAATTTATTTTTTAAATTGGCCTCCTATTACACCCTTTAGAAAAGAGGATGGTTTCATATCCATTAATTTGCTTGAACTTTATAATGACCCTTGGAGGTGAGTATTATCATTCCCCCTTTATAAGACAGTATAATATATACTTCTTCAAGACAGGGACCAAGACATTTTGCCTTTTTTTTTTTTTTAATCCTCAGTGCTCGAGTAATAAAAATGTAAGTCAGAGGTTTAGCATGCTTAAGACATCAATCTTTTCTTAGAAGGCAGTGTAGGGTAGAGGTTTAGGGTCTGGTTTTACCATCAGTAATGGCCTGACTTCAAACCCCAGCTTGGCCCATACCAACGATGTGACCTTCAGAATTTAGTTCTTGGACCCTCAGCTTAAACAGCGTTACTAATATCTACCTCGTAGAGTTGTTATGATGATTAAATTTCAAGATAATAAAATGAGGGGAGAAATATAAAGTACTTAGTACAATATCTGACACATATTAATGCTCAAAAATTATAGTTTTCACATCTCATGAGTATACTCAGAAAGGCGAAGATAAGCATTCTATTTGACCACTGTGGGAACTTTTTTTTTTTTTTTAAAGCATGCCTTAATCTTCGGATTTGAAATGAACAGGCACATACTGAGCGGCTAGTGGATTGCTAGATGAGGAGCAGAATCCAGGGGTTGCCCATGACAGCCAGGCTCGGATTCTTAGCGCTCCTGTGACAAGCCTCGCCTCTGATTTAATGCAATGTGCTGGTATTATTAATAAGCAGCAGGCAACCCAGTGTGAGGCTGCCTGCTGCCTCTCATACTGGATTCATTCACTTTTTTATTTTCTAGGACATCATTCAGTCCTTTAGCCATGTGGTGGGGGGAAAATCTGCTCATTTAATTTCCAAGTAAGGAACAATTAGTACCGATCATGATGCCTAGCTGCAGGAATCCAACATCTTTTTCGGGTCTGACTCTTAGGATATTTGTACATTTTCTGGTCATCTCTGGGACGTTCAGGATAATTGCACTATGTCGCAGTCAGCTCAGGGTTCACCGTTCCTGGTGAATTATCTTTAAAAAGTATTAAGAGCATAGTCACGTACAATGAAGAATTATGTGACTGATATTAACAGATGTGGGAGGTGATGGGTCAGTGGGCGACAGCTGTGTGTTGGACAAGTTGTGTGGTCAGTGATGGGGAGGAAGGGGACTATCATTTCATGAGCGTCTGCTATGCACCAGAGTTTAAACCAGGTGCTTTGTGTCAGCCCCCTTGTCCTCCCGTCCTCCCTACAAAACCCCTGGTCAGGGCCACCGATGAGCATATTGCCAAGTGCTGCCTCTGAATGACACGTGAATGCTGACAGCTTCCAAATTCCTACTTCCAGCTCAGATCCACTGCCTGAACTCCAAACTCATGTATCCCACTGCCCGCTCGATATCTCCATTTGGATGTCTAATATGCATCTGAAAATTTGCATACACCTTACCCCCAAGCCTGCTCCCCCCCCAGCCATGAGTAGATTTTTCCTTCTCCTAGTTGTTCAAACCCAAAGCATTCAAGTCATCCTTGACTCCTCTCTCTCACACATGTGCCACAGTCAGCTGTCAGCAAATCCTGTGTCTCTCCCTTCAGCGTCACTCTAGAACCCAGTCCTTCTCTCCGTGCTCACACCTCTCCCTCCGTGTCTCACCCGTCTTTCAAGCCACCGTCATGACTCTCTGGACTTAGGAGCAGCTGCCTGAATGGTTTCCTGCCTCGGCTCCTGTCCCCCTCAAGTCTTTTGTACACAGCAGCCAGGGAAGCATGGTAAAGCATAAACATCTCCTGTTACACCTCTGCTCAAGCTATTCAATGGCTACATCTCACTCAGGATAAGAGCGGAAGCACTTCTAAGTCCTTAACTGTTTCCCAGATGAGCCAAGGACTCATGCATCCGGATTCCGTACTGTTTTTGTATCTATCTCGGCCACTAGACCATGCACACTGGAAGGGCAGGGACTGGGTCTCCTCCATTCCTGCATCCCTGGCACCTGATGCATCACCCAGCGAAAATAGAGCAGCGAACGCTGAGAAGCACTTGCTCCGCATCGAGTGCTGTTTTAAACCCTTACGCTCATCAATTTATTTAGTCCACGTAACAACCCTGTGAGATAGGAACTGTTAGTACTGCTGTTTCACAGATAAGGAAACTGAGGTACAGGGAATTCACAGGCCTGTTGGAGGCAGACCAGGGAGTTAACCCCAGACAGTCTGGTTCCATAGGCAAGTCTGCACTCTTAGCTAGCACATTATCCTCATTCTCCCGTCTTTTCTAAGCGTGCCCTTGGCAGATGGGCGGTGGCCCAGTGAAAGAGTAAGTAAGCGCGTGTTCCCCAGTGCTTCTATCTAGCACACAGGAGCACTCCCTGCCCGTCAACCCCCGGGATGCCTTAGACTAGGTTCTGTGCGTGCAGACAGTTTACTGGGAAGTGCTCTAGGAAGATAGTCATGTGGGGAGCGAAGAAGACAGGTTTGGGCAGGGGGAAAAGTTGGCAGACAATGTGGCTTGCCCCTGATGCCTACAGGGACCTCTGGAGCTGGGACGGCCCTTCTGAGTGGTCCAAAGGGAGGCAGAGGGCTGGGCTTTTTTTTTTCATTCAAGTCGGTGGCCAAGGGCTGGTCCCTGGGTGGGGGTGCAGCCTTGGGTGAGGGAGGCCCCTACCGCAGAGGACAGCTGCTGGTGACAGGTGCAGGTGTGAGCCATTGGTAGCTGACATTCCTAGCTCTCGGCAGGTGAGGGCATGGGCCCGAGGAGGAACACCAGGGAGAACAGTACGGTATCCCCTACGTGGACTAAGGATTTTGCATAATATCTCATTTAATCGGCGTTGCCATACCATAATGAGTCATGCATTTGTTATACCCACTTGATAATCAAGCAAACTGCAGCTTGGAGATGTTAAGCCTAAACTCATCAGTCACCTAGGAAGACGAGATGGGGATTCCAGGCCTGGGTGAATGATGAAAAGTTCAAGCGAGTGGCCAGGGCTGACCTGCAGGCCCGGGCTCATCAGCTCTGGCTGGGGCAGCGTTGTCAGAGGCGTGGACCTCCGCGGCCTACAGTCTACCACTGCTTGTCTCCTGCTGCTAAATTATTCCTCCCCCGCCCCGACCTTGGGCATGTGCTCCTTCCTGATCCTTACATCTCTGGTGGGGTCACCAACGTGATTCCGTGGGGCTTCTGGGCTGGGCACACACCAGGCCTACTCCGTGAAGGGAGCACCCTGCTGGGGCCCAGGGGTAGGCCAGCTCTGGCCTGGGAACAATAGGAGAGCGAGGGGCCTTTTCCTCGGAGGTAGCTAAAGTAGCGAACCTAAGTCCTGAGCTGCCCCTGGCCGTGTTCCCCCAGCCTCCTCCATGGGGAGAGAGGCCGGGTGCTTGGAAGAGAGTGGGAGAGGAGGCCAGGAAGGAGCAGGAGACAGCGATCTGCTGTCTTGAGCTCCCGGGATCCCTGAGCTCTGACCTATCTCTAGAGCCCCAACTTCCTGAGCCAATAAATTCCCCTTTGGTATCTTTTTTAAAAAATTTTTTATTTAAATTCAATTTAGTTAACCCATAGTGTATTATTAGTTTCAGAGGTAGAATTTAGTGATTCATCAGTTGCATAGAACACCCAGTGCTCATTACATCACGTGCCCTCCCTCATGCCCATCCCCCAGCTACCCATCCCCCCACCCACATCCCCTCCAGCCATGCTCAGTGTGTTTCCTAGAGTTAAGAGTCTCCTGTGGTTTGTCTCCCTCTCTGTTTTCATCTTATTTTATTTTCCTTTCCCTTCCGCCGTGTTCATCTGTTTTGTTTCTTAAATTCCACAAGCTAGTGAGCACTGATGCTCTTTTGCTGGCAGGTGGGATGATAGCCGTATGGCAGCTGCTGGTGTCAATGATGTATCGGTCCATTTCTGGTGTGTAACAAATAGCCTCAGCATCTCTAGGACTTACAACAGCATTCATTTTTCCCATTTATGGATCAGCATGTTTCTGAGGGTGCAGCTAGACTTCTGGCTGGCTTTTTCTCCAGGCCGAAGGTCGGGCTCAGGTTTGTACCCTGTGTCTTCCTTCTGGGGCTGAGAATAATGAGGCAGTTGCCTGTGCCACGCACTTCTCACGGAGGATCATAGGACCATAAGAGGCCAAGCACAACGGTGTGGAAGTGTTTAACGTCTCTGCTTGCTGCAAGTCAACGTACACTCCGATGGCCAAAACAAGTCACATGGCGGAGTGGGAGAGAGGAAGGGGCCCCACCTACCCTAGGGGGAGGTGAGTGCTGGGGAGTGAGGAATTAGCAGCCATCATCTGGTCTGCCATAGATGGGCAAGAATGAGGACTGGGGGAAAAGTGACTCCTGAGAGTGGGACATGTGGCCACCACACCGATGGCAGTGAAGGTGACCTGTCCCCCACATCCCCAAGGGCAGGGTCTGTTAGAATCACAACCAAGTCAGCAGAACCCCAATGCTCAGAACTACACATGCCATCCCGAGGCAGCAGCTTGGTGCTTGGAGAAACCAGATCCTTTCCGAGAGATCAAAATCAATTTTAAACAGACACAGCTGTTCCCTAGTGGGGGTGTCGGAAGGGAGGAGAGGGGGAGACACTATAGAGAATGTTTTGTTTCTTTTTAAGTTGTTGGAATAACCAAAGAAGATTTCTAAGGTTTGATTATTAATTTCAGGAAGAATCAGTTGCCAAGTTTGCTATCCTTTACAAGAAAAAGAAGTGTAAGTTCAAAGGAAGGCTTCAGAGCAGAGGTTTTCACCTTATATTGAGTTTGGAAGCTTTTCACAACAGAATGATCAGAAATAGAGCTGGTTTGGTTTTCTTTGTTTGTTTGTTTTGGGTTTTTTCTTTCTTTTTTTTTTTTTGATGCGCCCCTTCAGATGGATAAATCAAATGCCACAATTTAATTCAGTTCGGCAAATGTTTACTGAACCTCTCCCATGGCCACGTGCTCACTTATAAAAATATAAACAAATAATAGTGATGATAAGTTTCACCTCCGCATGTCTGGGTTATCCAGCCAAGTGAACTTATGTCCCAGGGTCTCAGTGTCCTCATTTGTAAAGAAAGCACGTTCGGCCTCTGAACACTGAAGTCCCTTTCAGATCTAAGATTCTAAAGTCCACAAGCCGGATGATGTTCTTTTCCCACTTGCTGTGCCCTCAAAGTATGGATGTGTGCACCTGGGAAATCAGACCCACTAGAACCATGAGCGGCATAGGGCCGCACAGGCATGCTCAAGTGTCTTCCCAATGGCAAAGTGAAGAATTCCTGGGACACAGTTCCTCAGTTCAGCTGTGTCCCTGAGTCCCATCTTTCCTGCACTTTCATTTCACCAGTGCAAACGGTGAGTTTGGAGGAGTAAGGAGGTGATGCAAGATAGTGGCGAAGAGCGAGCCATCTCATCCCATTGACCCGCCATTGACCCGGGTCCCAGCCCTGCCTCTTGTTGGCTCTATGACCTTGGGTGACTTTACCCCCCACACCTCAGTTTTCTTATCTGTAAAATGAGCATAATAGCAGCTTCTTCCTCATGGGGCTATCGTCAGGGATGTAAGTTAAGTACTTAGTAGTGTGTTTGATGTAAGATCCCACTAGAATCATTATTACTGTTTTATTATCATAGCACCCCTTCCATGGACACTTTCAGGCAAAACCAGATTCTGAATCTGCCAGCTCATTTACCATCTTCTCAGAAAGTCTAGAAAACGTTGAGGAAGAAAGAGTTTATCCAATCACTGAAATTCAATGAAAAAGGTAAAATAACTTCATTCAATGGTCTTCACATAAAAGGTACACAGATACGTAAACGTATGTTACTTTGAACTCACACAGTAATAGTCAATGATCTTTTAAAAACTAGAGCCATGAAAACCCTCTGAGTTAGGGGGAAATCCAGGTGGTAAGTGATTCATGTGATCGTTTCCTGCTTGTGTCCTAAGGTAGCTCACCCACCGGAGGGCTAAGGCTGCATTCTCTGAGTCTGTGCCCACAAGCAGGCTGCATTCGCCTGGGGGAGGAGGACACATCTTTTCTGACTTGCAGAAAGGTACTCTGTGGGCTAGCCAGGGCCCTGGACCCGTCCAGCCTTTAGGAGACATCGAAGATCACACTTCGGTTTGATGCCTCCTAATGAATGACAAGATGAGAACCTAGATCTGTCTGTCATTTCTTCCCAAAGCTGCCTGAAGACTCAGGCTCAACACTGTTCCTCAAACTCTAAGGCTCCCAGGACCACCTGCTCACCGGACCCTGTGGATGGGGGAGCTCCCAGCTCTGTTTCTTTTTCCAGACTATTTCCCGTCTCTTGGATACAGGAGAGCTGTTTCAGAGTGTGGACACTTGCATTCCGGCACTTAGAGCCCCAGGGGTTTGAGGGGCTAGGTGTGGAAGCGACGTGCTGGGGGAGGGGCGGGGGCTGGACATGTGGGGGCAGGATGCCTGAGAATGCCACTCCCTCCAGCCCTTGTTTCTGTACCTCCGCCAACCTCTTTTAAAACCAAACTTCCTAGCTCTTTGTTTTTCTTCTTTTTAATTTATTTATTATTTTTTTATTATGTTAGTCACATACATTATTAGTTTTTGACGCAGTCTTCCAAAATTCATTATTTACGTATAACACCCAGTCCTCCATGCAATCTGTGCCCTCCTTAATACCCACCACCAGACTCACCCATCCTTCACCCCCCTCCCCTCTGAAACCCTCAGTTTGTTTCTCAAGGTCCACAGTCTCTCGTGGTTCATCTCCCCCTCTGACTCCCCCCCTTCATTTTTCCCTTCCTTCTCCTAATGTCCTCCATGGTATTCCTTATGCTCCACAAGTAAGTGAAACTGTATGATAATTGACTTTCTCTGCTTGACTTATTTCATGCAGCATAATCCCCTCCAGTCCCATCCATGTTGATGGAAAAACTGGGTATTCATCCTTTCCGATGGCTGAGTAATATTCCGTTGTATATATGGACCACATCTTCTTTATCCA
>CM052900.1:157086711-157166679 GCA_028534135.1 Potos flavus | reverse complement strand
ACATTGGGGTGCATATAGCCCTTCTTTTCACTACATCTGTATCTTTGGGGTAAATACCCAGTAGTGCAATTGCCGGGTCATAGGGTAGCTCTATTTTTAATTTTTTGAGGAATCTCCACACTGTTTTCCAAAGTGGCTGCACCAACTTGCATTCCCACCAACAGTGTAGGAAGGTTCCCCTTTCTCCACATCCTCTCCAACATTTGTTGTTTCTTGCCTTGTCAATTTTGGCCATTCTAACTGGTGTAAGGTGGTATCTCAATGTGGTTTTGATTTGAATTTCCCTGATGGCTAATGATGATAAACATTTTTTCATGGGTCTGTTAGCCATTTGTATGTCTTCTCTGGAGAAGTGTCTGTTCATGTTCTTTGTTTTTCAAAAGGAGCACATATCCGCCGCTCCCCCACCTGGACACAGGGGTCAGGTTACCGTTTCACTACCAAGATGGCGGAGGACGCTAAGAGCTCCTTAACCGATATTGCTCTGAGCTGACACAGTTCCCTCTTGAACCGCAAATGCGTCTCATAATGTGGCCTTGTGGTTCCCAATATTGGATTATAAAATTGTTTTACTTCTCCCCGGCATAAAATAAGGCAGGTAAACAAATAAAGGGGCAGTCCATTAAGATAAATATGGCAACTGAACAATTTATTGGCTAGAGACACATTATCCCAATGAGCCGAACGTCGGGTGAAACAGCTCTCTTCTAATTATGGACAACTGGACAGCTAATGCTGAGACTCAGAGCAGACGGTTGCAGATGCAATCCTTCACGGCACGCTGGGTTGAACGGTCTATACTGTTTGCCTAATGTTCTTTCTCAGGGCACTTTAGTGCTGGAAAGGTCTAGTGTCGACTCCAGGGGCAAGACTCCAAGGCCCTTTCTTACTACTGCTACTCCCAGTTCCTGAGAAAGGACGCATTTCCATATCTGAGATGCCTTTGTAAGGAGTCATCAGCGGCATCACGGTCTTCATTCCCCTGGTGGTGGGTGCCTAATATGACGTCTGCACCGTGGCCTGGAGAGAGGGCCCTACTGGTCTTTATGGCACTGATCCGAAGGGTGGTGGGGGCTGCTCAGTGCATAAGGCACCCTAGGAGTAGAAAGAACTGAGCAGGGAAGGAAGCAGAAGCTCTCAAGAGTCTGAGCAAGAGGTGGGGGTGGGAGAAGAAATGAACAAAACAACCTCTCCTGAAGATATCATTTGGTTAAATAAACGGCAGAGCAACATATGGGGAGAAAAAGGGTAAGGGGTCCTGAAAATCCCATTCTTGGAAAGTCCCACTGTGCACCTTACTGAGTCTAATGCACTACTGTTAAAAACAAAAACAAAAACAAAAGAACACCAAAAAACAAAATACAAAAAAAAAAAAAAACACAAAACACAAAAACAAAACAAAAAAAACCCAAAAACCGATCTCCTCACCCACCCCTGGAAAGCATAGCAACCAACTCGTATGGGATAGACATCACACGAATAATACTATCAGTGAGAAAAGAATAAATGACCCACTTAGGGTAGGTCTGTGAAACATTTCAAGCCACTGGGGTACCATTTCATGAAGCAAAAGAACTAATTTACCAAATGGGTCCCCAGGGCCTGGAAGAACTACTGCGCTGGCCACCAAGGAGCGGCTCCTTCTGTCTCTGTCCCATCAGTGCCTCTGGTCGAGAATGAAGGGCCTGGGGCTGGAAGGGACGTGGAAGGTCCCTTGGTGCGTCAGGGCACACAGGGAGGAGACTGCGTTCGTGCATTTGAGGGGGAGGGGGGATGAGGAAGAAAAGGCGGACGTGTTAGAATCAGACACACCCGGGCCTGAATCTGGTTCTGCGCCGGCTAGCTGGGTGAGTGTGAGCAAACCTGAGCTTGGGTTTTCTCCTGATCTGCGGAAAGGGGATCCTAACAGCTACCCTTAGTGTTGGGAAGAGTCAGCCTCGGCTGGTCGAGATGAACGGAGGAGCGCAGCAGGGTCGTGGTGATACTCAAAGGATGGGAGCTCCCCGTACAGCCCTCGCTGCCCCCTTCTCCCCTCCAGCCCCTCCTCGGTGTCTGCGTCGCTGATAACATCTATCGAGTCCTTCCGGGCACCAGGCACCTGGCCAGATGCTTCACGTGCTGTGGCTTATTTAATTCCTCAGCACATCTGTGAAGTAGGTAGTCACATTGTCCCATTCTATTATGGGCAAAGTTGGAACTCAGGAAAGTTAAATAACTCTGCTCGTGTCACAGAGTAAGTGGCAGGGCTGGGACTCGAACCCTCGTCTCACGAACTCCAGAGC
Source organism: Potos flavus (assembly GCA_028534135.1). Classification (NCBI taxonomy): domain Eukaryota; kingdom Metazoa; phylum Chordata; class Mammalia; order Carnivora; family Procyonidae; genus Potos; species Potos flavus. The sequence goes on along the minus strand of CM052900.1, from coordinate 157,164,397 downwards.
CTGTGCGTTGACTCTAGTCTTGCCCTCAGAGAAGAGCGAGATCATTGGTGGCATCAGTTAGCATCATCCTGCCAATGGGCTATGGGGAGGAGGAATTGGAGCTGGAGACCCAAGGGCTGGAAGACTTGACCGCATTCTCTTTAGCTTTGTTGAAGGAACCTCCCAGAGACTGCTCTGTGGTGCTGAAAAGTGCGCTAGCGCCCGGCCCTTGGGGAGAGCCAAGACCCGAGACAGCAGGAGGTCTGGCAAGATACCTGGGGTTTGGACCAGTTCTTTGGGGTATAGGGATGGTTTTCTACAGGTGGACATATTTGTCTCGGGGTTTTGTATTTTGCTTGGTTGTTATTATTTGTCACCATCACACCGGTAGGGACAGAGCCAAGAACCAAGAGCCCAGGCCATCGGGCACATCCCTTTGTAAGCCCTAGGCCACACCAAGTAGGAAACATCAAAAACACAAGGAACATTCAAGAAGGAAAAAAATTACACTTCTATGAAGCAGTAGAGGCTTTAAGTATAGATGTTTATGTGTATGAGTCCATGGTTAGTACGTATATTTAATACTTATCTAATCCATGCACGGGGACGTCTGAATTATAAGTGATTGTGGAAGGACTGTTTTCAGGTGGAGAACATGCAGAGATGACTGAGTTGGTTAAATACACACAGAGGATGCAGCTGACCGGCTTCCTGACCCTTGGATGAGAGATAGCTGGCGGAGTCAAGAGGAGAATGTCACTCCTCGTGCTAATAACGTGCTCTGTGTCCATACTGATTGTGCATGGGGCGGGGGCGCACAGATACCTGTATGTACATACATACATTCTCGCAGCTCCAGGCTATTTCCCTAAACCCCACGGTCCCCTGCCCTATTGTCCCCTCCTGGTGTCTTTCTTCTCCATCCTTTCATCGCATGACTGTGGAAATGAGGGTAACTGATGGCAGCAGGGGAGCATTGCCAGGAAGCGATGATAGCATCGCCGCTGGAGCTCTCTGCCTGCACACTCCCCTCGATGTCCATGGCTCTGTCCCCCTCCTGGTCTCACCCAGACGCCCAAGTCCCGGTTGCGTCTCGCTGAGAGATGCTTTGCCCTTTTCCCCAGAGCACATGTTAAAACCCACTCAGCCAAAGTAAACTGCGTAAATGTACAAAAGATGCAACTCCTAGATTGGTCGGGATTTGCATGTGACAATTTGAATAAACAGAGCATCCTTCGGCAGGGAGGGAGGGAGGGTGATTCCCTAGGGACTCTCGGGTGGAGGAGGGTGGGGAAGACAGGACAGACAGCATCCAGAAGGGAGGGAACAGGGAACCCTTGCAAACATTCCTGAGGTCCAGAGGCTTCCTCGCACTTATATGTCTCACACGCGTGCACAGTGCATGCGGGTGCCTGGGGCAGTGAGTCTCAGACTTCGCACTCTACCAGGCACCCCTGGGAAGCTTGTTGCAAATGCAGGTCCCTGCCACCTCCTCAGAGATTCTGGTTTGTCTGGGCATGGGGCTAAGGATCTACATCTTAACAAAAGAATTAAGTGACCGGAGGGTAGTGAGCAAGGGGAGAAGGGTACACGATGAAGTCAGAGGCCAGGTTGTACAAGACCGTGAGCTCGCTCTCAGATTTAGAGCTTAGGAAGTGCCCCTGCAGCAAGGGTCCAGTCTGACAGTCTCTGGTGCTGGATACACATTAGTAGGATGACAGGTCATTTTCTAAAGACTCTGCCTTTTAATCCCTTTTAATCCCTCCTTCCTGTCTCTCGCTCTGTATTTCTCTGTCCCTAGAAGACAACAGGAGTGCTGGAATAAAGGACCCCAAAGTTGCCTTCAAGGACCGGAGAGCCTCATTTGGTTGCAGGGCGGGCCAACCACATACACTAGGTTTCCTGGGACAGTTACAATTTATGCCACTTGTCCCAGCTTCATTATTTATAACACCCTCTTTCGCTCTCAAAAGTGTCCCAGTTTGGACATTAAATTATAAGGTCATTCTATTTATGGGAGAAGGGAGGTGCATAGGACATGGCTGTTAGCAATGGGCTAGGCTCTCTGCCTAGGTTCTTATTAGGAGTTTTCTTTTCTCTGAACGAGGACGCTTTTGCAGACTTTCCAAAGTGCCCAGGTAGACGCTGAAGGGGACCCAAAGCACATGGCGTATTCTGCTCAGTTGCTTATTCTGCTCAGGAAGATGGGGCACTCAGCAAATCCTGGCAGAGGCTGGTGAGTACACGAGGGCCAACCAATGCACTGCCTGAGCTTTGAATGGGGTTTGGCAGATGGGGAAAGATAGCAACTGGAAACACTGGGAAACGGGAGCAGATCCCTATGAAGCAAGCCCATTTTCTGGCATGGTTCTTAACGTCAGTTGGCTGGGCCTACGTTAGGAACATGCAGGGTCCCCTGCTCAGAGTCGTGGATCCCCAGGAGAGAGGGCTGTGGTTAATAGACAGCTCCGGAGCCCCTCCCCCACTTTTATATGTGTTTTTCAAGAAATGAGTTGTAAAGCACATCAGCCTGCAGATGGGCAAGTGGTCTTGCAATAGGGTGTTAGGCAAGGGGGCAGGGACGTGGATTCTGGTGGATTCTGTGACCATCTTGCTACCTGAGATCACCTAGGGAGGGACAGTGGAGGAAGTTGGGGGGTAGACTAGTAATCTTTTTAAATCAAATGGATTCCAGAGGGTAATTGATCCCAGGCTTTCTGTCTGAGATCTGGTCCTTTTGCATGTGGGTGTACATAAGGAGACACAGCTGGGAAAAGCCCCCCTTTTCATGTTAAGAAGCAATTCTCAAAAATAAAATTCTTTAAAATCCTAGGAGGCACCCCAGGAGTTTCTAAAGTGAGTTTCTTGGCATTTCAATGGCTGTATTACAACTGGGGAAAAGAGGAGGCAGAGAGGAAGGAGAAGGAACTCAAGGAATGGGTGTTTGCTTTCTTTTCTCCTTGTTAGATTGTTTTGTTTTGTTTTGTTTTGACTTGATTTTAAGATTCTGGTGGGTGGGAATAATCTTGCTGAAGAGGAAAATGAGTAACACTTGGTCAGTTTGTTTACTGTACGAACACGCTCACACGCATTCATCTGCAGAGGGCTTACTATGGGTTAGGTGGCAAGGATGCAAAGACAAATCACGCGTGAAAACCGACCACCCTCCTTCGCCTGCGCGGAAGCCCTCTGTGAGCTCTCCAGCTAGAGCTGCTCCCGTTTGTTTCCTTGGAGAGTTTGTTCCCAGGACATCCGTTCCTCCCCTTTTACTGCAGTTTACATCTGTGCTGACTTTTGTTTTTATTGAGGTGAAATTCACATAACATCAAAGGAACATTTTTTTAAGGGGGGTAGGGGTAGAGGCAGAGGGAGAGAGAGAGAATCTTAAGCAGGGTCCACATCCAGCACAGAGCCAGACACAGGACTTGATCTCACAACCCTGATCTCATGACTTGAGCTGAAATCAAGAGTCAGATGTTTAACCAACTGAGCCACCCAGGTGTCCCTAAAATGCACCATTTTAAAGCAAATAATTCAGTGGCATTTAGTGCATTCATAATGTTGCACAATCACCTCCTCTGTCTACTTCCAAACGTTTCATTACCCCAAAATAAAACCCAGTACCCATTAGGCAGTTATTCCTCATTCTCCCCTTCCCCCAGCCCCTGGCACACACCTCTGTCTGGATTTACCTCCTCTGGCTATTCAACAGAAATGAAATCATGTTACCTTCTGTGTCTGGTTTCTTTCACTCAGCAGGCTACTTTTGAGTTTCATCTACATTGTGGCAATTGTCAAGGCTTCATTCCTTTTCAAGGCTGAGTAATAGCCCATTGTATGGATATACCGCCATTTGTTTATCCAATCATCTGGTTGGACATTTGGGTTGTTTCCACCTTCTGACTATTGTGAATTGTGCTTCTGTGAATATTTGCCTACAACCTTTTGTTGGGGGTATCAGTTTTCAACTCTGTGGCTATATAGGCAGGAGTGTGGTTGCTCAGTCATATAGTAATTCTGTGTTTAACTTTTTGAGGGGCCACCAAACCATTTTTTATAGCGGCTGAACCATAACAGCTCCCCTTTTGAAGCCTCACAGTTAGGTTCCTCCATAATTTAACCAAAGGACTTCAAAGAACTAAATCCTGATTTACAGATACACCAAGCAGCCTAAGTTCCTTGGTTGGTCCAGTGGGTCAGAATTCCTGCTAATGAGACTCAGGTCAGGGGTTCAATCCCCAGCTGACCAGTTAGCTTGGTAGAGCAGACAGTGAAAAATTATGTCTGCCGTCCCACGTTCCACCAATACTGCCTTGCCCTCTTACAAAAGCTTGTTACTGGCCCCAGGGGGTTGGAGCAAGAGTGGGTTTTTATGGTTCTAAATAAAAATCTAGCATCCAAGGCGCAGTGGGACTAATTGGAAATCAGATGACTGCTTACTTCCGGTCTTGGTTTCACCTGATTTCTGCTGGGGCCCCTTGGGTAAATCGCTTAACCCCCCACCCAGAGCTTCAGTTTCTTCCTAAATTAGAATTCCTAATCCTTACTCCAAAGAGATGATAATGCAGCCTAAGCACTTTGCACACAGTAGGCTTCCTACTTAGTAGATGCTGATAAATTTCAAGGGTGGGCACCTTCAGTCTGTGCCAGTGCTGGCGCCATCAGTTTCTGCAGTGGGCTCTGAGCTACTCTCCCAAGGTTGACTGAGCTCCAGTGGTGGTGCACTATTGTCCTCAGGGTTACATTGGCTGTTTCAAATTGTCCTATTTGCATGGAATGAAGCTTGCTATGGTAACAAGGTCTGGTGGCTGGAATCCAGGGCCCCAGTGAAAAATGCAAAGCCTGTACTCTGGGAGAAAGAGGAGCTGGATAGGTTTATCAACTTTAAGGTTACCTCAGTTCTCCTTTGAAAAGGGAATGGGTAAACTGAGGCAGTAGGGCCTCAACACTCTCACTCCTCCAGTAGGAGGAGAAAGGGAGAAGCCCCTTTGATGCCTTCCGGTCTTCTTCTCTCCTGGCCTCATCCCTCTCGCCCCCCAATATTTAGCCCAACCAAGAAGCTTAGGACCTGGCGAAGGCCAGCGCTCCACCTCGGGTGTACACGCGGGGTTTGGGTCTGTGGGGAGGCCAGAGCTCCAGTGGCCCGCCCTGGGGCCGGATGGAGAGCTCCTCCCGGGAAGGGCGCACAGTGTGGGTTGGGGCGGAGGAGGTAGGGGTGGTGGAGATGAAGAGGGGTGGAGAGTGAGAGGCACTCAGGGCAATAGCTCAGCTCCCCGCTGCACATTTCCTACCCACATTTTAAGGAAAGCAAAGCTCCACTCCTGAGATGGAGCCAGCTGCCCCCTCCCCCCCAGGAGCTCCATCCCGGCTCCCCTCCCGGGCCTCTTTCCTGAGCACCCCTCTCTCGCGAGCACCCACCCCCTTCCCAACCCCGGCCCCGCGCGGGGCGCCTGCTAGCCAGGGCGGGGGCTGCCCCACCGCTTCTGGGAGGGGACCGAGAGCCGGCCGTGGAGCAGGCGCCCCCTACCTCTCGCCAGGGGCGCCACCTCGGCCCACCCGCGGCCGCCGCCCGCCGCCCCCGGCCCCCGGGGGGGTGTGTCCCTGAAGTGGGGGGCGCGGGAGGCCGAGGGTGCGCCCCGGTCCCCCGCCCGGGCCCCCTCCGGAGCGCGCGGCGAATGGTAGGCTCCAGTGAAAGAGTGCCGGGCTGCGCGCGGTGTCCTTCCCCGAGCCGCGCTCAGCGCCGGGGTCTCGGCGATCGCTGCTCCTCCTCCTCCTTCTCCTCCTCTTTCTCCTCCTCCTCCCTCCCGCCGCCTCGCTACCGCCGCGGCTCCGGGTGGAGGCGCCGCTGTCATTCCTGCGCCGGAGGAGCCGGCGCTGCCGGTGCCTGGGGGTCGGGGCGCTGGGGAGCCGGGCCGTGGGGGACCCAACAGGTAGAGCCGGGGGTGCCCGGCCGCGCGCCCCCCGCGCATCATGCAGCTCTTTGTCACCTCTCTCGCCCCCAGGCCAAAATCCTGAGCATGATGGAAGACAATAAGCAGCTCGCGCTCCGCATCGATGGGGCGGTCCAGTCGGCCAGCCAGGAGGTGACCAACCTGCGAGCCGAACTCACGGCCACCAACCGGAGACTGGCGGAACTGAGCGGCGGCGGCGGCGGCCCCGGCCCGGGCCCGGGAGTGGCAGCCAGCGCCTCGGCGGCGGCGGCGGCGGACTCGGCGGCGGCGAACATGGAGAACCATCAGCACGGCGCGCAAGGTAGGGCTCACCCGGCGCCCAGGGCGGAGGGGAGGCGAGCGAGCAGGACCCGGGCCGGAGGTGGCCGGGGACTTGGTGCCTCCACGCCCGGGGCGAGATCGCCGCTCATTGTGGCTCGTAACCCTTTCCTCCCGGCGGTGGCCACCGCTGCACCCCTGCTGGGAGTTCCAGGCTGCTGTCATTAAGGAAAACCCGGTGCAGTGTGCAGGGGTTCACATGGTCACACCGGCCCGCAAGCGGGAGCGAGGCGCAGTCGGCGGCGCCCCTCCCGCAGCGGAAAGTGCCCTTTAGGTGGCACAAAGCCCCCAGCTCCGTGGGCAAACTTTTCGTGCCCGGGCCTTTGCCCCCACCCCCGGCAGGGGTGAATGCCACTGCTCCCCCGCAGTTCCAGAGGCTCCTTCTCTCGGGAAGACTCTCCCCGAGAGCGAGCTCTGGACTCTGCTGCCTCGGTTGGGGTAGAGGATTGGACTGGCTTGCACTTTTTCTCCACGGATGCCAAATCCCTCGTCTCAGTTGCATCTGGACTTTATTTTCTCCCGATTTGAGATCGCGCAGATAGCGGAATGTATCGATGCAACAGTAGATGGTCTGCTAGCAGGGAGTTTAAATTTCCAGCAAATATAAACACCGAGAACACTTTCCAGGGGGAAATCTTAGACCTCAAAGGCTGAGTGATGGGCTCCTGGCGAAATGAAGGCTTAGATGGTGGGTTGCAGGAAGCCGCTGCTGGAAAGGACTCTTTGCACTTTAGAGGAGGAGGGGAAAAAAAGACAGCTGGACCCTGTTGACATTGACAGTGACGAAGCCCTGAAACCCTTGGTAGGGTTAAAGGTGGAAGAGGCATCCAAAAATGCCCTGTTTGGTTTCCCTGAATTGAAAAGTAAAAGGGTAGACTGGCTTTTCAGTCTTTTTTTTTTTTTTGCCTAATTGCTTTTTTAAGAAATGGTATCACTGATTATTAATATCATTCGATTAATAAACTAAACTACTGAAATCCAGAATCCGACGGAGAAAGATGATCCAGTCTAGGAGGGCCACTTGTATAAATATGTCACTTGATGAAGTCTGAGGTACCGATAGCTCAGTGGCTCGGAGGAATTTTCTGGTTTTGTTGTTGTTTCAAGAGCTTCTCCTAAGTGTTGCGAGAGAGTGTCTGTGTTCGTATTAATGCCTTCTCCCATCAGTTTCTGTTTGCTCCTTACCTCCCTGGGGAGGGTGTGCTTTTCCTGGTGCGAGATGTTAAAAAGCCTGTATGTTAGTTTGATGCAGAATTCCAAGTCATGTTAACTTGGTACTTTGGGGAGTCGGTCAGAAGTCTTATGAATTAGGGCGGGAATTTGAGACTAAAGTAGCCATGACGTAATGGTGGGAAGGTGTTGTAAAGCTATTATTTGCTGCAGTTTTCAAGGTGGGTAACTGGTTATCGTGTCATTTATCCCTTGCGCTGTCGTTGTGTGTGGAAGATACCCCACGGTGGCATCTGGAGGAAAAAAGAAAGGGAAGCTAGACTGCATGGTAATGCTTTACTCTTGATAGGGAGAGACTCTTCCAACATTAAAGAAATAGCTAAAAACTGGCATTCTGCTAAGAATCAAAAGCCATGCTGCGGAGGACTGAACAATGCTGGTTTATTTCCCACCGTCTGTCCCCTTTCCTCAGCCAAGGAGAAGTTAAGTGGCTTTCATTTGAGTCCTGGGTCCAGCTGGGGACTGAGCACGCTAAGAAGGTCGGTACCGCGGTGATCCACGCGCCCGACTTGGAAACCGAGATACTTAGCTGCTGATTCAGTTGTAGTGAAACAACTACACTTCACTGTAGTTGGGCGGTTTCCTTCTTCTCTTTTCCTACAAAAATGCCCGAGGCTGTGGATATGACTTGGATCTCTTGATAGCCGTCAGAGCACCCAAGACCAGCATCTCCCTCATGCTTCTAGGAGGATGCCTGCCCATGTCAGTAAGCCGGGGGGGTTTGGATGAAGGATGGTCTTGATTTTTCCCCTGTGTAGTCTGGATATTTTTTGATACCTTTACCAGGGGGAATTTAGTGATTTTATAATCAGAGAAGAAAATGTTAAAGGTTTTAACTCAACTTAATTGTTGGCCACCTGGCCCTCTTAAATTGATGTGAATTTAAACCAAGGTGATGGTTGAAAAGAGAACAAGCCCCCCCCCCATATAATCCAGTAGGACATCATTTACTTTAGCTCGACAGGAATACGCCGATCCAGTACTTTTTACATTAGTTAGCCTCTGCGAGTTTTTTTGGTTTTGTTTTTATTTTCTTGTTTCGGTTTTCTCTCATGACCTATGGCAGTGTTCTTGACAGAACACAACCCCTCTGTAGATGTGTTCTCGTGGTTTCTTCAGCTGGTGCTTTCGTATTCTTAAAGGAAAGCGTGGGGTTCTCTCAAGTTAATTCTAAAAGCACGGTCGGTTGGTTTCCTCATGCTTCTTCGTAATACACCTCAAGCTCAGCTCCTGGGGGTTCCTGACTGTTCTTCTGAATGCATCCTCTGTTTTAATTTTGTCTGTGTTGGGGAGATTTAATGGGCCCAAGCCCTAGGAGCATTCGGTGCTATTGAGTTGTACTTTTTCAAATCAAAGTTTTGAATGAAATGAGTATCTTTCAAAATGCATCTGTAGAAGTCATATTTTACCAAAGGGCATTATGCACATATTAAACGAATGCTAATGTACTTTTAATAATATTAGCACAAATGGTTACGGTGATGAGTCACTCTTGCTCTCCCTGCCAAGAAATTGTTAGATCTGTTTTCAAATTCAGGGTTAAAAAAATTTTTTTTAATGAATTACACAAGCGCATCAATTCACCATGGGAGTTTTGTTCCGGCCATGGTACCTGACACTAGGTAAGTCAACGAAGAGAACTTGGGCTTTCTTAGAGAGTTAATGCAGTGTGTCATTTAAACAAAATATTAACTTGGTTGGTACCCTGTGTGAGCTGGCTTGGTTGCTATGTAACAGAGTCTAGAAAGTGAACTGCTGAAAATCTGGGCTTTCGACACTTTGCAGGATCTTCTTTCGGAATCTGTGTTGAAAGAACACTTGGCAGCCAGCCCATCTCCTCTCTCCCTGCTTCGAGTGAGTTGGATAATCCCTAATGAGGATGCTGGCATCCCGTGCAGAGGGCATCCAGGCAGGGTGGCACATTTCACAGCTCCGGAGTTGCCTCTAGGGTTGGGGGGGCGGGGCTCAAAGCTGCCTTTGACAGGTGGACAGAAGGAGTCTCGGAAAGAACAGAGCCAAGCATTTGTTCCAATTTGTCTTGTTGTTGGTAGCCAGAGAACGGATTTGTTTAAAGTAACATTTCTAAGCTGTTTTCTTCGGCGTAACATCTCTGGAAAATGTGTTTAAAATGCTTGCTGTTCTTTGAGGGGAAAATATAGCAGTTTGTTTCCCTGAAAATGTTTTATCTGATGAATGACTAATATTAGATTCAATTGGTTGCTTTGCTATGTGTAGAATAAAACAATTAAGCTCCATTGTACCCGATTTAGGTAGGTGCTAACCGTATATACCATAAAATACTTGTGCCTTGTAGGCCGTGTGCCTACTGCTATTAGTTTGTTGGGTTTTTATTTTTAAATGAAATAATTGTATTTATATGCCTATGCAAGTTTGAGTGCTAATCGCATCTTTTTTCGGTGTGGAGGACTCGAAGCCTACTGCATTTGTCAGGACGGGGATGGAGAAAAGGGTCATTCTCCTATACTTTGGTCCCCTTCCATAAATAGATGCAAGCTTTATTTTTTTCTTCCCTCGGCGCTAACACAGGCTGTTCCTTCAGGTCTGACTGTTCTTATCTAGCATCAGTACAACCGTGGAAATTCTGCGGCGAAGTATGAATTACCTCTGGACTGAATTGAATGTGCGAGCACTCTGCAGAGACGCTAGACACTGTTGCTTTGTAAAATAAGTTCTGTCTTTCGGCATCCCCTTCCCAATTCATCCTACCTACGCTCTGGTTTTCCCAAGTAGACTTTTATCTTTTTTTTTGAGAAAGGATTTTCCAGTGGCAGAGAAGACGGAGCAAGATGGGGTGGAGTCTCGGAGGTCATGTTCTATTAGCTTGCCCCCCAACTTATAGAGTTCGAGTCACGTCCATCTTGGTTTTCCAGCTGTTTCAATGGGCTGAAAGAGACATGTGTCTTTTCCTAATCTGGTAGGCTGTCACGAGGTGGGACTTCATCGTTCTTCCCGAAAATCACTGTGCGTGATCGCAAAGAGATTACTTACAGATCACTTTCAACAGCATGGTTGAAATTAGTTATTGATTGGCTATTATTTACTGTCTTCCCATTGTCTTTGGAAAATGCCTGTGGAGGACCCCCGAAGTCAAGTTTCTGGCTCTGATTAATTCCATGCTTCCAAAGTTTCATGATTTATGGAGGCTTTTCCAAACTCCTTTGCTATTAACCGGAAGTGTAAGCCAGTCTGATTTTTATGGTGGGAGCACTGTCCCAGGGTAAGCAAGGCACATTCTTCCCATTCCTTTACCCCCTAACTCCCCAAGACTGCTGGCACTTTTGAGGAATCCTGTAGGTCATCATTTGTGACTTGCTGGCTGCCAGTGAGCTTGTGGCAGATGGGCCTGGCAGGTGAGGGGGTGTGCTGGTCGGAGTGTTGCCTGCTCACTGTGCAAATCATATGGGGCCCAGAAGGTCAAGTTTAGGGTCCTGGCCATATTCGTTGCCTATTTTGTCTGTATTTATTCCTGAGTTATATAGCTAAGGAAAGTGAAATCAATATCAATTCCCCAGTTCTTTTCAGACCTTTTCCAGGATTGGTTTGTGTGAGCTTTAGTGCTTAGCTTCTTACCCCATGCCATCCGACAGGCATGAACACAACTCATTCTGCCCGCTGAGGCCAGGGAATGGGTTTTTGTGTGACCTTGTACATGAAAATTAGTCTGTACCATTTGGGCTGGCTATGGGGGTCAGTAACATGTAGGATGACAGGGCGTGCCACCAACAGCACTCATCACCGTGTCTCCGTCATCTGAAATGGCAGGCAGAGCCGGTGTAGGCAGGATCACTTAGGAAAAGACAGCTTCCCTGAAGCCAACAGAGTGACCATCCGTTGTGGCCGATTGTATCTGACATTTCAGAGAGCGCATAAGAAACCTGCTGGCCCGTGTCACCATCCTCAAGGTCCTCTGCCAGCCCCATCTCTACTGTGAAAAAGCTGGAGGAAGGCCAGGCCAAGGGATCCCCATGTGGTTGGATGAGACCAGAACATTCTTGCTTGTTGGACACAGCCTCCGATCTAAGTGGTGGAGTCCAGGTTGTGCTCTGTGGGCATTCCTGCCTCGCCCTTGGAGTCCTAAGCTGCTAGAAACATGAAGAAAGCTGAACGTAGTTTTAATGACTTTGGCAAGAACAAGTATTTGGGCAGGTGGCTTCTGTGTGGTGCGGAATCATTGGTTCCCAATTTATTTTGCTGTCTTTGTTAACTTGGCCTTGCCGGACCTTCGGGTCAGACTTCTGAAAAGCTCCCGTCCCCTTCTCCCTCTTGAGACCCGAGCAAGAGAGCTCAGATGGGGCTGGTTAGTAGGCCGTTCTGCAGGCAGCGCACCCCCAAGGCCTCTGTGCTCTCCCGTGATGTGCAGTCGGGCCAGGAGGATGGAGGAGAGTGGGAGAAAGGGTCGCCTCGCCCAGCCCCCACCCCCACCCTCTTCCTTCGGAACAAACACCGGAGTACCTCTGTGCGGTGTCCAAGCCTTCTATTGCCAGTACCATCTCAGCCCCGCGGACGGTTTGAAGTAACGTGAATCATTAAGAGCGTAGTACCCTCTCACGGAAGGTGGACCCAGAGCTAATATTTTACACTCGCCTTCGGTGCGGCATAATGGTTCTTAGAGCTCACCTCTTGAGTATATCACAAAACATTAGGCATTCTGGAACCATCGTGACACCATGTCTTTTTCCCCCGGTGGAGAGTTTAATGTAGGACTAAATGAAAACTAGTTTCAGTGCTTTTGTCAAACTTTTCAATAACTAAATATCAGATGTTGTCCCAAGTGCCTCACACGCGTCGTTGAATCCTGTGCCCAATGAGTTGGCAACTCTTATGTCCATTTCTCAAAAGAGGAAGCTGGGATTGGGAGACTTTAAGTCACATGACATAGTAATGACTCCAATGGCGCCGATGACAGCAAGCTTTGACATAGTCTCCACTCGGAGCCACGTATACTGTTCCCAGTACCTTCCTGTATTAACACTTTGAATTGGTGCATTCGGTCCTCGTAATGACTTATGAGGCAGGTACCATTCTTGTACCCATATCACATATAAGAAAAGTAAGGCAGAGGAATGATGCGTTACTCCCACAGGGCATTCTGCTGTTATTTGACCAAGCTCTGGCTCCAGAGTCCATGCTCTCGCTCATTCCCCTTTGATGCCGAGCATTGCTTGGTTGGTGGTGATGGAGCCAGGAACCCAAACCCACCAGGTCCCTCTGCTGCTTAAACCTGGGTTGTCTCCTAAGTCAGAAACATCCTTTGATTTGATATGTCGAGAAGGTTGAGGGAGCTGTAGGCTTGTCTCTCTCTTGAGTGTTAACTTCCCAAGGCTGCTGGTAGTTTGAGTCCTGGTGATAAAATCATTGACTGAGAATGAGTCAGTCATATCGCTATCGGGAACAGCGATACCCATCACTTGGGTGTGAAATTAGCTGACAAAGAGGGAACCAGATCCGGCTTGCAAGATCCACAACCCAGGGGTCACTTGTCACCAGTGAAAAGAACCGCCTGATCCCAGGCTTGGGGTCTCCTGCTTCTGGACTGTGCTTTCTCTCTCTTGGGAGGCGTGAGTCCTGGCGAAGCTGGAATCTTATGGTCTCCTTCTTCTGCAACCACCTGTGTCCTTCCCTTTGCCAGCTTCCCTCCCTGTGGTCTCGGGAGCCTCCAGTTGCCCAAGACCATTCCCAGCAAAGGACCTATTAATATTTTACCGATTCTTTTCTGCTAGAGTTTTCCAGCCTCAGCAGCTTTGGCATTAAGGGCAAGAGGATTCTTCGCTGGGAAGGGAGGCTGTTGTGTGTACAGCAGCAGCCTTGTCCTCTGCCCACTAGATGCCAGTAGAACCCTCCACACCCCAGTCATGGTGACCACAAACATCTACAGAAGTTGTCCCATATCCACGGGGGACCAGAACTGTCCCCGGCTGAGAACTGCTTTTTATGCCAGCCAGTAGGGGAGAGCGGGTTGTGAGTCTCAAATGATAGGTGCATGAGAGCAGAGTTTTGTCTGTTTTCGGCTCCCTTTATAGCACCTCAAACATTGCCTGGCACATAGCAAGAGCTCAATAAATAGTTGTTGAATGAATGACTGAATCCATGATTGATCGCTAATTACAGCGCGTGAAATTTGGTCTGCTTATCGCATTACATGTGGTATCAAGAAGAGCAGTGATTTAATAATTGAGCGTTTACTTGCCATTTTCCAGGTGAGACAGTTGAGGCACAGAAAGGAAGGTTATGTGACTTGCCCAGGGTCATGGAACCAGCAAGTGGCAGAGCCAGGATCCAAGCAAAGTCCTCAGAGCCTCACTGTACAAAATATGCTTTGTCACTGTAGAAAGGAAGGATTGGTGTCTGGCCAGAGGTAAGAGGGCAGACTAGTAGCTGAGCCATGTTCAAATGTGAGAATCCCCCTTCGTTTTACCAAACTGCTGGACTTTGGCTCTAGAGCGTCCCGGAGAGGCCTCGAACTTCTTTCTTTTCTGGGAAAGGGGATAGCAGACCCCTCTTAGCAGGGGTTTGACTCATTCTTAGAAAAAGGGGTGCTCCAGGATCAGACCTGGGGAGCTGGAGGTTCTTTTGAGATCATCCGAGAGTCAATGATAGCAGCACCTAGCGTGTGTTGAGCCCTTTCTGCCTTTCCCAGGCACTGAGCATGCGCTTGACGGAGGCTTTTCCGTCTCACTTCTGTATCGCCGCGCATTAGGTCATGCGATCACTTGCATTCTATGGATGAAGAAGGGGAGACTTAGAAAGGCTAGGTTGCTTTTCCAAGCTCTGGAAAGTGGTCATCTGCTCACCAGAAGAACAGGGCAGCTGACCCTGGAGCCCACCTTGCCTGCTTCACGGCGGCAAGAGTATGGCGATGCTGCGGCCAGGAGCATAAAGACATGCCAGTAGGATGGTTGTGCCTTTTTGCTTACACTCTTACCCCGCCCCCCCTTCTTTCTTCTCTCCTTCCTTTCTTCTTCCTCCCTTCTCTCGGTGTCCATCAGTCTGACAGATTGGGCACACAGCTTTGGGGACCGCAGATTTAATAAGATACGGACTAAGTTATCTTGGAGCTCATGGTCTAGTAGGTGTGACTGACATGGACACATAATTACATTTTCTAATAAAGGCCTACACAGATGTAACGGCAAAATAGATAAAGTGACAAATATAGACACCGTCACAGATGTGCATGACGCCGGTGATGTGTGATAAAGCCATGATGCGAAAATACATTAATTTTGCTACTAAAGGTTAAACTGACCATGAGAGATTGTTAAAAAGTACGACTTTTGTGGATAGATTGGGATTGGGCACTGTGGGGAGAAGCTGTGGGCTGGAACCTGCTTCCGCAAAGGGCATTCCTGACGGAGAAGGAAATGTGGATGATGCAAGGCTTGGATCTTGAATAATAGCTTTCTTTTTCTCCAAAGAGAACAAGAAAATATATGAGTTTCAGTGCAGGTGTAGCCCTTCGTCTTTTAAAAGAAGCTCACTCTTTGTATCGGTCTCCTGGCCAAGGCTGGGACTTCTTTTCAGCTGCCACAAATGAATTAGTTCATTTTCTTTGATTAACGTGGACTTTTTTTG
Organism: Potos flavus; assembly: GCA_028534135.1. Classification (NCBI taxonomy): domain Eukaryota; kingdom Metazoa; phylum Chordata; class Mammalia; order Carnivora; family Procyonidae; genus Potos; species Potos flavus. The sequence continues at coordinate 157,149,326 of CM052900.1, read as the reverse complement.
TTTGTTTGTTTAAAACCATTGAACATGGCGTATTTGCTTTAATTCAGTAAGTACGTCTTGGAACACTGTGGAATTTACGTGCCTCCTCCCACCTCCACCCCCAGTCTTGCCATTTGAAATTCTGTGCTCACCATTTCTTGATGATAGTTAGGTATCATGGAAATTTGATACTGACCCCAGAAAGTGCAGTCGTGGTACCCTAGAGCATGATAGAGAATGGCTAGGGAGAACGGACCTGTGATTCTATGTATATTGATTATCTTAATTAATGTGTTCATCACGTAGATGGTTTTTCTATTCCTACAAGATTTACTACATGAAGTGAGAAAAAATGGGAATATTTGAAACCTCTTTAGTTTTGAGAGTTAATAGAAAGGCAATGCCTGGCTGCCATTTGGTGGAGACTTTTGGCCCGTTAGCTAGCAGATGTGTTCCAGTTGCTCTGTGTGCAATTTGATGTGGTGCCAGGCAGCCCTGCTGAGGCAAGGAGGCACGTTTAAGTCTAAATGGAAGTCCTGTGGAGAAGGATCATGATTCCATGGTTGGCTGCTCTACAGAGCAGGTCATTATCATTAGCCAATAGAGTAGAACCTTGTTAAAAGTCAGCTGGTCAACACATGGGTTGGATAGGATAACTCAGAACACACCCCAAACACTTGCCGTGTATCACGTTGCCTCTAAAGCAAAAGCTTGGTCTAGTATCCTCAGGCCACAAAGCCAATGCTTGGTCCCGCTTTCCAGGATTCCACTGCATTTATCCACTCTTCTTTTCTTTGCACCCAGGAGGGCACCAGGGAAGCACTTAATTTTATCACTACCCAACTCTTCGCAGCGTAAAAAGACAGAGGCATCGTCTCTATGGATTCTACCAACTGGCCCATATGATTGAATTGAGGTAGACACAACAATCTATTTCTTGAATAAGGAAACTGAGGCACAGTGATTTAAGCCAATTTATTCAAGATTATTGAGCTGGTCATTGAATTAAATTCTCCCCTCTTTCTCCCATCACAAGGTCAGGCCCGGCTGTGTGGTGGCAGAAGAGGGCTGCCTATAGCTTATGATTGGGTGAGATCTGACCTTGCCTCGGCCACTCCCTCTTGGGCATGGGCTGCCCTGTCCTGGAAGGCCTAGATGGTGACACCATCACCCCAAGCATGTGTTATCCTGCTCTGAGCCCCCATGTCCACCCATGGTGAAGGGAGATTACAGTTTTACAAATGACTTATCCTCTCAATGCCCAAGCTTAGAGCTTCTCTTCCTGCTTCCCTATCAAGCAATTGGGGATCTAGAAGCCGGGGCAGGGCTGTATGAGGGACCTTCCCATCTTTGAATGAATTGTCCTTTGGAGGAAAATTTTTTGCACCCATCGCTGCAGTCATTTGGGATTTTGGAATATGGGAAGTACATCTGGGGTAGAGGCCTATGGTCTTAGTGTATGGATGTGTGTATTCTCCAAGTGCTGGGGGCAGGATTTAGCCACCTCCATAAATCTGCCTAATTTTGGTCTTCATTGTCCCTTCAGGGAGATTCCATTAAACCTTTGGGGTCTCTTTCATCAAGGTCTTTGGGTAGATGTGCAACCAAAACGTGCTGGTTTAAATTCTCCACCTAACATACTGCTAATGTAGGTGCATGTTCTCACTTCTGTTGTGGCCACAACTCCCTGAATAGTATGTGGACCTCCTCCTGCTCCAGGTTCTTGCCTAGACCTGAATCATCCACAGACCAAGGGCCGAGAGTATGGCAGAAAACTCAGGGAAGATCAGAACAAGGTCTTTTGCATCTTAGAGGAACGGAAGGGAGTGTCAACCCGGAGACCTCTGTAGTGCGGCAGGCCAGCTCCTCCAATGCTTGGGGTCTGATCTTGGTTTTCATTTCAGCGTGACGAGGAACATTTTCTGTGGGCTTCCCAAACCTCTTGACAGCAACATAACAATAATATACATTTGAACTGCATTTGAAGACATATTTATAAGGGACGCTAGAAAAGCAGAAAGTATTTTTGAGGATCAAAATGTTTGGGTGCTTTTGAGTTGTAGATTTGTATTAGCGTTAAACATTTGAAATTCCCCCACTGTCAATAGATATTGTAGTTGCTAGTTGCATGCATAAATGGAAACACTTCTTGATTTGGCCTGGAGTTCGCTTCAATACCTGCTCGTGGCTTGGATGATGGAACTGACATAGGATGGGCCAACTTTTTCTGCCAAGCGCCCGATAGCAAATATTTTAGGCTTTGGGGGCCATTGGGTATGTGTCACAGCTCCTCAGCTCTGCTGTGGTAATGGGACAGCAGCCATAGATGACAAGTAAAGGAATGCGCATGGCTATGTTCCAATAAAACTTTACTTACAAAAACAGGCGGCCCTCCGGCTGTTAGTCTGCCAGCCCCTGAATTTGTAGTTCTCCTTCATTCTCCTTCTGACCTGTTTACTTCTAGCACCTTCAGAGTGCTCAGCATACAGGAGGAGCTTAATAAATGGTGATTGAATGTGAATGATAAAACCGCTCTATTAGTGTTAGAAGAACAGAAAGAAGAAGTCAGGGGCGCCTGGGTGGCTCAGTGGGTTAAAGCCTCTGCCTTCAGCTCGGGTCATGATCTCAGGGTCCTGGGATCGAGCCCCGCATCGGGCTCTCTGCTCAGCAGGAGCCTGCTTCCCCCTCTCTCTCTGCCTACTTGTGATCTTTCTCTCTCTCTGTGTCAAATAAATAAATAAAATCTTAAAAAAAAAAAAGAAAAAAGTCAGTCGCTAGGAGTGTAATTGTTAATGGACAAGAGAAGGAGACATTTGTGTTGGCAGCTCTGTGGTTTGAGGTGCAGTCACCTGTGTTTAGAGATGATTATAGACCTTAAAAGGTCAGTAAATAGCAGATACGTGGGTTTAAGGGAGTGAGACAGACCCGATCCAGATCTGGCGCTATGACTTCTGTGTGTGGGACCTATGGCTCTTGGTGTCTACATCTAGAACAAGAGTCTGATGACGCCTCCTTTACAGGGTGATTAGGGTTGTTTCATGCAGCATTTCTCAACCTTGGCACCAGCGACATTCTGGGCCAGAAGATTCTTGACTGTAGGGGGCTGTCTTGTGTACTGTAAAACCTTCAGCAGCATCCCCGGCCTCTTCTACTAGATGCTAGTGACGCTCCCATAGTGTGACAATCAAAAAAAAGTCTTCAGGTGATGCCCACGGTTTTTCCCTGGGTGAGGAGGGAGGGGGGGAATTACTTCCTGGGTGGGCACCACCGCTTTGATGAAACAACGCATAGTGTGCCTGGCACAAAGCTCGGCAGCCTCTGGGATTCGGCAGATAGATCTCTTCATTATTAATAACATACTGTATTATTGAACGCTGAATTCTCCCACCTTTGAATGAAATTCTCTTTATTTCCCCAGCCGATTTTTGTCTCCCAGAGGCAAGAGTATTTTTGTTCTACACCCCAGGTCTTTTTCCTGATATTTCTCTGTTGCCTAGCGGCCCTGCTCCTGGAAGGAGCTTAACTTCCCATCATGTCCTTTGAGTGTGGTTTCCAGTTCTTCTTACACACACATGCACCTTAGACTTTGAGGTTGTGGTCAGAATCCATAAATAGCTCATTTAAGAAATCATCCAGATGTCTGCAATGTGAATGGACAAGGAGGTTTAAGAACTGAAAAGCTTAACTCACAAAGGCTGGCAGGCTGGGGTAGGAGGTTGTACTCAGAGGAAACAGGTAATGTACCCCAAACTAGCACCAACAAAGCCATCACTTCCCTACGGAGCATGCGCACGCTTCTAGCATTAGCCAGGGGCCAGTGTTCAGTGGTTTTAAACTTCAGCCAACATGGCCGTTCCATACCATCAATTTTCTTCTGGATTTAATGACTTTGCTATCTGTATTCCCACTGCAACAGTGATTTCCAGTTTTTATATATACCCTTGTGAATGATGGAGAGAGAGAGCGATTTTTTTGAATGGATGAGTTCTGGCCCCTAATATTAGCAGTTGTAATTTTTCTATTTCAAAAAAAAAAAACATAAATGTGTAAGAGTACCATGAATTCTGTAGCTTGGTCAAATGGATGCTGCTTCTGCACCTGCATACATTTGGAAATGATGGTGCATATGTGCAAAAGAAAGGATTCATTCTGTCCACAGGCAGCACGTTGGAGCGCGTTGGAGACCTTCGGACTTTCTCGAAACTGCTCCCTCTGGTCACCCAGAGTCTCTGTGGCCCACAGATCACGAAGTCCTGCTACCAGATGCATCTGGACACGTGTGTTCAGTCCTGTTTAGTGGTCCTCAGTATTGTCATGTGTGATGAGGTGCCTGAAAAGTGCCTTGGAAGATTAGGGCTGCTTTTCCAAAACTTTAACTATTTCGCTGATTTTAAAGGATTCTTCTTCTATTCCTCAAGTTTAGCTCTGCCTCACTGTGACACAATCAGATTGATCTATGGTTTGGTCCTTGACTTTAAGAAAAACCCTCCGTCATGTAGGCAGAAATTTCTACAGCAACTTCCTGGCTTGAATATCAGAAAGCACCAGTTACAGTCAGAATAGCAGAACTGGCCCTAAACTAGATTTCAGGCAATATGATTTGATTGGCCAACTGCCATTGCTAACTAGCGTCATCCTGCCCCATCTCCAGCTAACTCCTAAAACCCCTCAAGCATGTGATCCATCATATCATTTTCTCATGTATGCCAGTGCTGGATAATGGCCTAATCTCTCCGGCAGCATTCAGATTTATTAGAGAAGATGGCATTTACAAAATCATTTCACTCTTCCACGGCAAACACCCTAAGCTGGTGTGCACTTTCTCATTATAAACCCTACTTTTAACAGTGGTTTATAACCTGCGATTAAAATCACCTGGAAGACCCAAGTAAACGGTTTTCATTTCTTTCCGTTTGTGTTTGGTTAATATTTGGCTGGTGGGCCACCTAGGACTTCGGCACAAACATCAGAGCGGGGCAGGTTTCTGCTCAGAGGTGGCCAACCTTGCTAAGGAGGGGAGCTGTCCCCCGGAATAGGGTCGACACTGGAGCCCGGATGACCGTCCGCTGGGCGTGTCAACAAAGCAAGTCCTGCACTGGGGTTTAGAAGTTCAGGAGAAAAAAATAAGAGCAACAGCAAATGTGATCTGGCTGAGCGGAATCTTCCCTTTATTGTGTTTTCCATTCAGATTGGCCATCAAAGGAAATGTAGATTTTAGCAGCCACAGCAGGCCATCATTTGGGTACAACCCAGAGATATGATGAGACTCAGTAATTCCTAGAAAAGGGCCGCACTGGCTTTCGCCGTAATGACTTGTTTGAACATACTAAGATGCCGATACAAGTGTAGTGTTTAAGGTGTAGGACAGAAATCTCTCGAGCCTGTTGCCTGGATGCATACCCTGTTCTCAACACGTTTTAGCTGTGTGAGGTGGGCAGGTTGCCCCACAGTCTAGGCCTCACTTTCCTCCCAGGCTTGACCCTAATCCCGACATCCGGTGCTATTGTAAGACCACAGAAAGAGTGTAGGTCACCTGCTGAGCATCGCACCTGGAACTTGCTACGCCCCCCACGAGTGTCATAAAGGTCGCAAATGGGTGCTGTAAGGGTCGTAAATGAGTGCCGCCAACGTGCACACCTGTGCAGCATCCCAGCAGGTGCCCCGGTGGGAGACCAAGTTCATTCTTTTTGTTAATTCATCCAGTTAGCATTTATTACGCACGTTTTCTGATTGAGGAGGCGCGAGGTGGGCGCTAGGGATCCCAGGACAGGTAAGGTGCTCGCCTTCTGCTGGAAACTGGAGGAGGAAAGAGCAGTAGGGGAAGGGCACGGTGAGGGACTCCAGAAGACTGATTCTAACCCTGACTTCACAACTGAGAGGCTAAAGAGGAACAAAAAGGGATGTCCCAGCCGCCACAGTGCCTTGTGATGCCAGCTGTGTGCCCATAGACATGGGTCCTATCAGTCCCATCTCCGTCGGCCACCACTGCTAAGAGGCATCCCAGACAGTCGCTTCGGAGCTGGGACATTGAGTGGGCCAAAATGAGTGCGTTGGGTAAGAAGTCTCTCCCATTTTCAAATTTCCACAACTTGTGACTTTTAATATCACTCAACCAACAGGTTCACTTTATTTTTTTTAATTTAATTTTATTTTTTTTCAGTGTTGCAAGATTCATTGTTTATGCACCACACCCAGTGCTCCATGCAATCCATGCCCTCCTCAATACCCACCACCAGGCTCACCTAACCCCCCACCCCCTCCCCTCCAAAACCCTCAGTTTGTTTCTCAGAGTCCACAGTCTCTCATGTTTTGTCTCCCCCTCTGATTTCCCCCAATTCACTTTTCCGTTCCTTCTCCCACTGTCTTCCATGTTATTCCTTATGTTCCACAAGTAAGTGAACAGGTTCACCTTAAAGAATGTCTTAGAGGGGCACCTGGGTGGCTCAGTGGGTTACAGCCTTTGCCTTCGGCTCAGGTCATGATCTCAGGGTCCTGGGATCGAGCCCCGCGTCGGGCTCTCCGCTCAGCAAGGAGCCTGCTTCCCCCTCTCTGTCTGCCTGCCTCTCTGCCTACTTGTGATCTCTCTCTGTCAAATAAATAAATAAAATCTTAAAAAAAAAAAAATGTCTTAAAGTAGCAGGTTGTTTAATTTGGGGAATATCATCTTCCCTGAATTAAGCAGGATAATGTAAGCCCGTGATTCTGCAGTAGACATGTATGAGAGAGGGACTCAGAAGTGGGTGGAGAGAACGGGGAAGCACCAGAGAAAAGCACTCATGCGGGCTTAGGGAATCACAGAGTGTCTGTACTACATTAGAAGGGACGTTGAAGACCGTCTCATCCAGTTATTATTTAGCAGCTGGGGAGAGGCCAGAAAGCACCAGTGAGCTGACAGAGTCCAGGCAAGAGTGGGGATGCTGGCTTCCCGACCTGGGGCATGTCCCTCTGATCCATGCCGTGTCCACACAGATACACAGGCATCAGCGTCTGTCCTTCATGCCTCATAACCACGTCCTTTCTGTGCCCTCAAGGAACTTACCCATTCTGAACCGGGTAAGTGGGAAACAGAAGAGCCCTCCAGGACAGGTTTGCGGTGTGCTCTTGTTTTCCAGTGAGGTTTAAAAAAAACAGCACAAGCCAGATGCCCAAATTAAAACACTAAATTTTCTTGGAGTTTATGTGCTCTGAGCAATGTAAATAAAGGTGAGGGCTGGGCCACTCTGCCCATAAATCAGCCTCAGCCAAAGGCTCATTCCGAGTTCGTTCAGGTATTTCAGCCCATCACCCATACCTCCTGGCATTTCCAAGATGCAAGGGGGAGGGTTCCATTTGTCATCCTGATCGTCCTCCCCGGGGCTTTCTTGGAGCGGGCTTACTTGGATCTCTCTGTGTTGCCTTTTGCATGAAATATTAAGCTCAGGGATAGAAGCGGGGCATTTCCGTGCAGGCAGGAGACACTTAGGAAGCTGGTTTTCTGCCCTGATGGTCTCATTTGCATTTATTTTGCTCCTGAGCGTTTGGAATATAGTGGCGGGTGCCCATCAGATAGCTATTCACTCGTCGGCCGGCTCCCGAGGGGCTGTCTGGGCTGTCTGTTACATGTTCAGGGGGTAATATGGCCCATACCTTGGGCCATTCAGTTGGTATCATGAGCCACCGAGGACATTGGGGCTTCCCATTGTGTCTCTGTCTCATCTCTCAGGGACCCTACAAGACAACACCCTCGGTTGTATGACCACCTTCCTTTAACTGGAGCCGGACTCCCGGACTTAGTGGCCAGTGTCCCCCATCCTAGCATGTCATCTTGTTGAGTCCCGTGACAGACGTTTTCTTACCTGCATAGTGGGGCTGATAATCGTTCACACCTTATAGGGTTTTTACAGAGATTAAATTAATATTGAGTTAATATACGGGAAACCCTATGCTAAGTGCTTGGCCTATGTAGGGTTAGCATTCAATAATATTCAGCTGTGAGTATTTAAAACTAGGGGTCAGAGTCTCCCATGAAAGACCTCTAGTGCTGAATGAAGAGTGACTTGGGATTGATAACGGAATCATTAAAGGAGGAGCTACGTTAAGTTGCAATCTTGGTTTCTCAAATACAAATCCCAGAGTGTATGAAGCCTTAATGTCCTCATTTATTTTGTGGTTTGATCTGTGGGGTTTCCCATTTGGTGGTGGCAGAAGGGACTCCCTGGGTGCCCCACTGCTGTCTGCACTTACCTTAAATATGCCCAAGGAAAGTCTTATCTCCGACAGCTCATGCATCATCCTCCCTGGGAGAGGGAGCCCCACTGACTCGTGGGCAGACCCTTCGTTAATTTCTGGATTATTTTCTTCTCAATTATTTATAGCTTGGCTGCTGGTATTTCCAGCTCTTGTTGTGAGGCAAAGAAAGGCCTTGAATGCTGAGAGGGGGCAGCTGAGTCCAGTACTGGCCTCACTCTCTCTGGGCAGTTTTGTTTGGGCCACGTGATAGAATCTGAAAGATGTGCAGCCCATCTCCGTAGAAATACGCTGGAACATTGCCCCGTCGTGCCTTAGTGGTGAGTGAGGAGCCAACATGGGAAGTTCATGACCTCCTTCTGCCTCCAGCTGGTTGCATGACTGGATGAATCACTTCCGTGATTTCCCATCAGGAAAATGAGAGGAACTGAGTAGATGGATCGTAACTTCATTCAACCTGTAGTTCTCAGGCATCTGCTCTATGGCAGGCCCCGTGCTGGGTTAGGGGGAGCTCGTGAGTTACTGGGGCAGAGGAAGGATGACGGTGACTGTGAGGATCCTAACGACACTAACATTTGCCGGGTGCTTGGGAGGGACAAGGTGCTGTTCTAAAAGCTGTGTGTGTGATTCTGTGTTGCATCCTCACATCAGGTATTATTATTAGCCCAATTTTTACAAAATAGGCAACCGAGGCACCAAGTGGTTAAGTAATTTGTCCCGAGTTCACACAGCAGGTAGAGTTGAGATTCGAACCACAGCCCAGTGACCCCAAAGCCTATGTTTGTAACCAGCACAGGCTCCTCTGTCGTGTGAGAGCGTATACTTAGAATACGCTGTGACAAGCACTGTGATGGTACGTGCGAGGCCAAGCCGAGGCGAGGGGCTCAGTGAGAGCCTCCAAGGGACATTGTGCTTGAGTTGAGTCTTGGAGGACAGGTGGATGTTCTTCAGGCAAAGAGAAGTGCGGGAGGGTCTCTGGGCTGGGCTCACTGCAGGCAGACATGATGGGGTAGGGTGGCACGAGGCTTGTGGGGGAAGGGCTAGTGTTTGTGCGGGGCTCCAGCTCTGGGTGTGATTGGGAGAGTGGCGGGCATTGAAAGAGAAAGAGAGTGGGAGAGAGAGAGGCAGAGCAGGTGGAGAGGACACATTTGGAAGTTTCTTGAAAACAAAGACCAGAAATAGGGATTTGACCCCATGTACGATGAAAGAGGCGTCGAATCATTTTTTTTCTTGTAGCAAAAAGACACATAACATGAAATTTACCAATTTCACCATTTCCCATTTGTTAAAATTTAAATTTTAATAAAATTTACCAGGTGCCATTTTAAAGTGTATAATTCAGTGGTATTGGTGGCATTCACAAAGTGTGCAACCTCTGCCACCATCAAGTTCCAGAACTTTTTCATCACCTTGAACAGAAACCCTGTATCTGTTAGGCCCTCACCTCCCCCCTCCCCTAGTTCCTGGCGATCACTCATCTACCTTCTGTCTCTGGGGATTTACCTATTGCGGACATTTCATCTAAGTGGAATCATACAATATGTGACTTTTTGTGTCAGGCATCATGCTTTCAGGGTTCATCCATGTTCTAGCAGGTGTCAGTCCTTCATTCCTTTCCATGGCCAAGGCATATACCTTCACCTGTATATGCCACGTTTTATTTATCCATTCAGCATTTGATGGACATGTGAGTCGTTTCTACTTTTTGGCTACTGTGAATAGGGGCATTGAATCATTTAAGTTTTGGCCTCGGCTCAGCTCCTCAGACCAATTTGCTATAACCCTAACCCCATTAAGTGTCAGTTTACCTGTCTATATAATCGGGAGATCTGTGTATCTATGTGCATGTGTTTATATGTGTGTGTTCTGTCTACAGAAGTGTACCGTCTGCTTCTTCCTAAGCTATAAGCATGAGGGAAAAATTACATAACTTGGAAATGGTTTGAAGTTCCGAAAATTCTATTTAAAACCAAAGCAAAAGTTTCCTGAGGTGTAAAAATGGGGCACCTGCTTCTGAGAGTTCTCAAGGTTATCGAACGTGTCCCCTTATGAAGGCACCAATCACAGTGCCCCGCAGATCGGGAGCCCCCGGTGACTGCTGGTCATGATCACGACTGTAATTATCATCACTGGTATCAATGGTTTAGGATCCACTTTGCCCCATATTCTCTGGGCAGCAGGAGGCTGGGGTGGGTTTCCTGGATCTCAGCCAGTCTATGAGGGAGCCCTGCTGCAGAGACTTCGGGCACACACTGCCCAGAGATTTGTCACAGTGTAACTGCAGAAACTTTCCTCTTCTTTCTGCCTGTTCTTTCTAAAATACTTACTGAGGCTTCCGTGCACCAGGTGGCGGAGGCGGGCAGGAGTTTAGACCTTGGTCCCGTCTGAGGCACTGATAAACTTGTACTTATCAATAAGCAGGGACAGACCCTGGCTCCAGAAGGCATGGTCTGGACTTGACTCCTTGCCTCACTGTCACTTTCTTCATGTCCTGGGCAACTTATTTAACTACTCTGGGCCTCAGTTTTCCTCATCTGTAAGATGGCACACACCGTAGAGTCTATCTAGCTAATTTCAAGGTTCAAACGAGGTTCTAGCTTTTTGTTTAAGGAGAAAACATATTTGGTCATCAGGCTTATGAATTACAAAAGGATCTGTACCCCTGAAAGGAAAGTCACATTGTGTCAGCTACCTTCAAATAGAAATGTTGTTTGAAAAAAGAGAAAGCCTGTGTGCCTTATTTATATAACACAAGTTAGAAAGAGAATTTCTAAGTTTAACACCCTTTAGAAGTTCAAAGGGGAGAGAACATCTCTGGCTACAAGGGACTGTGGAAGTTATATGTGGGACCTTGTGAAAAAATAGTAGTAGGTCTGAGTTTTTCAGTGCTCGCTGTGTCCCAAGAATTGTGTGAAGCGCTGTGAATCCTTATTATAAAAGTGGCATCCTGTATGAGGATGGATTATGTTTTTAAAACTTCTCAGCAATCCTATGAGGTACTCGTGCGGATTTACCCTCGGTTCTTAGAGGACAGCAAGGCCTTGCCCGAGGTCAGCTGGCATCCGAGGGATGAGGAAGGAATTCGCCTCAGCTCTGGCTACCCCCGGAGTCTCCACGGGGGGGAGGGGGGGGCCACCTGATTGCAAACCTCGGCTCCAGGCGGGCAGTGCATGGCCCCGGGTGGCTGCCTGCGGGTAGGAGATCCACAGGGCGATCCCCCTCCTGGGAGGGACTCTAACTCGTGAGCCCAAAGCACCACCACTTCAAATGAAGTGGGCCAAGAAGGCTGTGGGGTGACGGAGGCTAGCTAGACTAGCACAGGGGGCGAGAGGCCGGGGAAGCAAACCGTTGTGGGTTCCGGTCCCAGCCAGGCCACTCACTACCTGTGCGTGACCTTGTGTAAGGTCTGTCGTCTCCCGAGGCCTCTGTTTTATCATCTTTAAAATGCAAGTGATGATAGTACCTCCATCTTAGGCTGGCTGCGAAGATCCTAGGAGATGTCCCCCAGCATGTGCTCAGCCTCGTGAAAGTGTCCTTGTCCTCCTGTGCTGACAAAGTGTCCTTGTCATCCAGTGGCACAGATGGGTCTTGATTGTGTCTGCTTGTCCTAAAAGTTGGAGCCATCCCGTCAGCCCTTCTGCATAGGGACTTCCTTGCTGGCCTGAAGGAGGCCACAGAGCAGATGGGCAGCTCCGGGGGGGACCCTTTCTTGGAGCTTCAGCCTCCCTTGGGAGCCACCAAGTGAAAAGACAATTACTAGAGATGGAGGCTGAATCTTTTGTGGGCTGGTCCATCAGGGACTGGACCAGGGCCACCCAAGTCATTTGTCATCTGCTAATGGGGCCAATCAATGGCTGCAGGGTGGAAAGAGGGGGACTTACTGCCCATGATGACCAGACCGACGCTGGGGTCTTCAGGATGACTGTGCTACATAAGGTTATTTTTTTCTTAGAAATAAGTGCTTTATTTCACAGATGGGTTTTTTGTTGCTTCTGGATGCAGAAAGTTCATGGGTTTAGCCCTCATGCTCATTTAAAGATTTTTATTTAATATTTATTTGAGGCAGAGAGAGAGAGAACAAGCATGGGGGTGGCAGAGGGAGAGAGAGAAACAGACTCCTGGCTGAGCAGGGAGCCCCACTTGGGGCTTGATCCCAGGACCCTGAGACCACGACCTGAGCCAAAGGCAGATGCTTAACCAACTGAGCCACCCAGGCACCCCTCCACATGCTCATTTAAGTTGAGTTCTGACTAGTACTTTAACCCTCTCCACTTTGTAAGGCGATGTATAAGGAAGCACTGGGGCCATCCGTGCCCTCCCGCAGCTACCTCTCAGGACCACCCTGACGTTCAAAGGCGTCTTTGCCTGGCTCGGATTCTCAGGGCTCAGTCTACTTTCTGCACCTGCCGCTGTCTAGTGTTTACCTCTGAAGACTGGCTGCAGAATGGGACCGCTTCCCCAGGCTTTCCTTCTTAAAGCTTCTGAAGAGCATGGGGCTTTGCTCTGCGGAACTAGACAGAAGACAAGATGGGAAGATTGCAAACCCTAGGAAACCTTACAAAGCCTGACTTCCTGCTTGGACAGGGCACAAAGTGTCATTGCGGGGACCAGACCCTTCCAAACTTGTGCATGGCAGATGGTCCGCTGCTGACTCAGCGTCTCCTCTTCCCCACACAGGTTGAAGGGGGAATTGAGAAGAAAAATACACGGATTTATTTTCCCTTTTACCCTTTGAGCTTCTTGAGGCCAGATATGCTGCGGACTTCTTTCAAAACACAGTGGGCGTTTAATGAATGTTGACTGACCAAAAGCCCCTAAAGTGAGCCCACTGGGATTCCATCTTGGAAGGAGGAATCTGTATTGATATACTTTGATTGGAAGGTATGGGTTTGCTTAGTAATAGGCTCTCCTGGGACATTATAAAAAACACAACAGCGATAAATGGTATTATGTGTAATAAAATAAGGTGCCTTTGAGATTTCTTACGTTTTCACAAAACGTTAACTAATACTTGTCAAAATCTCCACTTCACCTTTAAGCTTTACCTGAGATGAAATTCACATCATGCATATATCTGTACATTCTGATTTCCAAAGCGTTGTCTTTGGAATCCAGCAAACCTGGCTCAAATCCTCTGTTACTTAAATAGCCGTGTGACCTTAAAAAAATTGGCTTAACTCCTTTGGGTGTAAGTTTTCTTATTTATTTTTTAACTACAAAAAAAAAAAAATAAAGAGTTTTGAGGATTCAACAAAATCTCCATGGACCACGCACGGCTGACACAGAGCACTGTGGAGCTTGAAGTTCCGTGCTGATTGGCATGGTCACGTCCAGCCTTTCACAGTCATGTTATTTCTTCAGGTGGGTTAGTGACCCAAGAGCAAAAGGCTTTCTTGTTCCCTTCAGATCGCTCCTCCCACCTACCCCACCTGCTCTCACCAGACATTACCAAAAACTTTATGTGAATGAACAGGAACAACATTTAGGTTTTGATGAGGTGATGTCTGGTTTTTTTTTTTTTTTTTTAATTAAATATCACAGGTAAATTGCTAGTCTGTGCCAGAAACCAAAATACAGACATCGCCACTGCTTCTAAAGAGAACTGCGTGAGCCCGGCCTGTGCCCCCTGGAGGGTGCCCTCCGCCCTCGGGTAGTAATCAGGGAAGAAATTAGCAGGAGCACCAAGGGTGTGATGAGCGGTGCTTTATTACGCAGTCCTTGCTTTCCCCTCGAGCATGTTTTCTGTTGAATTTCTTTGAGCTTCTGCACACAGTTCAGAGGGTAATACCATTAATTAGACCAACAAGGTAATGTAATGAAAGGTACGAGCCTTTACAGTATACGAGATTTATCCCTGATTAACATGGGAGCCCCTCCCATTGTGAAGCCTTGCTCGGGTACTATCTGAGGATAATGCTCTGATTGTAATTAAAACTGGGGAAGAAATTTCACTCTTCCCCGCGAGTGGAAAATGAACAGTTTAAAAGCAGAGGACCAAACTGATCACTTAGAGAAGTCAAAGAGATATTCCAAAAAAGCCCCAAAGAGGCTTGGCTTATAATTAGCAGCTAAAAGATTGCAATGATATTACATCAATCTTTGTTTAAGAAAAAACTTTAAGATTATTTTGACAAGGTAGAGTTTTGACTGAAGTTGAGGGAAGCTAAAAGCGTTCCTTTAAAATGTAATTATGTGAAATTTCAATTATCATCCTCCCTTTCAAAAGTCTCTCGATCCGGCAGGCAATTAGACATGAAAGAGGGCGGGAGGGTTTGCACAGGGTACCGCGTGATTTCTTCGCAGGGACAGACGCACTCGGTGTGACTTATTGTTTCCAGCTTCCTTGGAAATGAGAGGATGTGGGGTGGGAATGGTCAGTCTGGCTGGCGAAGGATCTAGACGTTTCCGACTCTGCCCTTTCTCTCTGGCTGCCCCCATATTCCTACCTGGACACCGGCTGGGTTTTCAGCTTTCAGGGGACCTAAGAGATGCTGGGGGTATTTAGTATATATCATAGGTTTTTGATCCCGATGCTGTTGTCTTCTGAGTGTAGACTTGAGCCAGAAGCGCTGGCACAGCCTGTAAGCATTCTTTCCTCCCCATCACACCTGGTGGAGCTGTGGAATTGAAGGCACCAGCCAATTGGTCCGGGCCCCGCTGGGAGCGCGGGAGTGCCATTAGAGGCCTCTCATTCTGCCCCATTCTTCTCGGGCTGTCTGTACACGTTAGACTGAATTCACGACTTTCGGCTGTCAATCAAACGGCACCATTATTTAAATTCATCGGAGTTTAGATTCTGACACATTCACTAAGTGCTAAGCGGGGATGATAATGGAAAGCTTGAGCCATTAGCCAGTAAAGCTAGTCGTCATCCTAACAGCTCGCTTTTGTGGGACGCTTACCCTTGCCCTCCCCTGGAAGCAGCATGACTCACACAGGTTCTCACCACAGACCGATGTGCTGTGCAGTACGCCCATTTGGCAGATAAGAAAGTGGAGGTCCAGACAGGTCAGGCGGCGTGCCCAGGGATGCTGAGCTTCCCGAGACAGAGCCAGGCCCTGCTTTCTCCTGGGCCACCGCACTGGCTCGGGGAGGGGGGGGGGACTCAGCACCTCCCCCACACTTGCCCCCCTGCGATGATACCCTCCAGCCTCTCATCTCGTCTGCTTTCTCCACGCTGCAGCCCCAGTGGGCCTCTTAAAATGCAAGCGTTTCTGCGTGATTCTGCTTCTGGAAACCGTCTCTCTGGCTCTCCATGGTTCAGGATCAAATCTGACACTGGGCTGGGGCTCCTGAGGCACGGTCAGGCCTGCCCTCCCTACTCTCCTTTCTTACCATGGCCCCGATGGCCTGCATTCCAGCCGCACCAAGATCCTCACGCCTCTCCCAGGTTGCTCACAGCTGCTCGTGCGGCCTGCGGTCCTCTTTCTTGTCCTTCAGCCAGAAAACTCCCACTGGCCCTTCAGTGCTGCTCCCGGGAGGCCTGCGAAACTCCTAGAGACTGCGCTCCTACTGCGTGCTCCACGGCAGTCTCTGGGCACTCACCGTGCTTCTTGGTAAATAGAGGCTGGCCTCCGCTATGTTCCAGGTGCTGCTGGAGTCTCGGGGGATAAAGCGGTGAACTGTAGGGCACGTAGGGGAGAGACTCTGAAAATGAATGTGTCTATAATGTGCCGGGAGATTCTAAGGAAAATCAGCAGGCCAAGGGAGACCGAGCGTGAGGGTGGAGTGGGAGCTCCTTCAGATCAGGGGTCAAGGAAGGCCCCGCGCAGCGAGTGGGAAGGAGGTGAAGGAGGGAGCCTTGGGGATATCGGGGGCACAAACATCCAAGCAGAAGGAAAAGCAGGCGCACAGGCCCATGAGGCTACAGCCACTTGATGTGTTTGAAAAAGGAGGTTCAGAGGTAGGAGGGGGTCAGTGAGAGATGAGGTCCGAGGGGCAGCTGGGCCAGAGGGGGTGGCCCCGAGGGGGTGACCTGGGAAGCCAGGGGAGGCGATGTTGCACGGGCCCGATGCACTGTGCTCAGGATTTAAGGACTCAGTCCTCGGGGCGCCCGGATGGCTCAGTCGGTTAAGCATCCAGCTCTTCATTCCAGCCCAGGTCGTGATCTCAGGGTCCTGGGATCGAGCCCTGTGTCCGGCTCTGCGCTGACCATGGAGTCTGCTTGTCCCTCTCCCTCTGCTCCTCCTCCCACTCGCTCTCTCTCTCTCTCTCTCTCTCTCAAATAAAGAAATTTTAAAAAAATATAAAGGACTCAACTCTCATTCCCTGTTGCTCCTGATTTCATGTGTAGACTTCCTGCTGCCCATCAGCTCTGGGAAGGCAGGGGCTGCGTCTCGTTGGTCACCGTGGAATCCCCTAGAGCTTCCACAGTCCTGTCTCCTAGCAGGCACCTCCCAGCTCCATGCCAAGTGGTCCCCAGAGCAGCTTGCTCTGTCTTAGACGCTGCAGCCATTAGCAAAGCCAAGGGGCAGAGGGTTCATGCTCTGGGTCATGTGATCCTCCTAAAAACTCTGACCAAGCAAGGAAGCGCTGTGCACCTAAGCCCCCGCGTGGGCTGGGCTGGGGATCTCAGGTGCCCCGGGGAGGAGGCCGCGCTCAGGGGGCACAGGCTGTCCTCCGCCCATCGGGCCCTTCCTCGGTATCTGGGTGACGTGCACGCACGGAAGGTGCACCCGGACGCTGATGACGCCGTGGGCAACAGGACTATGAAACTCTCTTCCTTCTTTGTCTCACTCTCTTGCCCTCTCTTTCCTGGGACGCGGGCAGGATCTCTCCTCCTGTGAACAAATTCAGGGTCTTCTCTAAAGTGATTTTGTCCTTGTGCGGTGCACCCCCCCCCCCCGTCCCTGTCCCCGTCCCCACTGCTGTGGAATGTGCACCAGACACACCTGGGCCCGTGCTCCTGGGGACAGGGGCGGCTCTGGGGGCGGTTCTGTGCGCTGTGGGTGCATATGGATTCTGTGGGCTCGTTTGAAAGGATGACCTTTTGTAGGCGGAGTGGTTTTCGTTTGAGTTGGCACCCCAGACAAAGCGGTCTTTCAGCACGGCCGCAGCATATAGGCAGCCAGAACTTTTTCAATGAGATTGTAGGAAATTTGCCAAGTCGTTTGGGGCCTGTAAATTAGGCCTTGTTTAAAAATTTAGATAAAGCCCAATGTGAGAGAGAAATGCTTTCATAACATTAAATGTGAATTACACTGAAAACCCCTTTCAAGTTAAATGGAACCGTTCTCTGCAAGCACAGAGACATGAAATGCTTCAAATGTCAAAAGAGTTTTCATTTATTGTCCCAAGTGAAACGAAGGCATTTTATGTGGCTTCACAGTTCAGATGCACATGTAAATGGAATTCATCTGGAGAACGCTCGGGCCCGTTTCAGAATCTATTTCCACAAACCTGCCCGATGCCGTCTCGATGTCACCCCTGCCTGATGTCACCCCACGAGGGGCGGGTTCCCCCATCCTGGTTTCCAGAGGAGGAGAGCTGTGCCTGTCGGCCGCGTGCCTGCCGCCATCGTGTCCTGTTTCCATCTTTAGTTCATAGTGAAACTGGAAGTATTGTCCTATCTGAAACTTTCGTTCTTAAAAGACCAATCATTGGACCATCTGGAGGGGTCTCGTGGATAACCAGGGAGAGGTGTTGGGGTTGGCTTCCGTGGGTTCGTGTCTGACATTGTTAAGAAACCTTTGTTCTCTCTCTGAGAGCCCTTTTATACCCTGGTTTTCCTTATTTGCCACGGCTCTCCGTCGAGCTCCCTTCCCCGTGGGCAGATCCCTCTGGCGAGCTACCGTGTTGCTAAAGACATACCAGCGGCAAGGCACAGGAACTCCACGTGAAACTGGCCGAAAGGGTGAGGGGCTCTCACGCTGGAAGACATCCAAGACTTCCAGCACTTTCTGTGCACTTCCAGCACGCCCCACGGGCAGCCCAGCTCAGCTGACCAAGCCCCGCCTCCTCTTTGCGTCCTCCGTGTTGATGCCATCGTCCACAGGGATCCCCTTACCCTTCCTGCCCCAAGACGACTGCCCCTAGCTCCGGGGTACCTTGCTTCCTCGCTCACGTCCAGTGGGTAAGATCCGACGCTTTCCGATTTTCGGGAAAACGTCCTGGACATAGGTCTGCTGCGCTCAGGTGCAGTCCCTGCGGCAGGGCCGGGGGAGGGGCGAGGGAGGAGTGCAGGCGGATTGTGCCGTGTCCTTCCGCCCGAGCCGCGTGCTCTGGACCCACAGCTGGAGCAAACCCAGTGGCATGCTGGGAGATGTTTAATAGGTGACTCTCCAAGAAATAATAAGAAAGGCAAACAACAACAACAACAATAATAATAATGCATCATTTGCCCGTTTCTGTGGACTAAATCAACCTGCCATGGATGATTTTAAGCAACCAGTCCAACACCACTGAACATGCACTTGGCTCTCAGGCCGGTACAGCACAGTGCCATTTCCCCTAATGTCTGTGCACCACACACAGGGCAGGATGGATCCCCACGCCAAAAGCAGAGAAAGGGAAAAGACACGGAGATGGGGCCCCTCCATGCGGCCGTCGCTAGCATGCCCAGGCTCTCTGCTGATGCTGCCTCGGACCGATCCCGCCCAGGCAAGTGTTAAGCCCACTGCTCGTCTCTCTGCAACTGTGGATACTGGAGACAATTTCACTTAGACTAGAAAGTCAGGCTGGGACCCCAGGGCGAGTCCTTTGACCTTTCTCAGTAGCTTCAACCATCAGAAGATTGTAGAAATAACCTTTCCCTCAAAGGGCCATCGCGAAGATTAAATGAATTGCCACCTGTATGTCTAGCATTGTCTCCCACCGCACGGGGATCACCATTCAACAGCAGTGTAGTCCAGACAGGCCTCGGTTCAAATCCCAGCACTGCTGTTCATGAGCTGTGTGACTATGGAGAAGACACTTAACCTCTCTGAAACATTGCTTTCTCATCAGTAAAAATTAGGGATAATAACGTACTTGTCTGGAAACATTGTTGCCCAGACTGAATATGATGAAGCATATAAGGGCATAGTAAATGTAAAAGTTATTATTTTTATAACATAATTCCATAGCTAGTACATGTTGATTACCCCCACTCTCCCCAAATCCACTGCTCTTCGGGTGCTTGCCCCCAGTTTTGTTTTGGAGATCCATCTTTCCTTGATGTTTAAGGCTATGAGGTTTGTGGAACCTCTCCTACCCCCCTGCTGCCACCCCTAGGTCCTGCCGTTTAAGCCAAAGACTGTAGTTACGTCCCCTGACCACTGTTACTAGTTTACAGGGCCAGTCAGAATTCATCCAAGACCTTCTGTGGAAGCTCCTAGAAAGTGACTCCCCCTGCACCGAGTCCTGGAAGATGAAAAGGGTGGAGCTGCCGCATCGATTTTGCCACCATGAGTTCGGAGCCAAGTGGAGTAGGAGCCAACAGATGGTGGGAGCTAGAATAGTTTGAGCCCGGATTAAGAGCCTCATCCTTGGATATTTTTATTTGCATAAAGCCATATATTCTCTTTATTTTTAAGCTACTTAGCGTTGGGAATTTCCATCCATTGCAACCACAAGACTCCTGTTTGAGACATCACACCTGGAGAAACAGAGCCTGGGAGAGTGGCGCAGGCTGGAAGGAGGGCTGGCACCGCTGTGAGTGGTGGAGCAGAGACGCCAACCGGCCAGGCTCCCTGGCCCCGGTCCTGTTTCCTCCCACCCCAGGCTCTGCCGCTGCCTCTGCAGGATCTTCCTCAAGCTTCCAGCTGGTGGCTCTGGCATGCACCGTGGTGGATGTGTGACTCCAGACTGTGCACATCACAACTTCTCCCATCACCCACGTACTTACAAGAGACCTCCAGTGCACCAGCCTGCAGCCTTGGGCTGATTGGATTTTCCCCAGGGAATCAAGTGGAGAAAAGTCCCAGACCATTGTTCCCCCGAGTGGTGGAGGGAGCTTGGGGCTGTAATGCCCCTTTGTGGGTTGTGGATCTGCAGCACCGTGCCACGTTCATCCAGAAAGAAAGAAAAGTCAGCAGAGAGACTCGGGGGTCGACTGTCTTCATGTCACACCGCAAATTCTGGCAAGCACCCCCAGGTTTTTAATAAATGTTATTTTGATTGGATTTAGGAGTTTGGAGACGACAAAGTGACACATTTTCACAGTTCCCTGTCAAACCAAAGCATGATTGGCAAACTGTTAAGTTATAAAAAAAAAAAAAGCAGGAAAGGGAGCAGCTTATGTGAAACTTCTCCATTGCAATTGCGAGTTTCTCAGGGGGCTTTGCTTTCCCCCATTACCATTTACAGGTACACTTAATGTAGTGGGGGTGCTCCTGGGGTGGCTGACGGCGGGGCTGGAATCTCAGGAGAATGTTTGCAAGAACGTGAGACATCAAACCATGCTTTGAACACATTGGCGAGGGGAGGGGGGATACCTCATTTTTTTATTTTAAAACAAACCTTTATGAAACATCGCATCTTTCTAGTGGTTTCTTTTTAAGGGAATTCAATGTAATCCCTTTATAAATAGAAGAATCCTTCTATTGGGGAAGTATTATCTACATCAGAAAATGCTTCCATGGTGAAACGAGATTAGCAACATACACATAATGAAGAATTGTCTGTGTCGAGAAGAGTCAGTGGCCTAAAGATTAATGGCAGAAATTCCAGAATGTTCTGAGAAAGTTGAACAAGCCCCCAGCAGGAGAATCCTCCCTTTGGGGCTTTTATTTTATTTTATTTTATTTTGTTTTATTTTATTTTATTTTATTTATCGGTTAGGTTTGCTCATCTCAGGTCTGCTCATTTTCCTACCCCCTTGAAGGCAAAGGTAATCATCTCCTCCCATCCATGTGATCTTGTACTGCTCTCAGCCAGGGCCCAAAAAAAAAGAAGCCAAGACCTCCAAGTGCAGACCCTGGAAAGACTCCTTGTTTGGCTTCATCCCACGGGCATGATCTGCATTCCTGACCTTGACCGCCTTTGCCAGTGCCCTTCTTTCAAGCTGAGCCTGGAGTGGGGTGTGCCCGGACCTGAGCAAATTCATCACCAGTACTGGACTGGAGAGAGTAACTCAGGATACTCACTTTTTTATAATAACAGATAGTCCCCTGTTTGGGAGGGAGGATGAGATACCTCTTCAAATGATCGTATCTCCTGGTTATGAGACACTGTGGTAGGCAGGATCATGCCCCCCGCCCTCCAGCGATGTCCACGTCCTCATCCCCAAAACCTCCCATGGCAAAAGGGCCTTTGCAGATGGGAGGTAGGCAGATTACCGTGCATTGTGTGGGTGGGCCCAGCGTCACTGTGAGAGCCCTTCTAAGAGGAAGGCAAGAGGGTCGGGCAGAGAAGGAGGCATGTTGCTGGGAGCAGGACAGAGAGATATCATTGCTGGAAGGGACCACAAGCCAAGGAATGTGGGTGCTGCCGGCTCCCAGAAGAGTCCAGGAGCTGGATCCTCTCCTGGGGCCTCCAGAAGAAGGCAGCCTTGCAACACCTTGATTTTAGCCCTGGCAGGTGCATTGGTGGACTTAGGACCTCCAGAATTGCAAGATAATGAATGTGTGTGTGTGGTTTTTTTAAGCCACAGAGTTTGCTGTCATTTGTTAGAGCCGCAATAGGAAATACACACATCCACTGTCGAAAGCACTACAGTAACACACACCCCTCCGCTCTCAGATCATAGGACGTGATTTCTGCTCTCTTTGACGATTCAGAGGATACATTAGGTTCCTCCCGTGCCTTCGGGACATGATTATGAAAATAAGTTTCCCTTATATTAGTGCTGGTTTAGAAAGAGCTTGTAAAACTGGTCTGCTTTTACTGTACTGTTTTAAAAACAACAACAGCCAAAGATTATTTGGGGTGGAAAGAAAAATACCTCAATTGCTTACCCTGGAGCCTCACGATACCGTGAGCTGCTCGGAGTTCCGTGTTGTCATGCCTGGTTTTCTCGCACCTCGAGGCTTCTGCGGGTGTGTCTGAGGCTATGAGACTGGAGACCGTGGTAGAATCGGGGTTTGCAGAGGGGGACCCATTCTTCTCCTTCTCTTTGCATGCCGAGTTCCTATTAACGTCACAAGGGGTTAACCTTTGTGTGTGTGTGTGTGTGTGTGTGTGTGTGTGTGTGTGTGTGTCTGTCCAGAAGGCAGCGGATGCCATTTACACCAGCAGTGGCCGGTGAACAGCATCCTGGGCTCACACTGGGCTCACACTTAAACTGTTCCTTCCCAGTGATCTGGGAAGTGAGTGTATCATCTACCTCCCAACTCCATTTTTTATAAAACCTGGCTGATAAAAGATAAAGGATCACTAAGGCTTTTTTTTTTTTCTCCTGTCTTAAAATTTTCTATTTCGTAATATTTCACACATGGAGAATCTGTCTTCAGAAATGGATTATACATTAGCAGGAGGTTGGGTACTTAGACGCTGTTCTGCGTGTTATTGCAAGAAGCCACAGCACCGTAAATAAAGCCTATGAATGATGTCTTCCAGTCCCTGGCCACTCGATGGCATAGCAATAAGATGGCAAGGTGAGGGTGGGCAGGAACCCGGCTCTTGGGGGCTGTGTGGGGAGCTGTGCCTGCATTTGGGGCTGTGGGTCTAGACAGCTCAGCTTGCTTCTCACCCCCTGCCCCCCATTCAGTTACATCCTGTGTGTGCAGCCCAGCACAGGCTGGCTTTGTTAATTAAGTTGCCTTTTATAAGGAATGGCCGGCCAGCAGCGCAGTGGCCAGGGCTCTCTGGCCAGCCCACTGTGGGCTTTGGAGGGGCTCCTAAAGGTCACCCAGTGCTGACAAGGAAAGACGATTTCCAGGGCTGGAATGGGCATAATGTTTCCAGCCCATTTTTCTTCTCCTGTGGTCAGCGAACACTGTTTCCTTAATAGGAGTCCACTCAAGGGATGGGTCCATTTGCAGGTTTGCCCTTGCTTATTGGGTGCGCATAAAAAAAAAAAAAAAAAAACATTTAGGAGGCAAGTGGCTCAGAAATGGCTGTGAAGTCCAGCTGCTTAGAATAGAACTTGGCTTTGCCTAGTGACCTTGAACGAGTCCCCCCGCCTGCACGTGTCAGTTTCCCTACCTGTCAAGTGGTGGGGGGATAAGAATGGTACCTATCCCGGGGTGCCTGGGTGGCTCAGTGAGTTAAAGCCTCTGCCTTCGGCTCAGGTCATGGTCCCAGGGTCCTGGGATCGAGCCCCGCATCAGGCTCTCTGCTCAGCAGGGAGCCTGCTTCCCCCTCTCCCTCTGCCTGCCTCTCTGCCTACTTGTGATCTTTCTCTGTCAAATAAATAAATAAAATCTTAAAAAAAAAAAAGAATGGTACCTATCCCACAGGTGTTACGGGGAGGGGGATGAGGGGGATGGAGTGAATATCAAGTTGTTTGGATTGGCTCATGCTAAGTGTTCAGTAAACATTAGCTTTCTTTGTTGCTGCTGTTAATTAGGGGAGATGAGATAATAGATTAGTTAAGCACGCAACTCCGACATCTAGAAATCTCGCATCGTGTCCTAATATTGGGACTCAGGGCCAGTCCCTAACTGCCCTGACTGGGGATCCCCTGTGCAGCTGTGGGGGGCCGATGTGGCACCCAGCCAGGACTAAGTCAGGCTTCCTTCTGCTGCTGTTCCTACACTCTCTGCTCCTGCCTCTGTTGTCAGTGCTGGGGTATCTCTTAGGCCTCCTCGAACACTCCTGTGTCTTTGTCCACGTTCTCTGTGGGATTTCAGAAAATGTAATTCCATTTGTGCTTATGGGCTCTGCCTGTGTTGTAGCTTGATGTGAGATAATCAGACTGGTAGTTCTCAACCAGGGCAATTTGGCAAAATCTGGGGAGGTTTTTTAGTGTCACACTGGTGTGGGGAGGGATGCTCCTAAAATCCCTAAATGCATAGGTCAGCCCCTGGCCCCAAATTTCAGTAGTCCAGGGTTGTGAGACCCTGAATTAGATGATATCACAGGCGATGTATTGTTTCTGCACATGTTGATTTGTTTCATTCCATTGATTTCTTGTAGTCCCTTATTCCAGTGCCTGTTTACTTTCAGGTTTGTTGGCTTATGGAAAATCATGGTCATCAAGGAGGTAAAGGGTCAAAACACACTGTCTGCGCCCCCCCTTCAAAACCAACCTCAACACAACTATTCCAAAGGAACGGGGAAAGCAAGCAGTGGCAATGGAGTGAAAGGGGGGGAGGGTGTCGGCGTGGCCCTGGACCCCAGGACTCTGGTCCCCATTTCTGATGCTTCCTGCATGAGGTCATTTGGGGCACTCCTCAGCTTCATGAACCAGGGGCCCTCATGTCTCCCACCTTACAGATGGGGAAACAGAGGCACAGGTGTTGATCGCAGGTGGGAGAGCAGGGCAGCCCGAGTCTGAGAATGCCGTGTCTTCACCACAAAGTGAGACACGCTCACTCCCAAGTTGCTCGTCGCAGTCCCTGTCCTGGCAAAAGCCTGAGCATGCGCTTCACTTCTCATCTCGAACAAGGAGAATCTGAACAATTTCATTTTCAGATGAAGCTAGTTGGCAAGATGCCACCCTCCTCGGGAGGAGAGAGGAGGACTGGAGGACATGGAAAGGGGAAATGGCAGAAGTCGTCCATCACTCCCCCCCACCCCGACCCTAAATGCACACTATGGTGCTTTAAGGGAAATCCAACCTTAAGTTCAGACATTTCACAGGAAGACGAAACGTGGAGAGCTCTGATTTCAAAGGGGACTCTCTGGACAGGCTGGACACCGGGGGCGCTTCACGCGGGCTGCCCGGAGAGCCCGCCCCGTCCTTTCTCGTCCCTTTGTTAGCCGACTCTGTGTCTGTCTGTGATAGGACCCCCCACAACCCCCACCCTCCTCCCCCGGTGCCTCGGATGTGTCATGGGAGGCGTGCAGTGAAAACGGAACCAGAATGACCTGGGTAGAGCGCATCAGAAAGCGGGAGAGGTGATAGCAGTGGGGACGGGTGGGGTCACGCGTCACCGTTGACCTAATTACATGCCAAGGATTCACTACACGAGCTCTCACACTCACGGAGCACCTGCCACAGGCCAGGTAGGAAGCTAAGCTCTTGGCTTGCGTCCAGTCGTCCCAGTGCTGCGCAGTCCCCATGGGCAGGTGTGATCGTTTATCCCTAGTCCGCAGACGAGGGAAGCTGAGGCTCACGAATGTCACAGGACTTGCTGAGGTCACAGGATGGGAGATGGTGAAGACACGCGTGGCTTGACCAGAACCTGTGCTTTTGGCCACTACCCCCCTCAGATACCTCTCACGACGGTCGTTCTCCAGGCTGGCTCCCTGTGGAGACGTCCAGGGCTTCCGTAAATGATCACACCTGGGCTCCACCTGCTAAGATTCTGGTTTAATTCGCCCTGAATGGGGCCCGGGCACAGTACCGTTTTTGTTTTGTTTCTTTTAATCCCTCAGGTGATTGCATGGGGAGCCAGGGTTAAGAAGCAGTCATGTATAAATACGTGTGTGTGTGTGTGTGTGTGTGTGTGTGTGTGTGTGTAGGAACACAGGCGTGTGTGGTGGATTAGTTTCTAAGGGCCGCTGTAGCAAAGCCTTACAAACCGAGTGGCTTAAAAGAACAGAAAGGAATTCTTTCTCAGTTCTGGAGGCTTCAAGCCGGGTGTGTTCCAGGCCAGTCTCCAGGCTGCTGGTGGCCACTCGCAATCCCGGGGTCCTCGGCTTGGAGGCACTGTCTCTGCCTTCATTTCCACATGGCGCCCTCGCCGTGAGTCTGTGTCTCTGTAGGTCTGCTTCTCTTCTTTGAAGGATGCCAGTCATTAGATTTAGGGTCCTCAACTGATTATATCTGCAAAGACACTGTTTCCAAATAAGGTCACATTCTGAGGTTCCTGATGGCCATGAATTTTGGAGGGACACTCTTTCACTCACTGTGTGCGTGTGTGTGTGCGTGCGCGCACCTGCATGTGGTTGTGTTAAGGATGGCTATCCCATTGAGGTGTGCAAGGGTAAGGCCCTGCCCATAGTAGAAAACCATCGTGTGTTTGTGGAGAGTCCGCAGGGAGATGGGTCTGCTCCCCAAAGACGGGGTCGAGTGTCCCTCTTGAATGGGTCTTGGGTCCTTCTACTTCTCCATCCACGTGGCCACTCACCCAGTTCAGGCCGCCATCATCTGTCACCCGTGTAGACAGCAGCAACCTCCCCACGGGCTGCCCTGCTTCCTGCCTTCCATACTCCACAAGCCCCCTGCCCCCTCCACCCCCAGCCCCATTCCTCCCAGTTCACCGTCAGCTGGAAACCAGTCTTCTTGTTACTTCTCAGCGAAGGCCCTTGAGTGGATCCCGTTGCCCTCCTCGGAGCCTCTCCAGTCTACCTGCCCAGCGTCACCTAGGGCTGCTGTACCAGAAGCGTATCTCTTGACTTTTCCTCCAGGCCATCCTCTGTGTGGTCCCTCTGCCTAGAAGTGGGGGACAAACACCATCTCAGGGACCCCGTAGGCTGTTGCACTCAGTCAGAGCCATGATCCCCCAGGGGGCCCTTGCAGACAGCATGGAGCAAGATAAGGAGACTCCTGCTTGGGCCTCTCCCCTAAACCTTGACTCCGGCAGAGAAACTGGTAAATATCCCCATTGAGATTCCTCCAGCCACTTTCCAAGCTGGAAATGAAATGACCTGCTGTAAAAATGTGATGCATAATACAAACCAGCTTAATGGTTTTCTGAAACATTAAAAATTAATGTTGACCATCAACACTTTTAGTGGTCAAATGTCCCCCCTGGAGCTCGATGTCTGGAAATTGTCTCCATAGGGGACATTGGGGACCATGGCTGTGGGCCTATTTGGGATGCTATAAATGCCCTGTGGAGTAGAGGCCATTTCGGGGTGAGCCAGTCTTAAATGGCCCAGGCAAGGGGCAGAGAAACTTTCTCCCTGATCTCTACTCTTGCCAGTAGTCTGTAAACTTCTGAGCCTTTTTGTAGGTCTGGCTCATTTCTCCCGTGCTGATCCCATATGCAGCGTGGAGGGGAGGCTGTCGAGGAACAGGAGTCGGCCCGTCCATATGGCTGCTAGACACTCAGCCGCGTCTCCCGTGATTTGTTTAGCCATCCAGGGCAGGAAGGCGAGGCTCACATTCCCAGGGCCTGCCCCTTTCCACAGATCTGCTTCGTAGAATCTTACTGGGCTTCTGGAACTTGTAATTCCCTGACCACCCCCACGTCGCCATCCCCTGGAGGCCAGAGAGAAGGTGGGGACTTCTTTCTGTAGCTTATATGGTTGCTAAGCACCCCAGGTAGGGGTGGAAGGAGGAGCCACAGGCCCACCCTGGAATCTGGAAAGCCAGGAAAGGTGGTTGGAAAAATGCTCTCAGTTTGTTGGGCCTGAAACAGCAATATTTTTAAAAACCCAATCTGCTGCTCAGCTGAGTTTAAAAATACCCCTTTATACATTAGATACTAAAGCCCCAAATTATTCACTATATTAGATGCTGCTTGATAAAATTATGGTCTAATGAGCTACCTAATTTGTATGTGCCAGGTTTTGACCGTCTGGGACCTGCCGGGCTATGCTCCGGTGCTCGGTGTTCCCTTGCAGGTGGACCAAGCCTCTGTCCTGTTTCCCTGGGGGAGGCAGTGGGTTGGGACTTTTATCATTCCATGAACAGCCTCTTCAATGCCCATGGCCTCTCCTGCTGGCACAGGAGCCGGGGCAAGGGGTCTAGAACAATGTGTGCTGCCAGAACACTCTCTAAGTGTAGCCGATCCCGGGGAGCAGGCATGGCACAGATGCCTGGTTTCTCTTCTTTCCTTTTCTTTTTTTTAAGATTTTTATTTATTTTAGAGAGAGCACAAGTGGGAGGGGCAGAGGGAGAGAGAATCTCAAGCAGATGCTACGCTGAGTGCAGAGCCTAGTGTGGGGGTGGAGATCATGCCCTGAGATCAAGACCTGAGCCGAAACCAAGAGTCAGGTGCTTAACCGACTGAGCCCCCGCAGGTGCCCTGAGACACTTGGTTTCTATGCTGTTTCTATTACATCGCATCTTCTTGGGTAATTAATAACTTCTTGTCTTAATATTTTCCGCAAGTGTTCATCTGGTGCTTTGTGGTTTCCTTGGCAAGAACCCCGAGAGCTGCAACTTGGTAAGGATCCTACCCTTTCACTGCAAAGCTCAGCCCAAACAGAAAGTCAGCAGTCTGTGCTCTGACCTGGTGGTCATGCTGCCCCTGGGCCTTTGCACATGCTGTTTGCTCTGCCTGCATAACTCCTTACTCTCATTCTCCTTATCTTGACCTCCATCCCCTTTGCCATATTCACTCTTTTTTTTTTTTTTTAAGATTTTATTTATTTATTTGAGAGAGCGTGAGAGAGAACATGAAAGGGAAGAAGTCAGAGGGAGAAGCAGACTCCCCGCTGAGCAGGGAGCCTGATGCGGGACTCGATCCTGACACTCCAAGATCATGACCTGAGCCGAAGGCAGTTGCTTAACCAACTGAGCCACCCAGGCGCCCCGCCATATTCACTCTTACTCTTGCTTCAGGCCTCAGACTAAATGCCTCTTTGCTTGGAAAGGCTTACTGAGCTCCCAGGCACCCGCTCTGAGTCTCGGTGCTTCAGTCAGCATGTTTTCATCCATCGCTTGGCTGTTCTTTTCTTCGATCTGACCGTACTCTCAGGAAGCCTCTCTCTTGAGTGGCCAGTTGGCCACGGGTGACTGTGAACTCATAGTCCCCAGATGAATCACAGGACCTTATTCCTAGAGGTTGCCGCAGAAGTCCTGAGTCATTTGCCCATCACTGAATCCATTCCACTACGAATCTGGTTGTCCAGGCTTGGATCGGGGCGCTAAGAAGTAGAGTCAGTCTGTCTTAAACCACATGACTTGCAGTAGTGATACCAGAAGCAGGAGGAATACACAGATAATTAATACTAAGATAACAAAATCAGGAGGTATAGTGGGCAGGTAAAAACTGCAGATGGCCCTTGGAGCCCCACACGGCCCACACCTAGGTGAGTCAGTTGCATGACATCCCTCTGCGTCTTGCTGGATCCAGCTGGTCTAGATTTGGCCAACGATGGCAGAAAATCTGAAATAACAGTAGACAAAAAGGAACATTATGATTCTTTCCCATTAAAGTGAGATGTGAGTGATCCAGGACCAGCGTGAGGGCTCCACTCTTCAAAGGACTCAAGCATACGGTGTCTTTCAGCTTCCCACTGTCCTGTCCCTGCACCATGGCCCCCAACCTTGAGTCCCAAGATGGTGCTCCAGCTGTCCCAGCCCCACTCCCAGAAGCCAGACTGGAGAGGCGAGAGGAAGGAGCAGACCAGGTGTACCCACTGACATTCAAGGAGGGTTTCTGGAATGTGCCACCTCGTTCACATTCCGTTGACCAGAACTTGGTCACATGGCCACCTCATTGACAAAGCTGGGTGTGGCCATGAGCCATTGGAAAGTTCTCTTACGCTTGGACGTGACAGCAAAAGCACAGTCCATAAAAGACAAAATTGGTAAATTGGATGTTATCAAAATTAAAACCTTTTCCTCTGTGAGAGACACTAATGAGGAGAATGAAGCAACAAGCTACAAACTGGAAGAAATAGTTGTGGTCACACCAAGGACTTGTACCCAGGGTATACCTGAATCCTCAAAACTCAGCCGTAAGAAAATCACCCGGTTTTCATTTATTTTTAATTTTTTTAAAAGATTTATTTATTTGAGAGAGAGAGAGAGAGAGCACGTGTGAGCATGGGGAGGGGAAGGGGCAGAGGGAGAGAGAACCTCAAGCAGACTCCCCACTGAGCATGGAACCCAACACGGGGCTCGATCTCACAACTCTGAGATCATGACCTGAGCTGAAACCAAGAGTCGGACGCCCAACTGACTGAGCCACCGTAAAAACAACCCACTTTCTTAAGTGGGCAAAGGCTTGAATGGACACTTTGTCAAAGAGAAGAGAGAGATGGCAGAGAAGCCAATGAGACAATGCCCGCCTCGTTTGCTGTTCAGGAAATGCAAGGTAAAACCACCGTGAGATCCCATGCCACACCTGTTAGAATGGCGGGCATCAAAGAGGTGGACCAGACCACATGCCGGCGAGTCTGGAGAGCAACTGGCCCTCTTAGGAGAGTGTAAGGCGGTGCAACCAGTCTAGAAAGCGACTTCTCAAACCTGTAGCTACCATATAACCCAACAATCGCACCCCTGGGTATTTATTCTAGAGAAACAGAGGCTTATGTCTGCACGGAAACCTGCACGTGAGTGTTTCTGGCAGCTCTCCTCATCATAGCCCCACACGGGAAGCCACCCAAATACCCTTCGACAGATGAATGGACAAACAGACGGTGGTACACCCGTACAATGGAAAACTGCTCGGTAATCAAAAGGAATGAATAACCGATAAGGGAAATGACTTGGGCGGATCTCCAAGGCATTAGGCTGAATGAAAGAAAACAGTCCTGCCTACTGTCAAGTTCTGTTTATAGGATATTCTCAAGAAGACACAACTAGAGACTGAGGGTAGATTCCTGGTGACCACAAGTTGGGATTGGGGAGGGTACCACTACAGAGGGACAGTATTACAGAGTTTTGGGGGGTGATGTAACTGTTGTGTGTCCTGATTGTGGTGCTGGTTACATTCTAGAATTGCACAGACCCCCAAAGTCAACTTTATTATAAATAGTGTTATTACTCTAGTGGACAGGAGGCATGGGTTGGAGGGGAGCAGTGGTCAGTGGCAATCTGACTAACTATGCCTCACCTTCTAGCACATTCCCTATGTCGGCGTAGGGCAGGGTTTCTCAAATCCCAGTGCTTTTGCTATTTAGAGCCAGATAATTCTTTGTTGAGAGGGCTGATCTGTGTGCATGGTGGGATGTTGACAGCATCCCTGGCCTCTGCCCTCTAGATGCCAGTAGTGTCCCCCCTCCTCACTGTGACGTCCAGAATGTCTCCAGACAGCATTTGAATGTCCACGGGGGACACAGTTGCCCCTGGTTGAGAACTACTGAGTGAGTCTGAGTGTGTCCACCATAGGTCCCTGCCTTCCCTGTACCCTTTCTCCACACCTGTGTCACCCCACTTTGTCCCCATATCCATTACCCGGCAAAGGAAGACTGAGTCCTGGGCAGTGATTATTGCCAAGTGGTGGAGTGTGAAGCCAACATTTAGTTACATCTTAAGCCATAGGTATTTCCCTTGGCTCATTTTAAAGCTCAGGAAAGCCATTTCACTATTTAAATATAGAAGAGTAACATATTTTAATAATCATACCCTGGGGCACAGTTTTTCCTGTTGCGTGAAAAAAATAATGATCAAAACAGCCCGCGGCAAATTGCAAAATTATGTAAAAGTAATGAAAAGAAAGCCAAGCCCACACGCCTTCCATCACGCTAGACCACCTTTGCGGCTCTGCCTCATTTCCTGTCTCACACACTCCCCAGTCCAGGATAAAGACCACGGAATCATTCGAGTCTTTCTTGAAAAAGTGCTTTACTTATTCCGAAGGTGGCTTAGGAGGTTGAGCTCGAGAAGGACCGGTCCATTTCTATCTTTAACTTAGGGACCAGCAGTGGCATTTACTGAGCTATCTTACAATCAGGGGAGATCAGAGAATCAGACTTGACTTTAAGACACAGGGTGACACACGCCAGTGCTCGCCAACCCCGGGCTGGCAAGTCAGCGACAGAGCGAGCTGGGTGGAAACCACAAGGAACCCGTTGGCGGGAGCACGCCGGGTCTGAAGACTGAAGCGCTTTCTCACTTCTGTGGCGTTGTTGTCATGTGGGAGCTGGCCTGGTAGTGTCAGATCTTGCGTGTTCTTGGGAAAGGCTGTAAACCCAAGCCCTTGTTTGATCCGTCCTGATTTATAAATGCTGCAATAAATTCAGATGGAAAAGAAGGAGCCCGCAGGCTAGGTTTGTCCTGGGACCCATGAGGGTGTGACTTCCCCCCTGCCCCAATCCTCTGAAGGTCAACTCTTCAGGCTCCCTTTGAGGGAAGCAGGGGACGAAGTTCACTGTTATCACAACTCCCACCCTCAACTTCCATTGGCTTCCTAGCTCCTCCTGGTCCTCATGAGTCCTTCCTTCCCAGCTGGCCTCTCAATGTCCTCTGCTGCCCCAACTATCCAGCCAAGATGAGAATGGGTCCCTTCTCCCCCTCGCTGCTCTAAATCAGGATGGAGCTTTTCCATGGGAATAGTTGCAGCGTGACCCAAACCACAACAGCACAGAGAGCATGGATGGTGATGAGAGCAGGTATGAAGTTCACGGACAGAATGATCACATTTTTGTAGAGATCATAACCGAGAACTTGGCAATAAAAGTTGGTGCAGCCACTGGAGGAAACAGTACAGAGATTCGTCTAAAAAATTAGAAACAGAAGTACCCTATGATCCAGCAATTACACTGCTGGGCATATATCCGAAGGAAGCAAAATCACTCTCTCGAAGAGGTATCTGCACTCCCGTGTTCATTGCAGCATTATTCATTACAACCGAGACATAGAAATAGCATAAGTGTCCATGGATGGGTGAATGGATAAAGGAAAGGTGGTATTTATTTGCAGTGGAATATTATTCAGCCATAAAAAAGAAGGGGATCTGGGGCGCCTGGGTGACTCAGTCATTAAGCGTCTGCCTTCGGCTCGGGTTATGATCCCAGGGTCCTGGGATTGAGCCCCGCATTGGGCTCCCTGCTCGGCGGGAAGCCTGCTTCTCCTTCTCCATTCCCTCTGCTTGTGTTCCCTCTCTTGCTGTGTTTCTCTCTGTCAAATAAAAAAATGTAAAAAAAAAATCTTAAAAAAAGAAGGGAATCCTATTTGTGATTGCGTAGATGGACCTTGAGGGCATTATGCTAAGGGAAATAAGTCAGAAGGAGAAAGCAGGTACCTATGATCTCACGTGTTTGAGGAATCTAAAAGCACCACCACAAGACAGAGTGGTGGTTGTCAGAAAGAGGGGGTCCCCAGGGGAAATAGGTGAAGGTGGTCAGATGGTACCTGCTCCCAGTTATAAGTAGGTCCTGGGGATGTCATGGACAGCATGGCGCCTATAGTTAACAATAGTGTATTGTATATTTCAAAGTTGTTAAGAGGGTAGATCTTAAAGGCGTCATCACAAGAATAAAAATAACAATGTAAGGTGATGGATGTTAACTAACCACTGTGGTGATCATTTTACAATATATACATATATCAAATAATTATGTTGTATACCTGAAACTAATACAATATTATATGTGTATATCTCATAATTACACTATATGTATTATATCTCACTAAAACTGGGGGAGAGTAAATTATGCATAGGAAAATAGACTAGAAAAAAAAAGAAAGAAAAATAGACTAGAAGGAAATACAGCAAAATATTGGCAAGAGTTTACTTTGGGCTTGGGACTAGAGGTCATTTTTCTTTCCACCAATTTTCTTGTATTTTTTAAACTTTTCATGCTGAGAATGTGCTATTACTAATTTATAATGGAAAACACGTTTCAAGGAAATCTTATTTGGAGACTAAATGAGAAACATAAAGAGCTTAGATTTTTGATGGATACCCACAGGTTTATTTAACGTGCCTAATGGCCAGGCACCCGATCTTAGTTGCTCCTAAGAAAAACCAGCTTGCCCTCCCCCAACCCCTCAGCACACGTCTTGGATGAGGTTGTTGGACAGGAGATTAGATTAGTAGGGAGGCCAGGCTGGACGTTGTCCTTGGAGTTCTGAGAAGAAAGTGTAGGGTCTGACCCCTGCAGAGATGTAATTCCCAATTCACCATTAAACACGAGGATGGAACCCTCGATTTGGAGGGGTTTTCCTTCCATGGATATTTACAGGATGGAGGGGATGGGAGTCATTGCTGTACAAGTGGAAAAATAATAGAGTTTGCTAATATCAAGTGCATGCCTTAGGTCCTGTCCCATCAGGAACTGGCCTGGCCCCTGACTGAGTTGCACATGGCTGAAGTCATGTGAGTCTTTTGGGCATGAGGCCATTCTGTCCTGAGTTCAACAGCTCCGTTCATCTCATCACATTAAAAACAGGCAGCTAGCTGCACTCGGTTCTTTTGAGTTGGCAGCAAAGGAATTTGAATGCACACATCCATTCTGTCCACACACATTTTAATTTTCCAGGATGGTTTCCCAAACCACTGGAAACAGTGAAGTATGCCCCAACTTGTTAGCCACTGGGTCTGAGCACGACAAAGCAGAGATCAGTTACCCTGGAGCAGGCAACACATTTTTTCTCTGATGGTGGTCAGGCCCTGAGTTCTTCAGCCAAATAAAGGTTTGTCCTGTTCCCAAGGCTCTTGGACAGGGAGTTCCCCAATCTCTGATTTATATCCCTCCAGAAGACCTAATCTTCAGACCACCGATAGGGCACTTGCTGTATGCCACACTCAGCCTTAAATTCTTTACATTTAAGAGTGGAGGTAGGCACTATCGTTTTTTTTTTTTTTTTTACTTTATAGCTGGGGAAGTGAAGCACAGAGAGGTTAAATGATTTGTCCGAGGTCACACAGCAGGTAACTGGCAGAGCTGGGATTTAAACCCAAGTAGTGTTCTATAAAGTCCTTGATCTTGGGGAAGTGGTTTGTATTCTGTCCCAGAGCCTGATTAGTCCATTGCCATAAGCCAGGTTCACATTTTGCCTATGACTGTGATGAAGTATGTTTATAAACACGTGAAGCCCAAGGAAGGTCTTCAAGTCTGCCTGCTGGCACACTGCGGAAACACTATCCTAATATGTAGCTGCTTTAACACAGACCAATCCTAAAGGCGACTAATGAAGCCTGTTAATTAGGAATGCCTCTCAGTGGGTGGCTTTTAGCTCAGGATTAGGAAAATAAAAGATACAGCATGAACAAAGATGAGCTGAGATAGAAAAGCCAGAAATCCCACTCCGACCTGATTTGATTCTAATAATCATCATGATCCCATGAAATCCAAAAAACATTTCGTGTCTGATTGCTTTTCATTTGCACATTTTAAGGGAGCAGGAGTTGGTGCGATGACATTAAAGAGAAGAGGGTAAACATTAAGGGGATACCATTTGCAGGAAAACCCATCATGTGCCCGGCACAGGGCTTGGTGCCTAAATCCTATGCTGCTTAATCCTCTCAACTATCTGGGGAGGCTAGGTGCTGTTATTATCACCTCTATTTTACTGATAAGGAAGCTGAAGTCTAGAAAGGTTTAGTGACTTTTCCGAGGTCACTTGGCAATAAGTGACGAAAGTGACAGAAATTGCTGTGGGGGGGGGCAGAGTAAAACAACAGGTTTTGTGAGATGTCCACGGTCATATAACATTATACCAAATACATATTAAAAATTACAAGGCAACATGAAATCAAATGTGTATTGAAGAATTACAATAGGACCACAAGTCAACAGAAGTGCTTTCTATCATTGTATATGAAAAACAACTCAATATCAAAGTGCTTCCCATCCTCTGTGACCTAGCTCCACCTTGAACATTTTTTGACTGATAGGAATCACAGCTAACACAGAGACTGTGAATTCAGTAATGTTTAAAATAAATTTGTACTTTATTAATCAGCAGCGTCTTCACACAGTTGAAAATTACGTGGCCATGCAGAAGGACTGTTTGGTGTGTGAGTGGGTGTTGGGACCATGTAAGCCACATCAAGGGCCCCTTCTCTCTTGGGAATCAGAGGGAGGACCAGTCAAACCTTCGGTCTCCAAATGCTACCTGCGCATATCGAGCCGCAGATCAGCTGGTTTTCCTAAAACTGCCTGAATTTCGAATTCAGAGAAAGTCCACTCAACACATTTTAAACCCAAGAGCGTCGTTAAGATAAAGCCATTTGTTCTTTAAATGACCAAATTAGGCATGATCGTAATTAGAGCTGGAGCCCTTCCTGGTGTTCCTCATCTCACGGCCAGCTTGCCATGTTTCGCTCTGTGAACTTTGGGAAAGAAGCTATTGTTGATTGTTGATTCTCACTAGCCGCGTTGTTTGGAAGAAATACTTAGACTCGCTTTAGTGGCAAGACCTAGCCTGCCTTTATTTCTGGGGGGGGGGGGGTAGAGGGAGAGCTCTCTGTATACCCCAGCATCTTGTCAGTTTCCTGGTAATGACTGGGGAGGTTAACTTCCATAGTTGTCTTCCCTCTTAATGAATGGGGACCAGAGGGTCAGTGCATGATAAGTGAGAAACCCGCCTCTCTCTTCCTAACCTTTTCTATCAAACAGATGGATGGTGGGGGGCACTGTGTGACTCCAGAAGGGCAGAACTGTCTCCCCTCCGACCTCTGCAATTAAGAATGCTTCCACCAACAGGCAGGAATCAGCTAGCCCAAAACCATGAACTCAGTCTTGATGAGTGTAATTCTGTGAAAGCATCATTGAAAAGAACAACATTGACTTGATTGGATTTATTTCCCAAAATTTTGATTGGGGCTTCTTTTTTCCCAAGAGGATAATTGCAGGGTCTAAATGAACCATTTGAACTCCAGCATTAGGAGAAAAGACAAATCATAATGTAGCTCATGATGTTTGATGGTTGGGTGATGTGTCTTACTCAGTCCTGATTAAAACACCCATGTGCCTGAATTCAGAGCCCCCTACTCACCTTTTCCACGTCTTCACCTAAAATAGGGGTAGCTCGGATGACACTGGTGATCCCATGAGATGCTTTTGAGATGGAAATAGTCCCCCCAAGAGGAAAATCATTCACCACTCTGTAGTTTCTTGAACTTTGCCATCATTTGCTTTAAATTAATTCCTACAAAACGAGATATTTTGGTACTGGAATGAAGTGCCAAATCAAAAGTGAAATAAACTAAATAGTAGAAAACAAATTCTGTTTGGGAAGCTGCATCTTTATGTGTGCAAGGACTTACCCTGGCCACGTAATTTTGATCCTGTTTTAATCTATAACAAGGGTTCTTTACTTTAAATAACTAGCAGCAGCCCTGAGAAGTTATGTGGCATTTCAGCCCAATTTACTCTCAGTTAAAATTGCAATTTCAGAGCCATCGTATTAGCTTCACTCTTCGTTATGTTTCATTTGGTTGTGACTTGAATTTTTCTACCTTCTTCTACCTGCTCCTTAGTTTTAGTATCATATGTTTGTTTTTTGGCCCATCCACCCATCCACCCACCCACCTATCCACCCACCCACCTATCCGTCCATCTGTCCACCCAGCCACCTACCCATCCATCCATCCATCCATCCATCCATCCACCCTCCCATCCATCCATTCACTTACCCATCCATCCATCTACCTACCCATCTACCCACTCATCCACCCACTATCCATCCATCCATCATCTATCCACCTATCCATCCATCCATTCACTTACCTGTCCATCCATCTGCCTACCCATCCATCTGTTCACTCACCTGTCCATCCATTCCACCCACCCGTTCATTCACTCACTCATCCGTCCATCCATCCATCCATCCATCCATCTAGGAAACATTTCATTGCTGTCTATGCTCCAGGCCATACACCAGTTTAGTGATTTTTAAGTGGGGGCAATTTTGCCTTCCTGAGGCAATGTCTGGAGACGTTTTTATTTGTCACACTGGGGAGTGAGGAGGTGCTACCGGCATCTAGTGAGTAGAACTCGAGGATGCTACTGAACATTCATAATGCATGGAACAACCCTCAGCAACCGAGAATTATCTGGTCCAAACATAATAATGCCAGGGTTGAGAAATTCTGCCAACTTAGAGATAAATAACAGGGTATTAGGCCACATGAAATTCAGTCTTGCAGGGGAAATTGACAGGTAAACAGGGAAACTGTGTTGATGCTACTGGTGAGGTCATGGGTGTTCCCATCATTTCTCCCTTGGAGGGCGGGTCAGCAATGTGACCACTCATGGCTTTACAAGAAGATTCTTTTCTGGAAAGGTCTAGTAGTAACTGGAAAGAGGGGGGAAGATGTCGAATAAACAAAAGGGTCACAGATACATCGGTGAAGCTTATCAGTGTGGGGCAGAGGTTGGAACCTTGAATGTAGGTGAAGCTCTGAGGCAGAGGTAACAAGTTTCTCCACCTGCAGGTGCCAGGTGAGGTGACAAGAACGGTGACAACTGGCAGCTGATACAGCTCTCTGGGGAGTGTTGGGGACTGTGGCGAACTTCAGAGCCGCTAAAATAGGCAGGTGGCTCCGGTCAACTGTCTCCATCTAAGAATGCAGGCCCAGAGGGGCCAGATCCTTTCGATTTTTCAGGAAAAGTTAGAAACGAAGACTTTTTAGGAAGTCTCCTTAGTTTTAAATGTTAACAATTAATTCAACATTTGTTTGAGAAAAAGACCCACAAAACACAAAGCCCTGCTTAGGCCAAACAACACATCTGTGGGTGGCATCCCATGGAGTTTTGACATCCGCTCTCAGGATTAAGTGAATGAAGGCTTCTGATAACCAATATGGTGCCCGGGAGACAGTAGATGCTCAGTAAACACTGGTCAAGCGTGAATAACTCACCTAAATCTGTCTTTCTCGGCCTTGGGGTGATAGACACTCTTTGCTGTGGGGCTCTCCTGTGCACTGTGGGATTTTCAGCAGCGTCCCTGGCCTCTGCCCATAGCGGCCAGTAGCACCACCCTCCTCCCTAGGTGTGCCAACCCAAATGCTTCCCGACGCGGCCCACAGAGGACTTGCCCAGCAAGCTGCAGCCTCCCTCAGTGCCTCGAGTTCTTTGCTGTGGCCTCTTAGTGCCTCCGTCGGCCCCAGGCAGGGAGCCCAGAAGGAGAGGAGGAAAGGCATCTCTTAGCCTCCCTGGCCCCCCCCCCCCCCGGGACAGGCACCTGGTCCCCTCTCCCCTGGACAGAGGCCATTCTGTGGCTCTCTGCTGCTCCTGGGGCCCATGGAGTTTGTCCCGCCAAGGCCTGGGCCATCTGTTCGGCTAGCGTGTACAGAAACGCCTTGAGAGACCGAGCGTGCTAGCAGCTCCCACAGGCACACATGCTGGCCCACCCACCTGCTGGGAAGGGGCTGGAAGAATAGACCCCCTGCTGCAGGGCCTCCCGAGCTGTGCGTGTGTCCCCAGGACCGGGGAGGCCGCCCTCCCACCCAGGTCTGTGATCGAATCTGCAATGAGAGCAGCGGCTATTAGCTTGGCCGAGCCAGTGGAGTGAGCCCTTAAATGATCCGGGCAGGTGGTTCTCAAACTTGAGCCTGAGAACCCCCTGGAGAGCCTGTTAAAATAGACTGCGGGG
Source organism: Potos flavus (assembly GCA_028534135.1). NCBI lineage: Eukaryota > Metazoa > Chordata > Mammalia > Carnivora > Procyonidae > Potos > Potos flavus. Next base: position 157,109,989 of record CM052900.1, on the reverse strand, counting down.
TCCCCGGGCCAGAGTTTCCCCGGGCATCAGTCTGGGGGCACAAGAATTTGCCTTTCTTGCAGGGTCCTAGGAGCTGTTGCCGCTGCTGGCCCAGGGGCCATACTTAGAGAACCAGTCGTCTGGGTTCTGGGGAAGAGGCCCACTCCCTACCTCCCTACCTCTGGTTCCTCCCTGCAGCAGAGAAAGCAGAGCACGGGCAGGCCGGGGAGAATTAGGGATGCCTGTCTGGCTCCTTCTGGGTTCTCCGCCTGGGGCTGGCCCATCCACAGCAGACCATAACCAGGAACTCCGGGTCCTGAGTTACAGCGTAACTTGCTGGGCAAGTACGTGGCTGGCTCAATAAAGTGAATTTATATGCTTCCCAGCTCTTCGGTTTTTTGATTATTTTTCTCATCCCCTGGATAATGTAGCGTATTTAGATGGGTCTCCTGGTCATTAGAGTGAATTAGTGAAATCCCTCTTTATAGGTTTTTGTTTGTTTGAGCTTAGCAGTGGTGGTTTAAATCACTGGACGCTCGAAACGCCTTCTCCGGTGAGTGCTTGGATAGTGCTTTATTACAAGCAGGCTCGGCTGCCGGGACAGATAGAGATTAGAACAGTTTGCTTCTGCGCTTGATGGGGAAACTGTGACATTTTGGTGGCTCCGATGCAGAGCTGTTTTGCAGAAAGCGAAAGCCCCTTATCTTTCTGTTCGGTTCCAAATCATTCAGCTTCCTGTGCCCGCAGGCTGGTAAGTGCCTGGGGGCGGGGAGCAAACCCCCCCCCCCCCCCCCCCGGGATCTCCAGGCTGGGAGGGAGCTCTGCCTGCTCAGAGCATCGGGACCAACCCATCCCACTTGGCCTGAGACTTGCCTGGTGTGAGCTCCGACGTTCATCCTGGGGAGACCCTCAGGGCCAGGGAATCCGGCCCGTTGGTCCACCCAGCTCAGGGTGATGGTGGTTGGAGATGCCACACGGGCAGAGCTCAGGGGACCTCTGAATGGTAATACCCACGGTTGTCACCCAAGATGTACCACTCACAGACGGGCCGCTTAATGTTCATCTCTCCTTGCACCCTCAAAACCACGCAAAGCACTGCTGCTCCCACCAGTTTACAGATGAGGGAAACAGCTCCGAGAGATTTCCTCTAGCTGTTAGAGCGAGCCTGTCCAGTGAGAAGCAGAAGGCGGAGGTTGTCGCCTAAGCTGTACCCCCACCCTGAGGTTTAGGAAGTGCCTGTCACCAGGAGCACTCCGGGAGGGTGGGGTTTGTCAGGACCCCACATGGAGATCGCGGCTCGCAGGCTGAGTCTCGGGCTTCTCGAGTAAAATGGCTCGGGACCAGACCTCTCTGATCCCCGATGAAACAGCCTCTAGAACAGTCTAGTGCTGGGTCCTCAGACCCTAGCCAAGCCCATGAGGTTCCGTCCATCCTCCTGGCAGCTCCCCAGCGCCCGGACGTGCTTTCCCTTCTTCCACCGGATTGTGAGGACCTTAAAAGCCAGCATCCTAGGGCAAAGCACCTACCCCAGGAGGGTTTTTGAGACCCGTGTGAAACTGGGCGGGAGCGTACTGCAGGGGGGCCCGAAGGAGGAATTTCAGAAGCAGTGCTCAGGAGTGGGGTCCAGGTACATACAAACACCAAAGGGGGCTGGAGTGGGAGCTGCCACTTCTTGGCTCTGGGGCTGTGGGTGAGTTTTTATAAAATTCTCCATGCTTCATGGATGAGCCTATGAGATAATATGTAAATACGGCCCCGGTGCATAGTAAGTAAATGTGAGCTGACGTTTTTACAATCATTGTTCTGTACTGCTTGACCAAGTCTGAACCTCAGTTTCCCTATCTGTGAAAAGGGAACAAGGCTATGACTTCACTCCTCATGGGGGGGAGGAGCAGGAGAACCAATGTACATAAAGAAAGCTATGTGCCCGGCACCTGGAACGACCTCAGGAAATGTCAGTTCGTATGATTCCCGCCTGTTTTCTCATTTCTATTCAGACATTTAGTATCTAAGATATTTATAATCTTTCTAGCTCAAAGTTCTTTGAGAATTTGATAAAAACTGTAGACTGGAGAAAAATACAAATATAATGACATTTTGCACATTGGGTCAGAGACTTGGGCTCCCTAAGGTTTAGAATCAGGTCTAGAATCTCTGCAGTGGAAGGGTGCCCACAAATAAGTTGCTTAGGCCACTGTGTCCCCATATTCCTTCTTCTACAGCAAACCCCCTCTACCAGCTTCGTGCACTCCATACTATCTCAGGGCACTCCAGGTAACCTCCCAGGTAATCCTGGAGTTATCCTAATTCACACAGGAATCCTTAGAGACTGGCAAGAGATTTTACTTTTACCTGCTTTGATGATATTCATGTTTTAAAGGGGGCTGCTAGGAGAAGGCAGAATCTAGTCAAAGGGAAGTATTACTAATGGTGGAATTTGTCTATAGATCACCAAGGAGAAGAGATGTCATTTAGCCTTGATGCAATCTAGGACGCAATGGGGTTTTTTTCAGCAGAGGTGGGGGGTGGTAGTGGCTAATAATGGGGGAAAGTACTGGAAAATAAAGGACTTAAAGTCATCAGGTACCTAGCCTCTCCGCTCACCTTTAAGCCCAATGAGTTCCTATTTTGTTCCTATTTCCCGCAGGCAGCACTATCTGTTGTATCCTTTATAATCAATGGGAACTTCTAGAAAATCAACCACCACCTTGGTCCTGCCTGGGAAAGTAAAATGTTATGTTTTCCATCAATACAAGATGCACAAAGCATTCCAAGCCTGTCCCTGAACTGGCTATGTCATCTTAAAGCGAATTTGCTGCTTCTAGAAACCATGATCCCTATTGGCCCTACAACAAGGCAATTTTCAAATAAGGCAGGTCCTGGCATCTGGAAAGACTAGCTCTTTCCTTTGTTGCCAGGGAAATCATTCCGAAAGGGAAAAAGCCTGGAATCCCAGCCCCCAGCAATCTCCTAAACAATACACATTCTTAAACAAAAAAAAAATTCCAAACAGCAAAACAATAGACAACACAAAAGCCAACACATTGCTGTACATTAGGAAGGCTTTTTTCCCCCAACTGAAGGGATGAAAGGGCATCATAATTTTGTTTTCAAATGTGTTTAAGAACCTGTTATTAAAACAGAATTAAGCCCAAGTCCCAGGGCAGCCGCTCGGAGACCGCAGGGAGATAATCCTGATAATGCGATTAGTGCCTGCCTGAATGGGGCTGGGACCAGGCAAGGAGAAAGCCTGGAAGCTGGAGCTCTACTGAGCCACCCGCGGCTGCCGGGGGCTGAGCACAGATGCCTCCTTCTCCCCACGGTTGTGCAGCGGACCCCTGCGATGGGGGGGGTGTTGGGGGGCTTAGGGAGAAGGTGAGTCATCACACTTACCCACGGCTCCCTCTGTGCCAGGCAGTGTGCTGAACACTTCCCGCCTGTTTTCTCATTTCTATTCAGACATTTAGTATCTAAGTCAGATAGTGTTAGAGCCACACACGCCCATTTTCAGCTGCTAAAAGCATGCGGGTGTTCATAAGTTTCCTGGAATCACACAACCGATGAGCAGGAAAGCTGGGATTCAAACCCAGGTCTGCCAGCGGCCGAGCCCTGCCCTTCGCTGCCACAGTCGAGCTACAATTGGGTGCTTGGGCACTTTAAATGCAGAAGACTCAGATCTGTTGGAAAAGTTGTATTTAATAGCAAGCCCTGCCCCCACCTGCAATCAACCAGTCCGAGAGCTGCAGTCACTGCTTAAATTATGGCCGGCCAGGCAAGGTGGATTCTAACGCTAGAGGTCAGAGATGGTGAATAAAGGATATGAGGATGGGCCTGGTCTCTGGTGATTCCATCCAGAAGGGCCCTTTAACCTTCTCCGCCTGGTTCAGGCGCCCCTGCTCTGTCTGCCGAGGTCCCTGCCCCTCTCATCAATTGAATGTCGTTATGATCGAGAGCAGGGGCCAGCGAACTTTCTGTACAGGTCTAGGTAGGAAACATCTTAGGCTTCGTGGGCCATTCATTGTCGGTGGCAACTATACAACTGTCATTGTAACAGGAAAGCAGTTGTAGACAATACATAAATGAATGGGTTTGGCTGTGTTCCAATAAAACTTTATTTACAAAAACAAGCAGTGGGTCACAGTCTGCCGACCCCTTGAGGGCATGGCTTCAGAAGTCAGAGAGGCCTGAGGGAGAATCGCAGCTTCACCACTACTAGCTGGGTGATCCTGAGGACTATTCTTTACCTTCATTTCTTCATCCATGACGTGGGTCTGTAATCATACCTATCTTTTAGGGTTTTATGAGGTGTCTGTGTGTGCCCTGGGTCAGAAAGGAGAGAAGAGAAGCCTCCCAGGGGAAAGGCCAAGTGCACCAACTTCATTATCCCCACCCCGCAGTGGGCAGGCTTTAGGAGAGGCCCGTTCCCAGCGGACTGGACAGCAGCCGTTTCCTTTGGACTTTGATTGCCCTGTCACTAGTCACCTGTTACGAATTCAAGTCCGGACGAGACGCCTGGGGCATCCGCAGTGGTGGGTCAGCAGGCTGCAGAGGGTCAGTGCGGGTCAGCCTTGGGGAATGGGCAGTCACACGCACGTCTCAGCTCCTGGAGTGTCGTCTTCGGGACCGAACGTTAGAGGAAGAAGGGGTCAGCTTGCGCACAAGGTCCCAGGCACTGTTGGTAGAAGCTCCCCCTCAAAACCACGAGTATTTCAGTTCTTCAGAAGTCTGTGTACATCTCTTTCTGTTTTCCTTGCTGTCTTTACCTCTCCGACTAATACTGATGCCCAGGGTTTGAGAACCGTCAGCACAAACGGTCCCTCCACTGAGGAACAAGACCGGCTTTGTATTCTCAGCAAGGCATTTGGAGCTGCCCATGTGTCCCTGTTTCCAGCCCTGCCCCCCGCAAAATGGGCTTATCCCCAGAGACACCATGCCCAGAGGCCGAGACCAGCCCCCTCCCGCCCACAGCATCTCCCGGAAACACGACAACACAGCATTCCGGTGGACAGGAGAGCTGAGCCAATTAAGCAAACCTCTCTCTCTGTTACCTTTAGCAATCCCCAGGAATGTCCAGTAGCGGCCTTTTAAAAAAAAAAAAAAAAAAAGATCCTTGCACTGGAAATGTGTTCTCACTGTTTACCTTTTCATCCCATGGAATACCTTGGCATCAAAAGAATGACATTTATCTGTTGTGCCGATAGACTGATTGATGAATAAGTTATGCAGTGGTTTTGTTTCCATCAAAATCAATTATTGATTTTACATTTATAAATACATTTATATTTTCTGTTGAGAAGCCCGAGGTCACAGGAGTCAACCCTTGGGTGCTTGCTAGGGTTCAGGCAAGGCAGGGAGAGGCAGAAGAGAGGCAGGATGGTGGCCGGACGGTGGTTTAGGATGCAGATGCTGTGGGCCTGGAATCCAAGCCAGCTCAGTTCACTCAAGGATCTTAGCCTCTGCTGCGTGGCTCCCCTGGTGTGAAAGCAGAAATGATGATGAGCCTTACCTCCCAAGGAGTCAGCCTGAAGAAGCCCGCGTTGAACACACGCTGACCCATTGTCGAGAGCTGAATTCTCATCAACTGTTACCATCTTCTAGTCGTTTCATGAAGACACGGCCATCTCATCTGGGTGAGAAGGAGCTCCTCACTCCCCACCACTGGTCTTCCCTTGGCAATTTGGAGGCAACAGGAAGGAAAAGGTTTGCAGGGAGACCTGGAGATTCAGAATTTGGGGAGTGGCACATAATTAAGATATTATACTAGTGTAGTATCTATACTAGTTAAGAGAGTATATTAGTTTCCTAGGGCTGCAAATTGCCACAAACTGGTGGCTTAAAGCAACATTGCCACAAACTGGTGGCTTAAAGCAACAAAAATATATTCTCTCGTCGTCATGGAGGGTAGAGGGACAAAATCAAGACACCAGCCAGGCCGTGTGCCCTCTGGAGGCTCTAGGGGAGGAGGCTTCCTTACCTCTTCTTTCTCCGGGAGCTTCTGGCATCGTCGCTCCGATCTCCCACAAACATGTTGGCTCGTCTCGTCGCCTCCTCCTCCCCTGCGTCTGTCTGGGTCCTCTTCTCTTCTCACAAGGACACCGTTATTGCATTTAAGGCACACCCTAAATCCAAGAAGAGTTCGTCTCTAGATTCGTCACTACTCAGATCTATGAAGACCCTTTTCTAAATAAGGCTCACATTCTGAGACTCCAGGTAGACTTGAATTTGGGGGCGTGGAGCAGGACACTATTCAACCCCCCTCTGGCGACTACCTACATTCCCAGCCGCGATCCCCACGTGACGGATGAGGATGGGCGAGGCAAGACAAGCCCTTGCTTTCTCCGGAGCTGGAATAGTCAGTCAGCATCCTTGGAGTATTTGGGGTGCAAAGCTTTCCTTGAAGACCTGGCCCTTCCTAAGGGTCTGAATCACCCCGATGAGGAGACTTGAAGGTGAGCTTACGCTGGGGAGCCATTCAGCCGAGGATCCATTTGCCCCCACCTCCCTGAGTGCACGGAAGTTGGGGAGATGACCGTTTTAGCAAGAACATTAGAGGTTTGTGCCCTTCTCTTAAGCGTGCACCTCTACTGATGTGTTCGAGGGTCTGAATTCCTCCACCACACAGGAATGCTGAATGCATTTTGCTTTTCCGGGCAGACTGGCTGTATTTTATCTGAACCGAACACCTGACTTTAACCTCTGGCAGATTTCTCTTCAGGTTGTAATTATTCTGGAACAAGCAGAGAAAATGGGAACCACGGCTGAAAATCTTCAAAATCTTCAAAACACAGCGTTGTCAAGTTGGTCCAGATAATGCTATCTGCAACCTACTTCCCCGTTACATGTGGATGAGGTCTCCAAAAAAAAAAAAAAAAGAAGAAGAAGAAGAAGAAAAGGAAAATAAATGAAAATAGATCTCAGTTTCAGATTAGATGCTGTTCTATACAACTCGAGCGATCCCGATATTCCTTGGAGCCAAACCAGAACAAAACCCTGACTCCCCACACTTAATACCTTCAAATCCATCTCCTTCGTCTTCCTTTTGAAAATAGAAATCCTTTGAGCTCCGGTGCGGGATGGACCCTGACGGGTCGGCAGTCCCATGAGAGGATACGGTGGTAGCTGGGGGAAAAGACCCACTGATTCTGATGTTGCTTAAAAAGGCTAGGATTGTACAGCTCCACAGAGACCTCCCTGAACCTCTAGATAAATTCTTCAGTTAAGAAGAAAAATGGGGGACAATCAGGTCTCCAGGAAACTCGGGAACTCTCTACGTGACTTCCTTTCTTGCAAGTAGAAGAATCTTTAATAAAAACTTCCAGTTGTGTCCCGTTCGCTCTGGGCCAGGGGAACCCCAAGTCCTGCTTCACGGGCTCCTCACACACCCCTGGGGCGTGACGGCCGTCCTCCGTCTTAGCTCCTCAACATGGGAGGGACCCCTTCGCTGAGCGCATTACATACAACATCTTTGCTGTTCGCAGCTTTGGTTCCTAGACTCAGCATTTTAAAGAGAAGAAAGGCAGGTTCTTGCCCTTAAGTTTGTCTGGAGAAATCCTGAGGGGCTCTGTCTGGAAATCTCTGTGTGCATTTGGAGGAAACCCATCGGCTCCCCGGGCTGCTGTGCCCATAGCCCCCAGGGCACCATTTTGCTTCGCTTTGTTGAATCAGCAGGATGGGGGCACTGGAAAGACCCAGGAGCTGATGGCTGTGGGACAGCAAGGTGGCGGGGGACAGCAAGGTGGCGGGGGGCAGCAGGGGGCGGCTACTGCTGTGCCACTGACCTCAGGCTACTCAACATACTCATGGTTAGACCCAGGCCCCCCTCAGCTGAACCAAAACGGCCTCCAGGGAGTCTGGAAGGCCAGCCCTCCTCTGACACGGAGATGGGCTGTCTTGTCTCACCTGGTGCTCCCATACATGTCACACACTCATGATCACGTGCTCACGTGACCCCCACAAGGACCCGTATGAAGCGGCAGGAGGATTTTTGGCCTCACATCTCAGAGGGGGAAGCTGAGGCCTAGATTCTTAGAGCGACCGCCGAAAGTCTCCTTGGCTCCGGTGGAGGACCATTTCTCCGGACTCAAGAGACAGTTGGGGCGCTTTCTGTCCGTTAGAGCATGCCCAGTAAGGAGATGGCCTCCTTCCCGTGTCCCCTCCCTCCCTCCCTCTCTGGCTCTCCGCCCCACCCCTACCCCTGCAGGATGTTGATGCTGCTTTAAAAAAATCTATCAGCAGCTTCTTACCCAGGCCCAGGTAAAGGGAGAGTCTGTCGCAGGAACTCAGACGGCGAATGTGACCCCCCCTTCCCGTGACCTGCATCTTAGGGCCCTTATTATTTAAAAATAAAGATTAGAATGCGTGCACGCCAGTGGCATGAAGCCCGCTGCAGCTCACACGCTTGACATCAATTTGTGACTGTGACTGTTATGTATTTAAAAGGAGTTGGGGTTTGGAATTCTCTCCTCCCAGAGCAGTGCACGGAGTAGAAGCCACGCAGGGACCCTGGAGACCCCCCTCAGACAGAGACCATTTATCACAGACTTGGACAAAGGGGGATTTTCAATGATTTATGTTGTTCGTAAATATCTTTTAACCTAACGTTATCAAGGTGTTTCTTCTATTGCTTGAGAAGGATGGGGCATTGTAAAAACAGTCGGAGAACCCTTCCCGAAGGTGCCCACCCCCGGCCCCTGCCCCTGCCCCAGCTTGGGCAGCTCTCGCTGCCTTCCCCAGGAGGATGGATGGGCTTAGTTAGCATCTTTGGTCTGTTGAGAATCACTCAAGGGTTCTTGATTCTGCAGCTGTTTTGAGCAGACACAGAGGTCAGGCTCAGAACGTAGGCTATCGTGCCCGGCATGTTACGAGCTCTCACAAGTCGGAAGCAGCTGAGGGCTCGGAGCTAGAAGTGCAGATTGACCAGGGAACAGCAGGTGTGAAAGGCAAGGGGAGGAAGAGGATTCGGGGTGAGGGGTGGGCTTGATGACGTCCCAAAAAAGCTCAGGCAGCCCAAAGGCTGCCCTGGAGCACAGACAGCCCACTAAAGGGGTTGTGGCCCGGGCGGCAGTGACAGCCCTGTGGACTGCCTCCTTGCTCCGTCCTTGGCCGGGACCACCCCGAGAAGACCGGGACCTCTGTTTAAACGTTGAGGCTGATTTTCCTCTTGTTTTTGTCTCTTCCCGCTTCTTATTCAGTGGTTCTCAAACAGACACGGTTTGCCCCCGGAGGGCATTTGACAGTGCCTGGAAACATTTTTGGCTGGATGGGTGCTATTAGCATCTAGTGAGCGGAGGTCAGCGATGCTGCTAAGCATCCCGCAAGGAACAAGTCAGTCCCCCCCCCACCCTCCCGACTCCCACACCATGACAAAGACCTACCTGGGGGCAGCTGTCCACAGAGCTAAGGTTGAGACCCCCTGCTCTCATGCACGCCTTGCCCTGAGAACCTGGCCTTCCATATCCAAACCTCTCTTAGCCGAAACTTTCCTTTGTGTGTCTGCTTTGAAGTGGGTTGGTGCAATGAGTATCCATCAGAATCCGACGGGCACTTCCTGGGTATCACCAACTTATTACGGGTTACCAAGAAGTAGACATCTGTCCTCAAGGAGATCACTGCTAACTTGAGGAGGCATTCAGGTTTTCTTAGAAAGAGAACAACCGTAGAAACATGCTATCTTGTGCGGGATGGCAGAGTGGCCCCTAGCTAATGTAGTCTACAGAGTGTTTTATTTGACTAGTGAGTTTTCTTCCTCTTTCTTTTTTTCTTTCCTTTCTTTCTTCTTCTCTTCCTTTTATTTCTTCCTTCTTTTCTTCCTTCCTTCCTTTCCTTTTTTTCTTTCTTCCCTTCCTTCCTTCCCTCCCTCCCTCCCTCCTTCCTTTCTTTTCCCTTCTTTCCTTCTTTCCTTTTGTTCAAATGTCATGAGCAACAACTTAGACTCTAGTATACTACAAGTCCTCTCAAGATATTTCATCTTTATCAGCTCCATATGCACATGCCCAGCCCGGAAGGCAATTGTGTTTATATCCCCCTAGTCGAAGACAGTGATTCTCAAACTCAAGCAAGCCTCAGAATCCCCTGGAAGCCTTGGTAAAATAGGTTGCTGGTCCCCACGCTGGAGTTTCTGCCTCAGTGGGGCTGCGGTTGGGTCTGACAGTTTGCATTTCTAATAGGCATCAAGGTGCTGCTGATGCTGCTGGTCTGGGGACCCTACTTTGAGAACCACTGGTCTGAAGCAATGATTCTCAAGTGTCAGTGTGCATCAGTTGCCTGGGAAGTTGGTCAAAAACTCAGAAGTTGTGATCCCATGCCCCAGGAGTCTGCTTCTGTAGATCCAGGAGGGGTCTGGGCATCCCTACTTTGTAGCAAGCCTTCCAGAGGATTCTGACACATACCAGGTTTGAGACTCACTGCTCTAAGGGTCAAAGGAGTGGTGTAAACTGCTGCTGCCCTGATATTTAATGTGCTTGTGAGTCGCCCCAAGATCTCGTTAAGATACTGATGCCGATTAAGCAGATCTGATCATAGCACCTGAGATTCTGCACATCTAGACCATTCTCAGGCAATGCCCATGCTGCTGGTCCACAGATATCCTTCGAATAGCGAGAGGTGGGGCGCCTGGGTGACTCAGTTGGTTAAGCGTCTGCCTTTGGCTCAGGTCATGATCCCAGGGTCCTGCCATCAAGCCCCCAATCTCATCGGGCTCCCTGATCAGGGGGGAGCCTGCTCCCTCTCCCTCTGCCTGCTGCTCCCCCTGCCTGTGCTCTCTCCATCTCTCTCTCTGTCAAATAAATAAAATCTTAAAAAAAAAAAAAAAATGAATAGCGAGGGGTAGACTATTGGTTCTCAACCATGGTGATTTTACCCCTCAGGGCACATTAGCAATGTCCAGAGACATTTTTAGTTGTCATAGCTGGAAAGGTTTAAAGACTCGTGGTATGTAGTAGGTAGAGGCCAGGAGTGATACCAGACATCCACAAGGCACAGGACACCCCCACAACCAAGAACGATCCAGCCCAGAATGTCAACAGTGTGGACACCGAGAAACCCTGGGTAGACAGAGTCACTGAGAAATTGGCTAACCATCAATAAATGGGCCAGGAAGGGTAGCAAAGACTTCAGGAGGAGGGAGTACTTAAATTGGACCTACTGTCTAATATTAAGCTCTTTTAGGCACAATGAGGTTGCAGTCCTCCTCTACTATCTCCTGTCCCTCTCCTCCCTTTTATTCTTTCTCTGTCGCACCTGCCACAATCTAACATAGTTTTACTTATGTGTATCTTGTTGATAATCTGCTTCCCGTACTAGAATGTAAGATCCAGAAGGACAGAGACTTCTGTTTGTTTGGTTCACTTTGTTATCCGCAGCACCTAGAACAGTGCTGGGCACGTAGTAGGTGCTCAATAAATAGTTATTACATGAATGAGCGGGTATCAAGGTCTTTGGGGAAACAGAAAGGATACAGGTGCCGGGCTGCAGGCTAAGGGAATGGCGAACCATTTATCTCATCCTGTCACTCACTCATTCATAAAATGTATAGTAAAGATTTGCTTTATACCAGTTCCCAGGGTACACATTTGGTTTGTTCACGGTCAGCCTATGAGATACGCCCACCATCTACTGATCTTGCCTTTTGGACATTCAGAGGAGGGCAGTAGAGTTTTCCCCAATGGGAAGAGAACCCGTACTTTTTTGGGAAACATCCTAATTTCATGATGCTCGAGTAGGAATCTCTATGGAACCGAGAAAAAGAAAATAAATGTCTATATCTCCTCTTAATTCACTGCCTTTCTTCTCTTTTTTCTTTTTCAACCTCATTTCCATCCAGAAAGTTCTTACCCTGTATTTTCTGAAAATTGGAAAATCAGACCCTTAATCTGTGTGTCTGCGATCGCCAGGGAGCTGGCCAGGGAGCACGGATTCAAAGCAGCTCTTTTCAGAACATCCCATTTTCCCATTAGCGCGAGTCTCCGAGCACCTCTGTGTTCCTCTCTTCAGAGAGGAGACTATTACAAAAACACTTTCTAATTATTGTTGGCCCTTTATTACTTTAGAGCCTAGAAATGAACATCCTTGCCTGAGAATTTGTCCTTTTTCTCTCCGGGGAGACGTGTCATCCCCACAGGCTTATTGATAGAGTTGGAGCTGGCAGAATTTGCCTAACGAATGTGACGTCAAAGGGGTCAGGACCACAATGGGAAGGACAGCTCTGAGTTCATTTGCATTCCGTCCGCTGGTTGTGGAACAAAAGCCCACCCCATGCCACAGCTTTCACTTCATGGTTCACTTATTTTGACTCATTTCCTCCAAAATGAGTAGTAGATTAAGAAGAAGAAGGAAAAGAAAACGTCACGTTTTCTCTCCCATGTCCTCTGCCCGATATTCTCAGCTGGGCTGTAATGCGGAGTCGTCCCTGTTGCCGCAAGAGGAGGAGGAGCCTGTGAACGGGCTGTTGGCCCGAGCCCTCCCTTTTCGACAGGTCAGTTCCATACCTGTCTGGCTCTTTTCTTGAAGAGCTCCCAGGCAAAGGATCTTTGGAAGCTCATTTGTCTTAAGTCCTACCCAAAGAATCGCTTCTCCCTTCTCTGTCTGCATCAGCCTATCACCTGTATCCAGGTGCGCTGGTGCAGACAACAGAATTTGCTCTCCGGCCACGTTAAGCAGACAGAGGCAATCGAGGGGGCTCACGGAGGCTCCGGGAGCTCAGGCAGCCAGGCTCGAGGCCGCCGCAGGGCAGGCTCATTGTCCCAGAATTGCTTTGTGGGGATGCCCAGGCAGCCTCCTCTGGCCACAGACCAGGTGCAGCCCTGAGGCTGGGCACCAAGTGTCGCCTCTAAGCTGTGGTCGTGGCCATCTCCACAAACTGGATGTAGTGGCCGTGCCCTTGCCTGAGATCTGCCTGCCCCGTCCCCGTTTCTCCCAGCCACGGGCTTGAGTCCGGCTGTGGCGTAATCTGATCATGGGGGCCCAGGTCACACGCAAAGGAGGTGGAGAAAGAAGACTTCTCGCTTCAAATTTGAAAAGATGTGGGCTCCTAGGTAGGGAGCTTTCAAAATAGAGAAAAAGTGTTCACAGTGGAGGGTGACCCAAAGGAATGACAGGTGCCTAATAGCCTATGCAAGGTCTTACCTTATTATTATTATTATTATTATTATTATTGCATCACTGTGAGCTTAAGTTTTCAGGCTGTAAGAGAGGGGGACCCGTCAAAGGATCTTCCCTGTCCCTCACTTCCCATCAGAGGCAGCAGTAAGCTAAGTGACCGTTTCCAGTCCTTGGCTGAAGACGGATTCTGCAGGGGGCTGGCAGCCCCCAGACAGACACAGAGCTGTGCCTGCCACCCTCAGAAAAGCTCCTCGGACACCCCGGGGGATGGTTTCAGACTGGCCAGGTGCTCCTTCCCAGAAGCCCCAATCACAAGCTCGCGATGATTGGATTATTTTGATACAGGAACTAACGATGCGTTGAACAAAGGCAGGCCTGGCAGGAAAGCAGTTTGTTTAAAGAATACACCGAAACCCAGGCCAGTGGGGAGGCAGAGTCTTTCCAGATTATGAGGCCCGGCCCCCACGTATCAGCGTGGGAGAGGCAGCTGGAGAAGGGAGGCACGCAGGACACGATGTCTCCACTGCTCATCCTACTGCCTAGGGGATGTGGGCCGAGGAAACGACGGCAAAGAAGGTCCAGAGTGTCTGCAAGTAAAACTTGCCAGGAATCGGTGCAAATCAACATCTTCATACCAAATCTTTCCTGAGTTTTTGGGGGCAGGCTCTCTCCTCCGCATCTCCTCCTTGAGCTTCCTCTTGCCACACTGAGGAGCCCTCACACCTTCAGTATTCAGAATCTTAAAAGGGCCCTTATGGGTCATGGAGTCCGGAGTCAGTAAAGTGGGGTCCTCAGTCCTCTTGGATCTAATTCACTGCTGCACCTTGATTAGAATGCAGATGGCCTGGCCCCATCCCCAGACCTACTGAATCCCACTCTGGCCTGAGGCCCATGGTTGTGAGTTTCAACCAGCTTCTCAGGGCCCCCTGGTGCACACGGAAATTCTAGGACCATCTATCTCATCTGCCGTCCTTATCCTTGGATGGGGAAACAGAGCCCAAGGGACAAGCAGAAACTTGTTCAGAGGTAGACAGGTGGTCGGGGCACCTGGGGGGAGCTCCGTCGGTTAAGCATCTGACTCCTGATTTCAGCTCAGGTCATGATCTCAGGGTTGTGAGATCGAGCCCCACGTTGGGCTCTGTGCTCAGCAGAGTTTGCTTGAGATTCTCTCCTCCCTCTGCCCCTGCCCCAGCACGATCTCTCTCTCAAATAAATAAATCTTAGCGGGGAGAAAAGGTAGACAGGTGGTCACCAGCCGAGCTGAGCCTCGAGTTCCCCAGTTCACATCTCCAGTCCTATGTCACTGTCTTCTCCGGCAGATCTTCTGTGTATCTACATTCGGAGGTATTGAGGGGAACGGTAGAACTGGACGGGAACCCTGTTGGAGGCCAAGGAGATCGTCCTTGGAAAGCTGTATTCTCTTAAATGCAGCTGTGGTCGCCACGGGACCGAGTCAGCTGTGCGAGGATATGATACATTTAGTGGACTCATGGCCAAAAGCTAAGGCTCGCCCTGGACTTGGGAGGGAAGGGGTGCCAGGGTGCCAGGCGTACACCCCTCCTTTCCCTTGATAGTCTTCACCCCTGGAGGTAGATGTCCCCTTTACTCACACAGCCCCGGGCCTTGGTGCTCCCCGCAGGGGAGCTGGGCAGCTCGAAGCTTGAACAGAGGACTGAGGCTGAATGTCTCGTCCATTGCTCCGTGGCCGACTCTGGGATGATGCTGGCCGTGTTTCTGTGGCAGTGTGAGTGGGCCCTTAGCTGGAGCCAGACGGAAGTTTGGTTTGAAAACAAAATCAGTGGGGAAATCACTTTGCCTGCAGGTGTTCTCAATGAGATTTTCTCATCGAGGCGTCCACGTTCCCTCCCTTCCAGGTGCCCTGTACCAGCCCTGGGCTCAGTCCCGCGGTGTCAGTTTTTTGGACCGAGCGACTTGATTCCACTGTTTCATGTACCCGTTAGGACAGCTGGAGTGTCCCTCCTCTGGGGATGCCGCAGCTGCCAGGAGCCAAGGCCGCAGCCCATCGTGGGCCGTTCACTCTGCAAGACCGGTCTGCCCCTGACCTGCCATTGGAGGGGCAGCTGTCACACGAGTCCCATCCTCAGAGGGAGTCGCAGATGCTCAGCAGCACAAGGGGCCCTCGGGGTGACCCCTGGACATGTGGCAGGAGATGACTAGAGAGGTGGTGGGTGGCCATATGGTCTTTGGGGGGGTGGGATGTTCCCCATAAACCCTCCCCTCCTGCTTCAGCCACTCTTCCCTGCAGCACGGGCCCTTCCACTTTGGGCCTCTTGTGCCTGGATCCCCAACGCCTGGGGCAGCGCGGGGCACCTGGTCCAGCGGGGCAGCCCGACTCTGCCCCCCGCACCCTTGTTTCCGTCCTTTCTCATTGTCTTTATTTTCTCCTACCTCTTCTCTGTCTCCATCATGAGAATTTGAATGACATAGACGCACCCTGTTTTCTTCTGACTTTGTCCTCTGATGCTTCCAGGCCCGGCACACGGCAGGCGCAGAGTAAATACTTGGGTGAATGAGTGTCGAGTAAACGTACATGCTCAGTAATTGTTCATTGCCCGTGAACATGGAACTTTCCGCAAGTAGCCAGAGTCCTTCGCAGAGGAATTTCTGGCCCTGTCTGCGATAGGAGACCGCTCCCTTCTTGCCTCGGGGATTATTTCCATCTTTTTTCTCTGATGGCGGCTGGCTTTCCTGTTGGCCTCTGCCAGGTGTGTGGTCAGCCCCTCCGGGTCTGAGCACAGGAGAGCCAAAAAGGGGCAAAGAAGACAGAGGAGGCCAAGGAGAATCTGACGGGACGTGTCGGGAATGGCGGAGGGAGGGTGACTGGCCCACCCAACCTGAGAATCTCCAGGCAAAGCCCCGAGCATGAGACTGGATTTTTCCTGGGTTTTCTAGTTAGTGAGAATGAGCTGTCTTCCCTTCTTAGAACCTGGCGCCAGGCCACTTGGAATCAGCCGTTGACTACCCTGCTGGGGTTATGAAGCAAGATGATCTTTAATTATGTTCATTCCTCTGCCCACAAGGCCAAGCTGAAATGATCTTAATATGCTGTAGGATTCCTTCGATGAACACAAAGCACCTGTCCTTCTTGTCTCGCTCTGCGACATTGATTGAGCATGGTCGAGAGGATTGACCTTGATCCCTAGCAAGTGTGCAGTCAGCTCAGTGACCTTCAAGAGGTCACTTCCCTTCCCTGAGCCTTTGTTCGCATCTCTGTAATGGACGAGATGATACCTGTTCTGTCATCCTATAGGGAAGGTTGTGAGGGTCAAGGGAAATAATGGATGGGAATAAGAAGGTAGAGACAACCCAAATGTCCATCCGTTGGTTAATGGAAAAAAGTGATATAGCCCTACAATGGAATATTATCTGGCAATAAAAAGGAACAAGACAGGCTATGACATGGATGGACCTTGAAAATATTGTGCTAAGTGAAAAAAGCCAGACACAAAAGGCTATATATTGTGAGTCCATTCTTAAAAAATACCCGGCAGAGGCAAATCCGTAGAGACGGAGAGCAGATTGGTGGTTGCCAGGGGCTGGAGGGAGGGAAGGATGTGGACTGACTGCTAATAGGTCTGGGGTTTCTTTGGGGGGCTGATGAAAATTAGGTAGTGCCCATGGTTGCACAACTTTGTGAATATACTGAAGACCACTGAATACATACCTTAAAGGAGTGAATTTTTTGCTATGAGTTAGATCTCAATAATAAAATAAACAAGCACATACTTACAATGTATGAGGAGATGGCTGAGGAAGCTGTCAGGATGTATACAGCTGGAGTGTTCTCATCATTGACTGCATCATCTTCACACGTCAACCTTTATTTAGTGCCTACTGTGTGCCTGGTACCATGTCAGGAGCTTTGCATGTCTTGCTTTCCATAATGGACCTTACCATCTTTGTTTTGTAAAGAAGGCTGAGAATCTGAGAACTTAAGTCATAGGAGCAAGGTCACAGGGCTGCTGAGAGGCCAGACTGGGACCCAGATTGCCTGACCCCAAGACCTAGACCCTTTCCTCAACCGTATGCTCCTATCTCTTGGGTTCAGGGCTTCTGGGTGTAATCAAATGTCTTATTTTTTTGAGACTTGGCCACTGTTAAAATAGTTCTTGGAAGTTAAAGGGTGATACCCAAGACTCCCATTGGCGAGGCAGATGTATCTCCATGGTCAATGTAAGTGCAACTTGCAAGCTGCTGAAATCAATTGGCTCATGAATTGCTCACCCACGAGACCATCAGCCAGTCTCTCTGGCTTGTGGGGTTAGGAGTGGAATCCAAGAACTCCAAGAGTTGACGACAGGCTCTGAGATGCCTCAGGGACCCATTCTCAGGCCTTGGTGATGACAGGCACCCACCACTCCAAAGCCTAGGGAAGCTGCTTCAGGGTTCCCTCCAGGGAGGGCTGAGATTCAGCTTTGCAACTAGGCCATATGTGAGGAAGCCTTTTGCAAGAATCATTGATGGGGATCCCATGAGCCAGCTCCCATGTGTGAAGGGGGACCAGGACGTGACCTGCCAAGTGCAAAATAGTTTGCACCAGTATATCTAAAAGCTACTAGTGGAGACAGGAAAATACATATATGTATATACGTGTTGAATAATTTGGGTGGGCTCTGGGCTGTCCGGGTGCTTCCTGGTTGTCCAGTTTGTGACCCTGGGGGAATTCAGGCCAGGGGAAATACTGACTCCCTTCCTTAGGGTTCGATGAAGGAGCTGGTTGGGGCTGTGGGCTCTGGATTGGCTGGTATGAGTGTCTAGGGCAGGCCTGCAGGTGTTTGCTGTCTAGAGGAATATGCTAACCCTGGGGGGGTTAAGATAAGAAACCCGAGGCCTAGGAACTTGCCCCGGTTTCCTTAGCTAGTCGGAGAGGAGTTGGGATTTGAACCCAGGCAGTCAAGCCCTGCAGTCTGCACTTCTAGGGACCTCGTTTGTGGCCTCTGCATAAGAAAGGACTTGGTCTAGTGTTACCCAGCCCACTTGAGAAGTGACTTGTGCTCTGTGAGCTGAGGTCTGGGTGGCACCGCCTGCTTCCTTCCAGGGCTCAGGATGCAAGGAGAAGGGGCTGTGGGAAGGCATTCCTGCCTCGGGACCAACATGGCGGGAGGGAGTGGACTGGCTGAGAGCCTCCTCACCCGCCCGTGGGTATCTGAAGCCTGTAGATGCCAGGCTCCCACTGTAGTCCTGGTCAGCCAACAGCTCTGGGGGATGCTATTCTTTTTTTTTTTAAGATTTTATTTATTTGATAGAGATCACAAGTAGGCAGAGAGGCAGGCAGAGAGAGAGGAGGAAGCAGGCTCCCTGCTGAGCAGAGAGCCCGATGCGGGGCTCGATCCCAGGACCCTGAGATTGTAACCTGAGCCAAAGGCAGAGGCTTTAACCCACTGAGCCACCCAGGCGCCCCTGGGGGGTGCTATTCTTGATAAGCTCCCTGTGTAACTCTTTGTAAAATTTCCTTTCTTAAAAATTGTGAGGTAAGTGGCGCCTGGGTGGCTCAGTCGGTTAAGCATCTGCCTTTAGCTCAGGTCATGATCCCAGAGTCCTGGGATTGAGCCCCACATCAGGCTCCCTGCTCAGCGGGGAATCTGCTTCTCCCTCTCCCTCGTGCTTGTGCTATCTATCAAATAAATAAAATCTTTTAAAAAATTGTGAGGTAGCTCACACGCAGTGAAGGGCACAGATCTTAGGTGTACAGTTTGATGAATTTTGACAAGCACGCACGCTCGTGTCATCCATACATCTATAGAGATAGCAAATATTCCTGTCACCCTGGAAAATTCCTTTGTGTCCCTTCCCCATCCTGCCCTCTCTCCTGCCCCCCATCAAACCACTGTTCTATCAGTATAGATAAGTTTTGTCATTCATTGAAATGGGTCCCACAATACGTACGCTTTTATATCTGGCTGCCTTCACTCAGAAAAATATCCTTGAGATTCATCCCAGTTGTTGTGTGTTCCACTATTCATTCATTTTATGACTGAGGATTACTAAATTGTACAGATATACCACAATTAGTTTATCTGTTCTATTGATGGACATTTGGATTGTTTCCAGTCTTAGACCACTGTCAGAAGAGCTACTGTGGACATCTGTATGCAAGTCTTTTATAGAATTCTGTTTCCATTTCTCCCGGGTAAATATGTAGGGCTGGGATGGCTGGGTTTGCCCCTGGCTGACTCATTACAGCATTGACATTGTAGAAACTCTGGACTGACCACCTCATGACTATGATCCCTTTCAGCTCCCTACCCGAGACTCTGTTTCAGCTCCAAGGTGGTGCTAGTAATGGTTACATTGTTTTCATTGTGGTAAAATATACATAGCATGAAATTTACCATTTTAACCATTCTTAAGGTACAGTTCCGTGGCATGAGGTACATTCACATGGTTGTGTAACCATCACCGCCACCCATCTCCAGAACTCTTTTCATTCTTGCAAAACTGAAACTCTGTCCCCATCAAACGCCAACTCCCCATTCCCCTCCTCCAGCCCCTAGTAAACACCATTCTACTCTCTGTTTCTATGAGTGTGACGGCTCTAAGTACTTTGTATTAGTGGAATCTTACAGTATCTACCCTTTCTGGGGATGGCTTTTGTCACTTAGTACAATGTCTTCAAGGCCCATCCACGCCGTAGTATGTGTCAGAATATCCTTCATTTTTAAAGCTGAATAATATTCTATTGTGTGTATAGACCACATCTTGTTCTTATATTTTTTTAATGGAGAAAAAAAAATCCATTCAATAATAAGAGTTTTAAAAAGAACATATAATGACCCGACCCAGAAACTCTATACATTCTTCTCTTACTCATCCAGGAAATGTTTGGATATGTCTGTGTTCATGATATCCTAGATTCAGGAGATCTCAAAAAGCAGATAAGTCAACACAAGGTAGATTTCCCTGTTGTTCTTCCTATAAAAAACGGCAGGGATCACAAGTGTCAGCAGCTCACCTGCCACCAATCAGCACCTACTCTCTCTCATTTGAACTGGTTTCCCAGTGAGTCCATTAAAATCCCCGTTCCACTTCTTTTTCCAGAACTGTTCATACCAGAGTCTAAAAGCAGATCTCTTTGTTTATATTTCCCTTGGCTGTTTTAAAACCCTATTTGTCATATCTGACATCCTGCAAGTTTCCTATCAGATCTGAGAGGAAGTGCCCGCTGAATGCGTGATGGGATGGGAAATGCGAGCTGAAAGCCGTATTGACTCGGACCACAGCACCCTCGTGGTGCTGGGAGCTGCCAGGTGTCTCCGTGGTGGGAATGAACCTGAGAGCCACGGGTGGAGTTTAATTGCCTGGGCACTGAGCTGCTCCAGGAGTGCAAAGAAACAGTAAAGGGTGCAATTAAAACTCTGTCACCCACATTAGACAGTCGTGGTCTGTCCCGAAGAAGATGTGTAGGTCAAACACACAAACTGTATTCATGGGATATTAATGCAGAGATATGGTTTAAAGACTTCATATCTGTTCTTCGCTGGGGGTGCCCCTCGGCTGCTAGACCTCAGTGCAAGTTACCTTTAGACTTTTCTGGACCCTCCAAGGGGCACTGAGCACTCTGTCCATTCAACCTTCAGTTTCCCAAATATTACCAGGACGCAGTGTTGACATGCACAACATATTCCCTAACATTTGTTAAATAAATGGAGGAAGAATGAATACCACTTATTCATTAGCTGTTTATTAACCTCACCAGACTATTAGCTCCTTCATAGTAGGGATTGTCTTATCTTCCCTCAGCTCCAGCTTATCGTCTGGCACATAGTAGGTACTCAGGCAAGGCTCCCAGGCTGATTGAGAAATATAACACACATCCTGTTGTATCCTAGTTATTGCTGTGGGTGTGCGTGTCACCTCCTATCCTTGCATCTTCTGCATTGCTAAGGCAGTTATTATTTATTGTTGTTCATCATTCTTCGGATCCCCGACCCCTGGCATCTAGCAGATGTCTGGCACATAGTAGGAGGTCCATAAGGCACATAGTAATTATTGAGTAACATTTAAGTAGCAATTTCATTTTTCTTACTCACTGGAGCATTTGTATTTCTTCTGAAATACAGTAAACGTTGTATTCTGTCTGATGTCTTGGCTATCCCACTTCACTCTAGAATAGAATCAGTGAATCTCTCTTGGGCCTCATCTAAGCAGGTTTCATTACTTAGGTCCCAAGCTAGGCTCTGACCCCACATTAGGCACCAGTGAACTTCTCCTATCATCTTTGCAAGAGTCGATGTGTTTCTTTTTTTGTTGAGCTTTTAAATGACATTGTAGACACAGGAAAACCAACCCCAGGGTGGTGGCTTTGCGGGTTGGCCTCTTAGAATCAATCTTGGGGTTGTGGGTGGAGAATTAATTGTTAAGGTTGGGCAGACTGAGTTGGATCCCAACTCTGTCACTTACCAGCTCTTGGACCTCAGAGGCAAGCTGTTCCAGCCCTGGGTGACAGTTTTCCCGTCTGCCAAATGGGGATACATTGTGTCCACTAAAACTCAGTTGGCTTACAACAACCCAGATTTATTCTCTTATAGTTCTGGAGGCCAGAAGTCCAAAATGAATCTGATGGGGCTAAAATCATGGTGTCAGCAGAGCTGATTCCTTCTAGAGGCTCCGGGGGAGAATCTCTTTCCTTCTCTTTTCCAGCTTCCAGAGGATGTCTCTATGCCTTGGCTCATGGCCCCTTCCTTCATCTTCAAAGCCAGCGGTAGCATCTTCCTTTTCCAGCTCTGCTTCTCATGGCTTCTGTTGTCACATGGCCTTCTTCTCACTCTGACTTTCCTTCCTCCCTCTTATAGGGACTCTTGCAATGACATCAGGCCCATCCAAATCATCCAGGATAATCTTCCCACTTCAAGATCTTTAATTTAATCATATCTGCAGAGTCCCTCTTACTGTGTGAAGTAACATATGCATAGGTTCCAGGGATTAGGATGAGGGCATTTTTGGGAGGTTGGAATTGTACGTATGTATGGTGACCTTCAAGTAAGTAAAGTGCCATATTGACCTGTGTTCTCCATTCCCCGGGTAGAACTTAACATCGAATACCATCTTAGTTTGGGTTCCTCCAAAAGCAAATGGAATCAAGGATCCAAGAGCATATAGTTTATCTAAGAGGTAAAGGAAACATTGAGCTTCCAAGCCAGTTACCACCGTGGCAGACTAGAGCTTAATCCCACTGGAGACACTCAGGGAGCCCAGGCAGAACTTGCCTCAGAGTTATCCAGCCTTACAGGTGAGGGAGCTGGGGTATTTATCCACCAATTCCCATCAGTTATTGGCATGAGGATTCCCCTAGTTTTGTGGCACCCCTGACCGCTGCTGTACAGGTGGCTAAGTGAGCTCGAGCAGTAAGAGAAGGCAAAGAAATGAAGGCATTGGCAGTTGAAAGTCAGGCCAATGTGCCCATATGCTAAAGGCAAGGGTGTATGGGCAGAGTACCTGGCAGTGTCTTCCACAGAGATCCAGGGCCTTTTGAATGCTCGAGGTCAGCAGTCTACCCATCACCATGCCTGGGCACCTCTGCTCCAAGCAGTCAGGTCATTCACTTGCTAAGAGTCCCTTGCATTTGTCCCCAAACCTGTATGCTGGCTGTACCATCATTTAATGAAACTAAGGTGAATGTTATACATAGTTAATTAATGACACTAAGATGAAAATTTGATAGGAGTAAATTTGATCTTATTTTTATTTTTTTAATGAGGAAAGGACAGTTTCTTTTATTTTTTTCCCCAAATACTTTTATTTAAATAACACTACATACAAAGTTCTGATATCTAAGATCTATAAAGAGCTCCTCAAACTCAACACTCAAAACACAGATAATCACGTCAAAAAATGGGCAGAAGACATGAACAGACACTTCTCCAAAGAAGACATACAAATGGCTAACAGACACATGAAAAAATGTTCATCATTATTAGCCATCAGGGAGATTCAAATCAAAACCACACTGAGATCCACCTCACACCAGTTAGAATGACCAAAATCAACAAGACAGTAAACAACAAATGTTGGAGAGGATGTGGAGAAAGGGGAACCCTCTTCCACTGTTGGTGGGAATGCAAGTTGGTGCAGCCACTTTAGAAAACAGTGTGGAGATTCTTGAAGAAATTAAAAGTAGAGCTACCCTATGATCCTGCAATTGCACTACTGGGTATTTACCCCAAAGATGCAGATGCAATAC
>CM052900.1:157035459-157086211 GCA_028534135.1 Potos flavus | reverse complement strand
AAAAACATGGAGGACATTGTGAGAGGGAAGGGAGGGGTGAATTGGAGGAAATTGGAGGGATGATGAACCATAAGAGACTGAGAACTCTGAGCAACAGACTGAGGGTTTTGGAGGGGTGGGGGTGGGGGGTTGGGCAAGCCTGGCGGTACATGAACAATGAATCTTGTAAATTTGATTTTAAAAAATGCTGCTCAATTAGATATGTCATAACGGATGTGGAAGATGATGGCAGGGGAGGAAGAACCACAAAATTCCAGAAAGGGTAGTTGTTTCTCCTTTGAAAGAAACTCAAGCTGGAAGTCACAGATGATGAATTGTGGGTATGGTTTGTGAGTGTGTATTCAATTTTCATGATATCATGAGCCATTGTATTGAATATAGGTGAAGAAACCCAAAGCAGTTAAGTAAATTCCCCAAGACTCTGCAGTTAGTAAGCGGCAGAACTTGAATGAGAGTGTCTCCCTCTTGGTCCTGCACTAACTCCCATCAACCCCAGTCTGCCACTCTTGGAAGCCAGGCCAGGATGTCAAAGCACACCCACTCCAGTCTGCCCAACTTCCAGGAGCTGACACCATCCCATGTTGCTGGAAGGGACTCTAGGCAAATATATCTAGTTCTTCTCCCCAGTCTGGGAGCTTCTTTCATGGAAAAAGGGAAATGATATCTTTATCCAACCTTTTCTTTCTCACTTCTTTGGGCATGAATGAACTACCACTTCTTAGAGACCGTGGGAACACCTGAAAAATCATAGCAAGGTCAGCCCAGCCCTTTACCATCCAGCAGAGATGACCCAACAGAAATTCTGAGCAGTCTCTCTCTGCTTTGCCCGATATCAGAGCATAGAGGGAGGCCCAGAGGAAAGGCGGCGGTACTGGCTTGGCCCTCAGGGACCTCCAGGTGTGGGGTTTTCACAGCAACAGGAATCAGACACCAGTGAAGAACCTCACACTGGAGGATCCAGGGCCCGAGGCTTCCACATTGGTCCCGGGTGCCTGAGACTAGGCTCTAATGAATTCTGTTTCCACTGGAGCAGATCTTATTAACCAAGCTGTTAACATCCCTTAAGAGTATTTTAAGAGTGTCTTCTTCCATTTTATATGGAGCTCCCCGCAGAGGTGGCTAGGAGAAAGAGCTCACCCCAAGAGTACTAGTTGGATGAGCGGTGTCTGGAGACCCATCAGTAGACTAATGTGGGAATGGCTGGCATGCAGTTCTCAGAAGACAGTTCTTGCTCCCTTCTCAACAGAAGATTGGTCAACTTACACTGCGCTTACCAGCATCGAAAGTAGCCCTCCTTATTTTTACTGGGGTTTTATTTGCTTGTCTTGAAAGGACATCTCAATCAGCAAGTTGGCTGGTATGTAATTCCTTTAGTATCAAAACGGCAGCCTTTTATGAAGCTGAGTTGAAGAGGGCGTGTTGGGTTCACATGTATCGTGGGCCTGCGGTGCTCGGGCATGAGGCCACTGCCGCATAAAACTCAGGCAGAACCCTTTACTGGACAAGAGAGGCGAGTCAGCAGGTTAAGTGCCACGAGGGAGGTAGATACAGAGCAATATAGGGGCCTAGAGGGTGGACAGCTTCTCCAGCTCAGTGAGTAGGGTTCAGGCCGATGAACACGGCCCGGGAGGAGGGGCTGCCTGAGCTGAGTTGGGAAGGGTGAGTATGGATTAGCCAAGGAGAAAAGGTGAAACGGATGCTGCAGGCGGCCTGAGCCCAAGCAAAAGGCGAGACAGAAAATGGCGCCTTAGAAGAGCTTCAGGAAGTTTGCTGAGGCCAGGATGCAGGAGACAAGCAGGGGAGAGCGGTCTGCAGATGGAGACAAAGTCCCACCACTGGGGCCTCTGGATCTTGCCGAGGGGCTGGGATTCCACCCGGAAGGCTAGTTGTACCTGCCTTGTCTGTCAGGGAACTTCCCTGCACGGAGGAGGCAGGAGCCCTGGGTGATTTATCTGTGTAATAATGAGTCGTATTTTAAGAGTGTTCTATGCATTTTCATGGGGCTTAAGTTGATAGGCAAATTCTGCTCTTCAGTTTTAATTATGCAAACCCAAGAGGCAAGAATTATTCTCTTCATTTCCAGCATGAAGACCAAAGTGTGCGCGCTGGCCCCTTGCCAGTTACTTGTGCCGGAGTCCTGCAGGGCTCCCGCAGCGGGGACTGGGGGTGGGGGTCGGGGGGTCGCCAGGGACTTGACCTCCCGCCACTGGTGTTGGATTAGGCCAGCCCCAGTCCGGCGCTACCCACACCCACAACCTGCACACGTCTCTTCTCCTGCGATCCTTTGCTGTTACTGTCCCTCCTTTCACCCGTTTTCATACCGCGCCCCTGGCACCCAAGAGACAGGCTCGGAGACATGCTGCCCATTTGCCAAGTCGTGTTCTGGCCAGTTGGGCACAGGAGGAGAAGAAGCCCCACACCCTGTGCGCTGGGGCTCATTCTAGCTGCATGACGCTGGGCCGCTGGGCGCTTTCCCTCCCCGGCCTGGTCCCTCCTTTATTAAAAGGAAGTGTCAAATAAGATGGACTCTCGGGTCCTTTCGGAAGCTGCGTCTGTCCTCTTCGCCGCTGTGTCCCTCAGTGCCGGGCACCGAACAGCTGCCCCGTTTGGAACTGTCGAAGGGACGCGGGAACACCCATCACGTGCCAGGCAGCGGGTGTCCCTGGGCGGACCCCAGGGGGAATAGAACGTTCAAACATCTAGTGGTTAAAATCGATGTGGAAGCCAATAAGTACAATATGGCATGAGCAAGTAGAAAATCGTGTGGCAGCAGGGCTGGTTGCTCCGTGCAATGCTTTGATTTCATGTGGAGGAATCTTTGCGAAAGAAGGAAGTGCAACTGATTGCCCACAGTTGTACGCATGCACGTGAGGGGGAGAGGTGGGGAAGGACCCTCACCAAGGGCTCGGGCCGTTCTGGAGTTCATCTCCTCTCAATTCATGGATGCTGTTCCTTGTTCTTCTGTATGCAGAGCGGCACAAGCCATGCACGGGTGTCGTTTCACAACCGAGATTATGAATTTGGACAAGATGATTGTTTTCGTTAAAAAGAAAGGCAAGAGTTTATAGGTGAAACCGCCCTGAGTTTTGTGTAGCAGAGTTTGTGAAACTTACAAACAGAGACCTACTCAGAACCTGGTCTGGCAAGTGTCCCACATCCAAATGATGGCCACCGAAAGGAATGACATCCCCGCCCCCCGCCCACTTCTGATGGTACAGCAGGCCTCTTCCGTGAGCTGGCCTGCGGGCTGAGGTTTGGGGCCGCGCTGCTGGAGGTGGTGACTGCGTGGAAACGCTTTGCAGCCCGACCAGTGTTTGCCACGGGAGTGTCTGCGTGTGAGGCTGCCAGGGAGTTTAGACAGTTGATAAGTCAAATGCCAGAGGGCAGCTCAGTCTGGATGCCTCCTCAGCAGGACCCCGGTGGCCCTCCTAGAAGAACCAGGAGTTGTCTCCCAGTGAAAACCTAAAGTGCCCACAAAGGAAAAGGAACGGGTGCAGGGCCCTCCCCGCAGCCTGGAGCCTGGAGCTCGCCTCAGCAGATGGCAAGGAGCTGCGGATCCAGAAGAGCCCAGTCCTTCGGGACCCGTCAAACCCCGGCAGGGATGTGCCGAAGCTTTGGTTCATGCGGTTCAGGTTGTTCCAGGGGCAGAGGACCTGGGGAGACCCCCAGACGGCAGGGGACCCATCAACACTGGCTAGTGCAGAACAAAGGCTGCATGCAAAGCCGGGCACGTGTGTCACTGAGCAAAAGAACATTATTTCATGGGGTTATTCTCCTTAAACGGAGTGAAACGGGCATCCAAGGGCCTGTGGGGCTTCCAGCTTCTCTGGGAAACCGACTCACTGGATGGGGAAGGTTTCCCCTTCCGAGCTGCCCACGTGTTGACAAAGTGTGTTTTCAGCATTGGATGGGATTCCACAGAGACCCTGCTCTCTGGCAGCAGAAACCTCCCTTTCGGGCCAAAGCATCCTGCTGCATTGACACCGTCACTTTCTACCGTCGGATAAATGGCTACCCTCTATGAACAAATGAAGATTGGCTGCACATTTCATCCAGGAAGCTTGTCACACTCGGCAGTTGCGGCCCTGGTCATGAATTATGCATCTGTGGGCCTGCTAGGGTTTTCTCCTTGTCTTCTCTTTCTCGAGTGCTTGCAATATCCAAGGCCCTATAAACATATACTCCACGCAGTCCCACATGACAGTGAACCTGAGATAGCCGTCTGATGTTTGTACCTGGACTTAAGGAGGCCACAGAGCCGAAGTAGATGTCGGGGAAAGAAAGGATACACCACATTTATGTACTCATGCTGGAGACCGAGCTGGGAATTCTGCAAGGCCAGCCTGAAATGGACCGTCATGACAAGCCCCCTCCTGGTCCCCAGAGTCATCTGTGGCTTGGCTGACTGACTGGAGGTGACAGCAGCCCCCGGCCAGAGATGTCAAAGGGTTTCCTTCATGCTCTTTCTCCTTTTCCAGTTCTTTTAAATCAAGGAGAGGAAGGTCACGCTCTGGTTTTGGCCCAAGTCATCCTCCAGAAAGGAATACTGCTTCTAAAACTAACCCAAAGCCCTTTCTTAGCAGGACAGGATTCTTTTATTGAGACTACAATTGCACACCAGCCATAAAAGTGCTTAATAACTTTGCCTTAGATAGGCCTCTAATATCCATAATTCATTCAAGAAGGCAGACTCCAGAGGCCACACGGCGGTTTATCTTATTTTTGTATAATTACACTCCCCCCCAGCACACACAGGGCGTACATGGTGATTTACAGAGATGTTGGGATACCTGGTTATTATTCCTCACTCCTGATCTATTATTCTTCTTCTTAATTTTGCAGAGTCATTTGCCAGATAAGGCCATTTAGAAAACAAATGCATATTTTAATAGCTAATATTGAATTTACATTTATATCTCAGGTGTGTAGGGATAATGATGTGGCAATTAAAGCAAATATATAATTTTTAGTCATGACTAGGGATTACTGTGCTGACGGAATAGGAGCTGACTTAGATATTTAACTGAATGTTAAATTTTTTAGAGCTTTGGGAATTTTTGGCTTTTGACGGATAGCTCAGTACTTCCAAATTTTAGGTGGGGGAAAAAAGGAAGCCCTGATTTTACACTTTAGATCTAGGTGTCTCAGAAATATGTGGCCAATTCATTTTATATGTGCTCACAATGGATCAATAAGCAAACCAAGCAAGATATAAGCACTATATATACCGTGATCCCATATATGTGTGTGTTTACACAGACATGCATATGAACTGTGCTCATATATACACACAACACGTATACATATATGTTTATTTGTAGTTTTTTGCATATATATATATACACACACACAAAGTATGTATCTATAGTAGGCATACACACACATATGCATATACATACCTATGCTTATATATAGACATATATACTATATATGTCTACATATTCATTTTTCCAGATGTCTTTCCATGCATATATGAAAGAATAAATAAAATATTAACAGAAATTAACTCTTGGTTTAGGGGTTTTACTGTCATGATCTTTAAGCATAACTGTTTATTCTCTTTATGGAGAGCCCACTATGAGATGAGCCAGGTGGGGAGCACACACTAGATCCAGACCACCTGGGTAAGGAATGGAACCCATCACAGATGTTCATCTACATCTGTCAGTTCCTTATTCAAGTATCAACATTGGTTTGTTCCTATCAAGGGCCGTCTTTAAAGGGAATGGAAATATGTCTTTATGTAGATCACTAAGTAACTACCCTTGACTTTGACTTTGGTGTGTGAAAGCGCCATGTTGATTTGCGAGGTTAGTTGGGAATGATAATGTCTCTCTTCCTCGAAGAGCAATGGTCTTCAAACCGTTTTGGTTTTATCACTTGAATAGGACATAAGAACTATCCACTCGCTATCCCCTCCTTCCTATTTGCCTCTCTTAAAAAAATAGCCTGTAGAAGAAAGCATAGGGGGAAAACTCCTTGACATTGGTCTTGGCAATGGTTATTTGGATTTGACAGCTGAAGCCCAGGCAGCAAAAGCAAAAATCCACAAGTGGGACTACATCAAACGAAAAGTTTCTACAGAGCAAAAGAAAAGGTCAAAAAAATGAAAAGGGAACCTGCAGAAGGGGGTAAAATGTTTGCAAACCACATATCTGATAAGGGATTAACATCTAAAATACGCAACTACCATAACTCAATAGCAAAATATTAAAAAAAAAAAAATGATCAAAAAATGGGCAAAGGACTTGAATAGACATTCTTTCCGAAGAAGGCATACAAATGGCCCGCAGATACATGATAAGATGCTCAACATCACTCATCATCCAGGAAATTCAAGTCAAAACCACAGTGAGCTCTCACCTCACACCTGTCAGAATGGCTGGAATCAAAAAGACAAGAAGTAACAAGTGTGGGCGAGCATGTGGAGAAAAGGAACCCTCTTGCACTGTGAGGGGAATGCACACTGGTGCAGCCATTCCTGAAAACAGAATGGAGGTTCCTCCAAAAATTAAAAATAGAACTGCCATGTGTCCCAGCAATACATATACATATAATTCAGCCTTAAAAAAGGAAATCCTGCCATTAGCAGCAACACGGATGAATGAACCTAGAAGACATTATGCTAAGTGGAAGAAGCCAGACAGAAAAAGGCAAATCCCCTATGGTATCACTCATATATGAAATCTGAAAAAAAACAAAAAACAAAAATCTGAACTCAAAGTTAGGGAGAGTAGAGTAGTGGTTCCCAGGGGCTGGGGGTATGGGAAATGGAGAGATATTAGTTAAATAGTACATACTTTCAGTTATAAGATGAATACATTCTGGAGACATCATGTACAGCACTGTGATTGTAGTTAATAATCTCTTGGAGGCGCCTGGGTGGCTCATTGGGTTAAGTGTCTGACTCTTGATTTCAGCTCAGGTCTTGATCTCAGGATCGTGAGTTCAAGTCCCATGTTGGGCTTCATGCTGGGCGTGGATCCTACTTAAAAAAAATAATAATGATGCAGTGTATTCTGGGAATTTGCTAAGAGAGTAGATCTCAAGTGTTCTCATCACACACAAAAAGGTAACTGTATACAGTGAAGGGTATATTAAATAGCTTGATTGTAGTAATTATTTCACAATGTATATGTACATCAAACATCCTTTTGTAGACCTTAAATATATGTAATTTTTGTTTGTCAGTCATACCTCACTAAAGCAGAAGGAGAAAAAAAAACACCTTCTGAGCAAGAGAGGAAGTTGCTCCTCCTGGCAGTTGGGATGATAAGGAAAGGATAGCAGAATTCATTCTTTCTTGCCATCAAGAAGCAAGGAAGCCACATTGCCCTCCTTCTAGAAGTCAGGAGTGCTCACTGCTCTGCAGTAGACCACGTAGAGAATCCTCATCTCTGGGTCCCAGCTGCATGTAAGAACTAGCGTTCCGAAAGGAATATCCCCATGTTGGATAGCGAAACTCTTTAAGTCTACAGGTGCTGGGTTTGTTGTCCTGTATTATTTTAACCTGCCCTGGGACGGCAAAGCAGATTCATTGCCTGCATAGAGGCTTAGATTTTCTTTATTGAAATGCTCTATCCCCCATCCCTTGACTCTCCCTCTCCCCCCACGAATCTGTATGGGGGGGGGTGTATGGTAGCATTCAGTTCGGCCATGCGTGTCCCTTGGCATTCAACAGAGTCCACAGTGGTCACCTTATTTTTGGAGGCACCCTGTTTTTCTTGAGTGTTTGAGGATCAGTCCAGAAGTATGTTCCAGGAAAGGGACCAGGCATTCATTTCTGGATGGCGCATATTGAGCTGTGCTTGCCATCCAGGCCCTCGGCTGGGTCCCCATTAAAAAGGCCCAACTGAAGAATTGTACTAATGCACAGAGGGGCCCCGAGAGCCTGCCCCACGCTGTGATGGTGATGGTCCGCACTTAATGGAGAAGATTTAAAATGCACCACGCAGGCTAAGCGTGATTTTAACTCGAGACAGTAGCATGGCTCTAGGACCAGGCTAGGAGGAGATGGGCTATTAATCCTTTTGATGTTCCCTTTGACTAGCATCATATTTCAATCCTGTTAAGCTAGGGGGCCATTGTTTATCAGTCGCCCTCCAAAAGCAGGACCTCGGTTGTGCTAAGCTGCGAAAGTCTGCCCAGCTCTGTGCCTTTAAGACGACAGTTGGCTTCAGCCTGCTGGTTGACCCCCTCCACCTCTCCAGCTCTGAGATAAACTCAGGCAGCTCCCAGCTGCCTCTGCTCGCCCATCTGTCACTGACCAAGCAAGGGGTCAGTGGGTCTGGTGCCCTTTACTGGAATGTTGAGAAAAGAAAAAAGAAACAGCACATCTGGAAAAGAGAAGAAAGGGAGAGGAAGTGGTCAGGCATGCCCAAGAATCCAGAATTCCAACTGTGGCTCTGTCCATGTTCTCACCCTTCCTGTGCCGATCTCCCCAGCTTCAGTGTCCATTCATTTGCTTATTCGTTCATCAGACATGTGTTGAGCGCCTTCCAAGTGCTCTGTGCTCGGTGCCACGGATACAAGGATGAACACGGTGGGGGAAGTCCGCGCTCTTATCATGACCATCTGGGAGTGGGATGGACGTTGGCCAGAGGAAGTTGGGAATGTTAAGGCAGTGGGATTTGGACACCGATCGTCTAGGCTCTGTAGCCTGACTTGGCCGCTTATAGGCAGTATAGCTTGGAGGGAGTCACTTCTCCTTGAGCCTTAGTTCCCTCATCTGTAGAATGGGGCTAATAGCAGTACCTGTCTTACAGGATTGTTGGGAGGTCTAAATACATCATTGCAAATAACACACTTCAGAAGCAGTCAGTAATTGTTGGGTTTGTTATCGATTTATATTATAAATCGTATTATAAAAGGCAAGCACAAGGTGCAAAGGGAATATATTACACAAAGTTTGCCTCCTCTAGGAGGTCAGGGAAGACATCCATTCAAGCAGGGACCTGGAAGGAACCCCCACCTAGTCTCCCTCTCTGAGGGTTTATCCTTCACATGAGCGTTCACAGTCTGCCGAGTTTGGGCTTAATTGGATCCCTGTCTTCTCTCTGCTTTCATGAGAAGGTTCTTGTGGACAAGTAGTGTACCTTGTACATATTTCTAGCGCTTTCTACCACAATGAACATATCGTATTGCTTTGCCCATCATCGAACAACCAGATAAGCGAGTGACGAATTTGCACCCACACACAGACCCTGAAAGATTTGATGATTTGGGTCTGTTGTGACGTGGTCCTGGGGACAGCTCCAGCTGGCCTCCCGGATCTACAGGGCTCACCTTCTCATGCTGCTTTCTAATTATCCAGTGAGTTACTGAGGGGTGGAACCCCATACTCTTAGACTGTCAGCAGGAAGGACCCTCCCCCAGCGGCTGCCCTCTGCCCTGGAGCTTAAAGGAATTAGGGGGGGGTGGGATGCAGGAAACAGGAGGCCCAGATGACTCTGGAATGCCACCTCCTTCCCTGGCCTCTGCCCACTTCTTGTGCACCACTCACCCCCGAAGATCAGAGCTTTTAGAGGTGCTGTAATTCCCCTCCACAGCTGGCACCCGTGGATCTTGACGTGCGCAAGAAATGTGATCCTGAAAATGTGTTTAAATAAATCGTGCTTGTTTTGATGAATACTGTAAGAAACCTTCCAAGAGATGTGTTAATACACAACATGTTATACATAATTCAGTTTTCCTTTAGCTATTAATTTTGCATGCGCAGTATTTTTAAATTGCCGTTCATACTGCGCTCCCTCCCCCCGTGTGAGCCTGAGACCGCACAAGGGTCTGAGGGTCATTCTCCTCATCTCCTCCTAGGATCAGTATCGGGGCCCTTTGTTCATTCTGGAAGGATTGGCGAGCACTCCTGAGTGTGCCAAGCTCTGTGCTCATGAAAGCTGGCGGAATGTGAATAAAGCTGCCTTTATCTCCTGGGAGCTCACAGTCCTAAGCAGGGAATTCTTATACAGCATGCTGAAAGGTT
Source organism: Potos flavus (assembly GCA_028534135.1). Taxonomy (NCBI): domain Eukaryota; kingdom Metazoa; phylum Chordata; class Mammalia; order Carnivora; family Procyonidae; genus Potos; species Potos flavus. The sequence continues at coordinate 157,076,232 of CM052900.1, read as the reverse complement.
TGCAGAGGTGGGTCAAGGGGTCACCAGCCTGGGGAGTCGTCAGAGATCGGGCGCAGGCATTCTAGACAGAGGGCAGCCTGAGTCTGGCGAGAAGGTGGGACACTGTGGTCTAAGCAGGTTCATACTGCTGAGCCTAGAGGGGTAAGCAGGCAGTGGAGAGGGGTAAGCAGGCAGTGGAGAGAGGTAAGCAGGCAGTGGCAGGGTCAGCCCAGGTCATGGAGCCTCCCAGGCCATGCAAAGGAGACAGGCAGGAAGGTACCTTGCACAGAGTGGGCAAGGGAGGACTTTGGGTAACACAGCAGTGCCTCCTGCCTACTGTCTGCTCTTGAGGGTGGTTTTGCTCTTTACGGCAGGAGCAGCTAAACGACAGGCCAGCGGTTCCCAAACTCGAGCTTGCGTCAGAATCATCTGGAGGGTTTGACAAAACCCAGGTGGTCAGCTTTAGTAGGTCTGGGATGGGACCGAAAACTTGCATCTCTAACAAGCGTCTTGGTGAGACTTACGCTGCTGGCCCAGGGGCCACTCAGAACCACTGCTTAGGCATTCAGGAGGTCCAACCAGGAGGAGCAGTGTCCCCTCAAAAGCAGCAGGAGAGAAGGAACAGGCTAGGAAATAGTGGGAAGGAGCCAAGGTTGCAGCTGCCCCCAGACAGGCTGTCCTTGAGCTCCTGCTCTCGGTCCCAGCTGATAATCCCGTATCCATCCGGCTCACATTGGCTACAGTTACGGTAAGGACATAATCACCTCCTTTTCATAACTGTACGCAACTTTGCTACATCCGGAAACATAACCCATTTCCCTTTTTACTTTCAATCATCTCTGTTCTCTTGGAGAGTGAACACTGCACATTGAAGGCTTTATTTTGGAAGCCTGTTTTCTCCATGATTTACAGTCTCCTGTCTCACAGCTTTCTGGTCATTAAGGGTACATCAGCAGTGGGCAGCAGCTCCTCACACGGCAGGTTCACATGGGCCAAACCCCCTCCCTGGGCCTTTCCCTACCCTACCCCAGATTTCATGATCCATCAAACACTTCAGGCCCCTGGGAGAGTGCAGTGTAAAGGGCTTAGAGACAAAGCTCTTTTTCTGATCAAGAGAAGCCCCCTTCGAAAGTCTGAAGTGTGTCAGGTTTTCCTAGGTTGAGACCACAGTCTTGGAGGCCCAGCGATACTGCCCCAGCATGGTACCATCCAACCCAGGCCACTGACTGCCCCCCCCCCCACCTGCCTTGCCACCTCTATTCTCTCCCATCCCATTCTGCTGTGGTCCTCACCAAAGGACCCAGCAGGGAGGCTGCTGTTCAGAGCGTGGAGACAGGAAAAGGAAAACTGGGGGGTCAGTGAAGTAGAGGTGCCAGAAAATCCTGGTCCCCTTCTCTGGAGTGCAAGGCAAGACTAGCCCAGCCTTGGCCTGATTCGTGAAGTTTGCCTGTGTCTGCTTCTCCAGCATCCTCCTCCAGAGACTGTTGAGACTCGCCAGGCTGTAGTTCTTGATACCTGTGAATTTCCATCAGCAAAATTAGTTACATTTCTTGTACACGTTTTAAAGATTTTCCGATAGTACATCAGCTTCTGTTTCAGCTTTGAGCCCCATTTAGCCAGAGCGGGGGAAATGTGCCATCAGTCAGTTGGGCTGGGGGTGGGGAGGTGTGTAGAGTGCCCCGGGGTGGGGTGGGGGTGGTGGCAGAGTTTCTGCCCCCGATGTCATCTGTGCACCCAGACATCTGCTGACACCCCCACCATCCCATCTGGCCCTTGGCCGGGAGTTACACGGCTGCTGGGGAGCTGCCCTTCGGGGCGGACAGCCTGCTGAGCCGAGACCCTCCCGTGGTTTATGGCCATAATCCTGCTACTCCACCAACGTGCGCCTTCCGCGAGCTCATGTCCCAGGGCCAGGCTCCGATTCTGTCTTTTCCACAAGGCCGTCCGGGGTTCCCTCTCCGGACTTATTCTTTAATACTCGGGAGAACCTCTGTCGATGATAGCACCTGCCTGAGCTGACCCACGCAAGAACCCTTTATCTGTCTACCCCTGCAGCTAAACGTCGCCTCTGGGGCCAGCAGCAGCCTGTCGCGTGTCCCTGTTCCCCGGGCGCGGCGTGGGGCCTGGCCAAAGAGCGTGGGCAGAGTTTGCTGGATTACAGTGCAAAGAATGTTCCAACACCCAGAGCTGGCAAACTCCAGTCCCGACAGGAAATAGGAAACAAGCCTGTTTGTCTCCCCAGGAATCCTCCTTGAGGAGAAGAAAACGGACGAGTGTACTTGGATTGACAAGGACATAGGGGCTTGGCAGCTGAGGTGACAAGAGCTGCAGAAGATAAGCCCATTTATCTCTGCTCTTCCATCATCCAGCCACGGGCCGTGCCTGGAAAAAAAGCCCCAGCAAATGGCACTTGGATGTCCCTGGCCGGGATGGAAGGGAAACCCCAGCCCCCAGGGAATTCCTTGGCTGAAGTCCAGGCTCGTGGAATCCCTGATGGACAGCAGGGGACGACACTCTGGCTGACCCATGGGAGAGCTGTCCTTGCTGGTGAACTCCAAACTCAAGGATGATCTTGCATCTCAGGCACGGCCGGGGAGGACCTGGAACATTCTGGGCCCCATGCCGGAAAGGACTCCCTCTTCCCAGGGAGGAGCATGTGCCCCTCCCAAGCCCTTCCCCATCAACTGGAGGCTTGAAAGGGCTTATTGTCACGCCCTGTGCATTTCAGCAGCTTTGCATTGGAGCCAGGTGCCCGGCCCTGGGCGAGGCCAGGGGACGACAATGGAGAACGAAAACCGGCTGGCGGCTGCTCTCCAGAGCCTACAGCGGGGAAGTGGAACCCAGCCAAAAACCTAGCAACCAATAAATAACCTAGTTGTGCGTCATAAACGCTCCGACAACAATAAAAACAGGCAGCGTGAGGGAGACGGATGATGGGCAGGAAGGCTTTTGGGCACTGCAAGGGCTTCTTGAGGTCCCACTGGGGCCAAACACGGAACGACAAGGAGGACCCAACCAGTGGCATGCATAAATATTTAACAACCCGCTCAGAAGAAAGGCAGGAAGGAGGGGTGGAAGAAAAGAGAGAAGGAAGGAGAGAAGAAAGAAGGAAGGAAGCCTGATTTGTGGAGGTTACCAATTTCCATAGTGTAATCATTCCCACCACGGCCAATTTCAGGCTATCAACCTGACGTCATGGGAAGAGATGTGCGCACTCAAGTCTCGTGAGCTGGTGTGAGTCCCACAGCACTCATTCGCATGAGCCCTGCAAAGACCTGGAGAATGAGCAGCAGAGACAGAAGAAAGAGCAAATGCAAAGGCCCTGAGGCTTTTTTTACACAATAACTGTGTTGTGTTCAAAGAACAGAAAGGAGGTCAGTGCAGCCTGGTCTTGGTGAGCAAGGCATAGGCGGGTCATGCTGGGAAGAGGCCAGGTCACGTAGGGCCTTATGGACCTTAGGAAGGAATTAGGGCCACGAAAGTCTTTGAACATGGCTGCAATGTCAATGGCTGCCTACTGGGGTGACGCTGCTGGTGAAACCATTGACCAGGGCCACCAGCAGTAACATAGCACAATGAGGACTGCAAGGAGGACGCTGCGCCCAAGTCCTTCTTGAAAATTGGCTCCAGCCTGACTGATGAAATGGTCTGAGACCGGTTCCCTTCCTGCCCTCCTGGTGTCTGATGGAGGCCCCTGTTTACAATATAAGAGGATCGAATATTTCAACTGGGAAAAAAATATTGTCGTGACAGATGTGTCTACACGCCCACCCTCCGCCTGCAGATGCCACTGGGGCGGAAGCTGAGATTGTGCGTCTGCTCATACTAAGTAAAAAAGCAACCGTGCAACTCCCCAAAGACAGCGAGAAGGCCGAGGAAACTCCGAGCGAGGCCGCTTCTGAGCTGCTGTTTTACTCTCGGTCTTAACAGTCCTGGTCACGGGGCCAGGAGGGAACCAGTGAGGAGGGAACGAGAGCAATAAGCCGCTCTTAGGAGAGAATAAGCCCCTCCAAGCAGTGCATCAGGTGTGTCCAAATTCACACCGGGCGAGCCTCCTGGACGATTCCTGTCCCCCTCCCCGCTCTCCCCGGGAAGCCTCGGTACACACAAGGGGCCTGGGGCCACAGGAGCCGACTTCAAAGGGAAGCCTTGTTCAAATGAACAAGCCAGAGAAGATTTCAATTAAGGCTGCTTATTTATTTATTGGACTTATCAAAAGCGGTGCCCTCCATGACCTCGGGGCACGGGTATAAAATTTAAAACATGTCTCATTAGGATAATTTTTAAAAAGCAGAGAAGTATCTTTCCGGCACTTTCCACCAGGATTTCACACTCAAGACAAGGGAGGCCATACGAGGAAAGTGGCCCCCTGGCCCTCCCCGTGAGCCATCTCACACTGGCTCCATTGTCCTTTGCACACTTTCCCTCCACCTCACCCCCACCCCGTCATCGCCTCCCTGGGTCCCGGTTGTTGGGGCACCCTGCGTGGGCCTCCCCCCATCCTCGCCCGATTGCAGGCCCCTTACTCTGCCCTTCGACACGCCGAAGCATATCCTTGCCTCCGGTCGGCTTTCCCGCATGAACAGATATGCCTGCCGTCTGGTTATTCACGGCCAGGGCTCCAAGTCCAAGACTGAGAAGGAGGAAGCACTGGGGAGGAGGGAGGCGCTGTCCTGTTGACCCCACATTTCTCTGTGGGTCTTAAATTTGGTGTTTTTAAAAGGCCCAGGGGCAGCCCTGTAGGTTAAGTAAGCAAACCTTTCGCTAGGGGTCCTGGACTTCGAAAACTGAGATGGGCTGACAGGTTTCCAGAATGCTCTGAAATGGTCTGCAAAATTGTGTGTGTGTTTTTTCCATGAAGAGGGCCGGCAGCTTCCCTCACATTCTCAAGGGGCTTTTTTTTTTTTATTTATTTGACAGAGAGAGAGACAGATCACAAGTAGGCAGAGAGGCAGGCAGAGAGAGAGGAGGAAGCAGGCTCCCCGCCGTGTAGAGAGCCCGATGCGGGGCTCGATCCCAGGACCCTGAGATCATGACCTGAGCCAAAGGCAGAGGCTTTAACCCACTGAGCCACCCAGGTGCCCCGCTCAAGGGGCCTTTAGGGGTTTATGACTCCAAGAGGTTAGGAATGACGTGCCCGAAGGTGTAGATGGTCTGCCCTCCACCAAACGAGATAAAAACACACAAAATTGGCACACAGGTGTAGGGGACTCAGACTGCCCTAGAAACCCCACCCCAAGCCTCCATTTTGTTTCTCTCGGAGGGCTGGAATAAGGAACGTGTGTCCTAAGTGAGGCCCCACCTCTTAATTCCCAGTCTTCAGTCACTGGTACTCTTTGCTTTTTGAGGGTCCGCAGGCAACAAACGGTTTTCATTAAAATGTAAGAGGGCCCTTACCGATGGGCTCTGTTGAAGTGTTTCACATGAGCTCTTGGTCTCTCCCCTCCTCCAGGAGCACCCTCGTGAACTCTTCCATTATTTCTCTCCCTGAGAATGAGAAAAACAGGAACTTACACCCAAAATCTATCCTTCATCCGCTTATTCCTCCGCGCCACCCCCATTCAAAATTGAGGGGGCAATATTTTGGTTATTGTGTGCTAGACACTGACTGCTAAGCAGACAATCCTATTCAATAACAATCCGGCCAGGTAGGGACCATTACCACGCTCATTTTAGAGATGAAGAGACTGAGGCTTTCAGACGTGAAGACATTTTCCCAAGGTCACACAGCATGTAAACAGTAGAGCAGGAGTCTGAACCCAGGGGTATGTTGGGTCTTTAGGGCTGTGCCTGAAAACCGTAGGCTCCTTTTATGGCTTCTATCGTGGAGGAAGTTGGGCCAGGGGAGGTTGATCAGTTGTCCAGAGAAGGAGGGAGAGAAGGAGAAAGTGGCTTTTGTGTGAGAGCCAACTGGCACCCTCATACCGAACCTGGGGATCAGACGTACTCACCCCGCGTCGGATCTTGGAGGAGCCAGAAGGCAGTTCACCCTCAAAAGAGGAAGGAGAGAAGGGAGCGGCTGGGCAGGGCATACTTAGTTTCTCCTTCTAGACATATCCATGGGGTCGAGGGACAAAAGTGGAAAGGCCTAGAGGATTATACCAACTGATGACCCTTATGGAAGCCTGAGCTTTTCTTTAAGTTCAAAGTTTCTACATCCCTCTAGAAATATATTCCGTTTACTCCTGCAGGGCATTTTCAACCCTTGTCCCCTGCTCTCTGCCGTGACAGGGGACCTATACAGACGGCACCAGTGGCCTCAGCCCACGGGGAGTCCCGGCAGGAGCTCAGAGGGAGGAGGAGAGCAAGGTCAGGGTGCCAGTGCCCTGGCTTCCTCTCTGGTGGTCCCTGCGGGACCGCAGACTGTGTCTCTCCACCAGCTGGGGCTGAGCCGTGCACGGAGCCATGAGATCCCTGCTTGGACGAAGCCCTCCCTGCTGGCCGATCTCTGGTGCCACGCCCTTGTCCCCTGGTGGCTTCCGAAGATGCAGATAGCATGGCTTGTTCTAAAGTCCAGCCTCCCGGGGTGCCTGGGTGGCTCAGTGGGCTAAAGCCTCTGCCTTAGGCTCAGGTCATGATCCCAGGGTCCTGGGATTGAGCCCCGCATCGGGCTCTCTGCTCAGCGGGAAGCCTGCTTCCCCGTCTCTCTCTGCCTGCCTCTCTGCCTACTTGTGCTCTCTCTGTGTGTGTCAAATAAATAAATAAAATCTTAAAAAAAAATAAAGTCCAGCCTCTCAACCCATGCGCCCTGGCATGCGAGAACCAGGTGACATGTCAGTGTCACCACACTACGACCGGTGTGTAAAGTGTGTTCCTGTGACAACTGACAATGTCACCTGTGATGGTGACACCTGTCAGGTAGAGTAGGGGGCACAGGGCACAGCTTCCCGTGGGCGAGAGAGGACAACCTGGCTTCAAGGGACCAGGTTAGGACTCAGCACTCAGAGAAAGTAAATACACAAAAGGATAGAAGGCAGAACTTTTCTGTTCCAACCACGCCCCCCGGTGATTGGCCAGAAAGTAAATGTTGAAATAACAGCGGAAGGCGAGGTATTGCCTTCCAGAGTGTCGAGAAGCCCCCACCCATCCTGAGAATAATGCCAGGCCGTCCCATCGGCTGCCTGATTGCAGCGGGTCTCTTTTCCAGAATCCTCCATACCCATTTGCTGGTGGAATGGCTCTTCCTTTGGGGTCTTTATCTCTTTTCCTTCCCAAACCTGACTCCCCAGCTCACCCTCTATTGCTGTGGAAGAGCACGAGGACTTCCGAGGGTCCCAGAGTCACCGAGCGCCATTGCGAATGCTTTGCAAACTAGTAAGAGTTTGTGCCAAGCCTCCCTCTTCTCTTCTCATTGTTTGTCGTATAAATTATCAAGAAACCTAGACTGTAGGCTTCAGATTCACCTACATCCAAGTCGTCGGTGTTTTGAACCACGGTTTGAAGTCCATAAAGGTTTTACGTCTGCGGGTTTTGTCCCTGGGCATTCCTCCTTCATCCAGTACGGTCCACCCAACACCTGCGAGTCCCACTTGCCGAGCACCGTGCCAGGCGCTGCAGGTGTGGGGAAAAGTAAGACAGAGACCCTCTTTCACGGAGCTTGCCGCATGAGCCATCCTGCCAGGATTTCAGGAAATGAAATCAGGATGCTAAGTGCGCCTTCGGAAAATCCAGGTCTGGGAGTCTGGGCAGTTTCCAGATCTGGCCAGCATGCCATTAGCTTCCTCCTCACCGGCGCGGGCTTTCGGACTTGCTCCTTCCCCGTTGTGGGCACTTAAGCAATGCATCCAGAAAGGCTTGATTCCCCTTGTTTGGAGCCTTTTTGTCGCGCCGCCCCCCCCAAGTCCTGGCTGTGCCTTCCCATCAGCGAGAAAACCCAGTGCCCGCCCAGAGTGCCCGCGTCCGCACGGGTGCCCGGGGACGCGCTTGCAGAGCTAGGACTTTGGACTCTGCTGTTCCACCGAAGGGAACGCGGAGAGAATTAGCGGGAGAAGTGTCAGCCTGCCTCGCTGATTCTGTTTCAGTCTCAGAGTGCGATGCTGACCGAGGTTCCTGGGTCCCTGCTCATCTGATAAAAGCACAGAAAACTTTCCTTCAATTGCCACAAGGGGGATAGGATAACATGTCATTTTCGTAAATAATTCCCAGGAACCTGTCTTTTCTGCCTAGATGTGCCGAGCGTCTGGTTAAGAACTGTGTAAGAGGAGCATCGAGGGGTTTTTGCACCGTCTCGGTGCAGAGCCGCGTAAAGGTCTCATGAAAGATCCTCAAGGAGTCCAGGGTGCTCCTGCGTGGAAGGGGGCCCACAGTTCTGCTCACGCACGGGAGCGGCGGTGGCTCCGGCCCCAGATCTGTGAGGGGCGCCATCCAATCCAGAGCGCCCGGTCTCACCCCGAGGTTTCTTTTTTGTGCCTGAGGAGTATTCACCTGGCAGCGGCCAATACGATCATTCCAAGGAGGATTTTTTTTTTCTGTCCTGCAGTGTTGGCTGTCTTAGACTGTCACTTGGTTTGTTGGTCTCTTTATTTAAATCATTTTGTTTGCCCTCACCAGGTCCTGGGAGCTTAGAGATAATTTTTGAGTGTGGAGATAAACAAGCCCGTGAGGGTCGCCATTGCCAGGACTGTGTTTAATTCCCTCTGTATCTGGAGTCCCTGGCTTGGCTCGTAGTCGGCTCGTAGGACCTGTTGGTGATGATGGTGATGGCCATTGATACAGATGATGAGGACAGACACCTTTTTTTTTGGAGTGCTTAGCATGTGACAGGCACTGTGGCAGGGGACGTACCTGCCCCTTCTCATCACAGCCTCCCAAGCCGCTGAGGAGGGGAGGCGCCATCACTCTCTTGACTTTTCGTAGATGAGGAAGCAGGTGCACAGCGGCCACGTGACCTTCTGGGGGGCCACATGCCACTGAATGGAGAGCTGCGACTCACATCTACACGGGTCCCACTCCGGAGCCCAAATGCTTATCTTGAATTCTGGAGCAAAAGACCAGATTCAGAAAGTGCAAGATGTGTGTCTTTCCATCTCTGCTCGTGCTGTGTCCGAGGCATTAATGAGCGGGGATGGGGGGATAGAACGTGGGGTGCGGATAGATGAAGGGGGATAGAAGGAAAGCAGCCTTCATGAACTCCTGAGCCAGGAATAACGACAAACTCCGACTACAGAGTCCAATGGGACAGCCCTAAAGAGGTGGATCTCAGCCTGCCAGGGTCTAGAAGCACCGCCCGGGGTGGGGTGGGGGGCCTAAAGTGCCTCCCGGGAAGGACCCCGTGCTCTGAGGAAGCCACAGCTGCCCCAGACGGTCCACCAAGGAAAGCCACACAGTTGGCTCAGCAGAGAGAGGACTTGAGGACTAATCTTTCCCCCAAAAAGGGGATTATCTCCCACCAGCCACTATCCACGAGGCCCCTGCTTCTAGGACACAAGAACAAAGAGGGGGCAGAGCTGAGGTAGAAACCCATGCTCTTCTGGTCCTTTCCTGCTAAGAGCAGGGAGGCAGAACAGGCAGAAGGGGAGGAGGGAGACGAGCTCCTGTGTGTCAGTGCCTGCCGAGGGCTAGTTACCGTCACATGCAGTTGCTTACTACCCTTTCTGAGCAAGCCAGGTCTTCTGCTCTGCCACGTACAGATGAGGAAGACGGGGCTCAGAGAGGGTTAGACACTCACCCGAAGAAGAACAGAGAGTAAGAGCAGGAAGAAGGATTCGATCCGAGGGAAGCTTCTGGACTTCGCCTCACTCCCCAGGCCGCCTCTGCCGCCCACGCAGAGCTGTTGTGTCAGAGATCACGTGTCGTACGCGGTAACACAATCCCCGCCATCAATTCTTGCCACGTCCCAGACTCTCAAGACCGAGCACACGCCCGACGCAGCCTCTGCCCTTGTGGGATTCATACTGCAGACAGAAACAGACGATAAACAATGACATGTCACACCATTGGCTGTGTATTTACAATGGCCAGAAGTACCTCTCAAGGGAAGGGCGTGTTTGGGAGTGTGTTCCCAGCTTAGCCGCTTCTCCCCACCTCCACGGCTGCCACCCTGGGCCCAGCCGCCGTTGTCTCTAAGCCGGTCTCCCAGCTTCCGCTCCCCCCAGCCAGAGGGATCTTTGAAGCTACAAATTAGATCATGTTAGTGCTCTGCTCATGGCACCCAGAAGCCCCACTGTGCTCAGAGAAGAGGTTAGAATCCTACCATGCACCTCACCTCCTCCTCCTCTTCCTCCCTCTCACCCCCTGTGCTGGAGCTTAACCTTACTACCTCCTCTTGGCTACTTCCTGCATACCCCAAGTTGCTTCTATCTCAGGGCCTTTGCACTGGCTGTTCCGTCTACCAGGAACACCTTTCACCGGTATCATCATGAATCAATCCTTACTTTCCTTAGGGCTCTGAAGAGGAGGGTCCCGTTGTAGCTGCCCAGCCCTCCCTGTCTCCCTTTCCTTGCTTTGTTTTTCCTACAGAAGTTGTCATCATGTGGTATTCTTTATGTTTATTCGCTCTTTGTCTGTCTTCCCCAAGTGGGATGAAAGTTCCATGAGGCCAGAGTCTTGGTCTGTTGTGTGTTCTACTGGGTGCCCAGGGCTGAGAACAGTGTCTGGCACACGGTAGACCTTGGATAAATAATTATCAAGGGGATAAAGACATAACGGAGGGCCCCATTTTGGTTTTGGCGTCAGAGTTGATTTCTTTGGAAGAAGGGTGGTGTTGCAGGCAGCTTCTAAAATGGTTCCCCATCAACCGCATATCCTGGTGTTCTTGCCCTTGGGCATTTCCCTTCCTCTGAGTGTGCATAGGAACCGCCACTTGCTTCTAACCCATAGAACATGGAAAACGTAATGGGATGTCCCTTCCGGGATGAGGTTACACAGGACTGCACCTGCCATCCTGCTGGCACTCTCCCATCTGCCCACTTTGAAGAAGCAACCCACCAGGTTGTAAGCGATGGAGAAGTCCGCATGGAACTGGGGCAGCCTGCGTTAACAGCCGGGCTGAAACCGGGACCGCCAGCCCACCAATCCACAGGGAACTGAATGCTGCCAGCAACCACAGCAGCCATGGGGGTGAGCCGGGAAGCAGGTCCTTCCTGCATCGAGCCTGGAGATGCCCGCAGCCACAGCTGAGACCCTGTAACATGCAGGAAACCCTGAGACGGAAGTTCTCAGGACCCAGGAAACCTGACACCCGGAAACCGAGACCGTCAATGTTGCTTTGAGTCCGTAGGCTTGAAACCATTTGTTATGCAGTGGTAGCTAACTGATACAGGAGCATGTGTGAGTTAGACGTATTACACCTCTGTGAAGGCACAGGGCACTCGAGCGGCATTCCGAGTCTCGAAGGAGCAGGATGCAGGGAATTTAAGGTGAAAAGAAGCCAGGACACTAGAGCTCTGAGAGCAAAGGCAAGAAGAATACGGGGTGAGGTGAGAAAGGGCACAAGGCCAGGCTCTGGGTTTGAGTTTCAACCCAAAAGTTAATATAAGCCGTGAAGGATTGGAGCCTGGGAAAGATGTTATCCAATTTTCCTTCAAAAGATGACCCTGGTTGAAGTACAGAGAAGAAACTGGAGGGGAAGGAGTGGGCGTGGGGAGATATGTTGGGGGACCTTGAGTCATCTTCGTGCAAGGTGTTGGTGGCTTGGCCCTGGGTGCTGGCGGTGGGCAGGGAGAGCGTAGGTTCTAATGTCATTTTAGAGAAGATCCCATAGGACTTGCTGATTCCTTGGTTGCACCCAAGGGGGCGGTCAGGAGTAGGAGCTGTCCCAAGGCTGATCTAAAGGTTTCAACAGTGTTTGCCTCCATTTTTGGTCTAAACTGCAGGTCTCTGAGATGCTTTGTTGGTTCAGGTAGGGGTCAGCCATGCTGAACCCACACTGCCCTCATCATAGAAGTTTTGAATGCCTTCTGAACGGCAAGTAGAGCTCCAGCCCTGTCCAGTGGGAAGGAAGACCAGACTCCGGGAAGTAGAGCATTTTGCCATCATTCAGGTTCTGAGGGACCCCAGGACCTGCCTGAGAGCTGTGCCACGGAAGCCATGCTTTGTTTCATGACTGCGCACTCCAGGTTCTCACTGACCACAGTACTTGTTGCTCAGTCATCTGTTCTTACCCTAAGAACCAAAGCTGGGGCTCAGTGAGGAAAGGAAAGATGAGAGTCAGAAGGTGAGGACAGAAACAGCCCAGACATTGACAGCCTGGAACGTTCTCCTAGTGCAATCCATAGCTAAGAGTCAGCCTGGAGCCGCTGCAGAATGAATGCATCCTTCCCACCCTCCCTTCTCCCCGTGCTCCTTCCTACAGCACAGTGAAAAGCAAAACGGGTGCTCCCAGCCCTGCTGAGGCCAGGACTTTAGGCTTGTCTACGTGTGATGCAAGATGATACCCTCCCCCAGAGACGCTCCGGTACCGGTTAGTTTTTGATATGCCGCTGATGCTGTGTAACACGGGCACAAAACAGAAATAATTACAAGTGCATATCGTTCACATGACTTGGATGGTCAGCTAGACTGCTCTAATGTTTGCTGAGCATGCTCAATGCTGGCAGGTCATCTGGCTCTCTGGTAGGGCGACAGGGCTCCTGGTCCCTGCTCCATGTGTCCCCTCTTTCATTGGGCTGCCTCGGGCTTGTTCTCATGGCAATCGCGGAGGGGACGGAGGGGACAAGTGCTTTTTAAGCATCTGCCTGTTCTGTGTTTGTTAGCATCCCATTGGCCAAAGCAAGTCACATGGCCAAGCCTGGGGCAAAGAATTGGGGGCATTTTGCAATCTCCCTTGACAGACACATGCCCCTGATGATCTCGCGTTTCTAAAAGCACCTGCTCATCACTCTCATTTATGGTGCTGGCCCTGTGCTTATTCTCTGCTAACTCAGTGGCTCTCCACTAGGGGTGATTTTATCCCCCAGGGGACATCTGGCAATGTCCGGAGTCATTTTTGGTCATCAAGACGGAGAGGGAGGGTGTACAGGTGTCTAGGGGGTAGAGTCCAGGGATGCTAAACCATCCAAAGGTGCACAGGACGGCCCCACAACAAAGGATTGTCTGGTCCCAAATACTGATGGTACCAAGGTTGAGAATGATGTTAATTTGCTGACAGTCCTACGAAGTAAGTTCTGTAGGATCTGTCATACTTTCTTCCTTTCTTATCCGTGTAACTTAGTCTTGTCCCATGGGACTGACTGATGGAGGCTGCCCGTGGTTTTGGGTCCAGGTCTGTGCAGTCTGGCCACCCTCACACCAGTACATTTTGTTCCCACCATGCAGTCCCACTTCCAAGCAGGTGCCGACGCTGCCCTTGCTTGGACACTCACTGGACCAATCCCTTCTCAAGAGGCGTCTGGCGGTACCTTCTTCAGAACAGGTGAAGAGTGTTAAAGGATCCTTATTCTCTGTTAGCGGGATAATTGGCTCTGTATGGAATTCCTCAAAAGAAGGAAAAAATTTCTGCGGCAGCCGGCATGGGAGCACGGCCACCTGGTCTACCCTGCAGAGCCTGTCGTCATGTGCGCAGCCTAATGAAGGCACACAGCCCAGTGAGGCGCCTTTGTGGGGACCGCAGACACCTCTGCGCTCTGCCGCTGTGCGCTCTTTCCCCTCACTTCACGTAATTTCTCTCCTCTCATGAGCCGCTCGCGCAGGTCTTGAAGGTCCTCGAGGAAAACGCTGTGTAGGAGAACAGCTGCGGAGGAAGAGAGAGGTGTGCACATGTCTTGGTTTTCATGCTCTTGGGCAGAAAGACAGGGTTGAAGCCGTCCACTGGGCCACTCAATGGATGCAGAAGAGAGTTTGGTCTTAATTTGCCGAGTTTGTTCCACCCTGTGGGAGAATGCTGTGCCCTGCCCCCAAGAGGCTCCTTGAGGAATAGCAGTAAGAGCAGCAGGCATCTGGGTCCAGCCAGCTCTGTGTTAGCCCTCGGCATGCCTCTCATCATTTATTCCGGCCAGATCTTCCGGCATGGGTTCTGTGATTATCCCCATGCCACGGATGCAGAAACTGAGGCGTGGGAAGCTACTGTGTGCGGGCTGCACAGCTCGGGTTGCTGGGAGTCTGAGCCATGCAATCTGGCTCCAAAGCCTAGTTCTCCACCGGGACACCGGCTGCTGACGAGTCTTGTCCTGAGCCACCCTGGCCCCCAGGTGTTTGGCACAGAGCCATTGCTTAGAGAATGCTTACTGGGCGAAGGGAGATCTTGGGTCCCTCCGAAACAGTGTGGGGAAGGGGTGGACAGTTGAGGACCTGCTGTGCCCAGGGTCTCTCCTGGCTGCTTCTCCATCATCCCACTAGTGTGGGACGCTGTAGGTAGAGTAGTATCTAGGTAGCATCTAGGACAGTGGGTAACACAGTGCCGAGACTTCTCTGGCCCTCAGTTTCCCCACCTGTAAGAATAGTTGGAGGGAAGGGATTCTCACTGTCCCTGCTAGCTTTGATCTTCGATGGTGCTTTGATTTGAGGACAGGTTCAAATGAGGAAACATGCATTTCCTCTTGTGCTTTTCCTCCTCACAATAACCGAACACCAGACGTCCAGACTGAGACACACCTGCCTCTCAAACCGAGGTTCTGAATTTAAAGAAAGTTTCGAGGAAAACGGGGTTCAGCGACCAGGACTTTATGAATTATGTGGCCCCTTCAGCTGGAAATTTGTCTTTCCTGGTCCTTTTCAATTTTTTAATTCTTAAAACAGCCACTAAATGCACACAATAAAGGGGCGCCTTGGTGGCTCAGTCGGATATGCACCTAACTCTTGATTTCAGCTCAGGTCACAGTCTCAGGGTCGTGAGTTCAAGTCCCAAGTCAGGCTCCGAGCTCAGCAGGGGGTCTGCATGGGATTCCCTCTCTCCTCTGTCCCTCCACCCCTGCTTGAACTCTCTTTCTCTGAGATGAATCAATAAATCTTAAAAACAACAACAACAGCAATAGATGTGCACGATATGCCAAGGACTGTCCTCACCTTAAGTCCTTCCCATTTTAGAGCAAACTCTACATACTTTCTAGCTGGTTGACTTACATCCATAGTCCTCAAGCTGTGATCCTGGGGACTCTGCCGCAAATTTTCTTCGCCAGCCTCTGCCTTTGTCACGTCCTCTGCTTTGCCAACAGACGTCCCCTCTCGCCCACCCTCTGTTCTCCTTTCCATCCTCCTGCCTTTCCCAGTAGCTAACACGTGCGCAGCATCTCACAGTTTTCAAAGTGCGTGCAGGGACCTTCTCCCGTGAGAATCTCCCAACCAGGACAGACGGGCAAGATCATCACCCCTGTCCTGGAAACGAGACTACTGAGACTTAGACGTTTCATGGCTTTCCCGGGATCAGATGACACAGCTGAGTGATGAACCTGGGCCACCTGTCTTCCAGTCCTGTCCTCTGTCCTTTTAACGCACTGCGGCTGTACTCGCTGCTTGCTCCTGTCAGCTCTCCTTCCTGTGCACCGTAAAATAGCAGTAACACCGAATTCTTATGACTCCTGGCTCAAAACAGGCACTATGTGCATGCTTTACCTAAGCAGCACTTTATCCTCATAGCAACCCTGTAAAGTAAGTACCATTATCATCCCCATTTTACAGATTAGGAAACCAAGGCCCAGAGAAGTCAAGCAGCTTGCCCGAGGTCACACAGCTAAAAAGCAACAGAGCCAGGTCACCTGACTTTAGAATCCACGAGCCTGACAACCTCACCGTATTGCCTTTCTGAAGTACTGCTCAGCATTCACTCACTCATCCGTCCATTCACCTCACCGTGTGCCATTTGCTAGGACAGGTCGAATAAGTTTCTACCCTCCGTGAGGATGATGTGGGGCTCAGAGGGTGTGTGAGTTTGCTGCTGCTCCATTACGAATTACCACACAGTCGCCACACCCCCCGTTCATTATTTCACAGTCTCTGCGGGTCAGGAGTCCAGGCATGGCCGAACGGACGTGTCTGCTCGAGGTCTGAATCAAGATGCTGGCCCGGCTGTGTTCTCATCCGGAGCTCAGCTTCCTCTTGCAAGCTCACGAGGTTGCCGGAAGAATTTAGCTCCTGTGGTTAGAGGACCGAGGCTTGAGCTCCTAGAGGTCACTTGTCATTCGCCGACATGTAGCCCTCTGTAGCATGGCACTTTTCTGCTTTAAGGCCAACAGGAGGCCCATACCACTGCTTCTTGTCTCTTGAGTCCACACACCAGTATAAAGAGCTCTCCTGATTAGGTCAGGCCCACCCATGATGATCTTTCTCTTGATGGATTCAAAGTTAATGGATTGGAGACCTTAATCACAGCTGCAAATTCCCTTCATCTTTGCCATGTAATGTAATCCAATCCCAGGAGTGAAGTGCCGTTCCTAAGTTCCACTTACACTCCAGGGCAGCGAGTGCACGGTTGTATAGGCTAGATGTGTGGGGGCGGATCCTGCTGGCCCTTCTAGAATCCTGCCTCCCACAGAGGTTGGGGCGTGTGAGAGCTGGGTGTAAGGAGAGCAGAGTGGGGACCCCAGCCAGCTTGAGGGTGGTGAGAGAAGGCTTCCCGCAGGAAGTGAAGTCGAAGTCAGGAAGGTGAGGTGGGGAGCACCCCGCTAAGACGTGGAACATGGGGGTAATGCTGAGGTCTGAAATGCCTCTGTCGTTGTAGCTGCAGGGATGTGCGGGATGGGAACCCAGGAGGCCGCGAGACTCGAGCTGGAGCTGGGTCCTTGTCAGGTGGTGGAAACTGAGGCCCAGAGAGTTCAAGTGAGTGGCCACAGTCATGCAGCTCGTGAGAGCCAGAACCGGAACTCGAACGAGCCGAGAGACTCCCCGACACCCCGGGGATCTCCGCAGTTGCCCCACTCACCCTGAATTAAACACAGAAGCGGGGCCGCGGGCTTTGTTTTTGTGAGTGTCCGGCTTGCTTACCCAGAGAGCGCAGTCACACCTGCACATCCATGCACGTGACACCACGACATTTGTCAAAGAAATGCCTGTTCTTTCTTTAGTGGGTCGGGAACAGAAATGGGGTACCTTTGTAACGTTGTATCATAAAATAATAGGGCTTGGGGCGCATTTATCAAACTGCTGCTTTGCGTGCTTTCCAGAAACCAGGGTTGTGTGCTTCCGCCTTAAAGACATGGGTGCAAACGTTGGAACCCGCAGGTTGGCGGGTGGGAAGCATGCTGCCTGGGAGGAGGTGGTGAGAAAGGAGAAGCGGTTCGGGAAATAAAGGTGGGGAAACCGCTCCCCGGCCTTCGAGCCATTTCTTCGTTTACAAATGCGTCAGTAGTGTCCATCCAGTCACCTTTTCTTCCGGCCGCGCGTCTTGAGCCCCTCCCAAGAGTGGGTGACAGCCCGCAGCTGGAGATTCGGGGATGAGTAAAACGTGGCCAGTGCTGAGAATGGTCACGCGCCGAGCTCCGTGGCAGACCCATATATTCCACCATCTCACCCGGTCCTCTGTGTCCCCTCTGAAGAACTGCAGCCCCAAGGTCAACAGCATAGCCGGAGGTTCCCCACTGTGGGCAGCTCATCTACCAGCCTTTGTGTGGAGAGCTGCAGCCTCGGACAGCACGGGCTCCCTGCTGCTCAGTCCCGAGGGCCTTGGCCTTCTTGCCCTGCAGGTGGAGATGCTGCACCCCGGCCGATTCTGGCTTTGCCAGGGGCTACGCCTGCAGCACCAGAATGGTGGCTGGACAAGTTCACAGACTTAGGGGGCCTTGCTCTCGGTCTCCACCAGCCCCCCTGTGTCACGGGGACCCTGTCCTAGCCTCTGAGAGCTCCCAGTCTGATGGGAGGGACATGGTCGCTGACGCTTTACCTTCCGAGGGGGATGGCCAAGTTTACAAGACAAGGCGACACGTGGCATCCAAGGGTGACCCGGTCTGAGAATGAAGCTGTTCTTGCGTTCAGGGTGGAGCCGTCGGAAATGAGCTGCCCCTACACGGTCCCCGGAAGGGGCTTCGTCTGAGCCCAGGCTCTGGGAGGACCCAGGCTGTGCGTGCAGCTCGGTGGGCGGGGCTTGGCAGGTGACTCGGTAATGGACGTTTCCCATGTTGAGAGTGCGTTTTTTTCCCAGGACCTGTCCCCTCGCAGGGCCGAATTCAGGATGATAGTTTTCCTTTCCTCCAAAAGGCTCTGCATCTTCATCATCTTTTCTCTTTGGGTTAAGTCAGTATTTAAAAGGCCTTTCTGAAGAATGAAGTTTTAGCTCATTTTAAAATCTCCAATTCTGGGGCGGCTAGGTGGCTCAGTCAGTTAAGCGTCTGCCTTCCGCTCAGGTCATGATCCTGGGGTCCTGGGATCGAGCCCCAGATGGGACTCCCTACTCCCTACTTCTCCCTCTCCCTCTGCTGCTCCCCCTGCTTATGCTGTCTCTGTCAAATAAATAAATAAAATCTCTTAAAAATGAATGAATGAATGAATGAAATCTCCAGTTCTTCATCACAGAGACCCAGGCCACGGTGGTTGAGAAGGTCCTGGCTGCTCATTTTCTCGTTTCTGAACCAGTAAGCACACCCCACCCTCTCAGCGGAGGCTGGAGTGTGCTCTAAGGACTGGAAGGAAGAGGCTCATGGAAGGTCTTTAATCAAGCTGTGGTTAGCAAATAAGAGGAAGTGGCATTTCCTTTGAGTCATTGAAAGTTTGGGATTTCGCCATCCCGAGTGTTTTAAGAGCAGAGCCCAGGGTTCGTTGAAGTAGGACAGTAGCTTCCATATGCCGATAGTCACTAGTTTTTCTTTGAGCCCAGGGAAAATGTGTGCGTGTGTTTATGCACACGTGTGTGTGTGTGTGTTTGTGTGTGTGTGTGTGTGTGTGGACTGGGAGGGGCTTCTTAACTCCCCACCCAGTATTCTCTGTTCCCAAAGCAAGTGTGGAGCTGGTGGTCATGACGCATTCAAATGAACCAGAGCAGATTTCTCTAGACGTTTCTCGGTCGGGCGGTGCCGCGTTCCCCTCCCCACTGGAGGACATGCAATCAGTCAAGCAGATTTTTTTTCTCTTTCCAATCTTTTTCCACATCTCTCTGTTCTTTTCCATTTCCACCGCCACCTAGCAATCAGGCCCCAGTAATCCTTCCCTCGGACCCTTGCAATAACCTCGCTGTCTGTAGCCGCCTCCTCCCATCCATTCCGGGTTCTGCTGCTAGATGAATTCTCCGCGAGCACACCTCTGAGCGGGTCGTGTTTGCAATTAAAGCGGGCTGCTCTGGGCCTCTATCAGCCCGTCCTGGAGGCCGGCATTTCGGGGCTGGGCCTGCAGCCTCCTGTCCTCCTTCCGTGCGGCCCAGAGCTAATGCAGGCCTTGCCCTCTGGTGCTGGTCTGCGCAAGGCTTCAGGGGGCGGGGGGCCAGGGATGGGACTGAAGGCAACCCCTGCACCCCTGCCCCATCCCCGGCCCAACACATGGCTCTATCCGGCTCTATCAGTTCCAGTGTCTATCTTATTTGTTTTATTCAATCCACTGCACCAGGGGACGCTTCCGTGCCTGCTTTCCAGAAGAAGAGATTCTGCCACTGGGGGGAAAGTGTGCTCTCCGCAGTTCCCTTACAGGTCTTAGGCTTTCTGTTCTTCGAGCTGTGCCCACTCGAGCCACTGCCTCCCTCTGGCCCACTGCTTTCCCCTCCGGCCCCCTGCCCCTGGAGACCCAGCGGGGAGGCCTGGGCTCCAGGAGGGAGAGGCATCTTTCTTGATGGCTGGGAGCGCTCTCCCCCACAGGTGTGGGGGTGCCTGTCTATCATGGCGCGGGGGAGGCACCTGCCGCCACGTGTCATCATCAACCAGTAGCCACCGTACCGCCTCAGCTCACTGGAGATGGACTCTGAGCACAAGATTATCTCATCCATCCCTTTCTTCATTCATTCATTCATTCATTCATTCATTCATTCATTCATTCAACAAAAAACTTCCTCGACCAAGGTGCTGGGCTGTGGCATTAAATAAAAAAGGCACAATCTCTGTCTTCAGGGACTGTACAATTTTAGCCAGAGAGAGTTTTAAGACACATACAGAGATGATAGCCTTGGGAGAAGTGTCCGGGAAGGCAACAAAGGAGAGTCCGCTGTGCACAGTGGAGGGTGCCGGTCAGGGCCGGGGAGCTCCTCGGAGGAAGTGTCATTGCAGTGGAGACAGAAAAGACGGATGGGAGTGAGTCAGGGGCCGGCCTGGCTCCTGGGGGCAAGAGGGCCCTGTGTGGCCTGCCGGGTCGGCATGCACCAGACCGAGAAGGGGGACCTGGAGGTGAACGTGGCACGTGGCCAGCCCTCGATGAGGGGGAGGGGAAGGGGAGGAGGAGGGCGGGCAGCGCTGCATGAGATCCCACGCGGTTTTTAAGTGGCTGTATTTCATTTCCTAGGGCTGCTGTGACAAATTGCCACCAACTGGGGGGCCCACAACAGCAGACATTCATTCTCTCCTATTCTGGAAGCCAGAAGTCCAAAATCAAGGTGTCGGCAGGGCCAGGCTCCCTCCACAGGCTCCAGGGCGGGTCCTTCCTGGCCGCCTCCTGCTTCTGTGGCCCTCGGGGCTCCTTGGCTTCGGCTGCGTCACTGTTGTCCCACATGGCCATCCTCCTGTGTCTCCGTGTCTCCTTTCCTGTCTCTTATAAGGACACTCTCCTTGGACTGGGGGCCCACCCTAATCCAGCATGATCTCATCTCTATCTTGACCGTAATTTTGTTTACCGTAATTTTGCTAAGATTCTTACTTTAAACGGTGTTCTGCGGTTCTGGGTGGACGTGAATTTGGGTGGGGTGGGGATACGAAGCAGCCCACTCCGGTGGCCCTCACAGCTCCCCTACAGGAGGTGGAAACTGAGGCCCAGAGCTGGAGTTTGTCCTGGGCCAGACAGCTGAACTTGGCCCAACAAGGGGCCAACCAAGCCTCTTGACTCCAAAGGGGATGCCCGTGCTCTGTGCACACTCCCCGCCCCCCAGAAGGCATGCCATGCACTGTGGCTTTGCTTACCATTCTCAGCCCGCTCCTCGGTTCCAACTATGAGAACAAACTGGGCCTTATTGCCCGTTGGGTCAGCGGCCGAGAATTGCAGCCATTGAGATGGGGAGGCGGGGGTCCCTCCACTGAGCCTGTCCCCACCACCAGTAGTGACTCAGGGAACAGCACCAAGACTGATGGCCTCAGCTGCTGGTCACTGCTGGTCACTGCTGGTCACTGCTGAGCACAAAAATGCAAATATGCCAGGAAGTCCGCTTCGTGTCCATTGCATTTGTGTCGTGTTTTATGCGCTTGGCTCCCAGCTGCTCACATCAGCACTCCTAATGGTTGACTCTGTTTCTCCATAAGGAGAATGTCAGTCGTTTCCCTGAAGTGCCCACCGGTGGCTGCTGCTCCCCCTGTGGTCCTCCCCCTTGCGGTGCATTTAAACAGTGCTAGGCAGTGCGCCCTCTGGGTCCCTCAGCATTCTGCACAGCCCCGGGATCACCTGCTTTTCAAATAGTACAGACCGAATATTTCCCCCGACCCGGCATGCTGGTATCTTTGCTGGGACTTTTCTTTTCTGGACGGTTTCAGTATTTCACACTATCTTTTTTTGTAATAAAAAGAGGAGAATTGCTGCCAATTGCCACAAATTTGGGCTCTTACAAGAATAATTTTCTCTGAATTATATGCGATTCTCCCTTTTTATGTATCCCTTACCCTTCGTTTGCTTGTGATGCTGTCTCTAAGCTGACTGTTAAATATTTGGCATCTCCTGTCACTTGGTTTTCAAGCCGTGGGAGTTTAGCACAAGCCACAAATGTGGGAAGACCTTCCACGGTGAGTGCCCTTGGCCTTCCCAATGCCCACACTCCAGGAGGCAACCGACTCCTGAGTCTCTGAGCCTCCACTGTTTCATTCCGCTTTTATCTTACGATCGAGGGGAGCCCTGGGTCCTTGGGGGGTGTGATGGAGGCAAGAGGATGCCCCACCTGCCCTTGCTAGGGGGGCATGGTCAATAGGGCATGGAAAGAGGACAGCGAGTTTGAAGCCAGCATTTTTCAACTTCACCGACTGCTTTGTGTTTAGACCCAGGACTCTGAACCTTCAAGAACGGTGGCAACCTGGGATGGTCACCACAATCTGGTTCTAGTCGTCCTGTGACGAATCCACACTCATCTTGGCGCACACGCTCTTACACGTCTGTCTGCTCACTGGTCTTGGGGATTATGTCTGGCAGACAATAGAATAGGCAATGAATACATTTTGGTTGAATTAATGAAATACTTCCGATGATGGTGGTGATGGTGATGATGACAACAGTGATGGCAGTGATGATGAACTTATGGAGCCATTTGTTACCTGAGTCAGTAAACACATGTCACGGGCATACTGTGTGCCAGGCACCTGTGCTAGGTGTTGGTGATATGGCAGAGAAGGAATAAAGCAGACGTAAGCCCCATGCCCTTGGAGGCTTAGATTCCAGGGGGAGAACTCAGGCAATAAAACAAGTAAGTAGATTAACTTCGGTGGTCTGTTAGAAGGTGATAAGCACTATGGAGAAAAAGCATGGAAGGAGATGGAAGGTACAATTTTAAGGACAGTGAGTGGTCAGCGTGGGGCTCTCTGAGAAGGTGACATGTGAACAAAGATGAGAAAGAGGGAAGAGAGCATGCAGGTGCTGCGAAGGGCATTCCAGGCAGAGGGAACGGCCAGTGCGAAGGCCCCGAGGCACGTTTGAGAAGCAACAAGGAAGTCAGAGGGACTGGAGTGGAGTGAACGAGAGAGAGTAGGAAAGACGTCAGCGAGTTAAGAGGCTGCCTTCCCCGCCGTGGGTAGTTGAGGCAGCCAAAGGTTGGGGAACTTAAGGGGCATGTGTCAAGCCCCCCAGCCGGTGAGTGGTGCAGTAGAACCCAGCATCTGTATTCTGGTTCTTGTGCCCCCTCTCAACATGACAAGAGGGTCCACTGGAAGATGGCACCTTTTGTGACATGGCCTCCTTAGAACCTGCCCCCTGCAGCTGTAACTTGGTGAGAAGAAAGGGCTGCCTTTCCCTTTCTTTGCTCCTGAAACCTCTGTGGTCAACGGGACAAGAATTGGCAGCCCCATTATTTTCGTCTGAGCTGTCCTCAGAATTCCCAGCTGGACGCCGAATGCTTCCAGAGTCCTTATCCTGTCTGTCTTGGTTGTCCCATGCCACGGTGATTCTGATTCCTTTCCATGTTTTTCTTTCTTGCCCAAAAAGTTTCTTGTCTCCTTCTGGAACCGGCCAGGAATGCATCTAATTCAGGGCATCTACTTGCCCGCTCAGTAAATTACTTTTGCTCATTCGCTCTGACAAAATCGTCTTCCTTTGCTGACCTTTCCTGCCTCGCATTCTTGGCATTTCTCTTGGCCTAACTTTCTGTGCAATCTTCTTTTCCATTTCTCATTTTTGCTTTTCTTATCATTTTTACAGACTGTCTTTCACTCATATGGGGAGTCTGCCTGCTTTCTCTTGCTGCCTCATCTTCCTTTTTGAAGGAATTTCTCTGCTGCCTCCGGGGTCAATGACTTTGGGGACCCTCCACCGTATTTCCCTGTGACCTTCAGCATCTCAGTTGGCCCTGTCCTTTATTTCAGCTACTTGCACAGAGCGCTGTTTAGTTTTCCCAGGAAACCACGACGGGCCAGTGACTTTGATCGCCCCGCTAATAGAGAATTGCACAGCCCTACACGGGCGCGATTTGGCCAGACAGGAACCTTGAATTCAGCCTTGTCTATTGCCGAAATCCAGTTGTGGTTGGGTATTTACCTCAAAGATAACATTGCTATTCTGACAGCAGGAGTGACAATCAGTACGGTCATTTTGAAAGGCATTTTGGTGATGTCTGTTCAGATTTTCAACACATTTCCGTGATTTCAGAAATACTAGGCAGGTTTTGCAGAGATCTGTAGATAAGACCACCTACTGCCACAGTCTTTATTGTAAGAGTAAATTGAAATCCTAATTGTCTATCAAATCATCAGCGTGTCGTACTGGGTAAATAATAAACAATTGTACCTACCCAAACCAAGGAGGATGTGAGGTTGTTAGAAATGGTGAAGATTGATTCACATGGACATAGAGAGATGACCGGGAAACAGAGTTTTTCTTTTTAAATAAACAAGTTGCTGTGCCTTTGTGTCTGGGATGATCCATTTCTGTAAACTAAAATTATATACCCATTATAGTGCAGGCACGATCTCGATATTAAAAGAAATCAGGTGTTTCGCAAATCTTCAACATTGTAACATTCTCAGGTCATTAAGTGGTTATAATATTCTATCTAAAATGGGGGGGGGAAATGAAACAAGATGGGATCAGAAAGGAGACAAACCATAAGAGACTCCTAAACTCACGAAACAAACTGAGGGTGGCTGGGGAGTAGGGGGGTAGGGATAGGGTGGCTGGGTTATGGACACTGGGGAGGATATGTGCTATGGTGAGTGCTGTGAAATGTGTAAGCCTGATGATTCACAGACATGTACCCTGGGGCAAATAATACATTATGTGTGAACAATAATAAAAAAAAATATTCTATCTAGTTAACGTAAAAGGTACATTTAAAACCAGGAAGAAGAACATTGTTCACAGTCCCATTTGTTTGATCAGAGGAGAAAAAATACTCATTCATTGTAACCTTGTTCTGTTTTGCTTTTAATACATACAGAAACGTGTTAACTTTATGCATCCAGATAGATATTTGTGCTTTACAGAAAAACAATTAGAAGGATGTGTCCCAGAGGCCTCTAGGGAATGGGGAGAAGTGTGTGTGTGTGTGTGTGTGTGTGCGCGCGCGCGCGCGCGTGCACACGCATGCGTGGGCTATGGGCTCACAGGGGAAGCAATAACTGATACTATTTACAACTTGTACTCCTGGGTTGCTGAAACTCTCTTCCCAATGAGCATGTCTTTTCTTATATAATTAAAAAAATACGTGTAGGGGCAGTTACTTCTCTTTCTTTGACTTTGTGTCTCAGTCTCTTTATCTTTTGATCGAGGGGAATTTTGAACACGCAGAGAGATGGACAGCAAAGTAGAATGCTCACATACCCATCACTCAACCCGTCAGTCCTTGGCTAGTCCTGCCGCGTCCACACCGGGATCCGTCCCCTTCCCTGGCCGCTCGTCCTCTGTGCGGTTGAAGCGAGTCCCAGGCATCATTTCCACATCTCCTTTCCTCCTCCGGACTCTACTGCCCTGTGGCTGCCGAGGGCTGGGTCCTCTGACGCTGAGTGATTGCAGCGAGATCCTAATCCTGGCTTGCAGGACTCCTGCCCACTCTTTGTCCCGCACCCTCCCCAGAGCAACCTTCTTGCACCCTCATCTGAGCCCTGTCTCAGACGCATCCATCCGAGCATCCCAGCCGTGACAGAGGGCCACCGAGGGGTTGCAGGTGCGCCACGATATCAGTGTCCTCGCGAGCAGCGGTGGCCAGAGCTTGCTGTCGTGGCCTCAAGGAGCCTCATCAATCTGACGCCAGTGAGCTGTACAAATAGTGTCCTATGTCCATATGCCATGTCAGGGAAAGGGCTGGAAGCCTGGGACATTCAGACTGCTGCCTGGTACAGAGGGCAGGTCGCAAATTGTCTGTCTGTCAGCCTCAGCCTTCTCTCCCTCCCTCCTCCACGCCTGTCTCCGCTTTTCCACCTGGGACCTGTGTGCCCCCCAGGGGTGAACATTGGGGTGGGGGATGGGGTGGGGAAGCAAAGCGTCAAACCACCTGCCAAGTGTGGCCCACGACCCTCTAACGTTGCTATCGCTGATCCAGACCGTCCGTCATTTGGCCCATCTTTCAACAGATACTGTACTGGGCGCCTCCAGTTTGCTAACACTGTTTGAGGCCCTGGGAATCCAGACGGGACGGACACAGACAAAACCCCTGCCCTCATGAGGTTTCTACACACATAGGAGCAAAGAGAGTTGTTTGCAATGACATCTACCGAACATGCTTGAATTGGGGATAATCTTCTCTCTTTTTGTCTTTGCCGTGTTCTGCATTCGTTGATTTCTTTCAAAGGAATATGTTTCGTCGTTACAAAAAAAGATGTGATTTTTCTTAAAACAAAAACCACGAGCAAAGAAAGTACACAGGCCAAGAAGACAACAGCGAGTAATTCTGGGTGGTGAGAATGTGCACTATTATTTTGTTTGTTCTTTGATGTACTTTTTAAATCCTCCAACCAATTTTTGAGTTAAAATAAAAATGGGGGGGAAAGTGAATTCTTTGGAATTGGTGGTGAATCAGCCACAAAGCAAGGGATGAAAGGAAGGATTTTTTTTTTTCCTTCTTATACTCCACATGGAAACCCTAGTATCACAGCCTCACTCCAGATGTGCTGTGGGAAAGGCAGGATTACGGTCCCCCAGCTCGGTGAGGCTTTCTCTAAACCACCTTTTTGTGGCCTTAATTCCGTGAATGCAAACAATAATTACCAACCTAAGGAGATTACTCAGTATAGCTTAGATGCCTCTGGGTCCCTGAATGAGTCACATTATTGACTGCTCACAATTAATCTAAAAAATTAAACCAATTGCCTTTCTGGTTCCTTCTTCCCCGTTTTGCGCCCGCATGACACCTCCACAAATTTAGTGCCTGAGCTGTTATTTCTTCGCGGTGTTCCCATTTTTCTCCAGAACTGGATCCAGGTCTTTTGCATTTCTCTGCTCATCCTCGCTGTGTGCTGCCCCTTTAGCTTGGATGGGCGGCACAGAATGGGGCTTTCTGCTTCTAATTATTCCGTGGTCTGTCTAGTTTTTCAGTGACTCCTTCACAAACTCCCTCCTGTCCTTCTTCCCTTTGCTTCATCCATGTTCACTTCCTCTGTCAAGTTTGGAAGAAGCTAGTGCTTTGTGTCCACCACCCCGCCAGCATCCCAGTGTTAGCGAGCATGGAGAAAATGATCCAAAGGCCCGAGGACACAGAACAACTTGAGTTCCTATTAGCGCAAGGCACATAGGAGATGGTTACCCCCTTCCCCTCCCCCCCAAAAATACAAACAGAGCATCCTCCTTCAACGAGATTATAATTTAATTTCCCAAAGGAGAGGAGGTAGCTGTATGCCAAATATTAACTCTGAATACAGAGCAGTTTGGGGGTAATTTGTTACGCAGCTGTAAGTGACTAATACACACTCTCTCCCTTCCTTGCTGGGCACATACTGTGTGCCAGGAGCTTCCAGTTCCCATGTATTTGCTAGTCTGGAACATTCTTCTGCCTTATTCACTTTTGTCTGCTCTTCTTTATGTGATAGTACCGACATCACTTCATCGGGGCCCCCATCTCCCGGGCGGTGGCCCTCTGCACCTCTCCTCTGCAGCCTTTCTTCTGCCGCAAATGCAATCTCACATCAGTCTGTGTCATGAGCTCATACACCCCCAAACCAACCCTAAGTTCCATGAGCTTAGGGACAGGGGCTGTCTTGTCCTTTCTTCCTATTCTGTCTCCAGTGCCTCTCATGGCTCCTGGCCCATGGTGGGCACCCCAGTATTTGGTAAGGGATGAATTAAGCCTCGTAACAGCCATGTTATTATTGTTCCCATCTTACAGATGAGGAAACTGAGGCTCAGAGGGCACCGGGGAGTGACTTACATTCATCAACCCATTACTAAGTCACTAAGCCAAGATTCCAGTCCCCGTTTCCCGTGGCTGCCTTCCCCTTAGCTCAGCAATTCTCAAACTGGACTGGGCATACAGGCCACCTGGGAATTTTGTCCTAATGCGGATTCTAACCCAGCAAGTCTGGGGTGGCTGAGAATCCTCACTAGAACTCTCTGGAACACTCTGTGCATGGTGACCATCTACACATTCAAACAGGTGAGGCAGGGCCAGGGGACATTCTGAATGGCAATGTCACCTCACCTGCTGTTGGATTTGTGAGTGAGGCTCCTAAACGTTTGGTTCCCCGGGCGAGGCTACCCACGGGGACTAGAAAGACTTGTGACGATCCCTTGTGGCGGGGGTACCTGGGCTCTCGCTGAGGAAGCAGCTCCCAGCTGGGCACGGACAGCTGGTGCTTGGGAGAAGCAGATGTACACCCTGCAAAACAACCGGGGAAACCAGAGCGCATATGGGGTCCGTGCAGGTGGGTGGAGGCTCTCGTCACTGGGGGGTCCCCGCTTCGTTTCGGGAAGCAGCATCCCCGGAAGATGCGTTCCCAGCATCTCCGCAGATGTGTGCCCTGCCCCCAGGATCCCCCGCACCTCCCTCAGCCTTCGTCTTCTTTCCTGAACCATCAGCGGGGGAGTGAGGGGGTGGGGAAGGGGGCGCGGGGGATGCTGTCCACCGTCACCGTTCTGCGGGTGCGTGTCCTGTGAGTAGAGGCCAGGCCGGGCCAGGCTGCACAAAGAGCATTAGAAGCAATGAGCCCACAGCCCTGAGCTGCTCACGCAGTCCGCACCAGAAGACCCAAAGTCAAGAACTACCGGGCCGCCCCTTGGACGGCTGCTTTCCCAGCCAGACCCGGACCGGGAACTGCTGGCTGAATTTCCTGGCTGTCCACGTGGATGACCACCAGGCAGATGGCACACTTCTGGGACAATGTGAACTGGTCCCACCCGGCCTCTCCTCTGCCCTCCGTCCTTCCCCCGGATGCTGAGGGGGGGACCTGAGCACGGGGTGATCCCTACCCTGGGATTTTGAACCATGACTTAACTAATAACAAATACTCCTTGAAAAATAATAAAAGGCAAAAAAAAAAAAAAAAAAGCAGCCGTGAGTCCCACAAAGATGACTACGGCGCCCCTATACAGAACGACGGCAAAACAGAAATCCTTACGTAGCGAGGATTGCAATGCGGTGGGCCAGACAGTCCTTTAGCTCTTTCCCTACACTTGTCGTTCTCAAAGGGGGGTCCCCAGACCAGCACCAGCAGTATCACCCGAGAACTTGCGGGAAAAGCAGATTCTCGGGCCCTGCCCCAGACCCGACACATCAGCAGGGCTGGGGATGAGCCTGGAACCGGTGTGGGAAAGATGGGAGAGAGACCGGGCCTCTTCATCCCGCACAGAGACTCAGGGAGACTCAGTGCTCTATCCGGGCACGTTTCCTGCAGTCTAAGTGGCCCCCTGAGTATTTGGAAGGAAACGGGGGACTTAACCAAGAGCCCGCACTGGGGAGCAGACAGCTCTGCAAAGTCCCTGCTGTCCCCCAGCCAGCGCCGAGGAGCCGCCCCCTTGGCTCCCGCACGGAGCGCTTCCGATGAATGCCTTTCTAGGAGAGCCGAAAGGGTTTTGTGAGATGAATCCCTCCCCACGCTATCAAGAGTTGGGAGGAGGAACCAGGAATTCCAAAACTGGACGATGCATGATATTAGACATTTATGTTGGCTCACGCACGCAATTCTGTGGGTGAAGATTTCACCCTTGGAATCAGGGTCCGCTCAGGTCTGCATCCCAAAATATTTCCCCTTGGAGGAGTCACTGGCTCTCAGTGAAGCACGAGAGGAAAAGGAACATGTTTCAGACCAGAGACTTCAGTGACTGTAAATAATTAACATTAAGACCCTAGAACAGGGTCGCCAAATCACTGCCACCAGTTTGGGTGGCCCACGGACTATGAAGTGTTTGCATTTGTTAACGATTGGGAAAAACTGACAGAAAAGTTATCTGAATATCCGTGACCATCACACTGCAGTGTCCATAAACAAAGCTGTATTGGAACACAGCCACGCTCGTGTGTTTTGCTTGAATACTTGTGACAGAGGGGGCATGTGGCTGCAAAGAAAGCCCCCAGTATTTACTGGGTGACCCTTTATAGAGAAAGTTTGCTGACCCCCCCCCATAAATTATCCTAATTTATCAAGAGAGCTCGCATGTATTTATTGATGTACGAGTTTTTCCTGTGTATCCTTCCCATGTTTGAACTCCTATAATCTTTATACTCACCCCAGGACACGTACTCTTGTAATCCCCATTTTTCCAATGGGAAAGCAAAGGCAGACAGAGCTTCCTGAGACCTGCCTTAGGTCATGGAGCTAGGACAGGGCAGAACTAGGACTCAAACCCAGGAAGTCTGAAGCCAAAATATACACTCTGGCCACTGACTCGCGTGCCTGGGTTCTGCAAAACTTTAGCCATAAAGAAAGCATCCAGAAGGGGAGGTCCTTAGCTTTTCCCAGGCACATACCCAACATCGCTTCCTGAGAACTCAGCCGAGTGGGTCTGATGCTGTCTCAGGCCCCAGGGAGAATGTTCCCTCCTGATCTGCCAGTAGTGGCGGAGCTAGGACTGGGACACAGGTGTCTCGAATCTCATCTTCATCCCACTCCAAGATGGTGGTCTCTTCCATGTGGGCAAGGGGCTTGCGGATGCCAGCTTGGGCAGAGCGGGGAGCCTGGTACTCAGGCCTGGTGGATTCCAAAACCCCAGCAAGTGACATCCGCCTTGGCCGGGGAGAAGGCCCTGGCTCTTGTGCTGTTCGCTTTCCTTTGTGATGTATCGTTGCATGGGAAATTTATTTCTTAACAATTTCCCTTACAGCCCCTTTGACAAAATAGGGCTCTGGGGAACTGCATCATGGGCATTGATAAACACTTTACAATACCATCATGAGCAAGTAGAAATGCCTAATGAAAAGAAAAGAAGCACTGCCTAGTAATTAAAGAGGCTGGTGAGTTTTTATTATTATTATTTTTGAGCAATTATGACTAAAAGCTTTCATCAAGCGTACCCACTTTCCCATCCATTTTGAACTTGGTTATTAAAAAACATGCATTGTCAGCTGTAGGCCAGTGGTCAGAATGCCTGAGCCAGGCTGTGCCGTTGGTCGGGGATGTCCAGTCCTAAGTGCTGTGCCTTCTCTGTGGCCCTGAAAGTCTTGCTCCAGGGCCTGCCCTTGGCATATTTTCCTCTTCCCGCCTCTCTTTCCTCTCTCTCCTTCCCCCACTCTCCCTTTCCCCTCTTAGAAGGTTGAGCTTTGTCCATACATCCTTTATTGGTTGTCATAAAAACCATCCATTTGCAAAATAGCTGCCCGAGGTATACAAAGAGCAGATGTGAACTCAAGGACCAGAGAGGTTGAAAAACTCACCAAAAGACACACAGCTGGTGAGTCGTACAGTCTAGACTTGAACCCGGGTCTTGGACTGTGCTGGGGGTGGAGAGGGGAGGAGCACGGGCTCTGGCTCCAGGTGACCTGCAACTGGGAGTCCCAGCCGTGCCTAGTGATCTTGGGCAAGTGCCTTGACCTTGTTTGGCACCAGTTTCCTCATCTGTAGAAAGGGAGGATAATAGAACTTATTTCATAAGGTCGTAATGAGCATTCATTGAGAGCCTGTATGCAGAGCACATGGTAAGTGATCCTTAACTGGCAGGCTCTATGGCCATGGTTCCCAGACTGTACACTGAGGTACCCTGGGGTGCCCCAGTGGAGCCATTGGGGTGCTATGGGGGTATTTTAGGTTTGCAAAGAAAACATAGCAACATCTGTCAGACACTGAGTAAAGTACTAGCTTGAGGGAAGTCACTATTTCAACAGATTTTGCTACATTCCTTTTGATGACATCATTTCTTTGTGAAGCTGCGATTTGGGCCGTTCCTTTGATCAAAAGCAAATACTAACAAAATCAGCACGTTACAGGAAATGAGGGTGGTCCTGTCCAATCTGAGTTCAAGGTTGGAGGAGCTGTGCAGTGCCCCACAGGCATACACATGTCATGTGCACACTTGTGAATATTTAAGAACAGTATAAAACTATTGCTTCTCCTTTCAGTCTAAATGCATTTTCTTTTTAACTGGCTATGAAGTTGTTAGACCATAAATACTTACGAAGGTTTTGGCCCTAACTGCTTAATTAAAAAAAAAAAAAAAAAGCTTTTAGGGATTTCTTTTAGCCTTATAGGTGCCATGAAAAAAGTATAGGGACTCTATGAGTCCCAGGAACTGAAAAAAATCTGGCAACTTCTGCCCTAAGGCACACCTAGGGGCTTCCCAGTATCCTCTGCAAATTGGATGTTCTCGTAAATATTTTCTGAACGCTTGGAGAAATGGAAGCACACCTTCTTTCCTCACCCTGTGTTCAGCAAGCAAGTGGAAGAGTTGCTACATGAGATTGGAGAATACAAGTGGAGCCCTGTCCTCGGAAATGTAGCTCCAAACAGCTTGAGAAACCACTTTCGGAGAAGACAAGTGGCTGAGTGTTAAATTCTTGTCCTTCTGAGTGTTTCTTGGGGTCCTGCAGATTCATCAGCTCTGACTTTAGCCCCCAGAGGGACTTGCCACCCCTGGCACCAGGCCTGGGTAATTAAGCCGTTTGAGTGAACGGCTTGGGAATGGCCTGTGCGCGTTCTGGGCATCTGTGCGCGTTCCGGGCAGTCTGTGAGCATTCTGAGCATCTGTGCGCGTTCTGGGCAGTCTGTGCGCGTTCTAGGCAGTCTGTGCGCGTTCCTGGCAGCCGTGAGCGTTCCGGGCGGTATGTGCGCGTTCCGGGCAACCTGTGCTTGGAGCTAAGATGAAAGCAAGAGGAGAGGTGTCCTAGAGAAATGGTGTTTCAAACACAGTTTTGCCCCGCTATCCGAAAGCAGAGCCTTCCTCTGGAACCCTTCGGAAGCTGAAATGGTGTAAGGCGAAAAGCAATCCCCCCACCCCCACCCCTGCTCTCTAAAAGCTCCCATTAGGCCATGTGGCTTTTATGGAAGATCTGTGTTCGTACCTGTTTTTGTTGGTGGAAAGAAATCAGAAGAGGATTTTCACTTTTACCACTAAAGACTTTACTGCCCTGATGTAGGTCTTTTGTAAAAGCAAAGTGGCCCAAAGGGGACTTTTGGAAAGCAGGGGATACCTATATACAGCCCTGAGCTTTAACTCAATAAAATGGAGGCAGAGAGTTTGTTTTCCCACTCTGCCCCCCACGCTGCATTGATTTTTCAGACCTGCCCGCAGCTGCCGCCCTGCAGCACCTTTCCAGCAGGTCAATGAATGACTGGAAATGCAGTCTCGTGCCACTGGCTGGGACCTGGGAGCCTCTGGAGTGATGCTTCTTGTGAGTGGTCCACATGGCCCTTCTCGCAGGAATGCACAGAAGTTCTGGAAGATTCCACAAAAGGAGCACTTCTCCAAGGTTAGGAGGCCCTATAAATTCCCAGGGTCCATTTGATGTTCCGGGTGGGTTCTCAAGGGAAATACTAGCCTCGGCCATGGAAGCTCTGTTTCCCAGCCTTGCTGGGGGTCAGGCCCCTGCCGGGCTCTCCAGAAGGAACCTTCCCTTTGCTCACTTCACAGCCCAAGCCCTGGCTGGTCCCAACTGCCCTCTGTTCCCTGCCCTGGCTCAGGCTGTGCCCTCTGCCCAGAATGCCCAGAATGCCCTTCATCTGTGCACCTGCCGCTTGAAGCCTCAGCTCAAGGGTCCCCTCCTCTACAGGGGACACTTTCAAATCGTGGTCAGTGGTGATGCTGATACAGCTGGTCCAGGGGCCGCACTTTGAACAGCAAAGGCCCGTCTTGTTGCATTAGGTGTGATGGGGCATGTGAAGCATGGGCCGTGGCTGGCCACCAGCGGCAGATCTTCTTGTGTGCGTCCTGAGGCTTCTAGGGCATTCCCACCCGCCCTCCTTTCAGGAGACTGGGCCTGGCTGTGTGTCCCGAGCATCTCACTGTCTGATGTTAGATGCACCACTACTGTCCACGACTCCTTGTGATCCGGCTTGGTTCCCCAGTCTCCAGGCAGGCCAGACAGTTCCCAAGGCTTGAAACATCAAAAAGGTGGCAGGTGCGCTTGTATGGAGATGCACCTGTCAGCTTTGACAAGGTGGAATGGGTCATATTGTTTCCAGAGAGGCATTTATTTTGGGAGGGAACAGAGGAGAGGCATAGGATTTCCTTCTTCTTCCGACCACCCCCACACTGGTGTTTGCCCACCTGGGGTGCTTGGGCTGGACCCCGAGGCCACCTACCGTCCCCCGAGGCTCAGGTAGTGGAAGGTTTCCAAGCAGCCAGGCTCTGAGATAGTATGTCAAACCCCAGCACACCTAATGACCCATTTTTACATGGCAGTCCCCCAGATTGAGATCCAAATACCCAAACATCAGACGGCTGCTGCAGGGAGAAGCAGCAGCAGGAGACGTGCGGCTACTTATCAGACGTTCTCTATTATCCTCGCCACCTGCTCCCAGATTTCCAAAGCAACACACCGGGTAATAGCCTCTCTTGCCCCAGAAAGGAGAAATGCCAACGATTTTTAAGAGCAAGCTCCTTTTCTCACTCTGGATTTTATAAATTGTAAAAGGGGCTTGCTGTGAAATAACCACTTACTGTCCTGGGGACTTTGTGATTTGTAAGCTTTGTACCTGAGCTTGAGCTTGAGGCCGGCGACGGTCACAACCTGTGGCCTTCGACGAATAAAAGCATTTGGGGGGAAATGGGCAGGTAGATGAGACAGCTCAGAGGAAAAAAAAAAGTGGTGGGCCATCCGGCAGAAGCGCAATCCGGAGATGTGAAGGGCCCCCAGGAATCCCAGGCCCATCTGTTCATTCGCAGGCGGCTGTCCTTGGCTTTATTACTGCCAGAGGATAGATGAGGCCAGCGTCCAGCCGGAAACCGCGCACAGGCTCGGGACAGACGGAACGAGGTGGTGGGTGTATGTTTCCTGAGTCCTGTGAGGTTTCTCAGACTTCCGTGTGCCTAAAAATGGGGTGGGGGAGCACTTATGCAAAATTTAAAAAAATTAAAACTGTAGATTCCTGGGCCCGGGCCATAAAACTGGGGAAAGAGTTGAGTGCATATATATATATATATATAGATAGATAGATAGATAGATAGATAGATAGATTTTTTTTTTTAAGATTTTATTTACTTATTTCTTTATTTATTTAGAAAATGTGAGTGAGGGGAGGGGCAGAGGGAGACAGTCTCCAGCAGGCTCCCTGCTGAGTGCAGAGCCTGACACGGCACTCGATCTCACGATCCAGAGATCAAGACCTGAGCCGAAATCGAGAGTTGGATGCTTAACCAGCTGAGGTCCCCAGGCACCCCGACGTGGGCACATATTTTTAACAAGCTCCCCAAACGATGTTGGTGCAGGTGGCCCCCCGCCCGCCCTTCGGGAAACCCTGGCTCTGGCGCTCCTTTTTATACAAGCGAAGATGAGACAGTTGTCAGCTCAGGGTGATCGAGGGAGAAGGAGCAGCATGTTCATTTACATGGTCTGAAATGCAATTTCTGGAACAGATTTAGGGTATGGAATTTGAGAAGACAGGGCCATAGTCCCGTTCCATTCATTCATTCCTTCATTCAACAAATATTTCTTTAATGCCCCCTGTGTGCCAGCTGCCGTTCTCAGCGCTGAGAATGTAGAGAACAAGGCAGACCCAAATCCTTGACTTCAAAGAGCCTATTTTCTTATGGAGGCATTCAAGAATACAACAGATAAAGAAGGATGTGAGCACACGAAGCACGTTTATGAGTAGACACGAAGGTGGTAAATATCCCTCGGAGGGAATATTGCAGGCGGGAAGGGTGATGGGAGCAAATGTGGCAACTTGAAACTGGGAGGTCTGGGAGAGCGCCACGGAGGACAGGACATTTAGGCGGAGACTTGAAGGGGTAAGGGGTCCCATGCGGATCTCAGGGGTAAAGCCCAGAGACCCTGAGACCTCAGGGCGCCCCAATGTGCAAGGAGGCATGTGGTAGAGGGGTGATCAGGCAGGAACATGGTAGGACGTGTGGTCAGAGAGAGAATGGGAGGCAGGACGGGGTGAAGGTCCGTCCAGGTTGTCCAGGACGATATTAGCCAAAGCTCAGAATACCAGCACAATGATTAATGGTTTCCCATTTTACTCTGAGAAGTTCCCTGTCTGAACAATAAAATAATTATCCCTTTACCTGTTTGTAGGCCATGGTGAGGACTCGGGCTCTGAGTGAGCTAAATCCCCAGAGGGTTGGGCAGGGGGCTAAGGTGATCTCCGTAGATCATGAAAGGCTCCGTCTGGCTGCTGCATTGAGAACAGTCTCTAGGGCAGCACAAGCAGGAGAAAGCAGAACACTTGAGAGGCAGTCGAACATTCCAGGTAGCCCGTCATAGGGGAGACAGAATAGTGTCCCCCTCAAAGTTGCCCGTGTCCTAATCCTGGAGCTTCTTGGTAGGTTACCTTGATGGCAAAACAGACTCGGCAGAGGTGTAATGGGAGGAGGAGCCTGGGTTCTCCATGTGCGCCCGATGTCATCACAGCAGTCCTTCCAAGAGGGAGACAGGAGGGTCAGTGTCAGGGAGAAGGAGCGGAGGTTGGAATAAAGTGCTTCGAAGATGGAGGATGGGACCACCAGCCAAGGAATCAGGCAGCTTCTAGAAGCTGGAAAAAGCAAAGAAACGGATTCTCCCCTGGAGCCTTCAGAAGGAACGCAGCTCTGCTGACACTTTGATTTTAGCCCACGAGACCCATTCTGACATCTGACCTGCAGATCTAGAATATAACAAGTTTGTGTCATTCAAAGCATACACATTTATGGTGACTTATTACAGAAGGAGTAGGAAATTAACAAAGCAGCCCAGGCAGCCACCTCTGCCTCTTAACTTCCTGCCTCCTGGTCCCTAGAAATCAGGTGCTTTCAAAGGAAGAACTTCTCTTTCACCACAGCTCTAAAATAGAGGTCGACAAACTGCGGCCCACAGCCTGCTTTTGTAAATAAAGTTTTATTGGCACACAGCCATGCTCATTTGTTTACATATTGCCTAAGGCTGCTTTCACTCTGCAGTGGCAGAGCTAAGGAATTAGACGGAGAACATATGGCCCTTAAAGCCTCAAATATTTATAGCTGTCTGTACCCTTTATAGAAAATGTTTGCTCCTTGTTGCTCTAGAAGCCCCTTCGGGGAATGCCCTCCACTCATGATGACCCCGTCCTTCCAGAGTTACTGCACCATCCCCAGGCAAGGCCAGGGCAGCCGTGCTTGGCTCCCCGTGACCTTGCCATTCACTTGGCCATTGCACAATGAATCAAACCGAGACAAGCAGACTCCCTCTCAGATTTTGGAACTGGATTTCAAAGAAAGCTTGCGGCTGGAATTGAGAACAAGCCTTGGCACATAGTTGCCCCTCAGCAGGTATCACTTGAATGAGTGAATCCATTCGGGAGATACGGGGTTGGCCTCTTCCACAGAGTGCAGAGAGGAGTAAAGAGATCCAGAGTCTAGGAAAAGAACAACTGCGGATATTCAGGGAGAAGCCGACACAGAAACTGCAGGGCTCTCAGCGGAGAGGGGTTGGGGAAGCAGCTGTGCAGTTCCCTTGCGTACTGTGGCTGCGATGACAAATTAGCACAAACTTAGTGGCTTAAAATGACAGACGCTATCTCACAGCCTCCGTAGAGCAGAAGTCTGGGCACGGCTGACCTGCGTTCTCTGCTCTGAGTCTCATGAGGCTGAAATCAGATGTTTGCTGGGCTCCACGCCTTTCTGGAACTCCTGGTGCTCTTTCTTTTGAGCTCAAGAAGTTATGGGGCGCCTGGGTGGCTCAGTGGGTGAAAGCCTCTGCCTTCAGCTCAGGTCATGATCTCAGGGTCCTGGGATCGAGCCCCGCATCGGGCTCTCTGCTCGGCGGGGAATCTGCTTCTCCCTCTCTGCCTACTTGTGATCTCTCTCCTCTCTGTCAAATAAATAAATAAAATCTTAAAAAAAAAAAAAAAGTTATTGGCAGAATTCGATTCTTTGCAGCTGTAGGACTGAGGCCCCTGTTCTCTTAATGGCTGTTTGCCAGGAGCTGCTCTCGGCTCCTGGATGCGACCCACAGTTCCTTGGCACATGCCCCCTCCCCACCCCACCCCACCCTCTCTATAGTCCCATAGTGCCTCTCTCAGGCTTCTAAATGCTTAGGAAAGGCCCAGACCCTTGTCAGGGCTCACCTGATGAGGTCAGGCCCACCCGGGCACTCGCCTTTAATAATTAATTAGTCAATGCCCTCTAACCATCCGTGGTTAGTAAAATGCCATCCCATTCACAGGTTCTGCTTGCACTCAAGGGAAGTGGATTATCTAAGACATGTCCACCAGGGCTTGGAATCTTAGAACAGTACTTCCCATCCTGGGTTCCAACATGACTCCTGGTCCTTGGCACAGAGCAGCAGGGGCTATGGCCTTCTCTCCCGTGAGTCCCAGCCCAATGTGCTAAAAGGACCACTTTCCCCTCGGCTGGCCCCCTCGGATCTCTGTGAGAGAACCCTGGGCGAGACAGGGAGGGAGCCCGGGTCCTACCCAGTTTCAGCCTGGCTTGCCCATCGTGCGCAGGAACCTTCTCCGTCCAGGAGCAGAAAGGAGGAAGCGATCGTGATGAAACGCTCTCCAGGCTGCCTGGGCCGTGGCACGGATGACACAGCGCCGCCGTGAACCCTGGCTCCCGCCCCAGTACACTCAGTCTTAATGTATTGACATTGGCAGCCTTTGTATATCTTGTCATGCCAATAAGGTAATTGAAATAGAATTGTCTCCAAGTGTCCAATTAATCAACAAATAAATCATAAGCCTGTGGCCGTTCATTCAGGGCGGCAAAGAGGCTTCGCCCTGGCCTCCTGACCACTGGTGTGGATTGAGCTCAGGCGTTATGCACCTCTAATGAGCCTCAGGAGAAGAGAAGGAAGGTGGGGCAGGTGACTTTCAGGGCATCTACGGAAACCCCAGGGACTTTATGTGCTTTATAAATGAGACCTCGTTCTTCCCTCAAAGAGGCTTACGTACTGAATCTCATTCATAAAAAAAGAGGGGGTGACGATCCACATTTTACAGAGAAAGAAACTGCACCCCAGAGAGGTTAAGCAAATTGCCAAAGGTCACACAGCAAGTAAAGGGCAGAATCTAGGTTCAAAACTAAGTCGGTCTGAGCTCAAAAGCCAGGTTCTTTTCTGTGCTCTGTGCTATGCTGGAAATGCAAATCTACGTCAGAAATGGTTTCAATCGTTGGGGCAAATTTTAAGTCCAGGGTGGTGCAAAGTGAGGAAATATTTGAAAGGATATCCTCTGCCCATCATTCTTCTGGCTTAGCCTTATTAGGTGCTGGTGTTGGAAGTGAAAGCGAGAGACGGGGGGCGTTCTCTGGGGCGCCTGCATCCCTCTGGGGGAATGTTCTCGTGCTCCGTTGGTAACAGAACATCTCAGAAAGCCCTCGAGTTCCCAGAATGCTTCCAAAATCCAGAGTGTTCCCCCCTCTTTGGACAGACGGGAAACTAAGGGCCCCTTCTCGGACTTGGCTCAGGAAGTAGGGCGTGTTGTTTCTTGCCTTAGGATGCTTCCAAGACCTTCCAGCATCTTCTCCCAGCTCTCCTTCTTCTTCCACCCTCTGACGTTCAAATCAAGAAGTTAAATGGACTAAGGGGCCAGACTGGCTGAGCCAAAGGCACGGGGCTTTCAAAAGAACAGAAATATCAGAATGTCCTCACTTAGCCTCAGACTCACGGGAAGTTGACCTGTCTCCCTGCCTCCCCGGGAGGGATTCCTATGCACACTGAAGGGGGGTGCTTGCATCTGCTCTGGGGTTTCACAAGCAGGAGGAGTCTTGTTCTCAGGGTTTGGGGTGAGCCTGTGGACTGCTGCTGTAGGAAGTGTGACCCTGAGCCCCTTGGGTCAAGAGGGGGGAGGTAAGATGCTGGTGTATTGGGTGGTTTGCCGCACGGGAAAAATGCGGAAAGAAACCAGCCTTTTCCTAAAGCGGGCACCTAAACACGCCTGCAGTGAGCAGAGGACCATCTGCCTTGCAGAACTGCATTGTTGTCGATCAGAGCCAAGCTGGGCGTGCTGGAGCCGAGCTGAATACCCAGCAGCCCCCAGGAGGCAAATTGGTCCCTCTCCAGGGAGCTCTGGCTTCCGAAATCCTCACAGCTCAGGGAACTAACCAATGGGGTGATGAATGATAGCACCAGAAACGCCGTGCTGTGCGGAGAGCTGCGATCCCACGTGCACAGACCATATTCCCGGGCAAGAAGCCTCTAACGTGATGCACAGATAATTATTGGGGGAAGAATGGGGTTTGAAGTATCTGTCCCCCAACATCGGGTCCCACACAGACCCCTTCACTTGCTTCCTCCTGGCCCTTCTCCTCCTTGCCTCTCTTCCACAACTGCACACATTCGCTTCTCTCCTCTCGATGGTTTCAACTGCCCACAAAAGTCTCCCCCGCCCCGATTGCATCCTACCCTGTCCCCGAAAAAAATAGGAATCTGATCACCCCACTCTACTTCTTCCAAGCCCTCAGTGGCTTGGCCTCGGCCCTGTGGACTCCTTGCTCTGGCAGCTGCCACCTGCCCACTAAACCTTATGGGGCTGTGACTCTGAGCCTCATGCAAGGCTGTTCCTCACCGTTCATTGCTCGTTCTCCTTCCTTTGCCTGGAATTCCCTTAGTTCCCCTTCCTGCCAGCTCCCGGAAGAACGAAAGATTCCACCTGTGCCAGACTCTGGAGGTTCCAGCTACTAAATCTAGGAATAACAGAGCATTTGGGAGTGTAGCTTTGTCATTTTCTGGGGCGTGACCGACACTTGCCCTCCGTGGTGTGGGTGGAGGTGGGGATCCTGCCCTCTGTGTGGAGGGGAGTGAGGGGGAGCTCTGTGGACAATGATCTTAGTATTGGGAAATTCTTCTCTGAGGGACATGCACACCCCAGAGGCTGGGACAGAATTGTGCCCCTCACTTCCTTCATTATGCTCCTGTGGAGGTCCTGTGTACTGGCCAAACACTTGTCCCAGGATGTTGGAGCCGGTGGTTTATCCATCCTGACTGTGTCCAGGGCCCACCAGTGCTTGATTTTTAGATGGATGGATGGATAGATGGATGGGAGGAAGGATAAAAAGGATGGATGAATAGATGAGTAGATGGATGGATGGATGGATGAGTAGATGGGAGGAAGGATAAAAAGGATGGATGAATAGATGAGTAGATGGATGGATGGATGGATGAGTGGATGGATGGATGGATGGGTGGATGGATGGATGGAA
>CM052900.1:157011014-157034959 GCA_028534135.1 Potos flavus | reverse complement strand
GTCCACAGACCTGGGTCCAACAGCTTACTGGTTCTGTGACTTTGGGCAAGTTGACCTCTTTTTGCCGGGGGTGGGGGCGGATGGGAGAGGAAAGTTATACACATCTCTTTTTTTAAATCTCTCTGTTCCTCAGTTACCTTGTCTATAAAATGAGGATGTTTGATCAGCTTCCTGTGGTTTTTAGAAGATTCCATGAGGGAATGCCTATAAGTCAACCTGTCATCATGGCTGGCATATAGGGAATGTTCCAGATCTGTCAACTTACCTTAGTTTCGTTGAGCCTCAACTTCGTTTCTTCTGGAATGGTGCTAATTGTTTATGTTTCAAAGGGCATTGTGTAAACGAATAGAGCTGATAGATGCGTGTAGAGCTCTTGGCACAGGCTGGCACACGGTGATTACTCTGTAGGGTGAAGTCATATTGTCACTCCCAGGATTACTGATCCCGGACTGCTGAACCTCCAGTGCCAAGCAAATATTTATCCTTAGCTCAGACGATTGTGATGATATCCACACTCAGTTGGCCGAGCCATAGCTTGTGAGAAGAAAGCTTTTCAAACACCATAATGGTCTCCTGAACGTGAATTAGTCAAAAGATACATGTTTCAGTCTTTGCTCCAACTCGTTTCCTGTTTGACCATGGGCAAGTGCCCCCTGTCTTTGGGCCTTGGTTTCCTGATGTTAACAAATTCTATCAAGAATGATAGGGGCGCCTGGGTGGCTCAGTCAGTTAAGCGTCTGCCTTCAGCTCAGGTCATGATCTCAGGGCCCTGGGATCAAGCCCCACATTGTGCTCACTGCTGGAAATCTGCTTTTCCCTCTGCTCCCGACTCGTGCTCACTCACGCTCTCTCTCTCTTGCTCACTCGTTCTCTCTCAAAATAAATAAATAAAATCTTAAAAAAAAAAAAAAAAAAAAGAATGATAAATATGGCCTGCCTGCCTTTGTTCTCCATGGCAGGCATTACTAATTGGTCCCAACACTCCTACCGACTGAGACCAACCTCAACCTCAGAATCCTTCTCAACACAGCTACGAGCAGCGACTAACAATCAGCTATAGTTGGTTAATGGGTCGAAACCTACTTGATGTTCTAAGTGGAAATCCCAATTCCATTAATCAACTTTTCTCCCACACCACCGCAAACAGGAACAGACATGCGAGCATTTCTTTTTTAAGTGTCCAATCAGTTATAGCCACTGAATATTTTCACTAGGCCAGGTGCTTAAGATCACTCTCGGTGGAGCAAGAAGGACTCTTAAGTCACTCTTAAACCTCCTCCAGGAGAGGGCTTCAGCTTGGCACGAGGAGGCAAACACGAATCCGGGAATTAGTCAGAAGGGGAAGTGACAGATACCGCTGGTGCAATCTGCCTTTCCAGGCTCTGCCCGTGGTTCAGGGAGGAGAGCGGGCTGCAGGGGGAGGGGGCCCCGCAGTTTGCCCAGTGAGGAAAGGCGAGTATTTCCCCTAAGGTTGGTTTTTCTGGGAATGGGCCCTTCTGCCCCACAGACAGCACCAGCTCACTCCTCCAGCTGGGGGCTAGTAGACATTCTCCAGCTTCTCCATCTCCTGATCTGGAGGTTGCTGTCCGTGGCTGGTTCTGAAGGACTATACAGGGGTGCCTGGGTGCCTCAGTCGTTGGGCATCTGCCTTCAGCTCAGGTCATGATTCCAGGGTCCTGGGATCGAGCCCCGCATCGGGCTCCCTGCTCAGCGGGAAGCCTGCTTCTCCCTCTCCCACTCCCCCTGCTTTGTGTTCCCTCTCTCACTGTGTCTCTCTCTGTCAAATAAATAAATAAAATCTTTAAAAAAATACCCCACCAACACACACACAAGAAAGGTGTACATAAAAGCTGGTAAAATCCAGAGCGCCTGGGTGGTTCATTTGGTTGGGCGTCCAACTCTTGATGTTGGCTCAGGTTATGATCCAAGGGTCGTGAGATGGAGCCCCGTTTCGGGCTCCGCACGGGGTGTGGAGTCTGCTTAAGCTTCTCTCTCTCCCTCTCCCTCTGCCCCTGCTCATGCTTGCTCACTGTCTCTCTCTCCCTCAAATATGTTTTTTAATATATATTAATATTTAATAATTTAATAAAATATATAATACATTTTATTTTACATCACTAATAATAAATAATTAATATAATTAATTAAAGTACTTAGTGATTAAATTATTTGATAACTAATTAAATAATAAATAATATACATATTTTTAAAAACCTGGTAAAATCCGAGACATTGTGCCAATGTCAGTTTCCTGGTTTCGCTAGTACTGTGGTTACGGGGATGCCATTATTGGGTGAAATTTTATTACAGATACAGGGAACCTCTGTATTGGTTTTGAAATCTTGTGTAGGTATGTCATTATTTCATAATAGGAGGTTTTTTTAATCTTTAAAAATTTTTTTTGTTCCGGGCACCTGGGTGGCTCAGTGGGTTAAAGCCTCTGCCTTCGGCTCAGGTCATGATCTCAGGGTCCTGGGATCGAGCCCCACATCGGGCTCTCTGCTCAGCGGGGAGCCTGCTTCCCCCTCCTTCTGCCTGCCTCTCTGCCTGCTTGTGATCTCCCTGTCAAATAAATAAATAAAATCTTTAAAAAAAATTTTTTTTGCTCCTTTTTAAAAGATCTTTATTTTTAAATAATCTCTACACCCAACATGAGACTCGAACTCACAACCCTGAGATCCAGAGTCACTCTCTCCACCAACTGAGCCCGCCAGTCTCCCTAGAGGGCTTTTTTTTTTTTTTTTCCTAATGAAATCCTTGCAAATGCATTGGACAATTTCAAAACGCTACTCATGGGCTGTACCCCCAGACCTGCACTCCTCTGCCCGGTGTTGGGAGTCTAGGGTCCTGTGAAAGGAAAGCAGTCGCAGGCCTTGCATTCACAGCACAGAATGCTGAATCTGTCACCCATCTTGCAAGGCCACCTGTTTACCTGAGTTCACAAGGTAACTTGCTCCATACTCCAGACATGAACACCGAGGCCTCCCATCAGAGCAAGCCCAGGTACCTGGGAAAGCTTGTAACTTGGCATCTATTTTTTTTTTTTCCAAATTCCTAATCTTTCTATCTTAAAAGCAGCTGTCTCTTCAATTCTGTACATGACAAGATTTCTTTTTTAGAAAAGCCTTCAACCCCGTTTGCCTTCCATTCCCTCTGCAGGGCCTTGAGGAGCTCAAGGCCTGGGAAATTTTGATTAATTTGAAGACTTGTTAATTACTCTTGTATTGAGGGACGCCCCTAAAGCTGCTTTCATCTCCCAAAGCTGGCTTACATTTGAGCCCGTGCTGCGTGGTCGGGCGGCGGGCAGAGTGTCTATACTTTGGGAAATACATGATTTTAGAGAGCTTGCCGGGAGGGTTCTCGCATCATGAGGCTGTTGCTGAAAATAAGCCACAGTTTCTGTTGGGTCAATGGACAAGGTCCCGCTTAACCCCCGAGGCGGCATTTTTGTTCCCAGCTAAATGTGAGAAGAGCCTGATCACAATCAGGGCTTGGGTGTCATGTGGGGAGATCATTTATAATACAATCCAG
The DNA here is from genome assembly GCA_028534135.1 of Potos flavus. Lineage (NCBI taxonomy): Eukaryota > Metazoa > Chordata > Mammalia > Carnivora > Procyonidae > Potos > Potos flavus. The sequence continues at coordinate 157,031,428 of CM052900.1, read as the reverse complement.
ACTCTGGCTTCTCTTTTTCCAGAGGAGACGGGACTTGGGAGGCTTTTGTGTTTGTACGTTTCAATTTTTAAAGCTCGCTTTATTGCCTAGGAGAAATGATACATGCTAACTTCAAGTTAACCCTCAATTCTACCACCCGGATGCGATCACCCTTAACATCTTGATGGGCATTCCCCTAGTCACACACAGATATCACGAATACCTGTAGACAGTGTGTGCCCATGGATGTAACATGTACCTAGGTATCATTCTGAAACCTACCTTTTCCATCTGCATTGTTAGAGATGTGACAGTGCTTGGGTCCGTCATCACTGAATTCACACCTTACTTCCTCACCACGTCCAGCTTCTGTCTGGCTCAGACGTGGCACTTCCCCATGCTAGGCACTATTCACAGCACATAGATGATTTCACTTAATCCTCCTTACATCCTGGCAAAGCGAGTAATGTTACTGTCTCCCTTTCATAGCAAAGAATACAGAGACACAGAGAAGGTAAGAGGCTTTCCCAAGGTCACATGCCAAGGGCAGGCACTTGAATAAGACAGTGGGTACTAGAGTGTACGCTCTTTCTTACGGGGCTATACTGCTGCTTTATCCTGAATCCAGGCATCACTGAACTCATCTGGCCCTGGGATGGTGAAGGTCTGACACACAGAACACTGTTCCTCATGCTTGTTTCCACGGCAGACATTACTGATGGATCACACCTCCTTTCTTCCTGAGGATCCCATTGGGCTTAGGCTCTTTCTTGATCCATCACCACAGGCAGTGACTGCCGAGCCATTGGAATAGGTTTATGGGATGGTGCCTGTACACTTTCCCTGAATCATTTAATGCTACTCCCTCCTTTGTGAGTGAGGAATCAGGCCCAGAGGGAAATGACTTGTCTCAGTGAGGAGCAAAGCCAAAACTGGTGTTTGGCTCTCTCCATGACCAGTCCCACTGTCTTTCTACCCTACATCTCTGTTTCCCCGAGTGTGACAGCACAAACAGTGGCTACCTCTGGGGACACGTCCTCATCAGAGTTTTGTTGTAGCCTAACTGTGCATTTGGACAACTCAGAATTAACCGGAGAGAGTGGTCCACAAAGGATTATTTTATCACAACGCACTTTAGAGATGTTGCCAAATGGAGTACATTAGTGATATCAATACTTTTCATGTGTGCAGTGGCCACAGCTCAGGGGGCAGCAAACCTGGGTTCATGTCAATTGCCAAGAGTTTACCTAGAGTGTCCATGACTGGGGGCACGGCGGGAGGTCCGGGAAGCGTACCTTCAAGGAGTCTGTTCGCTCATTCAGCAAACGTGCGTTGAGTGCCTCCTGTTTATTCAGGGGGCTAGGTTCATACACAGGAAATGATCACAAATAAGACAAGGTGGTACTTGTGGGGTTTCGTATGGAGAGGACCTTTTTCTTTCCGTCCTCGGTTTCATTTTCACTGAGAATTGAAGACACGGGAGAAAGAATGGAGATCACAGGCATTCCCAACAGAGCTGACCGGGAAATGAGCCCTGGGTGTTGGCCAGTTCTCCCTCTCAGTGGCCCCAGGGGCAGGCAGGGCGGAATGACAACAGGCCACGGTACTCCACCTGTAGGAAGCAGGTCTTGCCCAGTGCTCACCTCTGGCAGAGAATAGACCAGAATGCATATGTCCTGGGGGCAGGGAGGCTCTGGGCAGGCCCTTTTCCTTCTCCCAAACTTTACCAGCCAGGCAGGAGTGAGGGAAGGGGCAAAGGGGGGCCTGGAGTGTGGGTGACTGCGGGCTCCCTCCAGGGACACTTGGCCAGGACTCTACGGAGACTCAGGGGCTGTCCTCTAACCAGTCTGGGCTAAATTGGTGCAGGTGCTGGGGACTCAGAAAGGGGGACAGCAGTGGGCTCCCACCACTGGGGAGAGTTGGCATAGGACCCCAGATTTGGGCTTGTGAGTGGAATACTGGGAGGACATTGGATGGGTTATGTTGGGCATAATTAGATCTAAAACACAGTATCTTGAACCTTGTGAATTGTCAAATCTATGAACCCAGACTTTTTAAGTTAAGTTCACGTCGGGGGATAAAGTCTATGGTTATAGTTCATACTTCGTGGCATGTGGGAAAACATGTTCTCGTGCGAGAAGAGGGAAAGCTGTGTCCAGGGGAAAGGGAATAGGCTCTGGAGCCTGGGAGATGCTCTTTCAAATCCTCACTCTGCTACCTGCCTGCTGTGTGACCTTATACAGATTACTTAACCTCTCTGAACTCCTGCTTCTGTCCCCCTTTATAAAATGGGAATGACATGAATTTCCCACGTTGAGAAAATTAACTTAACCTAGGCTTGCAAAATGCTATTTCCGTGCTTCCTCTTAAATTCTCTTTCATGTCCCCCTAACCCACCACCTCCTCACCTCTCCACCCAGAGGATTTTGATAGCAGATACAACCCCAACTCCCGGGTGAGAAAACATTTTGAAAGCTCTTCTGTAAAAAATACAAATGCGGAAAAATCAACTTGCACTAATACATGTGGTTATAGATTTTTTTTTTATTTTAAGGAGGGAGAAAAGAACGCTCCTGGGAAGTTACGCTCTCCAGAAGGAACCACCACTCATTAAGAGGGACGTTTCAGCAGATTCCCCAAAGTTGTAGAAAAGGAAATGAGAAGCAAACTCCAGATTTGCATAATTGCTGAGGTTTGCCGCTCCCATTTGCCACTTGCAGAGGCTCGGCGTGAAGGGCAGCCCCTTCCTGGCCTGGATACCCTGTGTGCCCCTGCTCCGCGGGGTCCCCCTTGGAATGAGGCTTTAATGACCACTCGAGTGGCATTTAGCTTCCAATTAAGAGCCAGGAGGAAAGCACTGGCCAAGGGGGGTGAATGTTCTGTGGAGTTCACCCACTTAGGAGAAACCTAGAGAATTAGCAAGCACACAAAGCCACTTCGTGGCTGGAGCCTAGGCCTCAAAGGCTTCCAGACACCCCACTGGCTAGAGAGGAAGTCGGCTGCACAGTGCCCTGTCTTTAGAATTGTACCAAGGACTCCCCCTGAACTTGGGAGGCCATGTCCACTGTAGGGGAGAGAGAGCCTGAACAAATACTTCTGGAGGGGTTCCGTCGACGGGCTCGGAGCCTCCTGCTTTCTGCTGGTGCCTGATGCTGTGGATGGAACGTTGGTGCCCCCGCCCCACCCCCAAATTCATATACGGAAGCCGCGCTCTCCACTCTAACAGTGTTTGGAGGTGGGGCCTTTGGGAGGTAATTGGGTTTGGGTGAGGCCATGGGTGTGGAACCCCCATAATGGGATCGGTGCCCTTCTAAGGGCATGACCTTCATCCCTGAGCACATGCCCCCCACCCCCATCCCTCTCCTCTCTCTCTCTCTCTTCGCCATGTGAGCAAACGAGGAAGAGGGCTCTCACCAGAACCCAACCGTGTGTTCACACTCTGATCTCAGACTTGCCGCCTCTGGGACTGGGAGAACTAAATGTCTGCTGTTTACAATGACCAGTGTCTGGCAATTTGTTATTTATAGCCGCAGCCTGAACTGACTAAGACACAGACAGTCATCCTCATCACAAACCCTCATAAAAGCGCACGGTGGAAATGAAACTCAGCAACGGAAATCAGCTGGCCCCGGGTCAGAGGTGGGATTAGAACCCAGGCCTTTCTGATCCAGAGCCCGTGGTCCTCAGCATCTGAGCAGACACCCATCAGAGGCTCTTCCTCTGGCTTCGGCCAGCCCTTGGCCTCCCTCTGCCTGACTGTTCCCCACTCCAAGCCGAGCAGGCAGGCTGCGGGAACCGTGGAAAGCCTGCCCTATTCTGCCACCTTCAGCGGTGCCTTCAGCCTGATCCAGGGGGATCCTGGTCAGTGTGATTATCAATACAGCATACTTGGGGGGGGAGGTACCGGAAATGACCCTTCTGGTATCAGACCAGCATCTCTCCCCAGTAATGCTTTCCTTAGCCATTCATTTCTCGTTAAGATACACTGTGGCGAAGTCAGCCGTGCTCTGACAGTGGGAGCAGAACCTGTGTCCTCAGGTACGGGGGACACGTCACAAGGCGGTGCGGACATCACCAGGGTCTGAAGCGAAACCACATCAGCCCCACTTAGCCTCTTCCACCTGCCCCAGTCCACATACTGAGAACAGAATGAGGGGGAAATCATGAGTTTTGAATGTCTCCTTACTAAGCAGTTTGCTGAACGAAAAACAATTAATCTCTTTATCATAACTGGCTTGGCCACATTTCAATACTGAAAAGAGAAAAAAAAAAAAAAACAGAGCAAAACCTTTGTATTTCTGCCAGCAGAGGGGTAAAGGGCAGACTTGTCATTTTGCAGATATTTTGGTTAAATCTCCTTTTACCTTCATCTGTGAGGTTTGGGATATTCTGTTGCAAGAGGGAGAAAGTGACCTGGCTTATCTATGGAAGAACCGTGAAACTCACTTTAGAATCTCCCTGCAGAGGCTCAGGAGTTTCCAGAACAAGGATTTCAAGGCCAACAAGGCTCCTCTAGGGGACTTCATGCCTTAAGCATCACCAAGCCTCCTTCTTCTGCCCCCAAGTGTCCACGAGACATTAATAGTTACAATACGTGGGTTTGTTTTTTTTCCGGTGTTCACAGGCTGTACTCCGAAGCTATATGGGACACAGAATTATGCATTCCCACAGCCCACAGTTTAGCCAGCACCTGTCTGCTCCTGCTTTCTCTGCAGTGTCCCACTTCTGAGGGCAGAAGAAAGCTGGAGCTGGCTACTGAGGCCAGAGAAAGGATTGGAATTTACGGGAAAGAGCAAAGGAATTAGGATCTGAGCCCTGGGCCTGAGCCGCCGCTCTGCCACATTCCTGCTCTGTGACCTTGGGCAAATTAGCCCACTTCTCTGAGCCTGTTTCCTCATCAACAGAATAGTGGCAGTAGCAACGTCCTTCCAGAGTTTTATGGGGGAAAAAAAAAGAGATAAAATGTATGGAAAATACGTAGTGAAGTGTTACACAAGGATCAGATGCTGTTAGACGTTTCATTACGTGGAGGATAGTGTAGGAAGCAAACCATTGCTTTTTAGGGAACCTATTTGACTAAGATGACACTTTGTTGTTGTTTAATTTTATTTTTTATTTTTAGTTTTTTTATTTTTTTAAAGATTTTGTTTATTTGAGAGAGCACAAGAGAGAGAGCACAAGCAGGGGGAGGGAGTGGGGGAAAGGTAGAGGGAAAGGAAAAAGCAGGCTCCCCACTGAGCAGAGAGCTGATGCTGGGGCTCCATCCCAGGACTTTGGGATCATGACCTGAACCAAAGACAGATGCTTAACGACTGAGCCACCCAGGAACCCTATTTTTGGGGTTTTGGGTTTTTGTTTGTTTGTTTAGAGAGAGAGTGTGAGTGGGGAGGGGCAGAGGGAGAGGGAGAGAGAATCTCAAGCAGGCTCCACCACTCAGTATGACCCTGAGATCATGACCTGAGCCGAAGTCGAGTCCACTGCTTAATTGACTGTGCCACCCAGGTACCCCTAAGATGACACTTTGTAATTGTTCCATATCACTTGGATGTCCTATGAAGGAATCAGAAATTCCTCTATGGGCTCAGGGATCCCTTCTGATGTCATCCTTTGGGAGCACCCTGTACATCTTACATATAGGTGAAGAACTCACATTTTAGCATTGACCAGCCTAACTGTTCATATAATCTCTTGTCACCATGATTGACCTTCTGTTTAAGGAGCAAGGGAGGAAGGGAGGTTGGACAACAGTGACCCCATTGTGTCGACTGGAGTATCTGGTAGGCTGAATTGCTGTCCCAAGTCTCCACTCCCTGTCTCCACGGCCACCTTGACTTTAGACCCAGCCATGTCACTGGCTCTGGCCAATGGCACGTTAGCCAGTATTACATAGGCAGAAGGCGGAAATGAACTTCAAATCTGCTTTCTTATGGAGGACAACTCTCAAGATACTGGTGCCTGCATTCTTGGGGTGGGCTGGGAAACAGTGGGAGGAATTTGAACCTCTGGAGACTGGGCATTGAGATCAGTTCTGCTTCTCAGACCATGACCTTGCATTGTTATTTTTCTGGGAAGCAGAAGAGCAAGTTGGGGGTGGGGGGCAAGGTCCACATAGACTTGAATTGGACCAATTCCCCTGGATGAGGAATTAGTCCTGGGGCTAACGGGTGGGATTCCCTGAACAGGTGAAGGGAACTTTAGGAACGGAGGCAGAATCCTCTTGGAGATTAACTTTGGCTTTGCTCTAGTTGGGTCTTGTTAGACTTTAAATAAAAGCTGGGGGGAGGGGGCCTATGGAGGGGAGCCCTGGTGGCAGCGAGAGTCTGCATCCCGGCATCGCCCTGACATTTCTTATTTTGGTAATTGATGTGGCCAAGTTGAAGCTTGTCACTGCAAGAGCATTGCTCCGTGGCCTCGGTAGTGCCATGGCTATGTGCAGAGTGAGAAAAAATCAATTTCCACTGTCCGCGGAGTGTTGATTTATTGCTGCTGGAAGAAAAAATTCTTTATCTCTCACCCCCTCTTGGAGAGGACTGTTTTACAGTCTGCTGCTAGAGACACTCCATAAAGGAAGTCCTATTTGCCCAAACTTTGGTATTTTGATAACCTTCCTTGGCTATTCAGAGGACATTGAGCACTCCCAATTTTTATGACCATCATTTGTTTTTGATTAAGCAATTACAGACATTAAAAGACAATCTGCCAGAGTGTGGCCAGCATACCTGCAGGATGGTTTCCTGCGGTGGGAAGTATCTGCATCAGAGGGCTTGAATTTTTCATGACCACTGTGCAGAGGAAGGAGGGGCTTACTAGGAAAGAGAGCGGAGGAAGGGATTTGGGAGTGAATGGATTGGAATCCTGCCTGCCATCAGAGAGCAAGTCAGTGAACCTCAGTATGTGAGCCTCGGTCTTCTCATCTGGACAGTGGATTTGTGTAGCAGACAACACTCTGCGTGGATTCCCTTTGCCCCCTTTCAGTCTTTTCTTGTGCACCACCCCTGCCTGCTTCTGCATCTTTCTGCATCCCACGCCCTGCACCAGACATCTCTTCCAAAAATCACCATTGGCCTCTGGAGCCACCTTGCCCACACGCTCACAGAGCTGGGAGTGCCAGGGAATTGATGTGCTTCTGGGTAGCCCCCAGGCAGTGACTGGTCAGTGTGGGAGTGTGGAAGCCCAGCTTACACTCCAGAGCCACCCCCCCCCACGGGTTTCAGCCTGAGGCTCCCCTAGGAGAGCCCAAAATTGTCGTATCCTTGTAGGGTCTTGTCTCATGGAGTTGAAAAATGAATCTCATGGACAAAAGGGTGAGGTGAAAGTTTGTTAAATGAATGTGGGAACAGAATGGGAACAGAAAAGAAAGAAAAGGAGCTCTCTAGAGTAAGAGGGATCCCAAATTGGTTGCCACAGAGGGCTTTTATGGTTGGTCTTTTATAGGAAACTGACCAGGGAAGGTGGTAAATTTCTTGTGGATATCATGGTAGATTTGTGAATATCATATCTATATTTAGAACACACGGTGGACTTGTAACTATCATGAGAACAAACAAGGTGTTCTTGTAAATATCATGTACATTTCTTCACATCTGGGGTTTCTGTGAGGCTGGTTACATAGCCCCCTGCCTGTCTCTCCCTACATAGCCTCTCCTGTCCTTTACTCAAAATCAGCCCTCACTCACCTTCCTCTTCTTCCCTGACCCTCTTCCCCTCTCCTCTTGGAAGACCTCTTTCACATGTCCTTTGTGCCCCAACCCTGATCTCCCAGGTTGCTTTTTTTTTTTAATTTTATTTTATATTTTCAGTGTTCCAAGATTCATTGTTTATGCACCATACCCAGTGCTCCTGGAATATGTGCCCTCCTTAATACCCACCACCAGGCTCACCTATCCACCCATCCCCCTCCCCTCCCAAACCCTCAGTTTTCTGATTTCCCTCCAATTCACAGGCTGCTTCTAAAGAATCCTACCTTAGATAGCAGACTGATGCTTCATGCCCATGTTTTTACAAACTATTTTTATTAACTTATCTTCAGTGTTTTGGTGTGCCAGGCATGGAATTAAGTGTTCGAAAGGCATTATCTCTTGTAATGTGATGAAGGAAGGTCTCTGGAGGCACTTTACACAGTGACTAACACACAGCAGGAATTCAGCACACACTGGCACGGTCTGAACGTGGTTGGTCTGCAACAAGTGTGGGAGGAAACTCCAAACACATCCTCACCCCTCTCCCTGGTCGCTCCCACCCCTTCCCAGTCTGCCACCACACAGCGGCCAGAGTGGCCTTTTAAAACATACCAATCAAACGCGTAAGACCCTCTAGTGGCTACTTCTTTGCATACAGAATGAAATCCAAATTTCCCACCATGACCCATAATGGGGGTTGGCAAACTTATTCTATAAAAGGCTACACTGTAAATATTTTAGCCTTTGTGGACCATATGGTCTCTGTTGCAACTACTTGAGGCTGCCGTGTGTCACCAAAACAGCCACAGACAATATGTCAACCGACGGACATGGCTGGTTTCCATAAAACTTTATTCATAAAAACAGATTTGGCCCCCAGGCTATGGTTTGCTGACCCCTGGTCTACAAGACAACTGAATGGCACGGAGTCTGCCTCCCTCACCAGCCATGGGCGTCACTCTGCCCACTGTCCTTCTCTTCATTTGCTCCTGCCATGCTGGCCTCCTGGAGAATCCCAGCACGTTCCTGCCTCTGTGCAACTGGCCCCCTTTCTGGATCTGGGACCCTCTTCCAGCAGCCCAGTACAGAGCTGGCTCCTGCCTGCATTCAAGTACCTGCTCACGTGTCACCTCCTCAGAGCAATGTTCACATGCCTGCGGCTCTCTGTAGGTCTCCCTGCTCCTTTCCCACTGTTCTGCATCATCTCAGTGGTTAATTTAGTCCCCCCATCGCTTTTTGATGTCTGTCTGTCGGGAAGGCAAGGCTCCACATCATCTGATTGTTTCCTGCAGCATCTTCAGGCCAGAGCACAAGGTCTGGCACTTAGTAGGTGCTCAGTAAGGATTCGTTGGAGCAGTGGTCTCTAGGACACCCTTCCTCCCCCTGTAAGAAGTTTGCGAAGGCTGAAGAGCGCTGGAATTGCAGCTGGTTATGATGGTTGCAGGGCAAACCTACAAAACTCCCAGCAAACTTCCTCTCTTCCTCTTTCTCTTGTCAATTATCCCCCTAAACGGAACATCTCATCGGAGGATTTGCCTGAGCAAATCCTCACTTTTCTTTTCTCGGTCCCAAGCCCAGGACTGCAGACCTCCATTTTCAAGGCTAAAAACACCAAGAGGAATGTGTTCTCTGAACATGACGTTGAAATTACCCAGTTAATTAAAGAGGGATTTAGGAGTTACTTAACATCTGGGTGGCAGGTTTTTTTTTTTTCCCCTACTCAGCTTCAGAAAGGAAGCAGAAATCGTGATACACCTGATACCTGTAATTGCTGCATCGGATACCTCCCTCTTGTGACTTCATCGTGCCACAAGACGAGACTCTTCTTTTCGGGGTTCCTTGGTGCCAAGACATCTGATGTGTTGAGTGGCAAAACCCAGGACACATGCCTGGAGAAGCCAGCTGCCTTATCATGATGATTGTGACCCCAAAAGTGGCAGTGGCTCTTTTTATTACCTAATACTTAAGAGCGGTGGTTCCCAGCCAGCAAGCATTCTAAGGGGACCAAGGGGACTTCAAGAGGTGGTCCAAGATGGGGCTGCCATTAGATGATGGAGGGCCTTGAATGCCATGCTGGCGAATAGTAGGAGCTTTATCCCGGCCAGGGAGTATGGGAGAGTTGTCTGCTGGGGAGGATCCCGGCCGATGCTCCATGGCGGCCATGGGGAGGATGGCATGAGGGAGGACTGGTGGCCAGGAGCCCAGGTAGGAGGTGGCTCTAGAGCTCCAGGTGGGAAGTGAAGGGACCTTGCTGCCATGGTGGACATCAGGAGGGGAGAGGAGGAAGTACCTTCAGACAGGGGTTCTCACCCCAGGGACAGGTCACCGAGGTCACCATGGGCCAGATGGAGACAGGCCCCCACCTCACCTCTGGGAACTTGGATTTTATTCAGCAATGATGGCAATGAGAGTCATACCTACCTCTCCGGGTTACTGAGAAGATTAAGATAGTGAGTGCCTTGAAACTTATTTATAACAGGTCTTTTATGAACTTCTAAGTGGTCATCAGATGCCATTTCGACAATGATCGTTTATTTTATTTGAGAGACAGTGCGTGCACATGCGAGTTGGCGGGGGGGGGGGGTTGTGCAGAGGAGAGAGAGAGAGAGAGAATCCCAACCAAGCAGGCTCCACACCCAGTGTGGAGTCCAGTGCAGGGCTCAGTCTCTCGACCCTAAGAGCATGGCCTGAGCCAAAATCAAGAGTCAGACACAACCGACTGAGCCACCCAGGCGCCCCAATACCTTCTTATTTTATTTTATTTATTTATCTTTTCATTTCATCTGTATTGACTTCAATATGTAACAATAATGAACAAACGGCAAGGAAGGCCTTAACACACCTACACACACATTACTGCACCCAACAAAAATCTACAATGAGTACTTAGTATCATATCCATTCTCTACGATGCTTCATTAACCAGAGCTATGCAGAACTCGTCCGTATGAGATTTCAGTGGGCTTCCTCCTCATCTTCATGTGATGCCTTGGCCTGCGAGGCCTCTCAGCAGCTCTGCTCATAAAGTGCTGGTTACTATTGCCAAAACAGCAGTCACACCAGTAAAACCAACAGCATTCAAGAAATACCATTAAAAACAGGGGTGGGGGGGTATCCTTGGTACCGAATTTGTGTATGTCCCTTACGGCACCTGGGTTAGGAAGAGTGTCCATCTGTGGCCAGCCCCGAGACCAGACTCTAGCCTGTGTTCATGATTTGGGTTGCAGACGTAGAGCTTTGTAGGTCCGAACGCCCTACAGGACCCCATTGACCCGTGGGTGCGACCAGCCACGCTCCTCGAGGTGAAGCTGGTCCCCGGCTCGCCGGCGTGTGTGCTGTGCCCGACTGCCCGACAGGACAGGACTGCGGTGTTCGATCACAGCTGCCGCCTCCCCCTGGACTTAAATGTGGTGCCGCTGCTCTTCGGGGACCTGATTTCAGTTGTAATGAGCACCGGGCGCTGCTTTCATAGTCTGTAATGACTCGAGGCGGGACTCGGCCAAACGAACACGCACGAAGGGACAGCAGCTTTTTCCTTCAAAACACCGTGAGCTGATCGAATGGTGGTTTATTAGCCCCAATTATGACTCCGTGCCTAAAAGCCGAGGGGGGCGGATATTGATACTTGTTTAAGATTAAGGCATGTGTTTATTCTGCTGCGGTGGAATACATCTCTAGAAGGACCAAAGGATGGTTTCCAGGTCGTTGGCAGGTGGGCGTCCTCAGAAAGAGTTGCAGGAGGGTAGGAATCCACGTGCCTGAGGCCTTGAGCTTTTGTCTGGGCCTGAGCACCCCTCCTCCAGATGCCCCACGGCTAAATCCTGCCTCCTTCAGGTCTTGGGTTGAGGGTCCCCTCCCTTCTCAATCAGGCCTCCCCCAACCGTTCTGTTTAAAATTGCAAACCACAGACACACACGCACACCACACACAAAAATTCCTGGTATCCCTCCCCTGTTCTTTCTTTCCCCAACCTCCTAATACAATATGTGACTTATGTACTATTAATTATATTCCTCTGTGATCTGCTGCCCCAGATAGAATCGGCGAGATAGGTAGGGCAGAGACTTTTGCCAGTTTTACTGGCTGATGTGTCCCAAATGCCCAAAGCCCAAAATCGATGCTCAAGAAATATTAGTCGAATGAAGGGATGGATAAATGAAAAATTTAAGGGAGGGGACAGAGTGAGTGCAGGACAGCTGATGGTAGGAAAGGAGTTATAACCTGCCTTGGACGCTCGCCGTGCTGGACCAACCCAGACGTGCTTCTGGTGCTGGGCTGCGCCACCACCCGTCTTTCGAGCTCGCAGCCGTCCCCCCGCTGGGTGCAGTGCAGTGTTTGTCCTTACGACGTTACCTGCTGTTCCAGTCCTGTCTACTGGAGATTACACCGAGGCCACCTAGACTGAAGTTCGGAGGGGGGGTTCCCCCAAGCTTCAAGCCACATGTTTATAGTCTTGTGGCTGCTTCATTTCCAGACCAGTAATTCCATTCATCCTGTGCAGCTTGTACTCATTTATCTCCAAGGACAGCGAAGGAAGGGGCTCACGGGTACCTTTATCCACGGGCTGACCGCAGGCACCGTAATAAAACCTTCCCGTGCTGGTGTGTCCGGGTGCCTGGGACTGAGCCCCTAACACTCTCCCAGCGGCCCCGGGAGGCGGGGACTGCACGCATCCCCGTTCTACAGGTGAGGAAGCTGAGGAAGAGGGTGACACAGGTGACACAGGTGAGGACAGACAGTGGCGTCAGAAGCTCTTCTAACCCAGGCCCAGCCCCCCCGGAGTTCTTCCTCTTCACCCTCACCCTCCGTTGTTGTCAGTGGGCATGGTGGCCTCTACCCGTCGAAACTGGGGAATCGTATCATCGTTTAGCAAACCCCAGTTAGCCCACGACAGTCGTCGGAAGGCGGAGTCCTCTGAAGAAAGTGGACAGGACTGCGCTGGAGGTTAGGAACAGCCCTGTCTGCCTTTTGGTCGGTTCGTCACAGACGATGCCACAGAATGGTCTTAGGGAACGCTTGTTTTAGAGCCTTAATTTTCTGTTTTTGAAAAAGCCCCACAGAGAGAGCAGCTCTGACGAATCATGCACGGAGATCAGAAAACCAATGGCATTTTCCCAAGGGCCGCCCGGAGGCCGTGCAAGCGGCCTCTGAGGTCCCGCCCCCAAGTGGCAGCTGACGTGGCTTCCCAGCCGGAGCCCCGAAGCCAGCCAGCGGCCACAGAGGCGCCAGTGCCGTGGGGACGGGCAAGGCCTCTGGAGTCCGGCCATCTGGGTTCGAGGCCCGAGTCCCTGATGGTGTGGCTGTGGATGAGGTTTATAAAATCCTCTGGGCCTCAGTTCCCGCATCTGTAAGATGGGGAGAAGAGTAGCACCTACTTCATGGGATGTCGTGACACTGGAGTGAGTTCCTACCTTTGTGCGCGTGCGTGCCGCTCAGAACAGCCCTTGGCGTTTAGGAGCACTCCAGGGAGGACTCTGCCGGGCCATGAATGTCGCCGTGCTCGGCACGGTCCAGGCTTTCTCCCGGCGAGCTGAATCAGGGGATGGCTGAATGGCAAACATGGCTTAGAAGTTAGAGATTGGGTATTGCTCTGGAGGGATCAAAAGACTTCTTTTCCCTAGAGACGTGTGCTTACTTTCTAAGGACAATAAAAACCAAGGGACTTACCCTCCCTTTTTCCAGAAAGCATGGGTTTCCATTAGAGAGTAAAGGTTTCTCTCCCAGTCTCTCCCCAGAGGGGAGAAGGGACAGATATCCTAGCCACCTTATATAAGCTCCGAGCCTCATAATTTGGGGGTTCCTCTCCTGGGGTGCAGCCATTGCACACACAGGTGCCGTGTGGCCTGCGTGTCATCACCCCACGTGGAACAGGGGCAAGAAGTTACCACGCTGCTCAGATGCCCCGTGAGCAATGAGTGGTCCGCTCTCCGGTCCGGAGACTCTGTGTTTCCATAGAGCACAAGGCTAAACACGTTATTCTTCCCTCTCCTTGCCTTGGGGGCATCTGTGAGCCTTTACCCTCCCGAATGCATCACTACCCGGCCCCCCGCCAGAACTGACAATCAGAGGCTTCCTGAAGATCCTCTGATCCCATCCCATGTCTCGGGCCCTTTCCTCCCTTTAAAAACATAATATTCCTGGATTTGCTGGTGAACAGAACCCAGTTCTGCTTGAGTCAGAGTGAATGACCTTTGTGGTGAGCACGAATGGAAGTACAGGTCTCACTAAAGCAGACAGAAGCGGTTTTAAAAGAGCAGCATCATAGGGGCGCCTGGGTGGCTCAGTCGGTTAAGCATCTGCCTTCGGCTCAGGTCCTGATCCCAGGGTCCTGAGATCGAGCCCTGCGTCGGGCTCTCTGCTCAGCGGGGAGTCTGCTTCTCCATCTCCCTCTCCATCTGCCATTCCCCTCTGCTTGTGCTGTCTCCCCCTCTCTCGCTCTCAAATAAATAAAATCTTAAAAAAAAAAAAAAAAGAGCACCATCATGACCTTGGGTCCTCTATTAGACTCGCAAGCTCCTTGACAGACTGGACCTCGTTTGTCCGGCTCATGCCTGTATCCCAAGCACATGAAATAGCACCTGGCATTTGGAGCCAGGGAACAAAGCTTTGTTGAAGAAAGGAGTTTATGAAGTATCCCCCTGCCTTCAGACGTGCTCATCCTTGCCCGTTCGCCTCTTGGGTCTTCTGAGGCTCCCAGGATGAGACCCTCCCAAGGGTCTTAGTGGGCTGGGGTGCCATCCCCGCCACCTTCCTTTTCTGCATGCCTGGACCAAGAACGGTGGTTTCTAGACCCATCCCGGCCAGCTCCGCTCTCGCAGCCCTGCCCCCTGGGGGGCATCCAGCACCAACGGGAAGAAGGCGAGTCAGGGGGCTGCATGGGGCTTGCAGGGGAGGGCAGAGCGGGTCCTCCATTATATACTGGCTGTTCTCCATGCTCTGGCCTTCAGGCCACAGCACTGCCTCCCTCTGAGGGCACCACTGACGAGACAAACGTCACAGGATTGGCATTCTCTGCAGTTGACAACCCCAGTGGCCACTGCTATTTCGGAGGCGTCCTCCTTCTCGTTGGGCCATCTGAGGTCTCACCGACCTTCCCAAAGAGGCTCCAGCAGCCCACTACCTGTGACCTGAGATGTCTAGCTGTCCTCTTCCTCCCCCAGTGCCAGGCATTCAAAATAGAGGATGGAAAGACAAGGGAAGGGCTTCGAGAAGCTCATGGTCTCAGGGAAATAGAGGCAAGAAAAGAAGAACAGACAGAAGAAAAGGAAGGAAGAGGGGGAGGGAGGGAAGGAAGAGAAGCATGGCATCACCCAAGTATGTTACAGACCCTGTCTTACAAGCATAATGTCTGTGCCCTGGGACACACAGAGAGCGTGGGGAGCTGGAACCGTTTCAGCACACTTCCCCAGCACCCTGCGCGTACCGGGCAGTTACCAGGGAAGACAGAGATGCCAAGGGCCAGCCCTCCGCCTGCTGGAACTCATGGTCCAGAGGCATCAGCAGGCACAAACGCCCTAGGATGGGCGGTCACATAGCACAGTGGGTGGTGCGATACTGCGGTTAACCACTCTGAACCTCAGTCTCTTCATCTGGAAACTGGGGACATTTCCTCCCAGAATCATGGCGAGGTTTAGACGAGACGATACCTGTCCGTGCCCGTCCCACCTGTGCTCATGCACTGGAAGCGCTCACTCAACTCGAGCTGTTATTCTAGCTGTTGCTGCCCTCATGGAGAAACAGAAAAAGGTCTAGGAAAACCCCCTGTGGGAGAACCTATGCCCCAACAGCCCTCTCTGTAAGGCCGAAACCCACAGAAGCCGAGAAGAGATCACTTTGAATCCCGCAGAAAGCACTACGCCTTTATTTCCCTGGAGATTTCATTTCAATGATCGACAAAGCCAGGGGCCCCGGTGCTTTCCCCACGGCGAGAACTCCCGTTCTTAGTATCTGGACCCAGGGTTGGGCCAAAAGAACCCAAAAGCCTCAAAGACCTGAGCGGGAAGCTCGTCCTTCCTGGGAAAGGAGCTCGGAAGAATGTCCCAGGGCAGTTGGACAGAGCCAGGAAAGTGACCACATGATCCTGTTCCGGGTGGGGGTCCTATCCACGGGGCCACGGGGGGCTCAGCGCACGCCAGGGTACCAGAGCAGGCACTTGAAAGAGCCTCGGCAACTGATGTCTCAGCGTGACCATCGGCCAACAGGACCTCCTGGGCCAGGACTCTGGGATTTTAAATGAACTGCCAGGGTGTGGACCGCAGGGCTGAGTGATAGCCCAGGGGGAAATAAATGTCACTTTCATTCTGGAGAATATGACCACGGCAGCTGCAAAACTTCATTTTCCTTTCCAAGCCTTTCATTCAACCAAAGGGTGAGGTTTCAGCAGAGAGGGACGAGCTCCAGACCTTGGCCTTGATTTGGTTCTAATGCATGAGGACGTCACTGTCAAGATGTCAATATTTTGTCATGATCGGAAAGCAAAGACAATTAGAAAGTCTAAGAATCTGCTCTCGCTACGGTATGAATTTCTTTGAGCATTTTTGTTAGGAGCATGGATTCCAATTATAATCAGAAATAAAAACACTAAAGACAGAAAAAAGACCTGGGTACGAGGTTCGATGTACACTGCTCTTTCGAGACATCATCATTCGTTGTCCGTGCATTTATGGAGATACTAATGAGACCGACCTCTGTGCAGCACTTCTTGTGAGCTGGGCCCCTTACGTTTGGGATCAGTGTGATTTTTGCAACAACTCTGCCATGTTGTGTACGAAGGTGGAATTGCCCCATTTTTTGCCTGTGGAAACAGAGGCTTGGGGATTTCATGGCAAAACATTGTGCTTGAATCAGCGCTGTCAATGTGTCAAAGAGTTTCCTGAAACTGGGTCCCATGATAAAATGCACAAAGTACAAACAAACAGGATTTCGAGTGGCCTCCTCCCTCCAAGGTCTCCCCGCGCGCTCAATTTTTCGTGTGACCCTCCCAGAGTGAGGGACACAGTGTGAGGTTTCATTATGAGATCCTCAAGGGTAGCCTCTGTTTCTTGACTTATCGTAATCCGAGAAGAGCATGGAATGTCAACCCCAATGGCCGCAGATGCCTGGCAGGGGGTGGAGACCAGCAAAGCTGGATGGGAGTGGCGAACACAGGGAGAGACCTGGCTCCATCCAAGGGAAGAAGTTTCCACTCAGCTCTATCTAGTTGCAAACCCGTGGGGCTGCAGGCCTGGTGTGGCCAAATGGTTTGCTTTTTCTAGAAAAGCTGGAGATTTGGGGTATTGTGAAACCCCCCAATTTTGTAATCATTGGCAAACCCATTCGGAATGTTCCCCACAAAGTGCCACCATGTAAGGCTGAATGTGGCCCCCTCTTTCCTAGAGCTCTACACGGTTCTTCACAGCTAGCTGACTTTCCGTAAGAGCTTTTGAGTTGATAACTTCATTGCTAGAGCCCATTCGAGGACCCGGCCCTTGGGCCATGCCTCTTCAGCCTGTTCTCCCGCCGCAGGAAACAAAGCAACTTCAAGTCTGGTCTGTTATCAGTGGTCCTCAACCCTCATGAGCAGGGCTTGCTAGTGGCAGTTTGGTTTTGCTCAGGCTAAGATCGTCAGTATCACCCCCATCCGAACCCTAGAACCAGCTTATTGACCTCAGGAGGTTTGGAAAAGTCCCCTGAGCATGGAAACCAAATCTTGGTCAGATTTTTACCCTCCCAGGTCCCCGGCATAATGTCTTACTGAGGGTTGGTGCTTAATTCATATTTCAGTGAATGAAATAAAAGCTGGGCCTTCATTTGTTCATCCATTTGGCAAATATGAGTCAGCCATCGGCGGTGTGCCAGTAATGGGGTTCCAGGGGTAAACTGCCGACTTGCTCATTGCTACCAGTCTGGCGGGATACGTAGATGAAGAAGCTAATTCCGAGTGTGCTGAGTTGGGGAGGAAGCAATAGGATCAGAAGTGTAGGAGTGTGCGTAACCCAGCTCGGTGGTCAGACAGGGTCCCTTCGAGGAGGTGATGTGTCAGCTGAGAGCCGGAGGTGGGACAGGGACACTGTCAAGTGAACCGTGCAAGAGGGAGACAGAGGGAGTGGGATGTGCAAAGGGCCTGTTGCAGAGGGAGCCAGCAGGACCGAGGAAAGTCCAGAGGGGCTGGATTAAAGAGACCGGGGGACAGAGTCAGGATAAAGCTGGAGAGGGAGAGACGGCCTGGGCCAGACCATGCAGCAGACTGTGGTGGGAGCTTTGATTTCAGCCTAAGGCTGAGAGAAAGCAACCGAAGGGCTTAACCAGGAATAGGGCATGATTGTGGGGGTGTGGGGGTGGGGGGTGAAATAGTGAATGGGGATTAATGAGTACACTTATCATGCTGGGCACTGAGTCATGTACAGAAGTGCTGAATCACTATATTGTACACCTGAAACTAATATAACAGTGTATATTAACTATACTGGAATTTAAAAACTTAAAAAAATAATATTAAAATAAAAAACTTAATAAAAATATGTAATATTTTAAAACATAAAACTTCAGAATATAAAGAAGCCAAGGCTGCTTTCTGAAAATTAGACGCATTCATTGCAAACAAATTTTCTCCCATTAAAAATTTAAAAAATATATGAAGGCATTTAGTTTTTTTCGGTTTTGTTTTTTTTTTGTTTTTACATAATGAGGCATGATGATTTGCATCCTCCTAAAAGGTCTTTCTAGCTAAAGTACGGAGAACTGATTTGATGAGGTCCAATGAGAGATACAGATAATGCTCGGGTATGTGAAATATTTAACAGGTAGATTGGGTGTGGGGGATGAAAGAAGGTGACCTCCTTGAAAAACTGTAAGGAGGTGGTACCATTTGCTGGGATTGGGAACACTGATGGGTACACAACTCTCTGAGGTGCCCTCACTTAGACTACAGTGTGAATGACTTCCCTGGAGCTCTGCAACACAGCAGCCCTGAGAGAAAGGGTTGAGGGAAGGGCCAGAGTTAGTCTGCAGCTTAACAAAGACACTAGCAAAATGTCTCTGCAGGCCCAGTTGTAATTCTCTGTTATCATCAGACCAAAAGTGACCAAAGTTAGGAAACAGAATTTTCAAAGTAGTTAGATCTTAAAGAGAACCAGGCCCCCGGGGTTTTGGAGAGAGAAACATGCATCTTTCAGGCTTTCAGAAATTGCTAACTAGAAACAGTCCCCCACCTTCCCCCAGACAGAAGCAGGAATTAACTTTGAGACCTAGAATACTTTGAGGAATTAGGGAAATGGGAGTCAGGAGCCCGACCAGAGGTCTTAAGACACATATCAGGTCAGTGTCCAAACTGAGTCCACAAATGACTGGAAATTCCCAAATCCCGGGCACTCACACACATGGCCTCACCCTTCCTGCTGTCCTAATGGTTAGAATAGGGAGCAGGGGGAGCTGACACCCTGCCCAGAATGACCCCCTACGATAGTTACAACGTGAGCAACAGTATGCCTACTGCAGAGAGGAAGGACCCCAGGGAAGGCAGACCTTTTTTTTTTAAGCCTAATAAAGGCATAGAACTACTGCCCCAAACTCCTTTAGAAGAATGTCCTGAGGACAAGTGAGACCAAAGATATAAAATCATTCTTGAAAACAAATTCAAAAAAATAAAAATAAAATCAGGCCACACAAAAATGCCACGAAAACAGATGGAATCTCTGAGATGGCTAAGGAGCGGGGGGCGGGGGGAGGGGGAGGCAGCATTGTTCTTTCTGAGATGACAAAAATATTTCATCTGGTCGAGGCAGCAGGACCATGATCTGCGTCTGACAGCCCAAATCAGTCTTTCTTTGGGTCTTTGAATATTTCTCTTCTTATCCTGCATTCAACATTTTTTTTCTCAATGAGGGAGTCCCTCTGGGCCAGGGAACAAGAATCTAGAACAGTGACCCAAGGATGAGGGGAAGGTGTTCAGGATAGAGCCCCCACTGCCCTTGGCCTTAGAAAGTGTCCCAACCCGTGAGTTCCACTTCCCACCCAGTACGATGGCTTGAGCCAGAAGACGGTTGATCGTGCGGTTGAGGCTTCGGAGAGACTGGAAGCCTCGTGCCTTGCTGGGGAGGGGGGGGGGGGTTAGGGGGTGGAAGATGGTGCGGGTAGCTTGGAAAACGGTCTGGTGGCTCCAAATAAGGCCACCTCCACAATTACCGGGAGTTAGGACTTCAGCATATCTTTTGTGGGGGACACAGTTCAGCCCCCAGTGATGTCAGAGACAAATGATGGATACGCCGTCAAAGAAATGAACAAGATCGTTACATGTGCCATCGTGAGTTTGTGCTGGGAATGTAACAGGCGAAGTGAGAGGAGGGCGAGGGGGGCTTGAGAAGTGCCCCCTGAGAAACAGGTGACCCAGGAGCGGAGACCCAAGTGACCAGGAGGAGGCAGCTCTGCAAAGAGCCGGGGCAGCCGGGGGACGGACAGGTGGAGAGTGCGCAGAACCGCAGCAGGGGTGCGTGGGGTGGAGAGCACAGAGGGGCACCAGGTGCCACAGCCCGCACGGCCTCTGAGGCTATGAAGGGCTTCGGGCTTCGTGCCAAGTGCGCCAAGCAACCGCTGGAAGTTACAAAGCAGGGAAGGGACATGGCCCGATTTGCATTTTGCAAAAGACTCCTCCGGGACGTTCGCCTTGATAAATATATTTCACCTAATACGTTAAAAAAGAAAGAGAGCGAGATGACTCCAGATTAAAACCAAACAAATAGAAACGACCCCTCCTGGGAGCTCTGTGGCAAAGCAAGTCGA
>CM052900.1:156918032-157010514 GCA_028534135.1 Potos flavus | reverse complement strand
AGGAATCTGGGGGATGGGGTTGCAGGGAGGGCTCCCCCAAGCAAACCGTACCTGCCTCACAATGTCCTGTCCTGCAGGGAAGGACACACCTGATCAAGTCACTCCCAGGTGAGGAACTGAAACCGACCAAGTCCACCTCCTTCCCAGCAGCTGGAACTCGGCTTCCAGACCTACCTTCCTCCACCGCACTCCACACACCCTCCTTTGCAGGCTTGGATATCCCAGCCCTTGCGCCTTTGCTCCTGCCCCTGCTGCCACCTGAAGCATTTCTACCTGTCAGGACACTCGCCCTCCTTCAAAGGCCATCTCAAAGGCTGCGTTGTCCATGCCTTGTCTCAGTCCTGATGGGACGTCATCCTCCCGCCACCCCCCCACCCCCCGCCCCTGCAGTGAATCTGCTTAGAAATAAACCCGCAGAGCCTCTTCTCACTGCTCGTGACATGTCGTGCCTCCTGCCTGAGTTATTTGTTTTCTGGTCTTACTTGCCATTCTTTCTCTGAGGG
This sequence comes from Potos flavus, assembly GCA_028534135.1. Taxonomy (NCBI): domain Eukaryota; kingdom Metazoa; phylum Chordata; class Mammalia; order Carnivora; family Procyonidae; genus Potos; species Potos flavus. The sequence goes on along the minus strand of CM052900.1, from coordinate 157,010,011 downwards.
CTACGGCCCTGGTCTCTTCATCTTGCCGGAATCCGTGAAGTCTAGACAGTAGCTGGCATATGGCGAATATGCTTGTGTAATTGAAGTTTATCCTCTGGCTAAACGTGCTCCTGGAGCCCGATTGATGAGCCTCCTGCCTGCTATTTTTCAAAGGAGTCTTTTATTTGTTTCCATTCCTTGCGGAATGTGGTCTCCTGTACCTCAGTCACGACACCTTAGTATTCCTTGAATTTCCTGACCCAGGATGGGATATGGAATAAAGGGGCTTTTTCCTCCTTTTTTATTATGATGTAATTCACATACCATAAAACTTGCCGTTTTAAAGTGTGTGATTCAGTGGCTTTTAGTACATTCACAAGGTTGTACGACCATTGCTGCTCTCTGATTCTAGAACATTTACAGCATCCTAAAAAGTAAAGAGCTCATTGTTAGCTTTAAGTATACGGCAGTTCTCTTGTTTGGACATCACTGGTGTCATCCTCCAAACCCCGAGAGCTGGGAGCTGGCCTTCCAGACCGGGATCCCCAGAGTCGTCAGGGCTCGGTCAGGGCTCCCGGTCCCCGGGAGAGGGCAGACCGCGTCCCATCAGTCTGGCTGCCTCAGTTTCCCAGCCTCACCCTATCCCACTCCCACTTCCTCTCTTCCTCACCATATGCTTAACGCAGAACCTAGCACTTGAAACGGCCTTAAGATGTATCTAAATCATCAAAAGCGATCCCTCTTTGAACTCTGTCCCATCGCCGTTCATCTGTTTGGACAGCCTTTCTCCTGGTGTCTTTTATTAAGATTTCATTACCCGGGAACCAGAGCTCACATCATGAACCTTAACTTAGCATCGTGAAGAACAAGGGGGTGAGGACATCTTCCTGCCATCTGGGAGCCCCAGCTAAGTGGCAGGGGCTGTGCCGGAAACCTTCATGGGTAACACGCCCACCTCAGAAACCACTTGACTTGCTCCTTCCTCTGTCCCCAATGCCACTCTGAGCTTCTTCCTCAGATAACACTTTCCAAACCTGTCCATGAGCTCGTTGGTGCCACTGCTGAAAACATCCCTCAGCGGCTCTATTGGGCCAGCGAGCCAACACACTGCACCTGTCAGTGTCCCCGTGACTTCCAGGCTCCTGCATGCAGGGACCTGATCGAGGAATGTCACGCTGTTCCCTGGGCGTGCCTCCCATCTCTGTCACCTCCCTCCACTTGCCCACAAAGCACCCAACAGCACTGCAGTGAAAATGCCCAGGACTAAGGACGCCAGCGTGGGCTCAGTCCCTGGGAGAAGGAGAACGCAGGAGGCAGTTAAGGAATGGGTCAAGATTCTGGAACATTCTGGAACATCCGAGGCCTGATCTGTCCCGCCACGGAACAGCGGTTCCCGGGCCTGCAGGCCACGCTTGCCTGACGCACTGGGGCAGAAGCAGAGGCCGCCAGCCTTTAATCTCCGTGCTCGCACAGCTTTGCCCCCAGCCACGCGTTTGATCCCGCAGCCCAGGCTGCCCGTGATTGTTGTCACCGGGGCCCCTGGGCTTCCGTGTGGGATTCGCCTTTCTGAAGGAACGGCCCCATTAGCCCGTGTGACCTCTGTCAGTACTGCAGGGACTTCGGTTGTCACAACTGCGACTGTCCTTTCAAAACACCTGCTCCAGCCCCTTTCATGCTCCTCCTGACTGATTCTCATCTTCAAAGACCCGTCCTCGCCCCCGCCCACCCCCACAGCCCAGGGCTGCCTTTGGCTGTCAGATGTAGGACACGAGTTGGGATCACTACCTGGTTGAAAGGATAGATAATTCAAAGGTGGCCAGCCACTCATTCATCCATTCATTCATGCATGGCTATTTACTGAGCACCTACTGTGTGCCAGGCACTATGCTGTGTGTTAAGAGAACAAAAATGCACAAGACCCTGTCCCTGCCCCCAGAGATGGCCACAGCCCAGCAGGCAGGCAGGCAGACGAGAACATCGGTGACCGCACCGAGGTGGAGGAGTTTTGTGGCCCCTGCAAGGTGCAGTGGGAACGCAGAGGGTCTCTTACCTCAACCTGGGGGTCAGGGTGTCTCCAAAAGGAGAGAAAGCTTACTAGCACCACGGGGAACGAGCAGGTGCAGAAAATGGAGCTGAGGTATTCCAAGCACAGGGAGCAGCATGTGGGCAAGGGAAAGGCACAGAGGCAAGGAAAGCAGTGTGCCTTCGAGGCCGTGCACAGGGCATGTGGTCTGTGGGATTCTGCTGGGAAAGCGGCAGGGGGACATGAGGGTCAGGCTAGCTGGGTCTGCGTGCCGTGCCCAGGCAGTGCGGCTCTTGATGGCTTTCTGCAGGAGCGTGATGGAGACAGGGACCCCTCTGCAGGGAGGTGGAGGAGGTGAGGCTGGAGGCAGGGACCTCCAGGGACCACTGCGGTGGCCGCAGCAAGAAATGCTAAGGCCTTGGTGGTGGCGTCTCAGGGAGGTGGTCTCCTGGCTTTGTTGGACCGAGGAGGAAAAGGTCTGAAGGTGCCCCGAGTACCCACCGCATGTTCCCAGTTCCCTCCGAGGAAACGGCGTACCACAGTCAGAGCATTTCCTGCTGCTTCATGGCTAACCTGTGCAACCCCATTCTGAGCAGTTTAGTTGTTGGGGGTTGGGAGTCTGGAGCCATATCAGCCGGGCTCATATCCCAGTCCTACCACCTGTGAGCTGTGTGACCTCAAACAAATGATTTAACCTCTCTGTGTAACTGTTTCCGTGGCTGTACAAACGGACAGGGGGGTAGCGAGCGTATCCAGTCCTCGGGCATCGTGAGCATTCCATGAATGTGTCCGTGTGTCGGTATAAAGTGCACGGCACCCAGTAAGTGCTCAGGAAATCTTTGCTCTCCTCCTTCCTGCCTGGAGCCTTCCTTACCCTCTAGGGCTCAAGACAGGTCAGAAAAGGGCCCAGTTTATATTTGAAGCCGGTGAGATGTTCAGGTATAAGGGAGCCCAGGGCGGCCCCGCAGGCTGGCCCCTCTTTAACAAACAAGGCTGTCCCCTCCCCGTGGGCGCCCCATGAACCCGCAGAGCCCACACCCTCCACGCAAGGAAATTAAAAAACTGGATTGGTTTTTTCAGCCTAATCGAAAGTAATACCACAGGGCCCGACCTTTTGTTCACCTGCAATTATGTCGGTGGCATTTACTGAATCTCACCTTGAGCCTGTGCCTCCCTGCTTTCCTCTCCCGGCTCCCGAAGATGCTGCTTGGCGGGGAAGTGCCCCCCCCAGCCTGCTCCCCAATAGGGTTCTCTAGGCGCCCTCTTGGAGCCTTCAGGGACCAGTGGTGGGGGCAGGGGAGTCCCCCACTTCCTGGAAAGCCCACTGGGAATTTCAGGCTTTCATCTAAAGCAGACACAGGAACCAAAAGAGATGTCGAAATCCTTACAAACTAGCACGGCATCCAAAATGAAATCTCAGTAAACTGTCCCTGGAGTGTCCCCTACCAGGATCATCGGCAGACTGACAGAAGGCGGGGACCTGCGGCCTCGGAACACTGCCCCTCCGAGGCTGTGGGCCTTTCCCCTTGCGCGCCTTGGTGGCCTTCTCTGCCAGATGGATAGAGCCAGTGGGCTGCTGCCAAGGGTTTACCAACCAGCTCTCTCCAGGATTGGGGACGGGGACCGGGCTGCTGGCGGTAGCCACCAGTTTCCATGATGTTAGTACTTAAGCCACTAACTTGATGTCCCTGATGGCAGAGCTGGGACGAGGCGAGCGCGGTCAGCTCGCGGAGGCCAGGAAGGGGGCCACACCACACGGCAGGATAGGCCGGCCCCATCGGCGACCTGGGACGCCAGAGAATGAGAAGCAGTGAGCGCGCGCACACTGGGGACCCTGTGAGCGGGTGTGCGCGCCCCCTGCCGGGCGAGCACACGCCCGGGGACTCTCAGCAGGCCTGGACCGCGCGCACAGGCCCAGCTGCGATCTTGGTCTGGGGCACAGGGCGCACATGAGAGACTCACCTGGTGCTTGGAGATCGGTTCCAAAGCCTTTTATGTTGTTCCCTTCACAGACTTGCCGCCCTCCCTGCAGTGAAGTTTATTTTCAAGTTCAGGCTTTGGGATACCCTCAAAGTGCACCCTCTCTAGCATCCATCAGAACTTGCCCAACTTCTCTTCCTCCGAGTGCCCCATGGGATCTGCTTCCCATCAAGAGGAACCCATGTTCCAGATGCTCCTCTGCCCGCATCTCCTACACTCGTCCCCATGCTCATTATGTGCCGGCTGCTGGCCTCCTTGCTATTCCCGTGACATGTCCAGGGCTCTCCGCCCACAGGACCTTCGCACCTGCTCTGTGTGCCTTTCCTCATCCTTCCGCCACTCAGGTCTCTGCTCAGATGTCAGCTTTCAGAAAGCCTTATCTGAAATAGGAACTCTTCACTGGCACCCTGCTCTTCTTCCCCACAGCCTACTTGTATGTCTTTCTACCTTATATGTTATAGTTTTGCTGGTTTGCTTGCTTGTCTATGACCTGTCCCCCGCCTGCCCTTTCTCCACTAGGGGTGAGCTCCTCATGGAAGGAAATCTGTCCACTTCTCTGGGGGCCCCACGTCTCCTCTGTTCCCACCTGCACTGTCTCTCTCTCTCTCACTGGCAATGCCAGCTCAGTTCCTTTCTAGCCTCCATCCTGCTGCCGTCTGTCCCTCAGAGCTCTGCAGCCCCACAAGCCTCTGGGTAGCATTCCTGCACGTAAACACGTAAGCCTCAATCCTGGTTGGCCTTGGCTAGTGCGTGATCCCCTCCAGCCCCCCTCCTGGTTTTCTCCCCCACACCTGGTTTTCCCCAGCCAGAGTTCAGGCCCCCTCCACTATTCAAACTCAAGACCCACATCTTAAAGAGGCCTGAATCTCTGTCCCACATCCAGCCCAGCCCACGACAACTGCATCCCTGCCTGCCCACCCAACGGGAGCTCCGTCGGTGTAGGAACCTTGTCCTCTGCAGCGCTGGTTCCTGGTCCCTAGAACAGAGCCTGGCATCGTGGGTGTGTAATGAGGACTAGGGCAACTGACAATTCTTCCAGCAGCCCAGAATCTGCCAGAGAGCTCTGGGGTGCTTTTCTGTTGCAAAAGGGCCCAGAAGTGCCAGAAAGACAAACTTTTCAGAAAGAAAAAAAAGGCTTGAACAGAGTGCGTGACCTGCCCTTTTCTCTAAAGTGGGACTGCAGCAGAGAGAAACAGGACCCAGGTTCGCTCGGCAATGGAAACAGCTTCCGGTCCACCATGTGTGGAAAATCATAAAGACGGCCTCGTGGCTTTCAGGAGCTGTGAATTAAGCTGTGTGGACGTATCACTGGACAGCTACCTGAGTAGCACAGCGGGGGTAGAAAGGAAGAGGGTCGTGCTATTTTTAAACTCTGTTTTGTCCAAGAAATGCTAAGGAGAGAGCAGTGCAGTGGATCCTAGAACCAATTTCGGGAGACGGAAGTCTACAGAGGGATCGATGTGAGAGGATTAGAAAGCATGTTGGAACCAAGAATGTTAACAGACTGAATGAAGACAGAGTGCGGAGTTTATGATGCATCAGATCGGGAGCGATGGGCACCGTCTTGCTCACCTAAGACTTTTTTATTTTTTCTGCAAATACAGGTTCCATAGCTTCGAGGCAGAGTGTCAGCCCTGGAGTCAGGAGTACCTGGGTTCAAATCACGATTTGACTTGGGCTCAGATCATCTCCGACTAGTTATCGGACCCCAGGCAAGTTAGCTCTCAAGCCTCAGTTTCGTTATCTGCAAAACGGTCATCATACTACACCTGCACCATTGAGTTGTTGCGAGGATTCAACCAAATAATCCTTAGTTCGGTTCCTAAATCAACACTCAAAAGATGCTAATTCTCATTTATTTATCAGTTTGTAATATAGCGCCCGCAGTGTGCCAGGAACCCTTCTAGGTGCTTGGCAGGCAGTAATTCAATTACTCTTCATTGTACACCAACGTACACTCCTTCCCCACTTCATAGATGAGGAAATGGAGCACAGAGAGGTTAAGAAGAGTGTCAGAGTCACACAGCTCGGGAGGGCTGGAAGCAGCATTCAAACCTCTTAGTGTGACCTCCGTCTGTGCTCTGCTCTGCTGCCTTTTACACAGTTTGATCACCTCCTCCACGCGTGACCCTGTGATAAGGCACCAAAGCTAAAGGAGGAGTAGAAAGCACGGTTCTATCTTTACATTGCTTGCACTCTTAAAAGAGGACTCACCGTCTCATGACGTCCTTCGCTTATAATAATTAAGTAGCATAGCGTCCAAACAGCTTTTCAAAGTGTGGCAGCTAGCATCCTTCTCTCCGTGCAGAAATCAGTAGTCTTAACGGGTGGACTCTACTTTCTGTTTTCTCCGTGCAGAAATCAGTAGTCTTAACAGGTGGGCTCTACTTTCTGTTTCAGGATCAGATGAACTGTAAGAAATGCAGTAAGAAACAGATGCTCATTCTTTGAAACCTCCGACTTGGGTGGGGTGTATTGTTCCTGCAGTATAACCTCTCCTGCCGGCTACACCCTCTTAATACTGCTTTGTACCTTATTCGTGCCCTGTGTGTTCAGAGTAGATGCACAATGAATTCTCTTTGGGGTGAAGTGAACTCCATGAGCTGAATTGCTTGGGGCTGCCGAGGCCCAAAGGGGTGTTTTCATGGCTTCTGCTCAGAAAGGCCTCGTTGGAGACACCTGTGGGAATGACTGATTTGCTTTCATGTTAGCCAATTTTTAAACCTTTCATTAGCTATGATAAATTATTCAAAGAGGAGTAACACCCAAAGCCTCTTTAGAATATTGACGTGGTCCAGCAGTAAGTGAATGGAAAAGTACCTCCTGGTCCGAGGCTAACTTCCACTTAATTTTTAGAGGACCCAGTTGAGTTGTTAAAATGATCAGAAATGGGCCTGGCCAGAGCCAGCTCTGCCAAGAGGGGATGCTATTATCTCCCAGACCATTAACGTAATCAGATCAAGTCAATGTCAAGAAAACAAAACTCCTCACGTGAGAGCGGGGCTCAGGATGTAATTAACAAGCGGGTTTGACTTTCACCCGGAAGCCCCTGGAGAATTTTTTTTTTTTTTTAAAGGAGGTTCTAACTAAATAAGAAAACGTACCGTACCATTTAGTTTCATTTCTGGAATCTTACGCAATATTTTACAGGAGGCTCTGGAGACCCCAGAGTTCCCCTCCATGGCTTCGTCTTCACATGTTCACGCACCCGATAAAACGGTATTCGATCACAGATGTCCCCAAAGGGTCTTTGCAAGGAAGAGAGACCAGCCCTGGAAAAAATGCGAGCAGAGACAGAATCGCTTAGAGGGATGTGGCGGAGCTCTCCACATCAAAGGAAAAGCTGACGGGAAGGCTCGGAAGGGTCAGGACTCCGGGCAGCACAGATTTCTGGGTAGCAGGGATCCATGGATGGTCCTATAGGGATCTGCTGCTGGAAGGAATGAACTCTGGCCCTAGAAGACTTTGTGTCTCTCTACCAGAACGCCAGTGCCTGGGAGGGGGGTCCGTTGGCCTAACTTGGTCCCCGTGGGGTCAACCAGACTGAACCACAAGAATCAAGAATGGAGGGGAGGCCTCCCACACAAAATCTGGGTGCTAGTACCAGGATGGGGGCATGGAGGCAAATATTACAGATGTCAAATCATCACCACTATTTATCACCCTGACCCTCCAAAGTCCCCAACACTCAGCTTTACAAAGGAAAAGGAGGCCTCCCCCTTCCTTTCTCTTTGAGGAGACCATATCAGGTTCCTTGTCCCAAGTATTTAAAATGTGCAGACATAGGTAAAGAGCCATGACCACGGGCACTGCTGAAGGAAGCAGACCCCCGAGCAGTACCTAGGGCCATATGCTTTGGTTAGAGCAACATTTGGAATCCGGTCCCAGCTCTGCCATTTCATACGGCTGCGACTTTGGGCAAGCCGTTGAACCTCTCTGCACCTTGGGGTCCTCCTTGATAAAATGGGGAGAAAATCAGACATGTCTTACAAGGTCATTGCAAAGATCAAAGATGTGTTAGTCAGGGTACAGCTAAAGTGCTGTAAAGAAGTCCTGGAAAAGGCAGGAAACAGGCTATAAGTGCATGTTTCTCTTTCGTAAAAGTCCAGAAGAGGGCGGTCCTTGGTAGCACTGCCCTATGAGGTTGCCTAGGGACCCAGAGTCCTTTGACCTTGTTGCTCTGGCATCCCGTGGGAAGGGCGTCTTGGTGACCAGTTGGCATGTCAGCCGATGCCCTGCCACAGTCACTTTTGCTGACATTTAATTATATTTTGTTCTCATCAGCCGTCAGGCCAACTTCCCGCCGGGACACTGAGTTATGCTGGAAGCTGGTCATCCCCTGCAGACACCTTCTCATTTGGGCCTCCTCTACTGGATGGCCCTCGGAGAAGGTGGACACAGGTGCAATCGGCAGGGAAGACCCGAGGAGTCAGGCATGACTTTCCTTCCCTTTCCTTCACTGCATCAGCCGCACTCGTTCAAGCAAACGCAAGGCCTTTTGACGGTGCTATCATTAAGGACTTTGGACATATTTAATTATTTGTCTATCTGTACAGATTCTAACCCATACCCCCTACTAGCCACTACCGTTCTTCTTTTTTTTTTTTTTTTTAAGATTTTTTATTTATTTATTTGAGAGAGAGAGACAGAGAGAGAGCATGAGTGGGGAGGGTCAGAGGGAGAGGGAGAAGCAGACTCCCTGCTGAGAGCAGACCTCCTGATGCGGGGCTTGATCCCAGGACTCCAAGATCATGACCTGAGCCAAAGGCAGGTGCTTAACCAACTGAGCCACCCAGGCGCCCCTAACCACTCCCATCCTTATCTCATTTTAAGCTGTTGTTGGGAAGTAGCTTCGGAAGTTTTGAAGCCTTAAGAGCAAACACTTCCATGGCATTTACAATATGCGGGCTGTGGTTCTGTGTCTTACATGCTTGGGTTTCCCTCCCTGTCTGAATTGCTTTTGTTTTTGAGTTTGTGACAGCAGACAGCAAGGGTTTGCATAGAGGGAAGATTTCATCTTCATGACCATCATTTAAAGCAGGTTCTATGCTTATCCCCGTTTTATGGATTAAGACACTGATACACTTGGAGCTGTGTGGCGTGCCCACGGCCACTGGGCTGGTATGTGGCAGAGCTGGGTTTGAATCCAGGGAGCCTGATTCCTCATTTGTGCCCCTAGCCATGGTGCAGATGGGTATGGAGAATAGGAGTCTATCGACCACTCCACCCTCATTCTCCTGGGCCCACCCGTCCTGCAGGTGGGAAGGCTGGGATCCTGGTGTCAGGACTCCCTTGCAGCTAGAGTTCTGCACGTGCATCTGCTTGGGCCACACAGATGAATTCAGAGGACGTCGGGAGGTAGGAGGAGATTCCGGAGGAAATTGGCTCGAAGTGCCTTTTCCAGTATTGAGATTCTGTGTCTGTGGATGGAGATTGTGAACATGCAGTCACTGTGTGAAAGCAGGGATGATATGTCATAGATCACGTGACTCTGCGTGCAATTAGAGTCATTTGTACTTGTGGAGCCCTCACAGGCAGAGGACATCATTCCAGATTAAAGAGGTTTCTAAATAACTGACGTTTTGCTCTTTTTAGAGATGACTTCTTTTAAAATGTTAACCTCTAGGGATGGCTATTTTTCAGATAGGTACTATTACAAAGGGAAACTGTACTATTTAGGATGTTTTGGACCATAGGCAACAGAATACCCAACTAATAGAGGCTTAAATGATAAATGCATTTCATTTCTTTTTTTTTTTTTTTAAGATTTATTTCTTTATTTTAGGGGGGAGAGGGGCAAAGGGAGAGGGAGAGAGAATCCCAAAAAGGCTCCCCACTGAGGACAGAGCCCAATGCAGGGCTTAATCCCAGGACCCTGAGACCATGACCTGAGCCAAAACCAAGAGTCGGATGCTTAACTGACTTAGCCCCCCAGGTGCCCCTGCATTTCATTTCTTACATAACCAAAGGTTTTAAGATTGCCGAATTGGCTTAGGGCTCAGCACTGTCATCAAGGATCCAGATTCTTTCTGTTTCCTTCCCTCTACTCTTAGCATGTAGGGAAAGCCTTGCCTCACAGTCACAGAATGGCTGCCACAGTTCCAAGCATCACATCCTTGCTTGCAAGCCCTTTTTCCCAAACAGGAACAAAGAAATGTGGTTTAAAAAGTCACGTGATCCTCTGCTTTCTCAGTGGGGAACGTCTGTTCCAGAAGCTCCCACACTGACTTACCCTCCTGACATCTTATTGACTAGAACAGGGATCCCATGACCATTCCTAGACACATCACTGGCAAAGAGAGATGAAAGGGCTGTGGCTGATTCCAGTCTTAGGACTGTGCACATTTTCCTCCCAAACAGAGTCCCGGTGGTGTGGAAAGGGGGGCTGGTATTGATGGGGAGGCCGTCATGGCGCCACCTGGTCTGAGTGTCTCAATGTCTCAGTGTCGTGTCATGCAGAAGCACTCGCAGAGTCCATGTGGCTCCAGACCGCTGTGCCTGAATCCTTCTTGCTCTCTGTGTGTGACATTGCTCATCCTACCTCACGGTCAGGCTGCCGGCTACTAGACTTCCTGCTAGAAGCAGCATCTCTCCCTGCTTCTGAGCTTTTCCTTTAACCACATGTAAGTCCAGAAGCTTGGGGGGGCAGGGGAGGAGGGGGCACTTACTGGATCACGACGGTGTCTGTTCTTGGATCCCAGTGCACTGGTGTGCAAGTATTCCTGAAGCCACATCCAGATTCCTGTGTTGTTGGATTTTTTTTTTTTTTTAATATTTAGTTAGAAGAATACGTTTTATCTGAATAACCTAGGCGAGGAGGGGTGGGACTGTGTGGCTGGGCATTGCCGCATGCGTGCCCGCCATGGGAGAGGGCAGCGCCTGGGTGGCTGGCTGTCCCCTGTCATCCATTCCAGGTCCCTTCCACAGAGGGGTTTCCACAGTCATCAGCTCTGCTAAATGTCATAAAGACCATAACACAGGGAACTGGACCAGATCGGGCTGCTCAACCTCAGCACGATTGACGTTTGGGACCAGATAGTTCTTTGGGGTTTTTTGTGGGGTGAGGGGTGTTTTATGCCCTATAGGATGTTTGGCAGCATCGCTGGCCTCCGCCTACCAGAAGCCATAGCCCCCCCCCCCAGCCCTGTAATCATGTCACTAGACGTTGCCGAATGCCGCCTGGTGGTATACTCACCCCCAGTTGAGAAGCACTGGGCTGAAGCATCACGGCCTGGGGGAACTGAGGTGCCTGGGTGGGCACGGATGGCCTCTCTGACTGTCCCGTGTCTTGCTTTATGTCCTCCCTAGCCCTTTTCTCCCACCGAGTGTATCTTACTAAGTTTGTTTGTTTCCTGGCTCATTATCTGTTGCTAGCCCCGGACTCTAAGTGCTGTGGGAGCAGAGACCAGATCTGTCCTCCTCGTCACCGTGTCCCCGACGCTCAGTGCTGCCTGCCCCACAAGTGGGGGGTGGGGGTGGGGTGGGGGGCGATCAGCAAATATTAGCTGAATATGAGTCCAAGAGTTCTGTGAGGAGTTTCCCAGCAGGAGTCACTTAACGGGCATCCACTTCCCCTAGTGAGCTCATTTCACCTGATAAATAAGGAAACTGAGGCACAGAGAAGTCTAGTAACCAACTGCTGACAAATGATAGAGGCAGGACGTCAGTTCAGGTCTGATTGCTAGGTGTGGATTGTCTGGGGGTGCCAGGCTGCCCGCCCCCCACCCCCCAGACACGAGGGTGGCTTGGAGGGGCCACTTCCGGCATTGTGACAGGGGAGGAGATGGCCCGTCAGGGTTGGACAGGTCAAAGGACAGAGAAGTCAGGGCCCGAGTCCTGGCGCCTGACGGATGCCAAGGCCGGCTTTGTCCCGCGAGGACTTCAGCCACCCAAGGCCCCAAGGAGCTTGTGTGTTTTCAGATGGGAAGAATGATGGATCAACGGCTCTTCCGTGGCCTCCAAACTATTTCTTTTTCTTTCCAGAGCAAAACCGCAATCCAAACCTCTCTTCCCATTTCCTCCCTCAAAGCAGCCTGGGAAATGTGGCCCCGAGGAGTCACCCTCCTCCCCACCCGCCGTCCCCCAACCCTGCGGCAGAACAGGATTTTGTGGTGTTTTTCCTCCCCCATCCCCTCCCCTTACAGTAATTAGCTCTTCAGCTTTCCCTGGTGGTATTTATGTGTTTAGACAACACAGTTCATTGTTTCCAAATGTTAGTCAATTTGAACTATAAATCAAGCCCCAAATCTTGAATCCCATTCAAGGGAAAACTCACAAGTTGATTCTACACGAATAAATCATAAGAGGGTGGGAATTTTATAAATGTAGAAAAGCAGTTCAGACTCCCGCACCGAAAAAATGCAGCTTTCTGAACTACTTCGGGAGTACATTAAAACAATTATGTAAGACTTGGGAAGATCTAATAGTACATTAGTCTTTAAGATGAAGTCCTTGGAAAGTTCCTGTGTCGAAGAAGATTTACTATTTTTAGTACCTGATAGTTTACAATGCTTTTTTTTTTTTTTTTGGCACAACATCCTATAGGGAGATCAGCTATTTCACTAAATACTGTCAATTCTAAGACCTATTTTGGTTCCATTTTCATCTCTGAAATTGGGATACATCTTAGAATCAAAATCATATCAGTTGAATTAGCAGATTTGTTTTCTTAGTAATCCATAAAATTATGGTGCCTTTTATAAATAATACTGTCTTAGATTTAATGAAATGCATATCATTATGATCCCTGTTTCCCAGGAGAGGTGACAGGCTCAGAAACATGACAAACTTGGCCCAAGGTCACACAGCAAAGAAGGGCAAGACCTTGAAAGGGCATGTAAATACCCCAGGGACATATGATTTCTGAGTTCCCCGCTCTGGAAAGTGGTCCCAAAACTGAAGGATTTTTGTTTTTCTGAACACACTATACAAATTTGTAGCCAGAACAGAATGCTAGAGACGTTAGATAAGCTGTCACATTCTTCTCCACCTTTCCCTTGAAATGTTCAGCCTCTCCTCAAGATAATTTTGATAGCACTGGTTGGAAGTTTGCCCCAGCGTTAGTCTCCTCTGGCAGATTAACCTTCCATGGCTACCTTTAGCAAAACAGGAAATGGCAGCCTGATTCCAGATGGACTCAGTCCCACGCCATGACCCAGGGCTTGGAGAGAAGAGCACAGACTCAACCCCTTTCACTCCTCAATGGTTCTCTTTATGCAGTACACATCCTGAGCAACTGTACACAGCATCCCTGTGCCCAGGGCACCCACATGTCTCCAACTGGTCTTCACTGGAGGGGTGGTGGGATGAGAATGTGTGACAGAGAGAAGGAAGATGCAGACAAATTCAAGAATTATTTTTCTAGTCCAGATCACATTCATTGTCTAAGCCTGGTTTTTGTGTTCTAATGAAGTCAGCCTCTGAAAACTTTGACCAAGCTTGGCTCTCAGAAAAGAAATGGAATGCTTGGGAAAACTCGTATAGTCTTAAGAAATCCAAACACGGTCTTATTTTTAATGGTCTTTCTGGGCCTATTTCTGTAGACACACCCTATTAGCTAAACCAACCAACCATTAACGTTAGCTTGCCGGTCTGAAGTACAACGTAGTAGAGTAGAAGGAGCTTGCGTTCAGAGCTTATTCAGCGCTGGGTTCTGACTCGGATCTCCGCTACCTTCCAGCTGCTCCCTGTGGGGATTCTAGATGTCTCTGAACCCTCAGTGTCCCCCTCTGCAGAATGGGTGTGGTGGATTAAAGATGACCATGCGTTCTTTACTACTCCTCCCAGAGTGGAAAGAGAGGTGGGATCCAGTCCCCTCCCCTTGCAGGCTAGGTCACCTGCAAAGCCTTGTAGATGCCACCCCAGACTTCGTGGAATTCAGCCACGGGGAAGCAGCCCAAGCAGCCCACGCGGCCCCGCGGGGAGTCTACATGGAGAGGAACTGAGGCCCGAGGCTGACGGCTCCAGCTGACAGCTGCCATCTACTTGCCAGCCGCGCAAGTGGGTCATCTTGGAAGCGGGTCTTCCAGCCCCACTTGAGCTGCCTCGGTGTTGCCATGTGGACCAGAGATAGGCTGTCCCTGAGCCCAAATTGCAGACTCATGAGCAGAAGAGATGACTGTTGTAATTTTAAGTCCCTAAGTTCTGGGGTGATGTGTGCGAGTGATGCGTAAATGGGACAGTGGGAGTAGAACTAATGCCTCGCTCCGGGGTCATGTTGGGAGTTAGAGGAGAATCAATATGCAGAATGGAGAGTGCTGTCCCGCGGCCGGTAGGCGCCCGGTGAAGCCGAGTTCGCTTCCTACTCCTGTGAGTAAACAGTGCGTGATCTGCCTAGTTACTGGTTGTTCTCTCCTCTCTGGGACCAGCCTGATCGCCCCCGCTCCCGGAGCTGGGGGCCAGGGCCTCACCATAACTCAAGAGGTGCTCGCTCTCTGTCAACAATTAACGCGGGCGTCACCAGCTGTCATGAAGCACATTTGCTATTGGGTGAAAATCAATATCAGACCGTTCACCCTGGTGTCACCAAGGAAAGTTTCCCGGGATGTCATGTGAAGGACTTCCCATGGCCGCAGAAGGCCGTCGAATATGACAGCATCTTCTGTTGGTCTCTGTTCCCAGTCCCAGCCGGGTGCTCTGACCCCGGGCAAACAGGAGACTGGCCTCCTGGTCATGCAGGGACTTGCTCCTGGACCCCAGAAGGGCTCCCACCTGGGCCAGTTCCAGAGCAGGGAGCAGGTGCCCGACCGTCAGCGCCCCCGTGCCGGCCCCAGGCCTATGGGGCACAATGAGGCTGCCGGGGGCTCTGGAGCTTGGGACTTCTGAGACGCCCCCGAGCAGGGATCCAGCCCGGCGGGCAGCAACAGAGGACATTAGGGGCGAGGTGGGGATGGCTGGGTGGGCTTCACACCCCTGCCGGGGGCCTGAGCCTTCAATGCCCTTCTCCCACTCCCCCCTGGAGGGGAGGGGCTGACATCGGTGCAGCCCATTCGGACACCTCCCAGGCAGCAAGATCACAGGGTAGGGGCTGCGTCGGTCCTTGGAAAGTTGGTCACATGACAAAGGTAAATATCACAATAGTGAGTAACAGGGTCAGCAGAGGGGAAGCAGGGAATTTGTCCCTCTGGGTGCTGAGCGTTATCGGAGGGACTTTGTGCAGTGGCATGGCCAGCCATTCAGCCTCCCCATCACTCACCCGTGGCGTGGGTAATCCAGAGCCCCCAGCTCCCAGGGTGCTGGGGGAGTTCCGTGAGATGCTACTTTCAAGCCGTTGGCCCGCCTCTGGAGCAGGACCATCTGCTGGTAGCATTCTGGATAATAATGTTGATGATAGTCTTCCAACAAGCTTCTGCAGGAGGTCTTGTGTCCTCCGCTGCCCCAGAGAACTGGAGACTCTGAAAAATCAATATTAATCATTACAGATCGGGGCAGGGCCGAGTGAATCGGGAGAAATCAGGGCCGTTCGGTAGTGGTGCTGAAAGTAAATCAGGTAAAACAAACCTGACATCCGTCTCCCTTTTTGGGCCCGTAAACCTGGGCAATTGCGTACATCTTCCAAGCAGATGGCGGAGCCCGTGCTCGGCCATCCAGGACCACGGCATTGTCTGGCAGGGGCTGGGGAGTTCTGGCGGCCCCACATCTGTGCCTGCAGCAGGCTGTGACGCGGAAGCTAACGGCCTGTCGTGATGGACACTGTCATCCCAGTTCTGGGCAGATAACGGGGATCCTACCGTTTCTCCTGCGTCTCTTCTCAGCTCCAGCAGAGCAGCTGCCAGCCCTGAGATGCGGGAATTGGGGTATCTGCCCTCCCAGGAAGCGTTCGTGGGGGAGGTTTCTCATTCCAAACCCAGGCACCTTAGTAAGGCTGACGTTGCTGCGGGTCCGAGGCTGTCGGGATGCCCACTTCTGTTAGGCTTTGCCGGGAGAGGGGCAAGAGGCGGTCAGAGAGCCTGCACTGCTCTGTCTGCCTGGGCTTTCCTTCACCTCTGGGCTTTCCTTCGCCTCCAACTGTCAAAACCCATGTGCCAGGGATCTCTCAGTTATCTATTGCTACACAGCAAATTCCTACAAAGGCAGTGGCCTCACCCAACCCACATGTGTTATGTCACGCTCCCTGG
This sequence comes from Potos flavus, assembly GCA_028534135.1. Taxonomy (NCBI): domain Eukaryota; kingdom Metazoa; phylum Chordata; class Mammalia; order Carnivora; family Procyonidae; genus Potos; species Potos flavus. Next base: position 156,993,913 of record CM052900.1, on the reverse strand, counting down.
GAATCAGGAGCCCAGGCACACCTTACCTGGGTCCTCTGCCCAGGATCTCACGAGGCTGCAGTCAGGGCAGAGGCTGGGATGCGTTCTCATCTGGAGGCTCAACTGGGGAAGCGTGTGCTTCCCATATCCCTCAGGTTGTTGCCAGGATTCACGTCCTCTTGGCTGGGTACATGAAGGCCCTGGCATTTGCTGGCCATCAGCTGGAGTGGCCCTCCCATTCTAGAAGCTGCCCACGGTTTCTTGCCATGTGGATTCCCTCAGCATGGTGGCTGACTATGGAGCAAGCAAGGAGAGTCTCTCTTGTGTTTATAAGCAAGGCAGTGTCATACATAGATGAGTAGGGAGATGTATCAGTAGGCAGACCTATGTAGGAAGACGGATGAGAGAGCTAGATAGAAATATACATGTAGAGAGATCAATAGATGATAGAAAGTAGATAACATAGATATGTAGATATAGTAAGAGATGATTGATAGATCAATAGATAAATATGATAGAGCCATCATAATCTAATGACAGGAGTGACATACCGTCATCTTTATCATATAATAGTTGTTCGACGTTAGTCGCAGGTCCTGCCCACATTCAAGGGAAGGCGATTATACCCACCATCTTTAACACCAAGATGGTGGAGATCAAGGGAGCCGTCTTAGAATACACCATCACCAGTGCCTCGAGAGGTACATAGTATCATTCTCATCTTCTAAACAGGAAACTGGGATTTAGGGAGGGGACTTTCCCCAGCTCCAGCAGCTATCCAATGGCCTGTGGGTACTGCTACACCATCATAACACATCCTTCAATGCCCTGAATGCCAAGTGCTGATTGCCTGTGCACTGAGTTTGACCAATCTGCTTGGGCCAAAATATCCTATATTCTCTTCACCGACATTCATTGTGCTGATAATGTACTTATTCAATGCATCTTGCCTCCATACCTCTCCTGTGTGCTCCAAGAAAGCAAGGACTGCATCTACCTCATCTGTGGCCACGTCCCTGCACGCAGAGGGGTTCCTGCCCACTGTGTGCCTCTGGAAACACTCATTCAGTCATTCAACAAATGCTCGTTGAGCGGGGCTGTGTACTTTGGATACAAAGAGGATCAAGACACAACTCTACTTCACGAGCCCCTTACTGCAGCAGAGCAGAGACAAACTACAAGGTAGTGTGATGTGGCACAAAGATTACAGTGGTTTCCTCAGGTTGGCCCATTCTTATATCCCCAGGGCCCAGGGCTTAACGCAGTGACTGGTGCATAGTAGGTGCTCAAGAATGTTTGCAGATGGTGGCTAGTCCTGTCACCTGGCACACCCTGTTCTGTTCTGCATAGCGTAGAAAATAAAAATTGTAAAAGATTAATTGGTCAGGAAAATCCAGAGAAAGTTAAAAAGGATATGGAGTAACATCCCAGGCTGGCTTCAGAAGTCTCTGATGCAATCCCACAATCCTGGCACCTCCCTCTCTGAGCCGAGCTTTGCATTTCGAAATGGGGGGGGGGGGACTGTAATTATTAAAATTGTGTATATAGGAGAATTTAGCCTTTCATTTGAGGTGTCCTAATGACACTTCAACAACTGCTAGAGAAGATAATAGGGTTTAGAGCAATTACACAGCCCATCAAATACCGAACATGAGTGATTCAGATTCATGCTTGGAGCTGGAACAATTCTCAGCAGTTTTGCTCATACACAGCTGTTTCATTTAAAATATTTTGGCAGAAGATCGCAAAGTGGGCTGTGCTGGCCATCCTGCACTGGAGGCTTAACCCTTCCGTATCCAATGTTGTCCTTCCCTTCCACCCGCTGCTAGGCCCCCCACCTTAGTTGCTGCTTGGCGGTTGTTTGCACAACATATTTTGGAGTTAAAACTTGGCCCCTTAGCTGAAAATGCTGGGGGGTTTTGTTGCTCCTTAGCCTGCTGGAATATTCTGTGTCTTTTGATTTAGTTAGTTGGTATCATTCAATCACTAGGTGGCCAGTCCCATGTGGCTGTGAGAGTGTGTTGTCAGATGGCCAGAAACAGGTGGCACACTCAAAGTGGGTGATTTGAGAAGAGTAACAAAAATCCCATAGACAGGGTGGCTTATACAGCCAACACTTGTTTCTCACAGTTCTGGGGGCTGGGAAATCCCATAACCTAGGCTTGGGTAGATTCGGTGTCTGGTGAGAGCCCTCTTCCCGGTTTGCAGATGGCTACCTTCTTGCTGTGTCCTTACACAGCAGGGAGATCATCCCTCTTGTGTCTCCTCTAATAAAGGCACTAATCCCATTCACAAGGGCCTCATCATCCCCCAAAGGTCCTAACACCATCATGTTGGGGATTAGGCCTTCAGCATATGAATTTGGGGAGAGGCAAGTATTTGGTCCATAGCGAGTTCACTCCTGGTGTCTCTCATTGGCCAAACCCAGCTGGAAGCCGGAAATGGGGGTGGGGGGCAATAATGCATTCCATCCAGGACAGCCTCCTGGTGCTCTGAGAAAGGATGCAGGATGAAGATATCCAGCACGAAGGAGGCCCAAGAAAAGTAGACATGCATCCTCTAGCTGGAGGGAGAGGGCCTCTAGCTGCAGACAAAAGTCTTGCCAGCACCTGGTGATGGGCACACATAGTTGTGGTGTAAGGAACTCATTCAGTTAGTCTTGAATCATTGGGAGGTCATTGTAAGGGGGCCTGATGGGAACCTAGAAAATGCCAAAATCCTCAAGTCCCAAGAAGAGCTAGACCCAGCCCTCTGTGACTGTTAAATTTATGTGTCAGCTTGGCTATGCTCTGGCGCCCAGTTGTTCAGTCAACCACTAGTCTAGATGTTGCTGTGAAGGTATTTTGTTGATGGGTTTAATATCTATGCTCAGTTGGCTTCGAGTAAAGGAGATTACCTGGGATAAAGCAGGTGGGCCTCATCCCATCAGTGAAGGCCTTAAAAATGAAACTTAAAATTGAGGGTTTTCAAAGGAGGAAGAAATTCTGCCTCAGGATTGCACCATAGAACTCCTGCCTGAGTTTCTAGCCTGCTAACCTGGCCTAGAGCTCAGACCCGGGACTACAGCATCAACACCAGCCTGAGTTTCCAGCCTATCCCACAAGTTGGAGACTCGTCAGTCCCCATAATCATGCAAACCAATTCCTTTAAATGAATACATGAACGAATGAATGAATGAATGAATGAATGAATGAATGAATATCTCCTCTTGGTTCTTGGAATATCTTGGAATATCTTGGAATATTCCTCTTGGGATATCTCCTGGGGGTTCAGGGCTTTCGAGGGTGACTTAGCTAAGTCATTGCCTCCGCTCTTGGAGCCATCTGCCAGTGCCAAGTGCCACATCATCTGGCATGGCACCTGGGAGCCCGTGTCTGTCTGCCAGGCTGGAAACAGTCATGGCGAATGGGATGTGTTCCACTGGCTCCCATTAGCGCCGCGAACTGGGTTTGTTCTCACAGCTGCAAACCCCGGCCCTGGGCTGCACAGCTGCCTGAGATAAGCTGGAGCATGCGAATGAGCTGAATGAATATCGAGTTGGGTTTCCCACTCTCGCCCACACTGCGCTGGCAATGCCTGGCCAATGGGCGCTGTGGTCTGTGAACTGGATCTAGGAGAATAGGATTTCAGGAGGAGGATTAGGGCCCCAGTAAGGGAGGCATTCTGAGCTTGAGCAAAGGACAGAGGTGAGAAGCTGCGGGGAGTGGGGGTGGGTGGTCTGGGGAATGATGGTGGTTTGGTTTGAATGGAGTAGAAAGTTCTTGTGGAGGAGCAGTGGGGAGGGCCTGGGGAGGGCCTTGAGGGACATTGAAGAGCCCCTAAAGGTCTGATGCTGGGGAGGGACATGCTTGAGATGGAGAGAGGGAAGGGATGCGGCAAGATGAGCACAGGATGAATGGAGGCTTCAGCATCATGCCATTGAGGATGGAGAGTTCTGGATGCAGCAGGACTGTGGTCTCTTCTGGGATGGACAGGTGGGAGAAAGGGGAGCAAATGAGGAATAAAAATAGGGCAACACGATTCTCATTCTGATTCTGAGTCTTGATGCCTGTGGAATGGAAGCCCCGCTGACCGAATCAGTAGAGACTAGAAGAAACGTTGATGAGTGATGGGTTCATAGCTTGAAAGGATCCTTAGAGGTCACTGTTACAGATCGAGCCGTGTCCCCCCGAAATTCCTATCTCGAAGCCAGTTCTCAGTGCCTCAGAATGTGCTGTCTTTGGAGATAGGGCCTTTAAAGAAGTAATTAAGTAAAACAAGGTCATTAGGGTCGACCCTAATCCAATATGACTGGTGTCCCGGTGATTTTTATGAGAAGAAATTGGGACACAGACAGAAGGAAGACCACATAAGGACCCAGGGAGAAGACGGCCGTCTACATGCCAAGGAGAGAGGCCTCAGGAGAAACTACTCCTGTTGACACTTGATCTTGGACCCCCAGCTTCTGGGGGGAAGTTATTCTTTGTTGCTTAAGCCCCCTCCCTTGCCCCGGTCTGTGGCACTTTGTTATGATGGTCCGAGAAGAATAACACAGTCACCCAGTGGAATCTTCTATTATGCAGATGGGAATATTGAGGTCCAGGGAGGGGAGGGTCTTATGCAGTCTCCTGAACAGGGCTCTCAGCTCAGCCAAGTGGTTTTTTCCCACCGCACCATGCCACCTCGTCCATCATGAAATATTGACCGTCTCCCTCTCTACAGCTTAGTCTGTTCAAACAATTTGCTGCCGCTAAAGCCAACTAGCCTCTGTTTGTTTTTTTAAATAATGATTTTCTCCTGGAGTTCTTGGATTCTGCACTCCAACAGCCACGGACTCTTGCTTCTGCCCTTCTGGCTTCCTCCGATTCGTGGTCCTCGTGGCCCAGCCCAAGAAAACAAGCTTTCATTCCAGCCAGGTGGCGCGGCAGGGCGCTTCCCCTGTGACCCTCAGAGGTGGAGATGTCGGCGGAAGCTTCGGCAGAACACTCCATGGATTTAGGAGCTGGCAGCTAGCCACGTGGGCTGAAGCGTCGTGGGGATGTGAAATTGGGGAGGCAACGTAGGAGAGAGAAAGTGAAGGGAAGATGTCTTCGCCAAAACTCTTTGGCTTTTGAGCTAGAGAATTTGTGTCAGTATGTGGAAGCAATGGAGGAGGGTTTGCTGGGAAGAACTGGATTTCACAGACTCCAAAGAGAAGGTGGGCCTTGAGGCTGCAGGAGGGGTGGGAGCCCGAGCCACCCCTCCCTCAGTCTCTGACCCCAAGACCATGCACCCTTTTCCTGGTGCATTCGTTCCAATGTCTTTTCACGTTAACAGAAAACTGGAGGAACCAGCCTGCACAATAAGAAAAACGTCCTTGTCCACGTAACAAGAAGTCCTGAATTAGGGTGGCCCCAGTGGGTTCACTTAGAGGCTCTGTGGTGTGTTTAGGCATCTGGCTTTACCGTCTTTCTGCTCTGCCAACCTCAGGAGCTGGCTTTGTCATCAACGCGCTCCCTTCACGGTCTCAAGATGGCTGCCGCCGGGCAGCGCCATTCTGAGAGGGGCCCTGCTCCTCCCCAGGTGTCTCTTTTGTGTCTGCTTCCCAGGAGCTGCCCACCCTTCCCCAGGCCTCACTGGCTGTAACTGGGCCACATGCTCATCTCTGACTCAGTAACCGGCAGGATGAATGGGATTACCCCAAGGTTATAAGGAGCGAGCAGCAGGCTTCCCGAACAAAATGGGGATTCTGTTAGTGAGGAAGAAGGGGTGCAGGGGAGCACTGTCTGGGGAGACAGCACTGCCTCCTCTCAAGTCCTCGGATTCACACGGCCAGGCTCCGAACCCCAATTTCTAGCCCCTGGGGAGAGAATCCACTGCAATGAGCTCCAGTCAGATGACAACCTCTGGCCAGTCAACCAAGGACATCACCGTGAAGTCACACCAAGCACTGCTGTAGGCCCACCTCTGAGAGAGAAGGGGGCCATTTCCAGAGGAAGGAAATTCTTGGGGCGGGGGGAGTCTGTGAAGAACCTCAGCGGTGTCTCCCATGAACCCATGGAGACTGTGGACCTTTGAGAACCTAAACACAAAGATTGTGTCCACCCCCACAGGAAGTCTTTGGACTTGGACTCTAGAATGAGGGGGAGTTGCTTTGCCTGTCAGCAGCCTGGGGTAGCGATTGGCATTGAGAAGGCAGTGGCCAAGGAAGCTCTACGTCCTGAAATGTGGGACGAGCCCACACATCGAATTGTTTCAGCAATATGGCAGTTGGGCCACGTGGAGGAAGCAGAAGAGATAGGGAAGGAATCATTCATAAAGTCTGGGAGCAGGGGGCGGCTCATACAGAGGATGGAAGCTAGGACCAGCAAGGGTGCTGGGCTCAGGGCTGCAGGAGAGGACTCAGTCTAAGTGCTCCAGGAAGCCCCCGGATAAGGATCGGAGCTGAGCATGGCCACAACGAGGCGAGTGGACGACAGACGCAGAAGCGGTGTTTCAGAGTCTAGTTCAGGCAGCGGTGGGGTACAAGGGCGGGTTCCATCCCAAGAGTGACCCCGGGACGATGGAAGGAGGCTGCATGGAGGGAAGGATGAATGGGGGGGGCCACGGAGGCTTGGTGATCACTTCCACAAACTTTCTCTGAGGACTCTATCAATAAAAACATCTGGACTGTTGGTCCCAACCGTCATATTTAAGAAAAATGTGCCATTAGCATTGCTTGAACGTGCAGAGCAAGGGGCGGAGACCTCGGGAGTTCTTGGGGCACACGCAGCCCAGGGTGGATGAGAGAGCGATTGTGCGAGCAGCTCCGAGTGGCCGGGAGGGCAGGACACGCCACCCGAGCTGGTGTCGGGATGAAGCGAGAGAAGGGGTCAAAGACAGTACCCAGAAACGGCGCCAGAATGTTGTTTGTATTCGCACGGTCATCGTCCTCGTGGTCATGGCCCTTGTCACCTCGTCCGGCCTGGGGGCTGCCTCCTCTTACACCTGCCCAGTCTCTGTGGCATTTGCCTCTTTATATCTGGTTCCGTGTGCCGGCTTCCCGACTCCCAGCGGCTGTGAATTCCTTGGTGGGTGCTGTGGACCAAGAGGGTTTGTTTTTTCAAGTTTCTTTCTCAGGGTCCCCCTTTCGTGGGCTGTGTAGATGGAGACTTCGGTGCAAGACCATGGAGACGAGGCCCTGGCCTCTGGCTGCTGGCACGCTGTCCCTTTAGCTTTGCCCCCCCTCCGCTGGCGGGCCCACATACGGTGCCCCTCGGGGGCCTGCTGAGGGCACCCCCTCCTTGCCCGCAGCCTGGGTCTGTCTGCCCGCCACCTCCCCTGACCCTGCACCACCGCCCCAGGCCCAAACATGGGGCCTTCAAGTCTCTGGCTTAAGCAAGCCACAACTGCCTTTCAATTTGTGTTAACTCGAAGGCCTGGGTCGTGTGCAGAGGGCTGGGAGGCTCTGGGCCAAAGAGCAACAGTCCAGCCTGTGGGATGCACTCAGGATGCTCTACGACCCTACGACCCTACGAGACAAGGGCTGATACTCCTTTCTCGAGCCAGCTCGTGCCGTCTCCCCCTGGAAGGTCCCTGCAGCTGTGACAGCACTTGTCATCGTTGCTCCTTTCTCGTGGTTCCCCTCCCCCCATGATGCTTTTTCAGTCGTCCCGTGCTATCTCTAGATCGTATTTAAACAAACGTGTATGACAAATGTCACCAAGCTGTCGTGTGTCATTGAACAGTCTCTGCGTCCAGGCGTGAGTGCTTTGCGCTTAAACATACCATCCTCACAAAACCTCCCTGAGCCAGCCACGTTTGTCATCACCCCACCTTCCAGAGGAGCAAACTGAGGCACAGAGAGACAAAGTCACTTGCCCAAGGGCACACAGCTAGTGGGGCCCAGAAGGGACTGGAACACAGGTCCTCCATCTATAAAGCACGTGTGCTTTAGTTCCCAAGCTGGTTTGCCCCCTCGTCTCCTGATCAAGCTCTGCTCGTCTGTCCTGTGTACCTTGTCCTGAGCGTCCTTGACCCTCCAGGCGGGACTTCCCTGTCCTGCCTCTCCACTCCCAGGCCTCTGTGACCACAGAGCTCACCTCTCCCTTGTCACTGTGGGTTCACTTCTCTGTCTCTCCGGCCCGCGCCCTCCAGGGGGACACACGGTGTCTCTAGCCCTTCGCTTTGAATCAGCAGACAGCCAAAAGGATGGTCAGGACGTCCAAGAGGTTCAAAAGCTCACCCGAGGCCGCACAGCAAGGAAGGGGCTGAAACTGGGCTCAGTTTAAAGTCCTCCAAAAAAGCAGGTCCACGCTGCCTCCCGGGCCCCCTGCCTTTGGGGAGCCACGTGGAAGTGTTTTGAGGGACCCTCACGCTTCCCCCTCCTGGGATTGCTCCTCTCCGATTTCCAGATTGCAAAAGAAGGTATAAACGACGAGAAGGGGAAATTTCCCAGCATCTGAGGACAGGCGTGTTCTAATTATCTGTTGATGCTCATAATGGGCAGGAACTTGCCTCATTGTCAGGCGCTCTGAGGCTGGCCATATGGGTTTATTTTAGTGGATTTTGTATTGTGAAAAAGAGTTTCTGTTAAACACAGAGTGAGTCATCGTCTGCTTCTGAAATTGCCCCCAGCCTGCACCGCCTTCACCAGTCCTCTCTGACAGCTGGGTTACCATTTCCAGAAACCTCTACAGAGCTCCCTTGCTGCTCCTTGGGGGTGAGATGCCCTGTTCTCCAGGAGCGCCACCCCGCCTCTGTGCTTCCCGAGCCCCGGTACCCACCTTAGCCTCCCCCTCCCCCGCGGGTGGTTTTGTTGGATTGTTCCTCTGTTTCTCCGGCGAGACTGCAAGTTCCTCTGGGGTCTTTTTCATCTCAGTCTCTATAGAACCTAGCACACCCACATCGCCGACATGCACCTATTGAAAGATGAACCCCAGTTTTGTTTGCTTTTACCATCGGGGTACCTGGCTGGGAAGCTGGGTTAAAAATAGTTCAGGTGCCTTTCGCTCTGATCACGGGACTGCATGTATTCTCCTGGAGGACAAGTTGGCCCAAGGAAAAGAATAAAGACTTGGGGCCAGACCAGATGGGGTTCAAATCCTGACTCAGCTATTGTGTGATTTGGGGTTCGCCAAGCTGATTAGAATTGCTGTGAGGCTAAATAAAGTAATGCGTGTAAGGCTATACACACCTTGGCCTTTCCCTCACCTGGGAACAGGAGAGGATCTGTGAGCCAGGCCCGAGGCATCTGTTGTTTATGGGATTTATAAACCTTCAACCCTTTTTAGGAGGACCTTCCTAAGCTAGAACAGGAGCCCCCATCTTCAGTCCCACCTATTCTTATGGGAAACCCTGGAAATGGGCTGAGGTTCCTTTTATTCCTCCTCAGTTTGCATAAAAGTTAGTTGTGCCCACTTCTTTTTTTTTGTTTTTTAAGATTTCATTTATTTATTTGTCAGAGAGATAAAGAGAGAGAGCACAAGCAGGGGGAGCGGCACACAGAGGGAGAAGCAGGCTCCCCAATAAGCAAGGAGCCTGATGCCGGACTCGATCCCAGGACCCTGGGATCATGACCTGAGCCGAAGGCAGATGCTTAACCGACTGAGCCATCCAGGTGTCCCAGTTGTGCCCACTTCTTATCCAAGAGTTAATATTATTAAATGATGCAGCTGGAAAGAGAAGGGGAGTGCTTAAGCCAGAGGTGAAAAATGCCAGCACACATGCCACGCCTCAGCCCTCCCCTGCCCACAGCAGATATCCACAATCAATTGCCGAATGCTCTATGTCATCCCTAGAATGGGGTACCTAGTCACCATTCAGGGAACTTTCAGGCCAGAATGACTGTCATTGGGTTTTCTATTAGCAAACACTTTCTCTTTATAAAGTGGAAAATTATATACATTATTACAGTTAAAACATGTACCACTGCTCTCTGTAAGTATTCAGGACCCTGGGGATTCCATCTCAATAGTCTTATTATCAGCCTATTTTATTTGAGTATAAACAATAAATACGTTGCAAATTATTAATGAGAAACCATGTTTAGGAATTACAGTGATTACAGATCAATTGGATGGAATAATTACTACAATCACTGGGTAATTAGATCCTTCCCGGCCTGAGAAGGGGGTACATGAGCTCTGGGATTGATTCCTCTGCTAAGCAGACTCTCAGAACCAGAAAGAATGAGTCCTGAACTCTGAGGCAGCCAACTGGACAATTATAAGTTGGGGTAGCAGTCCCTAGTACCCCCAAAGAGGATGGTGCCACATCCATTACAAATGCATTCAGCTTAAGGTTACAGAAACCCTGACTAAAAGTAGCTTAAACTTCAGGGTCTGTTTGTTTTCCACCAAATCAGAAATCCAGTGTTGGTAGAACTGGCCTGGTGCAGCATCTCAGCAGTAAAATCGAGAGCCCAGCCTCTTTCCATGGAGAGGTTGGTGGTTCGTCACTTCATGGTCACAGAATGGCTGCTGATGCTCCAGGCACCACGTTCACATTTAAGGCAGGAAGAAAGCAGAAGAGACAGTGACAGGAACATTGTCCCTTTTTTATCAGAAGAGCTGAGAGGAGCTTTCTACTTATGTCTCATTGGCCAAGACAGAAGGTGGGAGAGTGGGGGACTAGGAGATCCCAGTTGGCTTAGACCGGTCATGGTCCCTCTTCTGCGGCTGAGGCTGTTGCTCTGAACAAGCAGAGTTTCTGTTAGCAAGAAAGAAGGAGAGCCTGGAAATTGGGTAGACAAGTAATAGTGTCTGTGACAGATACTCAAGGAGACAATGCCTCAACTCCCTCCGAGCCAAGTTGGGCCTCAGCAGTGGCACTGCAGATGACTTTCTTGTTCTTTGTTCATTCTTTCATTCATTCATTCATTCATTCATTCATTCATTCATTCAACACATGTTCAATCAGTGCCTAGTGGATGCCAGGAATTGTGCTAGGATATGAGAAGAAGTACAGAATTATTTAGGAATGAATAACAGAGATGGAGGACAACACAGAAAACTTTCTGGGAGAGTGATCTCTAAGCCAAAAAGAAAAGATAAGAGTTTGTCACCTTGTCCTCTGTATGTGTATGTATGTTGGGGCGGGGAGGTGGATGCATGAGGAGGAGATAGGAGGAGAGGAGTGTTGCAGAAAGAGGAATGGTATGTATGATGGTCTTCATGGAGGAGAACGTAAGACCCACCATTTGCATTGATGGGAGTGACTGCAGCTTTGCTGAAGCATAGACTATCTTTGTCTGTCAAGAGTCAAAACTCTTTTGGTTAGGTGGGGGGAAATGTTTAATTAAAAAGAAAAGGTGAGAGAGGGTAGTTATTGGTGCATGTTACTAAAAAAAAAATTCAAGAATAGTTGGCTTCAGGCACAGTTGGATCCAGAGGTTCAGATGATGTCATCACGAATCTATCTCTCTTTTTCTAGATTCTTTCTCCACTGTGTTATCTTCATTCTCATACAGGCTCTGCCTGAATCATAGCAAGTGATCCTCAGAAGCTCTAGATGTGTGTTCTGTGAACCTTGGACCCCAGAGGAAAGAGTGATAGTTCTAGGAGAGATTCCAGGGAGGGCTCATCTTAGGTGACACGGCCATCCCTCAACTGACTTTTGAGGCCAAGGGATGCTGTGCTTTCACTGGTGGGCCTGAGTCAGGGCCCACCCCAGGGGCCTACAGAGTGAGCAGAGAGAGCAAGAAGAAATCGAGGTGCAGAACCCCGTACTCAAGTAGACCGAATGCCCGGTAGCCCCTCCCGCCTCCTTCTTGCTTCACCCATCACTGTCTGGACTAGCTCCTGCCCTCCTGTACCCCCTCCTGCTCCCCTTCCCTCAGACACAATGACTCACACAAGCTCCCTCACATCGACCCTGACCCTCAGTCCTCCTCCACGCAGTCTAGAAGTGCTTCTCATGCTCTGGATAATTCCTGGCTCTGGGTCCCTCTGCTGCTATTGTTACTGCCCCTGACGGAAATGGGGACCCCCCCTTCCCCACCCTCCTCCCTCTGCACCTGGAAGAGCCTGGCCAATGTCATTGGTTAATTCTGTCTTTAATAAAAATGCTGAAGTCTTCTTATGTTACATAATGTGGGGACACGGGCTCTGTGCCTTGCATTCTATTCAGTTTCTCAGCAGCCCAGCCAGTGTACCGCCATGAAGCCATTGATTTATTCTCTCCAACACATGGCGCTGCTTGTTAGCACTCTCAATCTGACAAGAAATAGTGAGTCTTACCTCCCAAGGTTTTACAACAATATGAATAGATCTGGACTCTGAGACCCTCTGGACTCTGAGTTAACAGAGCATTCTGCTCACTGAATGGGAAACTGAGACAGGGAAGTGACAAGAGCTTTGCTGAGGCACAGACCACCTTTGCCTGTCCTTCAAGACTACCTCCATTTTTACCTTCTCTGCAAGACCTCCTCTGAAATCCCCACTGTGTTATTCAAGACTCTTTGGGTTGCAAGTGACAGAAACCCCACTCAAATAGGCACAAGCAAAAATTAGGTAATTTATTAGCTCTCGAAAGTGAAAAATCCAAGAGTGTTTGGTTTCAGGTGTGGCTGGATCATGGCGCTTGAATGATTCCAGCAGTACTTAATGTTCCCTCTCTGTCTGTCTGTCTATCTCTGTATGTCTCTCTCACTCTCTATCTCTCTCTCTCTTCCTCTCTCTCTTTGTCTCTGGGATCTGCTACATGGGCTTCATTCTTAAGCAGAATCTCTCCCATAATAGGCCCCTGGAATGTCCAAGACACATCCTTACAGTTCAGCAGCTTCAAAAGAAAGAAGGTGCCTTTTCTCCAAATTTTCCAGTGGAAGTCCTGTGGCTGGCAATTTCTGTCTTTGACTGACTCAGCTTTGGTCATAGATCTAGGGCCTAGACCAATCCTGCCATCTGTTTTTGCGTGGCCCGCGAGCTAGGAATGCTTTTTACACTTTTAAATGATTGAAAAAAGTGAAAAGAAGAGTGTATCATGGCATGTGAAAATTACATAAAATTCATATTTCAGTGTCCATAAAGGTTTATGGGGGCCCAGCCATCTTACTTGTTTGTGTTGTCTAAGGGTGCTTTTGTGCCAGAATGAGTGAACTTCATGGGTCACAAGGCCAAAAGTCTACTGTCTGGCCCTTTACAGAAAAAGTTTGCTGGTCCCTGGTCTAGACACTCAGTGTAGCCAGTGGGATGCATGGATTAAGTGCCCACCCTTGGATTTCAGGGCTGGAGTCAGCCCAACCAACCAGACCACGGGATGAGAGTGGCAGAGGGTTTCTGGGAGAGGGGGGCATGAAAGCTGGGCAGGACAACAGGTGTCTGCTGTACCCACTGTCTTAAACTGGGATATCCCAGAAGCAGATGAGTTTGACAGCACTTGCTCTTTATGGAGATGAGGGGGTTCTAGGGAGCACTGGCAGGGGCGGAGCGGTGTGAGACTAGGAAGGGTCTGCCCGTCTTGAAATAGGCTTTGCCCTACGGTCACTGCAAGCAGATGTTGCCTTCAAGGCTGCAGTAAGGAGAGGTGATGGTGTCTGTGACTTGCTCTAAATTCGAAAATAAAAATAAAAATTTACCACGAAGTTTTCTGGTTACTGCAGAGCAACTTCAAGAACAAAAGAGCCACCTCTGGCAGCTGCAGACAGCATTTCCACACAGTGCTTAAAGTATCCTTATGTCCCTATGACCCATACCTCCTGCCTCCACCTGCCCCCAGCCCTTGGCCAGGACTCCTGTGGCTTGCACACGGCCTAGGACCTCCCCACACCCCCAAAGCCCAGGCAGCAACCCCCGTGTCACCTTCCTCCTTGCAAAAAGGGGTTCAAGAAACCAATAAATGACACTCCAATTATTCCTGCTGATCCATAACCAAATGTGACCTAAAACAAGAGTCAGCAGATGGAGACCAAAATGTCACTTGCATTACCGGTAAGCCCCCCGGGTTGGAAAGAGAGGAATGGGAATGTTTTAGGTAGGTATATCCACCCAGGCTGGCGGGACAGCCACAGGCCAATGGGGCCGCCACCCCGAAGTGAGAGACCTGCTTTAAGGTGTGGAGGAACCAGCCAGAAAGGGGGCTTCCTGCAGGCAGTGGGGTCCCCAGGGGGGATAGCTGAAGCCTACAGTGCATGAGGGGCGGGGAGCCAGGAGCCTCAGCTAAAAACAGGAGGTGGTCAGTCCCGGCCTTCCGGCATTACCACTTTTAAAATTCTTCATTATATTACATTTAATACAGTTAAAAGACCCTATTAATGAATTTGAACATTTTGAAGTATAATTTTTGTGAATGGCACCCACAGACCCTCCATCCCACTGAGGAACTAGACAGTGATCACTCTTGCTGAGGCCGCCTGTGGGTTCTTCCCCCTCTCAAGCTCAATTGAGCTAAGCATACGGTATTGTCCTGAGTGTTGTCCGTATCATTTCTTTGTGGGTTTTTTTGTCTTATCACATGTTCATAGATCTGTAACGATTATTTAGTTTTCTTAAAAATTTTACAAAAATATTTTACATAGGCTCTTGTAGCTGGCTTTCTTTATTCAACGTTCTCCTTCTATAATGCACCTGTGTTATTTTAGGCTGTGGTGGTTTATTCATTCTCACTGCTCTATAGTATTCTTCTGTGTGAAAATAAGACAGTTTACTTAACTATTCTACCCAGGATGGACCATCATGGTGTATTTGGGGTGGGGGTGGATAATTATAAATACCGATGCTTTCAATTCTTATCCATGACTTCTGGAACATCTTTTGGGTTTATAGCTAGGAATGACATTTCTGGGTTTGGGGGTATATGGTGAACTGGAGAGTCCAAGGTTCAGCTTGTGAAAAAGAACCACACCATCCTGGTCAGTTACCCAAAACGCCAATAACTTGGCCTCTTGTGTCTGACTTCATAAGATCATGCTCAATTATGTTCCAAAGTGATCCTTCCCAGGCTCCCCTCTTGTTCCCATTCCTCAACTGTAAGTAGGCTTAGTGTTCTGACTCTTCAGCCTTCTCAGGGCTTGCGCTTTACCAACCTGACTTCATGGAAAAGAGAGACGGACAAGCTGCCCACGTCACCCTTGATCAACTCCTACCAGGGGCATGATGGGAATTCCAGACTTCAGGTCAGCCCATGGGGAAAAACTCTCAGGCTGTCAGTGTGTTTTCCAAACCTGTCCTATTCTGCCACCTTAGGACACTAATGGTGAGCATCTCTTCCATATTCTTCATCAAATGCATGGAAGAAGAATTTTTGAGAAAAGAAATCCTTGAGGGTAGTGGTTAGGACCACAGTCATTGAATTGGTCTGCCTGGGTTCACATCTAGCTCACCCCTTGGCTGGCTGAGAGATTTGGACTAATCTCCCACTTTCCCTGGCCTTCTGTCTACATTCTGGGGATAAGGAGGCTCAGTGAATCATCCTGAAGATTATAACAGGGTAGTAGGCGCTTAGAACAGTGTCTGGAATGCAGTAAACATTCAGTTAATGCTAGGTGTTGTTTTAAAAGTTAAATAATGTTCTCAGAAAACTCTCGAGTGAAACATGTCCTTAATAAATGTGAGCTTGATATGATTGTTATTACCAGAAAAACTCTTATTCATCCGTCAAGACCCAACTGAGGTCTCACCGAGCTGTCCTTCCCTGCCTCTCTTTTCCGACAGTATTTGGTGCAGAGCTCCTAATCCTGTCTATCAAGTTGTGTGTTTTTCTCCCTGTTGGTGATTTTTAATGCTGCTACTGCTCTCTCTTTCGCTGACTAGATTATGATATCTTCCAGAGAGGGACTATTCTTCTCTGACTCATCCCTGTGTCCTTGGTGGCCAGCAGAGAGTAGGGGCTCAGTCTGTGAAGTGAAGAGACAAAGTCGAGAGAACATGGGGCCTTAGAGGCACGTCAGGGGCTGCTTCTCTCTCACATGGCTGCAGAGCAGGCAGGAAAGGGGAGCCGGCCTGCCCGCATCCATTCATTTCCTCTGGGTTGCAATAATTCCGAGGGAGGAGGAGCCAAATTGTCTCTGCCCTGCCTCCTGCCCTGGCCAGTACCTCGTCAGTTCCCCCAGGATCTCTAGCCAGATGCCAAGCTGGGTTTCCAAACCCGCCTCCCAGCCCATTAGTTTTTCTGACCCTCCTCACCACCTGCCATTGCAGAAAACTGACTTTCCCTCACATTGTGTGGTTCTCATTGGCTGCCTCCAACTAAGAATCCCTTCTGGTTCTTAATTGAGTCCGAGAGAGGGTTTGCACAGCGATTGCCGATTTGAGTACACTCCTCCGTGGAGGTCAATTATTTCCTTTATTT
Source organism: Potos flavus (assembly GCA_028534135.1). Taxonomy (NCBI): domain Eukaryota; kingdom Metazoa; phylum Chordata; class Mammalia; order Carnivora; family Procyonidae; genus Potos; species Potos flavus. Next base: position 156,977,710 of record CM052900.1, on the reverse strand, counting down.
AAATAATAACTATTGAAATGATTATATGGCCAGGCACTGGCAAGTCTGGGGCGGGGGATCTAATCACACACAGAACTGCTGCAAATCTCATCTCATTTCGGCCTTTTGTCCCTAATCACGAGCTGCTCTTTACTTTTTGAGCATTTGCGCCCTGTTGTCCACCTTTCCAGAACCCATGTCTGTGGTAACACAGGTGCAAGGGAGGAGAGACATTTAGCCAGCACATTACATTTCTCTTGAACGTGAACTTGAGATTAAAGTCTTTCCTGATGCTGAGAAGCGATTATGCTGCAAACTGCCTGCCGAAATTGCTGTCACCATTCATAGTGGGCGTCAGAAGGGCTCTGGGTTTGATTTTCTGAGCTGTATTAAATAGGGCTTGCCATTCGACCACAGGCTGCCCTCAAGCTGGAAAATCTAACCCTCATCCAGGCAGAGAGCCACACCTGCCTGGTCATTTAGCCTGGAGGCTGCCTCTCGCTAACTTGTCTCTTGTCCACCATGTGTCTCAATATTCTTTGATGGGGATACATCCTCCAGATTCATGCAGGGGGTCATTTATCGTAGGCATCAGACAGAAGGGCCACATGTTCATAATTATTAAATGCATTCCTTCTGTGCACCAGACACTATCTAGGCATGTGGAATGTTTACAGCAATGCCAGGTTGCCAGATATCAAAGACCATGGTCTGTCCCCTTCATGTAGTAGAAGGTATGGATAAATGGATAGATGGGTGGGTAGATGGATAGATGGATGGATGGATGGATAGATAGATAACATAGGTAGGTAGGTAGTAGGTAGGTAGGTGGGTGGGTGAGTGGGAAGGTATGCAGATACATAGGTACATAGGTAATTTAACTCAGTGATAAGGGCTGGGAGGAAAATTAACAAGGGTAATGTGATGAGAGCAAGGGGGACAGGCACAAGGGTGACCAGAAGACTCTCAGGAAGGGACATTTGAGCTAAGGTCTGAAAGCTGAGAAAAAGCATGCTAAGAGCTGGGGAAGAACATCATAAATGTCCAGAACAAGTGTGAGGGCAAGAGATGCAATAAGTGTGGCAAGTTGGTGACACTGTACACTTTTACCACTAATTCACTTAGAAAGGGAGGCAAAAATGGCTGTCTTCTAATGCACACGGCTCAAAATATGAAAAGGACATCCCTTTTCCAAGCCGTGTAAGTGATGGACCCTGGGGGTGGGAAGTCGTTCTTAAATCTCAGCAGCATTAAAGGGTCAAGGACCCCCCGCAGGCAATGGGGTGCTGGAGCTGGAGCTGGAGCTGGAGCTGGATGTGCGCACCCCCTCCCAACTCTACATTCAATGACGTCACCACAAAATCAGAAAATGCTACAGATCAGGTATTTTTTAAGGTAGTTTTTAAACGTTTGCCAGCACACCATTGACTTATGGGCAAGGCGTCCCTGGGAATGAACACATCAGGCAAAGAACGGGACCTGCCTAGTTCCCTCTCTCACCTCTTGTCCTCTGATCTCCCCTTCTGCCCTGTTCCAGCTACTCCGGCCTCCTCGCCCATCCTTGGCCAGGCCAGCTGTGCTTCTGCCTCTGGGTTTTTGTACTTGCCGGCCCTCTTTCCCAGGCGTCTTCAGGCCTGGCTCTCTAATGGCCTTCAGGCTTCATGGACATGTCTCCCCTGCACTCCGTGTCCCTCCCACTCCTTCTCCGTAGTGTTGAACACCATCTCACTTAGGATGTCCTCTACTGATTTATCTTTTTTGTTCTCTGCCTATCCTCACACCTCTCTTAGAATGTAAGTGCCAAAAAGAAATAGGGATTTTCATCACGTTGTTCACTGTTTTATACCCAGCACTTTAAACCATGCCTCGTATACAGTAAGTGCTTTTTCATCTGTCGTTGAACCATCAATGAATGGCCTGGCCTCTGTTTTTGCTTTTCCCTCTAGTGGATGCATCTGTTTGATGTTGTCTCTGTTTCCGGAACAAGGATAGATACTCAGGGTGCGGCAGACCTCAGTAAGGCAGCACCATGGGAGGAGTGAAGGGCTTGCCTTACACCAGCGGAGGGGGGGCCCTAGGCAGGACCCCTCTGTTCTGTTATGTGAGGTAGCAGCCCCAGGAGTCCCTCATTGCCCTGCATGATTTACTGAAATAGTTCCCCCAGAATCTTAATATCTACAAGTCATTATTGTGCTGTATGAAACTGACATCTGTTTACATTATGCCTCCATTACTCATTTCTGTGCGAAATCTGTTTGCCTTGATGCCGTGCTATCATTTAAGGCATGTTACTTAGAAGGATCAGAGGAGCGGTACAATTCGCAATGGGATTTTTTTTCTTTTGCACTTTTCTTTTTTTTTTAATTTTTACTTTTATTAAAGTAATACATGCACATAATTAAAAAATCAAAGAGTATTAAAAGACTTATAATGAAAAATGCCAATCCTGTGCCCACCCCTCTCTCCCCTGATTCCGGCTCCCCAGAGCCAACGACTTCCCACACTTCTAGCTGTTTCTTTCGCTCATCTCCATATTTTGAAACAGTTTCTATATTGCTATTTCTTGACTTAGCCATTTTAGACATCATCCATTGATGTCCTGTGATGGTGGGTGACTATTTAGCTCTCCTGGACCCCCTTCCCCGACCCATCCCTCCCCGATCCATCCAATATTGTTGTACCACACTTCATTGTTTCGGTCAGTGGTCGGCATTGACATTTATCAAAACCACATCTACTGTGGAGTCAGGAAGTGTCCTGAGAGTCTCCCAGAATGGCCATGCTGTTCGAATCGACACCTACTGGGTGTGTAGGCATGGACACTAGACTCGGGGTGCTGTGTGGGCTGAGCGGGGGATCCAAGAAGGAAACGAGACGTTGAGAAGAAGAATCATAAGGGACCCATTTTCATTTCTGTGGGTGGCAGGAGGAGGCCACATTGAAGCCAAGCCCTGAGGGATGGAAGAAAGGAGTCAGCGGAGGGAGGCAGTGAACAGAGGGGTAGCTTTGCAGGCGTGGGGAGGAGCACAAGGCCTTCATCCCAGAGCTTCATGTCTCTTGGTGGCTGCCATCAGACATGAAATCGGGCTCGCTGGAGGGGCTGGCCTTTCCGCCGGGCCCTGAAGGCCAACGAGGCATTGGCAGACGGGCCCGGGGTAGAGGTTGTTTGCAACACAGGAACCTGCATGGCCAAGATCCAGAGGTGGGGTTGATTTCTGCAAACCTACCTTCCTGTCACTGGATTTAAATGTCTACATTTTATAACCTAAAGGTTTTTGGTTTTTTTTTTTAAAGAAGTACTCCCTGCCATCCCACTGCCCTGACATATCCCTTTCTAGTCCTCATCTCTGCACAGACGCTGTGACGTTGTTGGCACTCTCGCCGGCCTCGAGTTTGTGGAACCCACCAGTGGGCCCCCAGGTGCTGGGGAGTCTGCGTGAGAATCGCAGCCTCGGCGTCTTTCCCATTGCTGCCACTCAGCCAGCCGGGCACAGACACGCTGGCTCTCACATGCCCGGGTTTAAACTACCTCCTCCTGCAGGAGCGAGCCTGATTGTAATAGCTTTACAATATACTTGGAGTTTGACCCCTCATCCCTAACACCCCAGGTGCTCAGACACAGATCCTCAAGAAGGATCCTGTTTCCCTTTTGAAAGTGTGTGCTTTGAGCTCTCGTTAGCAAGCCTCTGACCTCTAGCATGGAGCGAGCCTGTGTGCAGGAGCCCCGCCTCCAAACCGAGAGCCCTGCGCCCCCCTATACCCTCGCTCATCCTTCTCCAGGCTCAACTTTCAGACACAATGCTTCTGCCTTTCTGTGCCTCAGTGTCCTCCTCTGTAAAATGGGGATGATAGTTAGACCTACGTCTTCTAAAGGTGGCCGTGAGGGCGAAATGAGGTGCCGCAAGTCACAGACCCAGAACAGCAGGCACCTGGCAGCTGTGACTTGCCTCCCCTCCCCCCTTCCCATGATTCACCGTGACTGCCTGATCCTCACTGTGCACTCCTTCAGCCCCACTTCTCCAAACAGCATCCTTCCTGGGCTGTCAGCCTGGCTGAACATGTGCTGGAAGAAGTGTGTCTTGCAGGCATCTTTGGGCACAGCGCCAAGATTTAAATGAGATTGTTCTCAATGAAGAAAATGTGTGCAGCCATAGGATTTATTTTTGTCTCATCTGAATGGGAATCAGCTCAGACGACAGAGTCCCTTTCCAGCAGGGAGAAAATGGAGCTTCTTCCTCAATCTCTATTTGGCCTTCACAGGGCTGACAGGGCAGCCTGAGGAGCTGGTGGCTTTGCCACTGGGGACTTCAATGACTATTCCAACATCCCACTGTCGTGCCTGGCTGGTTTGGGGGTTGGGTGGGTGGATAAATGGGTGGATCAGTGGATGGATGGACATGTGGGTGGATGAGTGGATGGATGGTGGATGGATGGATAGATGGATGGATGGATAGATCAATGGATGGATGGATGGATACATTGATGGATGGATGGCTCGATGGATAGATGGTTGGATGAATGGATACATAGATGTGTGGATAGAGGCATGGATGGATGGATGGGTGGGTGGATGGATGGATAGATGGAGGGTTGGATGGATAGATGGATAGATCAATGGATGGATGGATGGATGGATGGATGGGTGGATGGATGGATGGATAGATGGAGGGTTGGATGGATAGATGGATAGATCAATGGATGGATGGATGGATGGATGGATGGATACGTGGATGGATGGATGGCTCGATGGATAGATGGTTGGATGGATGGATGGATGGATACATAGATGTGTGGATAGAGGGATGGATGGATGGAGAGATGGATAGATGGATGGATGGAGGAAGGGAGGGAGGGAAGGAGGGAAAGAGGGAGAGAAGTATGGGGTTAGCAACTCCTCCCTTCAGTCTTGAATGTCCTTGATGGGTTGGCTGTTAGTACCTGTATTCCTTGTGTTGTTAATAGGTGCTCTTCAAGAGGTGTGTTAGTCCAGGTTCTCCAAGAAGCAAACACCAAGATGGGATTAAGCATGGGAGGATTTTATTAGGGGAAATACATGTGTGTAGGAAAATGGAGAGGGAGCTGGAGAAGGCTGGTGAGCCATCATGATGGAAGTCAGACCCCAAACGATGGAGAGAGAAAAAGGGTTGAGTGGAAGAATCCCAGACCGCCATGCAAAGGAAGGCAGTGTTAGCAAAGCTGTCCAGGTGTCCTCAAGCCAAAGTTAGCCACATCCTGCGTCTCCCAGGAGTGGGCCTGACGTTGTATCCCCGTCATGTTCCATCACCGGCTGGGAGCAGACCCCAGGGAAGCATTGGCCTCTGTGCAAAGGCAGCAGCTGGGCCCTTCAGGTATTTCTGCTCCCTGTGTTTGGAAGTCATAAAGGTGCATTCCTGTGGCCAACAGAAGGGAGGAAAGTTCTACAGATATATAAATTTTGAAATTGCTGCATTCCACAATTTTTGGGGACTCAGGATGCATGTCAGCCTAGCTACGTTGCCAAGAAGCCCTGCAATAAAGAAATCAATTGAATTCCGCATTTCCCAAACTTATTTGACAATGCAGTCTTTTTTCACAGAATGGTTCCAAGGAATAGAGTTTGAGATCTGGTGGTCTAAGAGTTCCCAGGCCAGGAAAGAAAAGAAAAGAGTAGGAGACAGTGTGTGTGAGAGAGAGAGAAACAGTTGCACACCGACGGAGACAGGACAAACACAAAAACACAAATCTCGGGAACGACAGAATTGTCACTGGTTGTTATTAACAGACCACGAAACACCAAAAAACAATTTTTTTGAAGATTTATTTCTTTTAGACAGGGAGCATGGGGAAGGGGAAGAGGGAGAGAGAAACTTTAGCAGACTCCACGCTGAGCTCAGAGCCTGATGCGGGGCTCAATCTCACAAACCTGAGATCATGACCTGAGCCAAAATCAAGAGTCAGACGCTTTAACCAATTCTACCACCCAGGGGCCCCATCCAGAATTTTTTTTAAATTAAAATATGTCATAAGTATATATTCTATAAAGATATATGTGTGTAAAGAATCTCAGTGTCAGGGCACCTGGGTGGCTTAGTCGGTTAAACGTCTGCCTTCGGCTCAGGTCATGATCCCGGGGTGCTGGGATCGAACCCCACATCAGGCTCCCCGATCAGCCAGGAGCCTGCTTCTCCCTCTCCCTCTGCCCTTCCCTCCTGCTTGTGCTCTCTCTTTCTCTCTCTCAAATAAATAAAAATCTTGGGGAAGAAAAAAAAAAAAAGAATCTCAGTGTTACTGACCAAGGTTGACACAAAACACAAAATCATTTCACTTGACTTAAAAACAATCCGGGCCTCCTGTGTGCACAGAACACTACAGTTTATAAAGCTTTGGTCTGTTTGCCATCTCCTATGAGTAACTCCCCAACCCTGCAAGTGAGTCTGGCCAGTCACGGTCCTCATTTTGTCGCTAAAAATGACACTGCCCACGGAGATGGTAACTGTTGAATTTACTGAGTGTCCCCTAAGTGCCAGACACAAAGCTAAACAATTCTACCTCTATTAACTTCATTCTTCCCACACAGGGAGGGGACAGCAGCTCAGAGAGGTTAAGTGACTGACTCAGGGTCACACAGCCAGAAAGCAGCAGTCTCTCATCCAAACCTGGGTCTCTCTGAGCACAGCCTTGCCAGGGAGGGAGCCGGGCGACCCCTTCTGGCCTCCAGCTGCCCCTCTCTTGCTTAAAACAGCAGCAGAAACGTGCAGCCCCCTCTAAGTGGGCTTTTTATAACCTGCTCTATATCATGGCGAGAAGTAGGCTCAGGGAATATAAAGTGGATGGTGATTTTTCTCCCCCTTTCTTTTACTGCCTTTGTTTATTGAGGGACAAATCATTGCTGTTTTCGTTTGTGTTTCTAGCACAATAAAAATAAAAGATATGCTGGCAATCTGTTTAAAAGCTTATGCAATTCCAGAATTTGAGCTGTCGGATTTATGCCGCATGCTGATCTCACAGGCATCACAGAGCCAGCCGCCCGGCCCGCCAAGGGCTTCTGACATCCCGTTATCAATCAGCGACGGGCGGCCAGGAGCTCAGGGTGGCCGTGGCTCCAGCTGAGGCCCCGGGGAGGACCCCTCTCCCCCACTTCTCGGGGGCTGCATTTACCTGGCTTTGCCCCGGCCATCTCCGTTTGCTCGGAGTTGATGTCTGGCCTATAACAGAAGAGGGCCCCAGGCACACGAAGGGACTCTCATACCCGCATTCCGGTCTGAGCCTTGGGTTCCCAGAGAAATGTGTACGTCTGCCCCTGGGAATGAGTTAGGACTTCTGCCAGCTCATCAGCCTTCCCCAGCCTATAACAGTGCCTGCCATATAGCACGTGCTTCGTCGATATTTGTTGGGTGGATAAATAAATGTTACAGACATGTAACCGATGTACAAGTCGGAGGAATAGACCTGGGCTGCCAGCCACCCAGGGCGTGTTCCTTCCTCTCTCTTGCCCTCCTCGGCCTCCCAGCCCTCCTCTGTAGTCTTTTCTCTCTTTTTCTGCCTTCCTCCAACCATCTTCTCCTTCCCCCGAGATGACGTCACCAAGCTCAGACCTTGGGGATGACCCAGGGAGAGAGAGCAGCGGGAACGGAGAGGCCCTGATTTGCCCGGAGCCTGAGTCCTTTCCGTCGGAGCTCCGGTGTCCTCATCCGGAAACGGGGAGCACGCACCCACCTCGAGGACAGGATGGAGACCCCGGGACCCTGGCACGTAGTGAGCGTGATGACGCTAACCAGAGACGCCTCCGGGTCTGGGAGAGCGGTAGCTTGCTCACAGGCGGGTGCGTGGTGGGGGTGCGCTGAACCCTGGTTTTGGAGTTCTGCAGGAGGCACGCGGGGGAGGGGGGAGCACGAGCATCCCGTCTCGGAGTCTGAAGCTACAGATGTCGACTGTCAGTGAGAACGACAGTTCCATTAGGCAGCTGCCTGCTCTCCGCATGAGTCACCATCCATCCCGCGCTCTATATATCATCTCGCCGGCCTGGCACTTCATCAAGGGCTGTGTGCACGCAGGGCGTCCGCACACCTTCCGTGGGCTGCAGCAGGGCAGAGGTGGCGGGAGACATCTTGGCTGTGGGTCCCGGGAACACCTTGGACGCAGACACTGGGGAGAGCTTGACGGGCGGCGAGAGGCCTGGGGGCCTGGAGAAGGGAAGTGGGGACAGGTTTGGGAGAGGTCGCTGGGGATCAGAGAAGTCAGGGGCCCTGGGGGGTCACCAGTCTCTGCCATCGTTTCGCAGCCCAGCGAGCTGGGGCTGGGGCAGCCGGGCTCCTCGTGTTTAGCCACTCGGAGCAGACCCCCAGGGCCAGGTCCCACTCAGTTCAAGTTGCCAGCAGGTGTCCAGCTGTGCTTGCTGACTCGCAAGAAGCAGTGACCAGGGTCCCGGGGTCATTGACCGAGACCACTGACCACTCGGTCATTGACCACCCAGAAGTTAGAGCCCAGGTCTCCCGCCCCTCCTCTGAGTGTGTATGACTCTGTCTGTCGTGAACTCTAATCATCACTGTCATCGACACAGTAGGACAACCCCAATAATAATAGCACCTGACATTTATTGAGCATTGACTATGTACCTGGCACTGTGCTGAGCTCATTACATACATGAGTATTTCTACCGTAATGTCGTCCATATGTTCCTGGAAACCCCGTCTTCTAGAAAACCCTGCAGCGTTCGCTAATGGGAACAGGGTGGGGGGAATCGCTCCAGAACCTTGAAACTTTGTAACTAGAGCACACTCAGAAACAATATAAGATTCACCTAAGAATACCAGCACAGGGGCGCCTGGGGGGGCTCAGTCAGTTAAGTGTCTGACTCTTGGTTTCCGCTCAGGTCATGATCTCAGGGTCCTGGCGTCGAGCCCCGGGTCAGGCTCCACGCTCAGCACAGGGTCTGCTTGTCCCTCTCCCTCTGCTCCTCCCCTCACGCAAATAAATAAAATCTTTAAAAAAAAAAAAAAAGAATATCAAGATAGTTGAATGTGCACCCAGCTTCCCTGTGGGTCATTTCTATGCTTCCTTAAGGGACACATTTAATACTCGTGCTTTCTCTTTTGAGATGTTGATTCCTAGAAGGCACTGGCTTCTGATAGAGATCTTTTTCATTAAAATTAAAAATCGGATCCAGGCTGGATCTATCGCTTTCATACGGAGACCAGCATCTTCCAGCTTTTCCATTTCACTCACAGCTCCCCCAGATAGCTTAATCGAGTGGGGCACGGGCAGTTCTTGAAGCCTTGAAATCAGCCATTGCTTGCCATAAAGAAAACACACCGGTAGATTTTCTACTTTTGTTGTTGTTAAGATCTTCATTTCCTGCTAAGGCTTCCTCTCTAACTTTAAGAAAGCTTGCCCTGATGGCTTTGAAACACTGATGTGCCAGCGAAGGTCAACCCTAAACCGACACGATGTCCACACGCTAGGGACCCCACTCCCTTACTGACCAGCCACAGATTAGGTGCTTATAGCTGACAGGCCATATTACCTTAAATCCTCACCCCAGCCCAAGGAGGCAGGGGCTGCTAGAATCATTCCCATCTTTCAGATGGGAAAACGAAGGCTTAGGGAATTTAAGTCACTTGCCCGGTTGTGCAGCTAGTAAGTAGATCTCGAATCTAAGCCTAAGCAACCTGCCTCCAGGAGCGTGACCCCGGCCACCCTCCACCTCATGGCCAGGCCAGTCCCCAGCCACGATCAACTCCCTGAGCCCCGGGTCTGTGTCTTGCTCCTCTTCGAAGGCCCCAGCACCTAACCCCATACATGTTCAGCAAGCTGGACTAACTGTGTCTTTGTGGGGTCGGCCCTTCTATGGATGGATGAGTCGGTCCTTGATGACCAGAATCCCCTCTCGTCTACACCTCATGTCTCCCTTCCCGGGAGGGGTCTCTGCCCTTCGAAGAGCACCATGATAGGGCTGCCTCTGGGTGGGTCCCTGCCCCATCACCTTCCTGTCACCAGGGGACCGCGGCCCAGGACACCAGCTGGCACGATAATGTCCTTAAAGCCAGCATGCACCAGGCCCATCGGGCACGCCCCACAGCTAGGGGCGCTCTTCTTCCGCGGCGGGCTGTGGCCCCTTCATGCCCTCGCTGCCAGCCGTCCTCAATCCCTCCTCCTGGCACAGCCCTGGAGCAGATTCCCTAACCCCTCTGACCCTCTCCCAGCCCTTCAGGGGCCAAGCTTCGCCCGGCGCTGGGGCCTGAAGGAGGGGCGCGGCTGCAGCTTTGCGGGGAGCAGTGGAGCCGACAAGGGGGTGGGCGACGGGAAAGAAGGCCCCCTCTCCGCAGAGGCTCATTTGCGTTTTCAGGCAGGGGCCTCAAACCCCGGTTAGAGCCAGGAGCTCGGTCTTCAGGCTCACCTTGCTGAGGCTTGAATCCTGGCTCTTCTCCCTGCCATCTGGCCTTTACTTAGCCTCTCTGGGCCTCAGTATTCTTAGCTGGAAAGTGGGAGAGCAAGGCCTATCTCAGTGAGTTCGAAGGCAGGGAGCACAACACCCGACATACAGACGTGCTCGAGAAATGTTAGTTCTTCCCGTGGGACAGTTACCTTGGGGGTGTATCTTTCTGTGGGGCTGTATCTTGGGGGTCTCCCTCTCTCTCCTTCCCTTTCTCTGCATCCCTAGCCTCCACCCTGGGGCTGTCCACCTGGGCCTGCATCTGGAGAGCTCCAGGTGTCCGTGTTTTGAGGGCTTGGCTTTCTAGGGGCCTTGGGGACCAAATGGGGTCCAGAGAGTTCTGTAAGCTATGCCGAGGCCAGGCGGGTGTGCACACAGCACCAATGCCTGCTGTAGCCTGGCTTATCTTGGATGGGGGGGTCCAGCTGCCCAAATCAGCCGCCTGGTGATCAGAGGACGCTAGAAGGCCTGCGAAAGGGGGGCAGGAGTCAGAGCCGGGGTCCTGCCTGGGGGGCAGCAGCTCTATGAGGTTCTCCCATCTAAAGCCCATCCCCTCTCTCCCTGCCGGCCCCCACACAAGGTGCCCCCATGTCTAGGCTTGGTCAGCGTTTCCAGCCTCTACCCATGCCAGGATCACCAGTACTAGGCACGTTGCCAAAGGGCCAGATGGTCTCTCTGGGAACATTGGCCCAGAGTTCATGCCACTGGCAAGAGATGACAAATGGAGGCACAGAAAAGTGTTTTGAAATGGGGCGCAGGGGCTCCGGGGTATGGACTGCAACTTCTGTGATCAGAAACATTACTTTTTCTGCCCCTGTAATAGGATTATAAGAGTTAACCTTCTACTGAGCATCCCTGTGTGCCAGACCGCGGATGTCTTTATAGATAGGCAAGCTTTGCCTCTTGCTACTCCAAGTGTGGTCCATGGACCAGCAGCATCGGCATTGCCAGGAACTTGTTAGAAATGCAGAATCCCAGGCCCTTCCCGGAACTGCTGAATCCAAACCTGCATTGTAAGCAGATCCCCAGCGATCCCTGTGCTCACTGAAGCTTGAGAAACACTGAACCAGATTTTGCATTAGTTTTCCAGGTGAGGAACCCGAGGGTCCAAAAACCACAGAGCTAGGGAATGGGCAGAGCTGGGATGTGAATTCGTCGGGCTTGCTCCAGAGTCTGGCCACGTTCTTCATTCATTTAACAAGCTCTCCTGGAGGACCTGGAGGACCTGCTTGGGTCCGGAGGATTCCAAGGTGAACCAGACTTCGTCCCATCCTTGGGAACCTGCAGTTTGGTGGGAAGTGGGGCGTCCGTGGAATGATGGCTACAATGACTGTGTGTGGCAATGACCATGAGAGGTCACAGCAGAAGTCACACAGGGCAGAAGAGCATAGTGCAGGGGCCGCTGAGGCCAGGAAGGGTTGTGTGTTTGACTGACTTGGTGAAGCCCGGAGCTCCAGTCCTGTCTCCTGGCCCCACGCCCATCCCGTCCTGCCGCTGACCCAGAAGCAGCTGCTCAAGGAAGCATGGGGGCCTGGCCCGGGGCCACTTGGCACGGATCAGGGCCAGCCCTGAGTTCCCTACCCACTTCACAAGTTCCCACTGGGGCTGAGACACCACCGCGGAGGGGGACCAGTGGCCCGTGGTCCCCTTGACCCTTGGCCAAGGAATGAAGATCAGAGGAAGAATGAAAACAGCCTAATTTGGGGGACAGGGATGTGCTTCTGGATCAGGCTGGCCTAGATCTGAGTCCCAGAGTAGGTGCAGAATCTCAGGTGGGGACGACTAACCTGGCCTGTCCTGAATTACATGCAGATGCCCCCTTACCAGCTTGCCCGGAGGACCGCCAGAGGACTCAGGCCATGGCCTCACTTCTATGAGAACCCCCAAGATGTCCCCCGGGGAAACCATCAGGTCCTTTGTGACTGAGCCCTCCCCATTTTACAGATGCAGAAACTGAGGCAGAGAGCGGGAAAGGGACCTGCCCAACAAATTTTTATTGAGCCTACATGTTGACTGGTAGGCTACCATGGTGCGTGAAGACGGTGTCCCCCGTGTTTTCTGGAAGCCTCTTGCATGTCGGGAGTTTTCCTTGTAGGAATGACTTGACCTCTCCCAGTTGTGCAAGGGAGGGGAGGGAAGGAGTGGGAAGGAGCAGGGGAGGGAAGGGGGAGGAGATGAGGAAGCATCTCCTCCATTAAATGTGAGATCTAGCTCAGGATGGGAGAAGCATACTTCTCAGTCGCTTGGGTATTTCTGAGCTTGTTGGGGTCCAGCCAGTGTCCTCAGGAGGTCGACTGTCAGAAATAGTAACTCTCGATCGTTCTGTGGGCTGCGACTCACCTGGTCAAGGAAGCAGGCCGGAATGACACGCAGGTGCAATGATTCTGGGAGCCGAGCTCGGAAGCACTGCGGAGGTGGGCGGCGGGGAGGCGACTGTTGTTTTTAATTTAATCCTGCGACCAGGGGTCTAGGAAATGTGACTCAAGAATTTACCAGGGCCCTTAGCAGCCTGTTTCCCACCCACGAAACTGATGAGGACTTTCAGGATAGAACAGTTCCCCTCTCTAGTTCCTCGCCTTAATATCTGTCTCCTTGCTACACTAGTTATTTTTATCTGGTGCCTATTGTTCTGGGTGGAATTATCCTCTCCCAGCCCTGCTGATAAGGAGAGTTGCTAAATGAATTTGCACCTCGCCTAAAAGCTAAATAGCTGTCTTTTTTTATTTTTGTCAACAACCCCCAGCTCTGCCCGACACCTCCCTCCACACCCGGAAAAACTCCCCCCTAAGAAGTCTGTGCCCTTCGTCTGATTCATTTGCCACTCCATTGCCCAAGCGACCCGGTGTAGTCTTGCGCTGAGATGGACGGGATGGGTGTGGGGCCAGGAGACTGGCACGATCTTGTGGCGTTCTGGTCAACCAGGCCAGTGCCCAGGACCTGGGGGAAATGCCATAGGGTCTTCCTTGGCTGTGACCACAGCCTAGAACGGAACCAGATCCCCTCGGAGTAGAACTGACATACTGGGCACTTTGCCCCACCCATCAGAGAAGGAATGATCCTGCTTTCCACACAGAAATCCTGACTCCCTGGCCAGGCTTGCCCAAGTGCGCGTGGTGAATGGCAGGGTTAGAATTCAGAACCATTCCTGAGGTCCCGCCCACAGCACCAAGCCACCAGCTTGCCTGTGCAATTGGGATAGAAGTTTCCAGAGTAAAGAGAAGAGGAAGCATGTTTCCCCCCTTTGAAAAGAGGGAGAGGCTGTTCCCACTGCTGCTTGTCAAAGCAGTTCAGTTGAGGGATTGATTTTTCAGTAAGTCACCAAAACGATGGTGCATTTCCTACTTATGTTACTGACAAGGAGCGCGTTAGCAATTGTAATGCACCGCTGGGAGATGGCAGGTTGGCAATGATATGACTTACATCCTTGGGGCTTGGGTTTAAGTTATGTAGTAGTTAGCACAAGGGCCTGCGCTATGAAATCGGGTGCAGATAGATGCCGCTGAGGCATTCGGCAACACTGCAGCTCTTGGCTTTTATAGGGATAATGGCTGTGCCAACTGGGAAGGGGTGTGGAGAGGGGAAAGGGTGGCCGGGAAGAACTCTCCGCACATGCATTCACTAAGTAAATGAGAAGAGTACATATTCCCTGTTTCTGTAGGTTCTAAGTTCTCTGAAGGAACTTGTACTTTTCATGTTTCTTACATCTTGTATTATTCTCAGAATGACAAGAGCCATTGTGCCCGTTCTTCCGGGGTGAATATGAGCCTGTATGAGTTGTGGGGTTCTAGCCGGTTCCATCAGAGACTTACAATTCAGTAGCAACTCAGATCTGTTCCTCTCCTTCAGTGCTTCTCCTTGGGAGCTGAGTGAACGGGAGTTGCTTCGTTAAGCCGAGAAGGCTATGAGAGACTTCGGAAGCTACCTTCAGCCACAACTGGGGCTCTCTGCAGAGGACGCCAAGTTGTACTCAGAATGGGGCGGGGGGTGGGGGCAGAATGGGCTTGAATGCACAGGAGAGATTTGGGTTAGAAGTCAAGAGAGAGAAGAGGGCCAAGCAGACGTGAAGGAAAAGAGCACAGGTTCAAGAGCCCGATGAGTTTGGGTCAAGACCTTGCACGGGGTCACGTGACTTCTCTGGTCATGTGACTTCTCTGGTCACGTGTATCTTATTTGCAAAACGGGAGCCTCACTGCCCCCTTCAGAGGGTATCAGGAGGATAAAAGGAGATCATGAATGTCAAGCACTCAGCACCGTGTCTGACCTCTAGGTCACTGCCATTCGTATCACCAGCATTCAATGTCAAGTGGGTGAGCACCGTGGGAATGCAGGAGACATCTTCGCAAAGGACACAGACCCCAAGAAGCAGTTCTGACATACCTAATCCTGCAGACAGAGCCACGGCCACCCAGCTGTGGGCTTGTAGGACCCTAAAAACTGGGGTGAAAGCAATTGGGAAGGGGGACCCTTAGGTACTCTGGGGCCCAGCTGTTGTTGCAATCTTGAGGATGCCCACAGATTCATTAGCATGTCGGTGACTTTCTGCCAACAAAACCTTTTGAAATGTTTTGTCAGTTGATTTCCCTTTAGGCTATTTTGCTCATCATCTGGGAGAAACCATCCCAGATGTTTCAGTCTAAGTCCCCGAACGAGTGGCTGATGGCAAGGCTAGCCCACTTCTTTTTCTAGTTGTACTCATTTTATTAAGATATAATTCACATCCCATAAAAGCCACCCACTTGAAGTGGACAGCCCTAGGCAACCGCTACTCAACTTTCTAGCTCTGTAGATTTGCCTCTTCTGGAAATTTCTCTTAAACTGAATCATACAATATTGGCCTTTTGCGACTGGCTTCTTTCACTTAGCATTACGTTTTCAAGGCTTATCCACATTGTAGCACATGTCAGGACTTAATTTCTTTTTGATGACAGAATAATATTGCATGACATGGCTATATTGCATTTTGTTTATCCATTCATTCATTGATGGACATTGGGGCATTTTTTGTCTGCCTTTGGGCCATTGTGAATAATACTCCCGGGACCATTCACGTACCCGTTTTCATTTGAACTCTCCTTCCCCCTTAAAAACAGAATGGATCTTATAACACTGAAAAAATAAAATAAAAGTATTTGGGAAAGAAAAAAAAAAAAACAGATCTCCATGGAAACAAGTCAGTATTGGCAATATTAACTAGAATTGAAGACGACATCCTTGAGAAAGATACAAATTTAGAGAAAGATTGAAAGATACCCAAAACCTATATTTGCCTCCTTATTCCATTGGTTTGCACTGAGAGGCCTTCATGGAACAGCCTCTGGAACCCACCGGTGAATTTGCTGGAAAGATGTCATTGCAGACTTTCATCCAGTGCATCCAATGATGACCCATGAGATAAAATTTTAAGTCTTTCTCAAGTCAATGTAATAAGAGCTATAATTCTAAGAATGGGTTTAGTTTGAGCTCACGAATGCTGAATCCTATAGCTAATCCTACTTCCTTCTTGGCCGTGTTCACTCTGGTGTCCAAAGGGAGATTTCCAGGCCAGCTCTAGTAAATGTTCTGAGCAGGGTCTATACCAAGCACTTTTCGTGCAGTAGCCCCTTTTGTCTTCTGACAAGCACGTGAGACGCAGGAGCTGTTGTGATGCCCATCCTACAGGTGAGAAAGCAGAAGTAGAGGACTTCCCCAAGATCCCACGGAGCTGGGATGTAAATCTAATGCTTTTTTTCTTCTCAAGTCTGGGCTCTGAACCACTATCTGCATGACTGTGTGGTTTTTTGAAAATCCACCTCCAGTCCTTTCTGAGAAATGTGGAGGAGAGGTGCAGAACTCTTTAATCTTTCTCATTCACTGCTTAATTTAACCCCGATCTGATCCCAAGTCTGATTATCACTCAACTACTCTGAATCTCATTAGAATATCCTTCTGGTAATTTAAGACCATCAGGATAGGCTGATATCAAAAACCCTTATCTGCCAATGTCTTTTCTCTATCATAGCCAGGATCAGTTGCTTGAACTAATAAAGAGGGCAGGATTATTTTGTCCTTCTAGGCTTTTCTGTGTGTCTAAAGCTTTCCGGCTGTTTCTCCTTCTTTCCTCACTGTATCTCCTTAGACCTCTTACATCAACCATCACACATCAGAAAGAGAAAGTGAGTAGGATGTGGTGGCCGGACCTTTCTGCCCCAAAGCCTCGGCTGGGCATTCCCCACCCCAGTCATCACTTCCCTGGCACAGAATCCGGGGCAGCCAGGCCTGCTGGGCGAGGTTAGGTTAGGGAGGGCATGGTGGTGTTCTCAGCAGCCATTGCAAACGAAAGCAAAACCTCTGCTCCCAGGGCCCAGAGACCCTCTATCTCTTCCACAGGTAGGGTGCAGATGTAGCTGGATGTGCCTTTTTAAGTAAAATGTTTCCTTTTCTTTCTGGCCTTGTGGTCAGGGAGAGAGGCCCGTACACTCACTCTCTTCCAGGATTTGTTAAGATTTTCTTTGTGGTCCAGTATGTAGCCAAGTTTTGTAACGCTCCTTGGGCATTTGAAAGAAAGCAGGAGTTTCCTGCTTTGTATCCACACATGTAACTACACACATGGACAGACGCATACTTTGTACACAACACACAGGTATGTCAAATCGAGTTTGTTAATTGTGTCTTCAGAATACAGCTAAGCGAAACAAAGTTTATCAACTGCAACCATGAAGTTATTTTTTTCAGTAGACCTAAAATAAATTATTGGAAGAAGCTGGATCTAGTTAATGAAGCAGCTGTCTGCATTGGCACTGGGGTTGGTCCTGAAAATAATTACTTTTTATCAGATTCAGGTTGCTAAGAGGGTTGTTTTGCCTTCACTCAGCTCTCCGTGATTTGCAAGGCCTTTCCTCCCAGAAGGAACAGGAGGAGAGCAACTGAAGACAGGATTCCTGTCCCGGAATAACAAAAAGGAGCAGGAAAGAATAGGAGTGAGGTCTGATTGTCCATAAGCCATAGGAATTCTGATAGAAGATCCAGTTTCCTCCCTACCGTTTGTGACTTCCTCGAGTGCTCGAGCAGACCTTGGCTGTGTTCTGTCCACTTGCCACCTGCTACTCTGACCTTCTTCCGAGGCATCCCCCCACTCCTAACCCATTTAGCTCAGGCACGGTTCACACCAGTCCTGAACACTGCAGTCTCCAGGCCACACGGCTTGGTTGCAGGGTGGGAACTTGACCCAGTCGGAGTTGGAGACAAGCAATGAGGCTTCTGCTGAGACCACTGGACAAGAGATGCATGCTTACCCATGTGCAGTTGAACAAAGGAGAACATGAGGCTGCAGCTGTTGGCAGCCATCTTGCCACCAGGAGGAAGGGAGCCCATCTGAGCAGGGAACCAACCCAGCGAGGGGATCCAGGAATGCGGAGAGAAGCGCTGAAGAGTGGTATCATTTGAGCTCCTTGGCAAACCCGTATCTGAGTGGAGAACTATCTCTGCGCTTTCCAGTTACACGAGCCAATAATTTCCTTTTTATTTAAACCAGTTTGGATTGAGTTATCTGACACTTGTGATGGAGAACCCTGACTGACATTGGCAGCTACAGAGTGGGCCGGGAAAGAAGCAGGTTATAAACGAGCAAGAAACAGGGCCTCCTCTCAAGGATCTAGCAATAGAGGGAGCATAACACAGATCTGAAATCATAATTAAAAATACGACTTGACACTTGCTGTAATAAATGTAGAAACCTAGTGTCCAGGGACCCAGAAGAGGAGGCGACGAGTGACCTCGTGGTGGTCTGCCTGCAGAAAGCCCTCTACAGGAGCAGATCGGGGGTCTCGCATTGGGGTGTTGGACCTGGGAAGCGGCACCTGGCTCTCCGGAAGGAGAGGGGGTGGGGCGGGGGCAGAGACCCATGAGAATTTCCCATTCCAGCGCACTTCCCATCAAGCCAGCCCAGTTCTGATCAGACCAGGTAGGAGTTTAATTGCTTTGGATTGATTTTTGCCAGCGGTGCCTTCCAAACCCCCAGCCCAGGGACGAAGAGAGATTAGTCACGTCAGGGAGGCTCCCTACCAGCTACAGTGAAAATCAGCCAGGGGTGAAGATGATTTAAATGAGTTTTTTAAATCTGCATCCCCGAGTGTACCTAGGACGTGAGCGGGCTTCCTGACAAATGGTGGCCAGAGCACTTTGCGAAAATGCAGCAGTGATCACCGTGGGGGCCCCCGAGGTTAACAGGTTCTATGAAATGCTGACACTGTCTGAGCCTTTTACATAGATTCCAGGATGTACCCAGCATTGCAAACCAGGACACAGGGCTGGTGTCTCCAGTTATCGATCGCTGGCACAGGGCACGGGCTGTACTGGTGACTAATTATTCGAATTATTGCCCCTCTATACAGCGTCTCCTTTAATCGTCATGATCACCCTGAGACACGTTCCGTGTTGTACCTGTTTCACAGAGGAGGAACGAGAGGTTCAGTTACCTGCCCAGCTAAGAGGGGACAAAGCTGGGATTTGATCTTCCTGGGGGAGGTCCTAGTGCTCCTGTGGGCCCGCGTATGCCAGGAAGAGACATTTTCTGTAGCTGAGTCTTTGTGTCCCTTTTTTCCTGCAACTCTCAAGTGATGAGTGCCAGCTTGGAGGCCTCGGTCTGTCCTGGAAGAGAACACACCGAGAGTGCCATGGGCACTGTCACTCCCGCTTGTCTGCTATCGAGGGGAAGCCGATGAGCAGCCACAGGCATCTCCTGGTCAATGCACAGAGGGGTAACTTAGCCCTGTGAGTGCTCCAGAAAGGCCAGGGAGAGATTTGTCCCTCGGTGTGGCACTCAGTCCCTCCCCCCACCCCCCCCCCCCGGCAGCAGACACCCTGTCCCTCAGCGGGACACCGGTGCTCTGCAGTGTTGAGGAGCGAGATGTGCTTGAAACCTCTGCCCTCACCGGGAATGTTCTAGAAGAAGGCATGTGTGTGTGTTTCAAAGACAGCTTTGAGCAGAAGTGGAGATCGAGGTCCCGTGGATATCCTTGCCTGTCTTCCACTCCGCTGGAGATGCAAAGCTCAAATTTTGTTTAATTTTCCAAGACATTTAGTGAACACGAGGTTTGCAGGGCTGAGAGATGAGCTGGATTCGGGTCTTAACTCTGGGGATCGCACCCGTCAGAGAGAGGCCGGTGTGTCAATAATCATAAAACAACCCAGGTTCATTGGGCATGTGCACGTAAAGTGCTCTGAGGACTCAGAAGAAAGAATAATGAACTCATCTGAGGGGTTCATCTCAGGAGAAATTTGGGGAAAATAAGGGGATCAGCTTGAACTGGTCCTTGAAGGATGACTAGGAGTTTCTGAGTGGAAGTAGGACACAGGCGCCAGGCAAATGAGACCAAACAGGCGACAGCACAGAGAAGCCGAGTGTGTGGTGGGTTCGGGGACAGTAAATGATGTCACAGAGCTGCAACCCGAGGGCAGGGGATGGGGGGTGAGGGGGAGCATAGCTGAAAGGCAGCCTGGTCCCTGCATTCATTGCTTCACTCGGGATTTCATTCTTTCATCCAGCGAGGAGGCAGTTACGCGTCAGGCGCGGGTCAGGAGAGAGGTCAGCCGGACTCAGGAAGACCGGACTCAGGAAGACCAGAATCTTCTTTTTCCAGGATGCTAAGCACAGGGAGGGTTCCACCCCCACCAACCAGCTCGAAGCTTCAAGGCAGTGTGAGGCGAGCTGGAATCTTCTTTTACACGACAGATGTTCAAGTTCAGGAGCGAGTTCCTACTGAGAAGTGAGAAAGGCTGAAAGTACATCGTCAAGGGACCGTCTCAACCGTGGCTCCCAGAGAGGGCTTGCTAAGGAAGTATCGAGGTGGGCGGGGCACAGTCCTAAACCCCGAAGTGGAAATGGGGGCAGAAGTTGGGGGGGCAGGTTATCCTCTTTCTTACCTGCCCCCAGCCCCATCCCCCCACGGCGTCCGGCCACATCTGGCAGGTAGTGGCACTCAGAGATCGGGCTCTCAATTCGGATTGCCAAGGGCCATATATCCGAGGCACTACTTTCTGCTGTCACTTTCCCTCCCTCAACCTCCATCTTCCCGTTTGTGAAATGGGATAATAATACCGCCCAACCCAGGAGGCGGTCATCATGTTCTGGGATGCAAATGAGTTATTCCATGTAAAAGGCTCCAATCAGGGCCCAGCCGTGTGAATTGGTTGTCACCCTCCACCGTGCGAGCACCCCAAAACACATCGCTGGTCAGGTCAAGTAGCAACCCCCAGGGGCCATTTCTTAATGGGATCTTTTCCTTCCAAAATGGATTGACACACGCCATGGGAAGTTGGTCAACACGGAAGGCAAAGCTTCTGGGTGGTGGGGGAATCTTCTACCTCGCCCCCCCCACCACTTCCCGCCCAAGGTCAGGGACACCTTTCTCCAACCCAACACCATGTCTGGAGATGCCGGAGGAACAGACTTTTCCAGACAAATGTGGATGCAGCATCTTCCCAGTATGAAAATAGATTACCCTGGGACTGGAGTAGCTAATGAAGATGATAATTAGAATTGCTTATTAGGACCTGTCTTCTAAAGTTCATTTGTGCTTTTAATAGAATCTACAATGCATCTGCTTAGCAGGGATGACAGATCTTCCTGATTTGGTGTATTTTAAAACAAGATCTTTGCACTCTGGCTTCTCCTGATTCCCCCTCCCCCATCTCTGCCATCTGCTGCTGAGGTAGCCGTCCCCCACCGGAGGAGCCTTGAAATTGCAACCAGCAAACTTCTCGCAGGGAGCCCTCAAGCCGGAGAGACGGCCAGTCACCTCCCTCTGAACGCACAATCCCATACTAGCCCCCCCTGCCCCTTGCACTCCAGATTCTTGTAGGTGGAAAATTGTCCCCCCAGCTCCAAACTCCTGTCCACCTAGAATCTCAGCGTATGACCTTATTTGGACATATGATCTTGTGGCTGTAACTAGTTAAGGTGAGGTCCTATTGGATTAAAGTGAGCCCTAATCCAAAATCTGGTGTCCTTATAAGAAGACCACGTAAAGACATACAGGGAAGAAGGCCACACAATGACAGAGGCAGAGATTGGAATGATGTGTCTGTAAACCAAGAAAGGCCAAGGATTGCTGGCAACTATCGGAAGCTGGAAGAAGCAAGGGAGGATCCTCCCCAGAGCCTCCAGAGGAAGCGCGGCTTTGCCAACACCTTGATCTCAGACCTCCAGCCTCCAGAACTAGGAGCGAATCAATTTCTGTGTTTCCAGCCCCCTGATTTGCGGCACTTTGACATGGTAGTCCAAGGAGATGACTACAGTGTCCTTCTGCCAGTGTCTCAAGCTCGCCCCATCCTGTCTCGGCTCCGTGCCCCTGCGGGGACTCTCGCCTCTGCCTGGGACTCTCTTCCAGCTGCCCCAGCCCCCGTCCCAGTTCTTCTGTCCCAACCACATGTCACCTGTGCTGCCTCTGCTTAAGATCTCAGATTAGATGAAAAGCCTTCTCAGATTCCCCAGACTAGGGGGGGCCACCTTCGCTGAACACCCCCAGAGCCCTGCCCTTGCCCTCCTGACACTCACCACCCTTCATCATAACTGGGTGTCCATGTCTGTGCTCACCACGAGACGGTGGGTTTGGGGAAGGTGCTGCCATTGTAGGTCTTGTCCGCTGGCCTGTCCTCGGGTCCTGGCATTGTCCCTGGGAGTCAGTAGGACCATGGGAGGATTCCGTGCGGCTGTAATTGAAACGAGCAACATTCCTGGCCTCTACCAGCTGTGCTCTGAGCTTCTCTTGACCTCTGCCACCACCTCCACCACAGGGGACGAGACAGCAGCCACCCTCCCTGACTTTGCCACCAAAGGCACCGTGTGATCCCATTCAACAAAGGCCTCGAGACCCTGCCGATGGGTCAGTTGAAAATCCTGGTGAATGACACATGCCATCTCCATGGGCTGAGGTCCCTGTGTCGTAGCACTCCGGACCTCCTGCTTGCCTCCTTTGTGAGGACTTTGCTGATAGATGAGTATTTAATGAATTATCTTATCTATAACAGGTGATCAGAAAGGAAGCTTCCTGGTTTCCCTGGAATTGGGATAGTGCCCCCGCCTCCATCCCATAGGCTCCTGGGGAGTCAGATTTATGCTCACCTGATCGTCCCTTTCTCCCTCGAGCCTGGCACTGAGTTGGCAAATAGAAAATGCTTAATTGGAGAATTGTGAAGCCCGGAGAAGTCAGAGGGTCCTTTCAGCCCTCCGAAGGTCTCTGGCCTGGCTCTGGGTGCATCCCGGCATGCCTGAGGCTCCAATCACCGAGTTCCCCACGGGGAGACCCTCATCGGTGGGGAACTCCTGTGTTTGGCGCACCGGAGAATTCCATTATTACCACGGTATAAACTTGGATTTGAAAAGACAGAACAGAGTCAGGAAGCTGAGTGATGAGGGCCACTCCCCCAGCCCCACAGCAGTGGACTTTTGACCTTGCAATGCCCTTCTTTTGAATCCCAAGGTCAGTCTCATTTTCTCCTTGTCTTCTTAGCCGCAGTGCTCGGCGTGGCCGAGCCAGGGCCCTCTGGGGGTGGGGGAGCCAGCCAGGTTTGGGCCTAAGTAGCACGTGGAAACGTGCCTCGGAGTCAACCCTTTGCTTCCCTCCCTCCCCTCGTCCCTTGAAGATCCCTTGGTTGTGAGATCCGCTAGGGTAGGGAGATTTATTCCGTACCAAGGCTGTGAGTGGGCTGAGAAGGAAACAGAAGACAAAAGCTGCACTTGACTTTGACCAGGGGACCAAAATAGAAAGCTCGGAGCATTCGATTCCCCCGGGCCTGACTCCAGGCGCCGTGCTGAGATGGTGGAGTGACCGTTGGGTCTGGGGGCGTCCATCCACTTCCTGGACCACGGACACGGCAGAGTCTTTCACGTTTCTGTACCTGTTTCCTGCTCCGCAAAGTGGGGGAGCCACTAGTCTCCATCTCCCAGGGACAGTGTTTGTTGTGTTGTCCATGGTAACATGGGTCACCCAGCCCAGTGCCTTAGCTAGGACTCTGCCCTCTGGGTCAGCCTCGCTCGGGGCCTTGGGAGACACCCCCACCCCCCGCCAGAGCGTGGAGGCCAGGGGTGGGCAGCAGGCAGATCAGCTGGCATGGCCCCTGGTCTAGGTCGAGCTTATGCCTAGCTCTGTGCCCTTCACTTTGCCCTGCTGAGCCTGAGATGGGTAGAAGGTTCTGGACTGTGCTCAGGAAGGCAGAGGGGGAAATGGAGACACAGTTTCAGCGCAGGAAAGACAGGAGCAAACAGGAGCGACTTCACAGGAGCACAGCCATAGCTTCCTCCGAGGCCACCGGAGGGGAACTGTTCTGACGCCCCCCGGAAATGCTGGGCTTCACCGCCATTGCTAATTGCTGCTCCGTCTGTTGGGTGCTCACTGAGTGCCAGGTGCTATTCTGAGAGTTTCCCTGAGATGGATCCATTTCACAGACGAGGAAACCGAGGCTCAGAGAGTTGAAGCAACAGCACAGACCTGGGATTCCAACCCAGGAGGACGGACCGCAGAGGCTGACATCTTACGTGCTGGGGTGGGGGCGGGGGGCACTGCTCGAAGTGAACCCCTAACCACTAACCCCTTCTCGGCCAGGCAGCCTGGAGTCCCATGACCTGGGAACCCCCGGACGAGCCTTGAGCAGCTTGGGAGAGTCACCGGACTCCTCTGCTGCTGGCCTCACTCCCACACATCCTTCCAGAAATGGGGCCAGGAAGTGAAAACTGAATTTGGGGGCGCCTGGTCTGCTTAGCTTCTCTGCCTTGTTCTTCCTTCCCTCCCACTCCGTCTCGAGGAGCCCCGTGGTGTTGCTGGAGGCTGTGAAATGCAGAACAGAAGAAGCTAGGTTCCCCTTCACCAGTCCTGCTAGCCTCTCGGAACGTTCTCGTAAGTGGGAACGCCCATGCCGACGGAGCGTGGAGGCTGACTCCTGTTCCAGCCACAGCCTGGGATCAAAGCCTCCTTTTAGGATTCCAGCTTCCAGCAAGCCCTCCCACTCGTCCCCGCTTCCTGCCGGCATGGACCCTTCCGATTGGTTTCTTTCAATCGCCGCTTGCGTTTTGGACGGTCTCAAGCTTTTCCTGGTTCTGCCGTTTTTTCCTCACCTCTCAGGGGGAGCTCGCGACCTTTGGTGGCCTTCCCTGTGTGAACACAATTCAGGGGGCTGTCTCCAGACTCGAGACGGAAGCGCAGCGCTGGGGTCCCTGGATATATTCCACACAGCGCGGCCCTAATTACGGGCTGCTGCCGGGGACTAGTCATTTTGTGAGTCATTAGGACGTGTAGCTGGGGCTTGACAATATCTTTTGACAAGTTCTGTAATTTTCGTCTCTTCACCTATGATGGCGTTTTCGGTGAAGCGGAACACGGTCGTGGGGTTGGCAAATGTCACAGCCCCTGGACTGTTTCCAGCTCCGTAGGAAAAGGGTCTTCTGCTCTGGGTTGTGAGGCGAGAAATGCTGATTTTGATTGGGTTTCCGGGGTCGGAAGCAGGGCCGTGTCTCTGTGTCTCGCTAATCGGTATCCGACGTCAATCCCGAACGTTGGGGGTGATGTTGGAGTTCCTGCTTCTGTTCTCCTTCATGTTGGCAAATTACAGGCTTTCAGGTGAGGCGCCTTCCTTTTGCAGAGGCTGTGAGGAGCAGCTTTAATTAGCAAGCAGACCTGCTGGAAAAATCCAGCATTACTAAGAGCCTCGCTCCATGCGGTGGCTGCCGGGCTACGCCAGCCCCTGCCCTCTGCCATTTCCTTCCTGTAGACGCCCAACACCCACCCCACGTTACTTCGCCATTGATCCCCAAGTCTCCAGGGCTGAGTGAGAAAGGAGGTGAGAAAACTCAAAAGTTCAGATTTTTCCCCATTGAGATGAGGACACAGAGTCTCATCTCTGCGGAAAAGCCCAGAATCTATCCAGGATTGGGCCTGACCTGGAAACTCTCGGCTTCAATCCTCAGGTCCTGCTGGGCAGATTCCCTGAGAGTTGGGTCCATGGGCTCAACGCTAGAAAAATTAAGTCCCTTCTACTCAAAAGCAAAGACCACAGGCTTTGGAGCTAAGATAGGATTTGTGGGTTGGGTCCCAGCTCTGTTTCTAACTTGTCGTGTGGCTTCGATCGAATGGCTTAACTTCTCTGGTCTTCAGTTTCTTCATCTGTATAATGGGGCTCTAACTACGGTGACTATCTCATGAGTTGCAATGATGTCTAATGAGCTGAAGTGCGGAGGGAGGTGTGAGCACAAGGTTGTCATACAAAGGTTGACAAGGGTTGTCAAGGTTGTCTGCTCTCAACCCAGGGTAGCCGCTCTGAGGGCTGCCCGGTGCCGGCTGCCCTGTGGTCATGTGGTTTTCATTACCACCTCAACGAATCTGACTCCACAACCACACGAGCAAGAACTCTGACCAAGGCCAACCAGGAGTGGTGGGCAAGTAAGACTCATCGTATCAGCAAGTCCCTCCACACCTGCCTAGGGTCACACAGTCATCCAGGAAGTTCGTCTGATGACCAGAGAATGGTGGAATCTTCCATCTACCGTGGTCTCAGCTGACCTGGGCTTCTTCCAGGCCCACCTGACCCCTGGAGGTGGACAGCACTCTGGCCTGAGCCTACGTGTTTCTTTAGTGATGTTAGGAGCCCCGGTGTCCAGGGTCCAGACCCACAACATCTATGTGTGGCGCCTACATGCAGCCACTCCCCTCTTCAGCCCTGCCACCTTGTCACCGTGCCGGTAGAGACCAGACACAGGTCCCCACTATCAACAGGCCTGTAGACCTCTCCGTCTAAGGCTTGGAGAATTGGCCAATCTCCTCCTTCTAGAATGTTCCATATCTCCATCCCCAGAAGCACCACCTCTTCCCCTCTCCTGGCCTAATCCCCTCTGAGCTTCCTGTCTGAGGAACAGGGGAAGTGTGCCTTCAAGTAAGCTCTGCTTTCCTTTCATATGCCAATCTCCCTGAGGCAAGGGGGCTGAAGGACCTGCTTTCTCTTGGAGCCGGAGAACTGGAGGGAACTGTGCAGATAACTCTGGTCTGTTACAGCACTGAAATCCATCACAAGTTACCATCTCAACACGGCCTGCCACACCGTCCTTATTAGTGGCCCTGTGACAAGGAAGTAAGGGACAAGTTTTCTGGGCATCTTCTCCCACCGCCCCAGTCTGAACCCGAGACGTCACCTGCAGTGAACCTAGCCAGCTACGTGAACAGCAGCGTATGTGTGCGTGTGTGCGTGTGCGTGTCTCCTGATGCTGTGTAGCATTATTCTCTGACTTCACTCATTCACTTAGTGCAGGAGAGACGGTAGTCTGATTGACCAGAGTCGAGTCACATGGGCATCCTGGAATCAGAGTGGGGTCCACCCCACCTGAGGCTCATGAATGGAGAGGAGGGGACAGAGAGGTGGCCAGGGAAAAGGGGGCTGCTGTTGCCAGAAGAAAGGGGCATCATAATGCCCAGATAACACGGCAAGAGGCCATCACCTGCAGATAGATGCCTTCTTTGCCATATCGCAAGCAGAGTTACTTAGGGCACAAGCCTTCGGGGACCCTGCTCTTAAATTACCCTGCTTTGGAAGGACAATAGACCTGGAGTCGGAAAGCCAGACTTCAAGGCAAGCCTCTCTCTCACGCTGGTTGTAGGACCTCTCTGGGTTTATTTTCTGGTCTACAGAATGGGAAAAGCCACTTTGTAGGGTGGTTGTATGAGAGCACTGTCCAAAAGAACTTTCCACAGTGATCAAAGGGGTCTATATCTGCACTGCCCAGTAGGGCAGCCTCTAGCCACCTGGGGCTACTGAGCACTTGAAACATGGCTAGTGTGACTAAGACACTGATTTATTTTACTTTATTTTAATGAACTTGAATTTGAACTTAAAGGGTCACATGTGGCTAGTAGGGGCCATATTGTACAGTCCACTTAAGAAGTATTCGGTGGAATCATGACTGTGAAACTGCTTTGTCAAGTGCAGTAAAGGAGTAGTCATTGCACGTCTAAATTGAAAGATGCATGGATAGGACTGGATGCTGTATGTATACGTTTGTGTCACGCTCACAATTACTGTAACTACTGACCTCCGGGAGGCCTGAGACCCCAAAAGATGCCGATTACAGACAGCGCCTTCCATATGTGAAGAGTTAATGCACTGGACCTCCCATGAACCTATATGGATTCCCAGTAAGAAATTATTACATGGGGCACCTGGGTGCCTCAGTCGGTTAGGCGTCTGCCTTCAGCTCAGGTCATGATCCCGGGGTCCTGGGATCGAGTCCCACATCAGGCTCCCTGCACATTGAGGAGTCTGCTTCTCTCTCTGCCTCTCCCCTCCACTCATTCTCCCTCTCTCTCTCTTACACACACACACACACACACAAATAAAAATACTTTGAAAGAAGAAATTATTGCATGGATGGGTGGATGAATGGATGGGTGGACAGATTCATCCATTCATTCCTCTCTCACCTACTGTGCACTTGGCATTGCTCTAGCAGTTAAGGATAGAATAATGAAGATGCTTTCATGAAGATTCTATTCTATAGAGGAAAGTCGAATGTTACACAAGAAGACAAGTGGCTAAAATAATATCCAGTAGCAGTAGTGCTGTGGAGAAAAATAAAGTCAGGAAAAGGGACCCAGTGCCATGCGGGTGCCTAGTTCACAAGGGTGGTTGGGGGAAGGCCTCCGACAAAACAGCATTGGAGAAAGTACGAGGGAAGTAAGGGACTGAGCCGTGCACAGACCCGACGGATGAGCTGAGAGAAGAGGAGGAGGCTAGGGGGCCGCACCAGTGTGTCAGGGGATGTGTGGGCAGAGATGAAGCCAGAGGAAGCCGGGGGCCTTCAAGGCTGTTGGAAGGTTTGGGTTCCCTCCGAGTGACGTGGGAAGCCAGTGGAAGGGTTAGAGAAGAGGAGGCATGGGGGATCTGGTATATGGTTAGGATGTTTTGAAAATAGATGCTGGGGAGGAAAAGCAGAAGCAGGCAGCAGATAAGGAGGCTGTGGCACTAACCCAGGCAAGAGGCGATGGTGATGGAACCAGAGGGAGCAGGTGCAAAGTGGTGGGGTTCAGGATCTACGGTAAAGGTAGAGCCGACAGAACTTACTGGTGGATTCGGGCCGCCTGGGTGGCTCAGTTGGTTGAGCGTCTGACTCTTGATTTTGGCTCAGGTTGTGATCTCAGGATCATAAAGATCGAGCCCCACGTCAGGCTCAGTGATGGGCGTGGAACCTGCTTAAGATTCTCTCTCTCCCTCTGCCTCTCCCCTCCCCCTGACTCGCTCTTAAAAAAAAAAAAAAATGAAAAGACCTTATTGGTGGATTGGACATGAGGTAGGAGAAAGCAGAGAAGTCAAGGATACTTTAGAGATGTAAGTTTGAGGAGCTGGAAGGAAGACGGGCAAGAACTCATTGACAAAGTGTGGGGTGGGAGCAAATCAGGAGTCACGTCTGAGATGTCTGTGAATCATCCAAGACTTTGGAATTCGAGAGAGCAGTCAGGGTTGCTCATATAAATGCAGGATTCATCAGCATAGGGATGGTTTTTAAAGCCATGATACCAGGCAGGTGTATACAGAGGGAGAAGAGAGGAAGCCTGTGGACTGAGCTGTGGTCCCTCCAACATTTAGAGGTCAGAGGGAGAAAGAGGATCCGGCAAAGGCTATTGAAAAGGAGCAGGAGTGTGTGAGCTAGGAAGAAACCCACAGAGCCCTGGGGTCCCGGAAGCAAGGTGTGTCAAGAAAGAGAGAATGATTAACTATTAGATGCTGCTGAGACGTTAAGTAAGATGAAGCTGGAGAATTGACCATTGGGTTTAACAGCGTGAAGGTCATTGGTGACCTTGGACCGTTCAGGGAAATGTTGGCTTGAATGGCCAGCTGGCTGACTAGATGGGTGGACGGAAGGTTAACCTGACTAATGCAGCCGACTGCAGCGTCCCTTCACCTGTCCCAGCAATTAAGCAGATGTTGCCTGACACCCTGGATGCCAGAACCAAAAGCTGTCAAGACCAATCTTGTCCATTTTCCCAGCTTTCCGGGTTTAGCCCAGAAATGTCGGTGTGACCCCTGCTCATTATAAGATTAGAATCTTGGCATCTTCTTCTCTGATTGGTCTCCTTTTGATTACCCATAAGGCTCTCAGTTGAATTGTTCCTCTTTGGAGAGCTTGAGAAGGCAGAGAGAGGGAAGAAACTGAGCAAAAAGCTAGTCCTGGGATTCTGGATTCTGTTGGCTTTGTATTTGCATTTGCCAGTTCCTCTGCTTTGCTGCACATCCCTGCCTTTGCGGAGAGCAGATTTGCAAAGCCACCTACCTCTGCAAGCAAGCCTCCCTGGTGATTCTCCTGCACTTTAAAGCCAAGTGAGAAAAGCTTCAAGATACGCTTGTAAGTTGTAGTTGGAGAGCTAGAGAATGTATGGAGAGTGCTGTTTATCTTTTTAAGGGTCTATTTGCTTATCATTCATTGGGAAGCAGGGAGGCTGGAGCCCAGTCAATCAGCCTATCTTGCATTGTCCTTAAGTTTTTGTTTCTGTTTCGTTTTAAACAAAAAGGCCCATTTTCCAGGAAGCAGTCTCTCACTTCTCCTAATATTGGAAATCAGGTAATTTGGGAGGCAGGAGGCTCGGACCGGGCTTTCTACCCAAGGGGCTCTGGAATCAGCTGTCCCAGGCTCATGATAGTCAAGGGTTAATGTCTCGAGAATGGGTAGCTTGGAATTGATGATGGCGAGAGTAGTTATACCAAGGCAATTGGCAACCACTACAGATCAGGGCTCCTCCCACCTCTAGAGCTGATTGTTAAACATTTATCAACACGCCACTGCCTGTGGCCCTCAAACCCATCCCCCTGGGATCTATCTGAAGTGCAGTCTCAGGAATTTCCTGCCTTCCTGGAAGGGAAGAGCTTCGGCCCAGGCCTGACTGTTCCACAGACGGAGAGGCTCAGGAAGGTGTGTTGCCCACAGACTTTCACAGGGGGTGTACCCAGCTTCGAGCCCTGCGAGGTGACAGTGGGAGAGGGGAGAGCTGCCCCTCCTGTGAACAGGGGGAGGAAAAGCAGTTTGGCTGAGAAGAGGAGGAAGGGGACCTGGTGGGGTTGTGATCATCACGGATATCAGGATCTCCCCTCATTAGGGCTCCTCCGCGGCTAGCGGCAAAGGCAAGAAAGAGGTGAGGAGGCGGCTTGACACCGTCCCCAGTGTTATCAGTTCCCTGTCCCTGATCTGCACATCCCCACCTCTGTTGTCACCTGTCCAGTTTCTGATCTTGTGATAGCTGTGTTTATTACCTGCACAGATGCAGCCAGCAACCAGGATGGCATCAGCAATAGTGGCTGCCATGGGCTTGTTGTAGAGCAAGCTGGGGAGGGAGCCCTAGGCAGGTGCCTAAACTTGCTCTTGGCAACAAAGCCAAGAACAGGTAGTTGGGAAGACACGCCTTGGGTGTGCAGGCAGGAGCCAGGGCGTACTGTCACTTCCTTGCAGGACTTTCCAGGGGAGGCAGACATAGTATGGTAGAGTAAGATGTGGGGTCTGCAGGTGAATTCTCTAGGTTCAAGTCTTATTCTGCCACTTACTAGCTCCGTGACCTTGAGCACATTTCTTACCGTCTCTCTATACCTTATAGTCTACCCATTCATAAAATAGGATGATAATAACGATGGTGATGTCCCAACAGATTGTGTGCTTGTGGGGCTTAATGAGTCATATAGGTAACACATTTAGAACAATGCCTGCCACATAGAGCTTAATAAATGTTGGCTGTTATCATTCCCTTACAGGCCTTTTTTCCAGTAGGCATGTCTGGATTTGGAAAAGCCCTGTCCACCACTTAGGATTCTGCAAAGCCATTCTCTCTGAAATCAGAACTAAAGAAAATAAATGGGTCTTTGGGCAAGTTGAAACCAACTTGTATTTGTCAGACATCCTTGAATTTCAGGTGAAAGAAACTCAATTTGAACTGTCTTAAGCAACCCCCTCCCCCCACCCAACCACCAAATAAATGCGTTAGCTATGGCTCAGGTAGTTGAAAATACTGGGGTGGAGCCTTCAGGCATGGCTGGATCCAGGAGCTGAAGCAGGTCACCTAAACTTTCATATTCTCCTCCCACCATCAATCTTGTGGCTCTGCTTCCTTTTGTTTCCTTTGCATATTTTCCCCATTCTCTCCAATTAGGTAGCTTTCTTCCATGTAGCTAGGGAGATGACCTCTAATACCTCACATTAGGGATCTCCAAGGAACAGAAAGCATATTTTCTAGGAGCTCCAGAAAAAATCCCAGGGAGGACTCTGACGGACTCACCTTTAATCGCGTGCCTATCCCTGAGCTAATCACAATAGCCAGAAGACTAGAGTCTATGGTAGACCTAAGCCATGCGCCGATCCCTGGACTGAAAGGCAAGCAGATGAGCCAGCTCACCTCGCCCAGCCTATGAGACGGGGAAGAGGTGGCTCTCCAAATGCAGAGTCATGGTCAGAGGAAAGACTCTAAAGGCCTCTAAATCTTGGGTTCAAATCCTTGCTCCTTCGCTCCCTAGCCAGGTCCCCTAGGACAAGATTATTTCTCCTCTCTGTGCGCTTCAGTTTCCACATCTGTAACATGAGGATAATAATAGCACCTACTTTACAAGGCTCCTGGGAACAAAAAATTTAACAAATATAATTGAGAACAATACTTGGCACTTAAGAAATAAACGCTCAATAAAGCCTATCGTCTTATCTGATATCGCAGTTATCACGAATATCCTACAAATACTTGCATTAATTAAACAAACGTTTTAGTGTCTGCTCTATGCCAGGCCCTGTGCCAGGCCCCAGATGTCTTGCTGGACCCTACAGCCCATGGGGAGAGATAGACATTAAGCGAATGATTACACAGTAATTGAGGGGGAGGGAGGGATTTCTTATACAAAGTAGCAAAGGGGAGAGATAAGAAGGCTGCACTTGAAGTCAGACCAGCCTACAAATGAGGCTTGGCTTCAGGCTCCAGCACCGGCACAGACGTGACTGAGGACAGTGTGTTAGCTCTTTGTCGGCCTCAACGTTCTTCTCTCTAAAATGGAGCGACAATTTCTGGTGGATTCTGACCCCAACTGCCTAATACCTCAAGGTCTTTATCACCCCTACAGACCTAGCTAGGTATTGATTCAGCCAGGATGTCTCAGCCTGGGCACTATTGACTTTTTGAGGCCAAATAATTCCTTGTTGGGGCTCTTCTATGTACCGTAAGATGATGAGCAGCATTCCCACCTCTACCCACCAGATACCTCCACTTGTGACAACCAACCAAAGATGTCCCCAGCCATTACCAAATGACCCCTGGGAGCAAAGCCCTCCCACCTACCCCTACCTGAGAACCATCGTTCTAGAAGAATTTCTAGGTATAACTCTTTGGTCTGAGACTCCCCTCTCCAAGCCTCAGTCTCCCCATCTGTCAAATGAATGGCTTGGCCCAGAAGATGGATAGCCATGGACCTCCCCAAAGCAAAGTTTTCCCTAACTCCAGATTTTATGGTGAAATCCAGCCAAGTTCTACCAGCAGGAGGCAAGGAGGACAAGGAGCTCAGGAGGAGAGAGGCCATTCGAGCTTCAGCTGGACTGTTCCAGAGCCCTCCAGACACTCGTGTGTATCCACCGTCTGTAGCCCCTTCCCTTGCGCTGGGCCTTCTTCTGGCTGAGTTGTCTGCTGGGCATCCCACTTACCCAGGTGCTGGGGAGACACCTTTCCCTCCTGCATCCCAGAGAGACTAGGAGAGTCAGTTGAATGTTAATGAACTTATTGGCAAATTCGGGATGATATTGATCTGGGTCCTGGAGCCTGAAATGACCTCATCCCCACCGGAGTGGCCTCTTGGCCCTGGCTTCATGTTTCTGAGGGACCTTGTCCTGGGTTTATTGAAAGGTAATCTTCTTGCAGCTCAACTTTGCTAAGAAGATTAAGAGCCTTCTCCTCTCCCTTTAAATGCCCACACGTACCTGCCAAGAGCAGGAAGGACCTCTGCTACAGGTGTAGTACACCTAGGCACCTGGGCTCTGGAATCAGGAGGTCTCCTTTCAAACCCCACCTGGGTCAGTAGCCGGCTGGTGACCTCAGACAGGTCACTGCTTCTCAGAGTTTCTTATTTTCTCATCTGTGTAACAAATAATGGAGGAAATACCCCATTTTCGTGGGTCTGTTGTTGGAATTAAGTGAAAAAAAAATATATATGTAAAGCCCTTAGCATAGTTCATAACAAAGAGAAAATACTCAATACAAAGTCACTTATCAATAGTTTATGTAGATAGTGATTGAGAAGTCAAATGGGATTATTTATATCCGGTGTTTTGTAAACTGTTCAGTGCTACTTACAAGACTAAATAATTCTAAGATGTTATCAACATTGTAAATATCACTCTGCCAGCTTTCCGGAGGAAAATAGCCAGATACGATCTGTCAGTATCACAGTCCATCAGCATCAGACGATACTGGCACTGGCTTCAGGGTCAGAAACAGCCTGGATCTTTCACTGGAACAATCATTCAAGAAGTGGACTCATTGGCTCGGATTGACTCAAAGCCTTGCTCCAGAAAAATCCGTATTACAGAGCTGGACCCTAGAACCAACCCCATGAGGACCAACAGGATTCCCAAATAGATGATGAGAATATAACGTGATGTGTGCAACCGTAGAGGAATGCAGACCCTCCCCATGGCGTGGATGTGTCTAAGATGCGCTCAGGCTCCTCACGTCATCAGGGACACAGTGACCACAATGGAATGGGCCCCAGGTAGGAGCCACCACATCAAGTACCTCATGTGCATTATCTCCTGAATCTTTACAACTTTCTAACCCCTTGTTATAAAGGATGAAAAGTCTCCGAAAGATTCAATCCCATGCCAAGGACTGCAAAGCAAGTCCCAGTGGAGATGGGTTTCTACCCTGGGCTTCTCAGACACCTGACCTCTGCAGGCAAGCACCCAGAAGTGCCTAGACCAGCTTTAGGATAACGTTCTGTCTCATGCTCGGGAGGATTCAGGGAGGGGGGAAGGTGATATGACTAAAGGGAAGTACCCCATAAAATTCTGAGCTGATGATAAGAGAACCACAAGGGCTTCTGCACCAGACATGTGCTAAATGCTTCATGTACACTTACCCACTTAGCGCTTGCAGCAGCTCTCCGAGTCAGTCTCTGTGGACACTCATTCTGTCAATAAGATAACCAAGGCCTTCAGGGGTCCAGTGGTTTTCCCCAGGGAAATGTCTGTATTAATTAGTGGAGGTAGGGTTTGAACCCACACAGTCTGGCTCCAGAGTTGTTCTCGTTCCCATGGCTGCATGACAAGCCATCCCAAATTCGGTGATGTAAAACACTAATAATTGTATTTTGCTCAGGAGTTTTGTGGGTCAGGAAATCCAACAGGTCTGGGGTAGCTTCTTTCTGCTCCACAATTCTATGGCCTCAGCGGAGATGGGCTCAGATCCGGGACCTTGACCTGCTGGGCCAGAGGGTCCATTTCCAAGATGGCGTCTTCGGTAGTCTAAAGTGGGCCGGCTTGACTAAAAGGCTGG
This sequence comes from Potos flavus, assembly GCA_028534135.1. Classification (NCBI taxonomy): domain Eukaryota; kingdom Metazoa; phylum Chordata; class Mammalia; order Carnivora; family Procyonidae; genus Potos; species Potos flavus. The sequence goes on along the minus strand of CM052900.1, from coordinate 156,942,802 downwards.
GCTGTGCCGGAAATGATGATCAGAGCACCTGCCTGTGGTCCCTCCAAGTCCACCTGGGCATCTTACGGCCTGGTGGCTGGGTTCCAAGAGGGAGTTTTCCAAAAGAAACAACTGGAAGCTTCAGGCCTTTCAGAACCTAACTTAGAAGTCACATGGCATCCCTCCTTCTGTGTGTCACCACTCACAGCAGTCACAAGCAGACCAGATTCAAGGGGATGGGACATAATTTATGCTGGACTGTAGCTAGTGCTGGGGAACAGCGAGACAAACCCTCACCCTGGAGCAGCTCCCAGTCTAGTGCGGGGGAAACTGTGGTTCGGAAGAATTACACCACAGCCTGTCCTGTGCTCTTGAGGCCTTGGGTCATGCCGTGGGCATGGAACTCATCCTCAGAGCACGTGGGGACTGTCTAACAGCTCTGTCCCATTAGCTAGCAACACCGTGTTCTCTTGGAGTCACCTGTGACCAATCCTCCGCACGTCACACTCAACCAGGTTAAGCCGAACGTTCCCCAGAGTGATTTCTCCTGATAAGCAGCGTGTTTCCAGTCCTACCAGAAAAGCCAGCAGAGTGGCCGGGCAGATAGCTTTCCAGCAAACCATTTCCCAATGCTCGTCACGACTGGTGAGTGTAGAAATAGATGGCAGCATATATAACCAGCATGTGAAACACTGGCAGAACCGGGAGGCAGGACCCCTCTAGAAATCATCTGAGGACCTTAAGGCTCAAGAAAGCCTAGAAGGCAGGACATCAGCCTTTTGCCACCAATACCATGGCACTGTTTGCCACCTGACTTTGGTCTTCCATTGTTCACATACTCCTTCATCCATAAGTGTCTATTGACTGCTGAATATGTGCTGGGCATTGTCCTAAGCCCTGAGTTGCCGCTGCTGTGGATGGTGGTGGTAGCAGCTTCCTCTGCCCCTCTAGATGCATTGTGAGCTCCTCCAGGGAAAAAAACCAATCTCTGCTCCTCCTGTGCGTGTCTCTGAGGGTCTAGTGTGGCTTGCCATTGGAGCCGGCACTCTACACGCGCCTCTTGAGTCATTAAGGCTGAACCTCAAATTTTACTGTCACTCTGACGGTCATTTTGAATAATTATGACTAGAGCATGTTTAAATGCAAAATTTCAAGTTCTTCTAGGAAAAAAAAAAGGCCATTTGAAATCTCTGAAGGGCAGCTTGGTGAGATAGTTCTGAATTTGAATTAAAACTCCTTTTCTGTGTGTTAGTCTCTCACCTGGGGCAAGTTGTTTATTTTCCCTAAGCCTCAGTTTTCTTGTCTGTAGCAGGGGGGCTGGCCTATTTGCTGGCTGTGAGGGTGTGAAATGATGCCTGGAAAACACCTTGCTCGGGGATGGGCACACGGTGGGTTTCGATAAACGAGGACCTACTACTATAGACCTAATACTTCTGCGAGGTCGGAGCTTTGGGGACATGGACAAGATCATGCAAAGAGAGACATCGACTCTGAGGGGTCAGGGTAATGACAAAGTACCATTTAGAGTTCAGCTCCTCAAAGCACCATCCATCAAAACATTGCTCTTCCAAAAACCTCGCTTCGTCTCCCTGCACTCAGGAGGGCAAGTCGGAATGATTGCAAAAATAAAAGCAATTATGGAACACTTTAAAAAATTAGTTGGCATTTACTGAGCACCTGATCTTCCAGGGGCTGCTCTGAGAACTTTGCATGCATTATTTTCACTGAAGTCTCATGACAGCCCTGCCAGGTGGGTGCTGCCATCATCCCCCTTCTGCAGCCGAGGAAACCAAGGCACAGGAAGGCAAAGAGATCTGTCAAAGGTCATTCAGGGAACAAGTGGGGGTTAGAATTCAAGCCCAGACATTTCTCGACAAAGCTGCTCCTTGACATTACTGGTAACTCTAGCAATGGTTCTTCTTCTTCTTCTTCTTCTTTTTTTTTTTTTTAAGATATATTTATTTATTTTAGAGAAAGAGAGAGGGAGTGTGAGCCAGGGGAGGGACCGAGGGAGAGAAACTCAAGCAGACTCCCCACTGAGCTCGGAGCCCAATGCAGGGGCTCAATCTCGTGACCCTGAGATCATGACCTGAGCCAAAATTAAGAGTCAGCCACTTAATGGACTGAGCCACCCAGGTGCCCCACTAGCAATGGTTCTTAAGCACTTTCATTGAGGGCCACAGGGCTCCTTAGGACACTGATGGAAGTGATGACCCTTCCCCTAGGACAATAAATACAGGACATGGGCTGTGCCTGGAGCATCTTCCCCAAAGCTGTGCCCTTTCCAAAGAGGCAACTTGAAGACACAGCCAAAAAGAAGAGGGAGCATTTTTACATGCCCCACATTTTTACACACACACACACACACACACACACACACACACGGTAGAATCTGGTATAACTTATTTAAAAATATATACACGCACACAATGTTGGTTGCTATTTCAAAGGATTCAAGACCACTCTCCCTCCCCCACCTCCAAGCTTGCCCATCCCCCGGTCACACACACAAACAAAAATCCTAGTTAGGAACCAGAAAAAGTTCTAATAGAGACAGTTAAGGGTTCCGCTGTAACTCTGAGCTATAATTCTGAAATTAGCACACCACTGATTGGCATACCACCCACTTGGAAATCACGTGCTTTCCTTAAGTCACGAAACATACCCCTGACCTTCCTGTTGATGATTAGCCCTTCTTCATCTCTCAGGTCCCCAATCCCGGTCTGTTCTGCACATCCCCATTTCAGAGATAAAGAAACTGAGCCTTATCGAGATGATATCATTGCCCAGGGTTTCTTAGCCTGTAAATAACAAAGCCTAAAGAGAACCCAACACCCAAACATCCCTTTCTGTTGTGCCACTGAATTAAAGAAAGAAATCAGCCTTTAATACCGTATGTATAACAGCAGTGAGAACGTGGCTTTGGTTTGAATATATGTACTGTCAAGTTCTCCAAATTGGGGATATTTGTCTCTGGAGTCCTAGAAGCCCAGGATGGAGTGCATTTTTGGAGGTCTTTTAGAGAAGTACTTCTTAACTCCAGGTGCGTAGTGATTAGCTGGGGCTCTCAATAAAATGCAAATTTGGATTCAGTAGCTCTGGAGGTAGGGCCAACATTCTGTATTTCTAGCAAATTCCAAGTGAAGCCCATGCTGTTGGTCCAGAGATCTGCACCGTGCATAGCCAGAGGCTAGACCAACCTTTTGCCTTTCCCTAAACAGTTTCCCTAACTGAGCAGGAAATGTTATCTGAGAGCCTGCAAAGGAGAAGGGTGGGGTGGAGCTGGAACAATGGCGGTGGAAGATGTCCGCCCGCGGGGCGGGGCAGAGGGGACTTTAGCCACTGAGACTGAGGACCATTTAACATGCAGCATAAATCTATGCTCACTGAGGGAGTCGGTCAGGGGGAGCAGGACATTACTGTGCACAGGAAAATGCCTGGCAGGGAGCTATTACCCATTGGCATCCAGTCATTATGGAGGGTCTTTTCCAAAAACACTTTAACAAGATACCAAGAATCAACAAAAATAACATTACCTCCAAGTTCTCCTTTATTAATCTGGAAATGATCACCGAGCTCTTGCTTAGGTTAATCCAGGAGTCCAGCCTGGGGAAGGGTGACCCTTCCCGTCTTCCTGTTGCACACCTCTCCCCAGCCAGTCTGGCTTCCTGCCAGGTTCTCCAAAGCTCCCAGTGCCTGCCCCTGGACCTTTGCACGTGCTGAGCTTATTGTGGAGAACGCTCGTCCCCCTTCTCTCCATCTGGTTGACTCCTACTATTGTTTGGGATCCCTCTTAAGTATCCCACTTCTCCACTGAAATAGTCTCCGATTCTACCAATCTCAACCAAGTCCTCCAAAGACTCTGTCACTGTGCCCCTTATCTGCCTTCGAGGCATTCATCAAAATGATAAGCATGTATCTGTGCACATGATTATTGGTTTAAGGCCTGTCTTTTGCACTAAAATGTTTTTAGCATTGTGTCTCTTCACTGCTCTATGCCCAGAACCCAGCATTTTGCTGTGGAAGGTATTCAAGGAGCCCCTCTCAAAACCCACCCTCTCTCAGCCATACCGTGTGTGTACACATGTGTGCATGTGGTGTGTGTGTGTGTGTAGGGTTTCTTAACTTCAGAACCATGACATTTGGGACCAGATATTTCTTTGTCATGGGGGACTGTCCTGTGCATTGTAGGATGTCTAGCAACATCTCTGGCCAGCATCCCTCTACCAACTCGATGCCAGTAGCACATTCTCCAAGTCATGACAATCAATAGCCTCCACAGGCCCAAATGTCCTCTAGGGGATGAAATCACCTTTGGTTGAGAATCACCAGTTACATACACATGTATTACATACACATATATGTTTAAGTATGTATTTATATGTATGTGTAGACATATATACACATACATGCACCCACATAGTATATACATATATAGACTTGAACACGTGTGTGTTTACTTGTTTATTATACATGCTTTGTTTTGGTTACTGCTGTATTTCCAACGCTTAGGATAATACCTAGTTCCTCGTAGGTGCTCATAAAAACTTCTTAAATGAATTGCAATATGAACCACCACCACCACCACTCCCCAGATGGGGCTGTGAGGATTAAATGAGATCATTTATGTATTGCAATTAGCATAGCGCTTGGTATTAGTAACTGACGGATAAATGGTAAGTCTCCTTTCCCCACCTTCTCTCTCCTTCCCCTTACCTGTCAAAGACTCCTTTCATTATTTGACTCCTCATGGACCCCAGGTTTTGAAAGATTTTTTGTTTTCCTAAACTGATCAAATAACGTCTTTTTCTCCCCCATGCCATGGAGCAAAGACATGGCAGGCTCTGCAGAAGCATGATCCTCCCCGTAAGGAATCCATCGCTGTGTTCAGTGGAAACACCCTGATCCAAGGTGTACCATGGGCCTGCATTGTGATCCCAGAAATTTGTACAATGTTATCAATAACCAGTGAGATCTCTGATGGGTCTAAGAGAGCTAGTGTGACCATGGAGCTGATGGAATTCCAGAAAAAAAAAAAAAGAAAGAAACTTGACATTTTTAGTTTGCCTACACCAGATTATTGGGAGTAAAATAATAATTTTCATTAAGCATTTTTTAAATTCTTGAAAAAAGACTCACGGCTCTCCCCATGATTCCCATCCCCCAGGACTGCCCCACGGAACCCTGGTTTGAGAGCCATGGGCCTTGTGGTGGTGGTGGGTCTTGCTGCCATTTTCTCGCGGAACCCGGAGGAAACATTTTTGAGAGCGCAACTACTTGGTCACGTTCCTTCCCTGCTCCCAGTAATGAGCTTTCGGGCCTAATTACAATGAAATGTGCTGTTTCCCCTCCTTCTTGGCGTCCATAATGATCTTTATCATTAGGATGGAGTAGTCGCTCCAGTCCTGCACAAGCCCGCTCTCTCTCTCATTAGTTTCCTTGTGGTGTGGGTATGTAGATGCGTGAGTCGGCTGGCTGTGTGGATGGGAATAGTTAAGGGGACCTCCATAGACCTGGGAATAAAGAAAAAAAAAAGCAACAAGAGAAAAGTGTCAAGGAATGAAAATGGCACCAAATGAGCCTCTTTCCTGATGGCCTCTCCGGGCGATCACAGAGAACAGGGAAATACAACACAGCTGCATTTGTCCTTCTGCATTGCTGTGGCTTTAATGAGAAGAGGAAATTAACTGATCTGGGGACATTCCTGTCATCTTCCAGCACGGGAGCAGCTTGGTGAGGTTTCTGGTGAACTCGCCTTGCCTGGGGAAGTGCTTTGCAAGGCTCCCCTCCCAGGAGGCTCCAGCACAAAAGCCTCAGCCTAGACTTGCTCCATGACTCTTCCTTCTCGTGCATCAGCTGGTACCTCCAGCGCTGGGACCCCAAGGATGGAGAGTCTCCAGACTGGCCTCGTCTCCCTCCAGCACACTCTGTGCATGAGCGTTAACATCAAAGACCCCAGGCGAAGAAGAAGGAAAGCAAGAGACCCCAGAAGTCAGATAGGAGGTGCCAATCAGTCCCCCAAATGCTAATTATCTTCAGAGCACTTTCTAGTTGTTACTGAATGAGTTGCTGTAAATACACACCCTAGGAGGGGGTGAAACCCCATGTAACCAGTTGTATATGGCTTTACGCATTACTGATTAGTTCGGTCTTACAGAAAGATGGCCACAGTTTCTGACCCCAACAACAGAAATCACTGGGTTATGTTCATAGCAGCAATGGCCACAATCGCCAAACTGTGGAAAGAGCCAAGATGCCCTTCAACAGATGAATGGTCAAGAAGATATGGTCCATATATACAATGGAATATTATGCCTCCATCAGAAAGGATGAGTACCCAACTTTTGTTTCAACATGGACTGGACTGGAAGAGATTATGCTGAGTGAAATAAGTCAAGCAGAGAGAGTCAATTATCATATGGTCTCACTTACGTGTGGAGCATAAGGAAAAACATGGAGGATATTGTGACAGGGAAGGGAGGGGTGAATTGGAGGAAATCGGAGGGGTGATGAACCATGAGAGACTGGGAACTCTGAGCAACAGACTGAGGGTTTTGGAGGGGTGGGAGTGGGGGGTTGGGTGAGCCTGGTGGTGGGTGGGTATTGGGTATTGCATGGAGCACTGGGTATGGTACATGAACAATGAATCTTGTAACACTGACAAAAATAAAATAAAAGTATTTGGGGAAAAAAAAATCACTGGGTTACAGTAGAAAGAGTATGATGTATTAGTCAGGATAGGCTCGGTTATGCCACAGTGACAAATGATGCAAGAATCTCCATAGCTTTCAAACAAGAGTTTATGTCTCACTTATAGTCATGTCCAGCACAGCCAGGCTATCTTCAATCTGGGACCCAGGCTGGTAGAGCAGCTTCTGTCTAAGACACTGGCAGGAAAAAGAGAAAAGATCAAATTATGTGCCGACTGTGAAAGTTTTTGCTCAGAGGTGACACCCATCAATTCTGTTCACATTTCATTGTCTAGAGAAAGTCCCAAGGTCAAAGCCGCCATCATCAGAAGGAAAACATAATAACCCTCCCCCAGGGAGGAGTCGTGAATATTTCTGAAAAATAGTAGTCTACCACTGTGGGCTTATAATTACAAAAACGAGCAAACAAATTGACCAAGTATGGTTTATTCTCTTAATGGAATAGCATAAAGCCGTGAAATGGATGTATGATCGCTGTGCATAACGACATGGGGGAGTCTTGGAATTACAATGTTAAGTGAAAAAAGCATGCCGCAGAAGACTACATATATTGTGATACCGTTTTTGAAAAGCTAAAAAAAAAAAAAAAAAAAGTGGAACCAAACAATATATTGTTAAGAATACATCAGTCCAAGAAGATCTTTTTTAAAGAAAGGATTGATAATCCCCAAACCCTCCCATAGCACCAACCCCTCCCTGATGGGGAAGGCAAGGATTTAGAGCAAGGGAGAGGCAAATAGATAACATTCTAATGATGCTAATTCACAGATGTTTACTTCATTATTAGGATTCATAAACTGCATGTATATGGCTTATTTTTTTCAATTTTTTTATTGTGGTAAAGTACACGTAACATGAAAGTCACCGTCACAGCCATTCCTATCACCACCCTCCTCTCCAGACCCCTTTTCATCTTGCAGAACTGAAACTCCATCCCCATGAAACATTAACGCCCCTCCTCCAGCCCCTGGTAACCACCTATGTATATTATGGTCTGTGTATCAAATAGGACATAAGAGTTGATCTTGATCGTGAATGGACGAGCAGGGGCTCTGGAAATAGATCTGGGTTCAAATCCCAGCTCTAGGATTTGCTGACCTTGTGACCTCAGGGCCCACCTAATCCTGTCTGCTGAGTGGGAATGATAAAAGCTGCCTCCCAAGGATGTGTGGAAGGGTCATAGATGACAAGTAGAGAGCATTTAGTGCAAGGCTAGACATATAGTCAATGCTTAAAAAAAAAGGTAGATATTATATTGTAAGTGGTGATTGATTAATTAAGTGTTGAAAAAGAATTGGCCCCGGGGACATGCCCTTTCACAGCACTTAATTGGGCCAAGGCTGGCTTGCGTGTGTCCCCTGGGAGTGAGTGAGTGCCTCGGAGGAGCCGGGAGGGCAGGGTCCTGGCGGTCAGAGCAGGGTGAGCTTGGAGAGTCTCCAGCTCAGAGTGGAGAGAAGTGGTGCTTCCATGGCAAGTGGGACCAGATGTGATGTGTAGGATGAATCCTGGAGTCCGACACCAGCCAAGGGACAGGCTGGGCAATGTGGTGTGGCTTCGGTTAGGGGAGCCAGGTCCAGACAGAGGCAGAAAATGATACAAGGCATCGCTGGGGTCTGTTTAAAGGAATCCGTGTGGTCACCAATCCATTAGGGTAATAGAATCATGTAGGATCGTTTAGTGAGCTGCCCTTTTGGTTGGAGAATCCCCGAAGGGTAGAGGATGTCGCTGTTCTCACTGCTGTCACCACTGTCCTCCCCAGGGATCATGTGCAGGAGGTTCCCAGCCATGCCAGGGACTTCCCGGCTCTCTGCCTGAGTCCATACTGTGGCCACAAAGCATGCTTGACCCACCCGCCAGGAGCAGGGGCCAAAGTGCCCAAGTGTCCAAAGTTCCAGGAGCGACCTCAGGCCATGGCATCCAGGAATTGGAATGTAAACATGGCAGCTTCTTCACCCTTCCATGGAGACAGTGCTGGGTGTGTTCTACTCAGTCTCTCAGAGGGCCGCAGAGGACTGACCCCAGTTGTCACAGCATTAGCCCATCCCTTTCTCCCTTCTTGCTACCTGGCACCAAATCCCAAGAAACTTCTTGTACCCACATCCTTGCCTCAGGGTCTGCTTTAGAGGGAAAACCCAAACTGAGATGGCTTCCAGGTCTGGTTTTTGTCTGGAGTGACTTGGCACTCATTGTCTCCCTCGACAAAATTGCTATCCTATTAGAGACACCTCTGCCTCTGGAAAAGTCTGCACTTCCATCCTCCCCCAGCCCATGGGCCAAATCCAGCCCTTTCACTCCCCTCTGTACGGCCCATTGAACAAGAATATTTTTAAATGGTTGAAAAAAATTCAAAAGAAGAATAATATTTCATAAGTGAAGTTTATATGAAATTTAAATGTCACTGTCCATAAATAAAGTTTTATTGGAACATAGCCATGCCCATTCACTTGCATATTGTCTAAGGCTCCTTTTGCCCTATAGTGTGAGTTGAGTAGTTGGGATAGAGATCATAGAGACCGTATGGCCTAAAATATTTACTATCTGGTCCTTTACAAAAAAAGTTTGTTGACCTCAGTCTTAACATGACAAATATGGAGACTATCAGACTGTCAGTAGTAACATCGGTGAAAAGCACCTTGTAGGTGAAAGCCAAACTTTAGGATCAGAATCCAGTTTGAGGTGCCTGGGGAAGCTTGCCCTGGGAACCCATGGGGCTTCTCGGAACTTGCCAAGCAATCGCCTTTCCTTTTCCAGCTCGGCAAGTTTGGGTTTGGGGTAAGGGAGCCCAGCTTGGTCAGCTGGAATGCTCCACTCTGGAAACAGACTGATCTGGGCAATTGAAATGTCTCTTTAATGGAAGATTAAGCAGGAAGTCCTTTCTGTATGGCCCCTAGGGAAAGATCTTCCAATTGTGTGTGAAGCCTATTCTTTCTGATGCCTATTTCTCCTGATGGAGAAGTCTGTCTTGCAAATGTCATTGAAGCCCTTCATTACTCAAGGATGTGCTCAGTCCCACAATTGGACTGGCCATCAGTCGCTACTGATAGGACATGTTGCCACAGAAAGTAAAGGCCAAAGAAAATGAATCTACCATGACATCTCCTAAAAGCTGAAATGTTTTTCTTTCTTTTTTGACATAGAGAGAGATTACAAGTAGGCAGAGAGGCAGGCAGAAAGAGAGGGGGGAAGCAGGCTCCCCGCCGAGCAGAGAGCCCAACACGAGGCTTGATCCCAGGACCCCGAGACCATGACCCGAGCCGAAGGCAGAGGCCTTAACCCACTGAGCCACCCAGGCACCCCTGAAATGTTTTTCTTTTTCAAACTTTTTTTTTCTTCCTACATAAACAGAAACATACCTTCCATTAAAAACATCCTCTCTTCTACTACTTGCTCTGAATTACCACCGTATTATGACCCAGACCCTGTACCATCAATGATCCAAGAGTTGGACTTTATTCATTATCAGGTAAAAATGTAAAGACATCCAGTAAAACATAACTTGCAGCCAAACATCTGTATCCTTAGTACCTATAAAAGCTAAAACTTTAAAAAATTCCTGATACCAAATTGAAATCTTTTTCCCCCTCTGCCACCTTCTAAAAACAAAGGGAAGGGTAATTTTTAGAGGCATCTTATAGATGAGGATCCTGTGAATCAGAGTCACCTTGAGCACTCTTTTCAATATAGAAACTTCCAAATCCCACAGAAGATCCACCCATGGGTCTCCAGATGGGGCCCAGGAATCTGATGCACGTGTGGGATTGAAAACCGCCAGTGTAAAATTTTATGTACCTACATGGAAAAATTTCCATGGAATATTGTTGAATTCAACCAAATAATTAATAAATAAATAAATTTTAAAAGGCAAGATAGGGGCGCCTGGGTGGCTCAGTCATTAAGCATCTGCCTTCGGCTCAGGTCATGATCCCAGGGTCCTGGGATCGAGTCCCTCGTCGCTTCTCCCTCTCCCACTCCCCCTGCTTGTGTTCCCTCTCTTGCTCTCTCTCTGTCAAATAAATAAATAAAATCTTAAAAAAAAAAAAAAAAAAAAGGCAGGATAGCCTGTGTAGTGCTATCTGATTTCTGGAAAAAAATCATGTTGTCATCTGCTCAAGAAAAAAACAAAAAAAGCCAATAAAAATTACAGCAAGGCAAATGTGATGTTTATAGGTGATTTATCTTTTTTTCATTTTTACTTCTCTGACTTGTTTGACTTTTATGCAATGAGTAGATACTTCTTTTAAAGTAAGAAAACAATCCCTAAATTCATTTCCTAGTTAGGGTGGGACGGAAGGAAGCATCCTGGGATTTTCAGTAATTGGGGTCTAACTGGATGAGGTTTTAAGGTGTCTCCCGCTTTGGAATCTGGCCCTGCCCGTGGGTGTGATCAGAAGCTGCTGGGGAGTGTGAAGAGAGTTTGGTGTTTGCTCCTGCCTTTACCCTCTGGCTTCCCTGGGAAGGGTCTGCGAGCCCTGCAGACACCCAGAAGTAAGTGCTCTCTCAAGGTGACAGGCACGTGGTGACCCTGCTGTCATCTGTGCTTCCTCTGTGCTCTCATTCATGGCCTAAATGGAGTCTCAAGGTCCCCCGAGAGCCTAGGCGAGCACCTGCCACAAGCACTAAATCCTCCTGGAACTCCAAGGAGAAAACACTCCTGGCAGAAGAGAGTTCAGTCCCTGCCTGGGGCTTGCCTCTCTGTCATCTCTGATGACCCCATATCTGGATGCCCTCCCTCACGCTTATTATGGTCAGAGAGTCCTCTGTCTGTTAGAGGCATCTCTCTCTCTCCTCCCACGCCCATCCCAAGTCCTACAATCCCTGGACTGTTTGAAGGCTGGCTTTCCCCACGACGTTTCCAGCATCCTACCCTCCCCTGACAGCCCACAGGAGTCCACGGCAGGCTTTTCCTATAGGCTCTGTGAATGACAGAGTGGAAAGAGAGGTGCCAGAGCATTGCAGGGAACCCCCAGGATGTGTCTCCAAAGCAGGCTTTTTTTTTTTTTTTTAAGATTTTATTTGTCAGAGATAGAGAGAACAAGAGTGAGTGCATAAGCAGGGGGAGAAGCAGAGGGAGAAGCAGGCTCCCCACTGAGCAGGGAGCCCGATGCAGGGCTCAATCCCAGGACGATGGGATCATGACCTGAGCCGAAGGCAGCCGCTTGACAGAGCCACCCAGGCGCCCTCCAAAGCAGGCTTTTGAACTACCTTTGGTCTCTGCATCATTGCCCACTGTCCGTGTCCATGCTGAGGGTTAGATTTGTCCAGCCTCCTCAGGTGTGGGTAGATGAACCTAGGAAGCTCCTTCCATTGGGCAGTGGGGTCTCCTGCAGTCCTGGCCATTTGATGGCCTGGGCCCAGGGCCAAATCATCTGACTCATCTTGTATCCCCAGCACCCACACAGAAGGTTCCTGGAAGGAAGAAAGGAAGGGAGGGAGAAAGAGAAAGGAAGGAATCATCAATCTGCCGAGATCATTCGTCATTCATGCACCTTTTCCACGAGTATTTATGAGCACCTACTACGTGCTAAGACACTGTATTAGGTGCTAGGATGTAATAATGAACAAAGTTAGACTTATTCCCTACCTTGTGAGGCTGACCATCTACAGGAAGAAGTCACCATAAGCAAATAAACCTTTAAAAAAATAGAAATGGTCCCCATGACAAGAGCTACACAGGCAGGTTAGAGACCTTTTGATCCGGTGGGAGGATGGGTTGGGGGCTTCCCCGTGGAAGCAAAGCCCTCACTGGGCATGGGAGGGTCCAGAGCACCTCCAAAGACCGCTGCCCTCCCTTCCTCCCTTCCCCTAACTTTACCTGACCCCACTCCGTCCCCTTGTGCTGTCACACCCACCGCCACTTTTCCTACGGAGACAGCTGCGGCAGGCTGGGAAAAGACAGAATTGGAAGAACTCTTTGTGACCACATTGTTCCTGGAGCTTTTTACGCCGCCTGGCCTCAGACCCCTGAACCTGGAGGCCAGAGAGGGTCGGAGCTCCAAGTGGGGGCAGAATTGATCTGTCCCCTTGATGCCTGTGTTTAAGGTGTCAGTGCTGTCTGAGAAGTCCCTTTCCCAAGGGAGGCACCCTCTGAATGGAAAAATCTCTCCGAAGCTTGGGAGCAGACAGCCTTGCTTACTGAGGTGTCTCAAAAGTTGTGCAAATGACAAGCTCATTTTTAGCTGAAAAGAAGACACATCTGAAATATCGATGAGGCAGCCGGAGCCCAGCTCCAGCCCCAGCTCTGAAGGGAGGTGCTAAACAGTTGATGAAGAGTATAATTAATCAGCAGTTCTGGTTGCAAGCTAACTGCTCCCCACGCACCCTTCTCTGACCCGCCGGGGCACAGGGCGCCGCCACTCAGAGCATCAGCAGGGCGTGAGGCAAATCGTAAACTTCCTGCCTTCCCTCTCCCCCGTCTCTCCCTCCCCGGCCCACAGCCTTCACTGCAGCCTCTCCTGCGACAGCATCGGTCACTGGCTCAGCAAACACTTGTCCCTCTTCTCAGGAAGGCTTTCTCCTCCTCCGTCCCCTGAGCCATGCCTGCTCCTGGACTTGCATCGCACTGCCTGCGCCATGCCAGGAAAGTTTCGTAATCGCTTTGTGCCTCAGTTTGCTCATCTGTGAAATGGGGAAGTTGCCACGGTCACCACTGTGTACGGTCCCTGGGAAGACCGGACGCGTCAGTGGTGTCGAGGGCGTAGAGCATTGCGTGGCGCCTGATACTTGCTCTGTAGACCTCAGCTACTGCTGTGATGTGCCCTTCCCAGCCCCGCTCCAGTGTCATCTCCTGAGCCTTCCCGGCCTCCCAGATGTCCCACTGCAGCCTGCGCTGACGTAATTGCACTGTCTCTTACTTGCTGCCGTGTGGTCCTTGCTAGACCCTGAGCTTCTCGAAGGCAGGGATGGCACTGTTCATCCCTGTTTGCCCAGGGGCTGGAGTGGGGTACACAGTAGGTGCTGCATAAGTGAATGAGTGAATGAATCTGTGCAAGATGTCTCCAGGGTCTGAGGAATATTCCATACCTGTACCTTGGGCTGTAGAGGGCAACTCTCTGGCCCCGTTGGGGGTGAGGCGGGTTGGCTTGTCCAGCCGGTGTTTGCACTCAGGGGAGCGGAGGCCGCCCTCTGCCCCGGGGCGCCTTCCCCATTAGGCAGAGTCTAGGCCGGTAAGTGCCAGGAGGCCACCCACTCTGCCGCCATCCCTCCGGCCGAGTTTCAGAAAGGGAGTCTCCCCTCCTTCCAGAGTAGGGTTCTGTGAGTGGTCCCCGCGGCATGCGCCCTTTCTCCTTCCTCTCCTTACCTCACCCGTGGCCTCTGCCACCATCCGGGCCTTTCTCCCTCTCCCGGGACAGAATCTTGGGAGCAGTCATGGAGCCGTCTTCGGTTTTTTCCAGCGTTGGTCCCCACGCTCCCACCCCGTTTTCCCTGCCATGCCTTGCATGCTGGGCACACGCTCCGGGCTGCGGGCAGCTCCGCCAGCCGGGAAGCGCAGACCGCCCTTGATTAGTATAAGCAACTCGCTTTCCTTGGCTGGGTCTGGAGCTGTCGCAGGCTAATTAGCAAAGCCGCCAGATCAGCAGGCCCTCTCATTAACACTGATCCCATCCCCATGGCAGCTGCTGAAGCCCCCACAGTCCATCTCTCAGCAGTCTCCCTCTGGGGCACCGCAGGGCTCTGGGAGTGAGGGTGACAGCCAGGAAGGGCCATGCCATGCCCTTGTCACCAGCTGATGCATAACCCAGCCAGGGGCTCGTTTTCCTGGGGGGCAGGGCTTTGGCTGGGGGGCCTCCCGAAGTTCACTGGAGGCCTAGGGTCCCGTCTTTCCAGCCCTTCATTATACAGTAACTGTGTGCCAAGTGCTCTAAGACATGGTACCCGGCGTTGGAAAGCTGTCCTTTCCTGGGTCCGGGCCGCCCTGCTCTCTGGCCCAGACCACTGTCACAACCCCAGTCACAGTCGGCCATGGGAGTCTAGTTAGGTCAGCTCAGAACACCTGGGGCCAGAGAATAAGATAAAGTAAAGGGGAAAAGGGGGGGGGGACAGCTGCTTTGGTTTACAATTTGAAGGGCTTCTCAGAGGAGGTGGCATTTGAGCTAAGACTTGGATGACAAGAAAACGTTGGCCTGGCAATGATCCGGAGGGAGGGTATTCAGGAGAAGGGACAGCAAGTGCAAATGAGAAAGAAACCAGCTTCTTTCTACAAGAGGAAGGAGGCCAGCGTTCAAGGAGTGTGGTAAGGCATGGGGGTGCTGAGTAATGAGGCACGAGGGAAGAACTAATGGAGTGAATGAATGAATGAGTACGTGCTGTCAGCACGGAAAGCTGGGAGAGACCGCTGGGATCTGGGGTGGTCAGGAAAGCTTTCTAGAAGACACAGGGCTTTGCTTTCGCTCCTCCATCACAGAAGCAGACCCTGTGCGGTGGGAGAGAAGGGGGGACCCTCGGACGGTAGCAGGTGGCTTCAGACAGACTCCACGTTGCTCACCCATGACAGAACCCCCTGCTGTTATGTCACGGTCACAGCTAATGGCCAGGTGCCAAGCATCTGACACATTGAAATTTCTGACTGGCACAACAACCCTAGCATGGGATACTCTAGTTGCCTCCATTTTTTATTTATTTATTTATTTATTTATTAGAGAGAGAGAGAGAGCAAGCACAAGCAGGGGGAGCAGCAGAGGCAATGGGAGAAGCACACTCCCTGCTGAGCAGGGAGCCCGACTGGGGGCCGAGCCCAGGGTCCCGAGATCACGGCCCTAGCAGAAGGCAGACACTCAACCGACTGAGCCACCCAGGCGCCCTAGTTGTCTCCATTTCACAGTGAGGAAACTGAGGCACAGAGAGGTGAAATCAGTTGATGGAGCCAGGTATTGAGCCCAGGCGATCTGAGCCCATGTGTGGCCCCAGTGGTTGTGGAGTTTGCCTTTGTACTTAATGACAGAGACGAGGGACCCGCTGTGCTACACGACTGGCAGCCCAAATTCCTGCCAAAAGCCATGCATGTGTCGCTGGGAAAAACCTGCTCCCAGGCACTCAGAAGCTCTTACCCCCCACGCCCACTGTTTGGTGGCCACTGGAATGCACTTCTGAAGCAGATATCTGTCACTCATTTGGTCCACGGGGCATGCAACCCTCCTCTCTGTGCTTGAAGAAGCCCCAAGTACTTTCAGAATCTGCTCCCCTCCATCAAGTTGAAAGTCCTGGCTACTTGTCTTCCCAGCCTCCCTTGCAGCTCAGGACTTGCCATGTGACCTAATTTCCACCAATCAGATGCAACCATCACACCCTTAGCACTGGAAGCCAGTGACCCAAAGAAGAGGCAGGAAATGCAAGTTGTTCGGTTCAGTTTCCCGAGATTGTCATGGCAGCACCCATGGGGCCATCATAGAGAGTGGCAGTAGGCAAGATAGAGTGTCTGTGCCCAACAGTGGAGCCTGGCCAGCTTGATTTGGGCCCTTACTCCTGCTTTCACACCCTCCAGGGTTGTCTCTCCCACCCTGCAGGAGATGTGCGAGCTGGCCAAATGCGCCTTTTCTGCTTGAATTAGTGATAACCAGTTTCCGTTGCTGGCAACCAAGAGCTCTAACTGGCACATTGTCATTAGGTCGTATGGGGTCAGCCAAGAATGGAATTCTGGTGGTGGGAGGCAAGCTAGGACCTTACCAAGCAGATCCAGGGACAGCCTCAAAACTCCCAGAGCTGGGACAGAGAGCTTCTCATTTCTGAGACCAAGAGGGGGACTTTGGGAAGCACTCCTGAGTATCTGAGACTGCCCGGCTTCCTGTGACCCCACCCGACTTTCTGTGATCTGGATTCTAGACAGAGAAAAGCAAGAACTGAACCTTGAAAGCTACACAGTGTGGTGGGAAAATAAAGGTTTACAAAGAGGCACGGGTTTCGGTCCTGGCCCTTCCACTTACTCCCATAACCCCTCTGGGCCTCCGCTTCCTCCTGTGTAAAAGAGGGCTTAGCACTTTCAATGCTTTCGTCTGTACGAACTCAACATCCCAATCCGACTGGCATAAAAAAATAAAGATGTTTATTAAGTCATGACTCTGCCCTTGAAGATGTAGGTCAACTTGATCCAAAGCTCCGTCTCCGTTCTTGCGGATTTCTCTTGGCTCTGCCCTTCTCTGGGTTCAGCTCCCGCCTCAGCTGGATGTCAGCCAGCTGCTGAAGTTCCGATGCCACATCGGCTCACAACGACATCAGAGCAAGATACGGCATTGTTCCTGTCACCCAGAGAATCGGGACAAACTTCCCTGCCCGCGCAGAGCAAACCGTTCTGCCCCTCTCATTGGGCCAAACTAGGTCACGTGCCCATTCTCCAGCCAATAGCTGTCACCACGGGAAGGCCAGATGTTGATTGGCTTAGGCCTGAATTCCTGAACCAATCACTGGCAAGAATTATCAGAATATCATGATTGGCTCAGCCATCGGTTCTCAGACTTTTGTTCTCCGGAACCCCGGGTACACGTTTAAAACTTAGGTTTCCTACAAGCTGTTGTTTCTGTGCATTCTGTTTATCCATGTTACCATTTAGGAATTAAAACTGAAAAAGGTTAAATATTCGTTTAAAAAAATAACAATAAACAGGGGCGCCTTGGTGGCTCAGCCCTTAAGCATCTGCCTTCAGCTCAGGTCATGGTCCCAGGGTCGTGGGATCGAGCCCCCCATCGGGCTCCCTGCTCAGAGGGAAACCTGCTTCTCCCTCTCCCTCTGCCCCTGCTTGTGTTCCCTCTCTCGCTATCTCCCTGTCAAATAAATAAAATCTTTTAAAAAAAAAATAACAATAAACCCATTATATGTGTTAATACAAATAACATCTTTTATGAATAATAACTATACTTTCCAAAGCCAAAAAAAAAAAAGTTACTGATACAAGTGGCATTATTTCACACTTTTGCAAATTCTCTTTAAAACCTGG
This sequence comes from Potos flavus, assembly GCA_028534135.1. NCBI lineage: Eukaryota > Metazoa > Chordata > Mammalia > Carnivora > Procyonidae > Potos > Potos flavus. Next base: position 156,925,189 of record CM052900.1, on the reverse strand, counting down.
CTCCACAGGTTTTGCCACAGGGCACGTATCGCATGGAGCACTGGGTGTGGTGCATGAACAATGAATCTTGGAACACTGAATAAATTAAATTAAATTAAAAAAAAAAAAAACAAAAAACCTGGCTCCACAGAAGACAGCAGGTTTCTCCTACCTGTGCTGCTTCCGCACTCAGGCTGTTGCAATAGTACGTCGTGTGGGTTGTAGTTTATGAAGATAGTCCAGCCTCGTGCAGATATGTGGTTTGGGAAATGGAGGCCTCACAGACTTCCGGGCAGGGTCTCAGGGACCCCAGCCGTCCCCAGAAAGCACCGTGACAACCCCTTGCTTAAGCTAACCAGGGCTCCTTCCCAGAGATAGCCAGGGTCAGATCCTAGAAGATGCAAGGCACCTTCACCTTGGGGAATGCACAGATGTTGAGAAGACCCCCACTATGTCCAGTCCACGGAGACAATAACCACCCCTACTTCATTGGGTTGTTAAGAGAGAATTAAGGGAGATGACTTATGTAAAGCACTTGACACAGGGCTTGATAAATGGTGCCTGGGAGTGAGGAAGGACTTCAGGTAAAAGCAAGAATCCATTCCTCAGATGAACTGACCTCTCAGTCCCCTTCCCCAGGGTCCTCCGCCCACACGCATTCCATTACGCCACTCTTGCTACAGCTCCGAAAGCAAAGGCATACCGTGATCATTGCTACAGAAAGGAAAATGGGGTTGTCATTCCACAGAGGGGAGGAATCCGTTGAAACCATCCAACTCGAACAGTCGAGTTTCCCTGAGCCGGAGTCGGCACAAGTCCGGGATCAGGGTGGGCCTCCCACACAGCATGCAGAATGATCCCAGTGTCAAAAGACCCGAAGAGGGGAGGGACTGGGACCCCAGCCCTGAGCGCACCGCGTGTCCTGACGGGTCTATGACTGTTGGTTGGACGAATGGCCCTGCATCCTGGCCCCTAAGAACCATCAGAATATCCCAGAACTTCCAATGCCTCAGCATCCTGATTGCAGCTCCCAGGCTCCCCCTCGCTCCCAGGCCTTCAGCTGCCAGTGAGTTTGGATTTGGGGCCGAGAACCCCTGCTTCCCTCCGAAGGCAGTGCAGACCAGGCGGTGCTGCTTCTGTCCCCAGCCCCTCACTAGGTTGACATGTCATTGGCAGCTTGTCACTTTCCTTCCTGGGGATTCAGGTCTCCCAGCTCTGGGTGGACAGCATTATCAGAGGGGGCACCTGAGAATATGTGCTGAATGAGGGGCTCGGGATCCCAACCACAAGGAACATGGAATGTTCCAGTAGGTCAGCTTTGCAGGGAGACAGCTTGCCAGCCGAGGGTCAGGGCACCTGGAGACTTTGGGCTGTGGCCACCCCTGGTGATGTGTCGCCTCTCGGCCCTGGTAACCCTTTCGTAGAGCCCCTCGACCTCAGGGAACCTCCAGATGGATGCTGGCCTGATGTAGGTCAGCCTTCCGGCTGGGCTTTAGGGTACCTGCTGCCAGTAGCTGACGCCTGGGAACTTGGGTCTGGGCCATGAGGAGTGATTTGCAGGGAAGAAGTCATTTTCAACCCCGGGCTCAATCTCCTTTTTCCAAACGTGAGGTTGGGGAGGCACAGAGGAAGGGGATGAATGGTTAGCAAGCACATGTGATATGTCAAGCCTCTGTTAGACTCTTGAACTACATATGTGACTTTCTTTCCATAGGGTATCATTGTCCCAAGAAATTTGAGAGAGAGGTGCAGCATTTTGGCCAAGACCATGAACGCACGCTTTGAGTCTCCCCTCTCCTCTGCATCCCCCTCCCCTCTTCTCCCTGCTCTCCACTCCTCCCTCACCTCCTCTCTTGTCTCCTTCCTTCCCCCATCCCCTCTTTCCCTCCCGTCCTCTTCCTCTGGGTCCCTGGAAGGTACCCAAGACTCCACAGCCACCTCTGCACCCTCGGGGGATATGAGCAGCCCTCTTAAGAAGCAATGTCCTCATTTTAGTTTCCCTTTGTGACCCTGGACTTCCGCCCCGCCATTCAGGGTGGCAGGTTCCGACCGCCCTCTCCCCTCTGCCAACAAAAGCCAGCTATAATCCTGCCTTCCTGCCTGCCCCCTCCATCCTCCAAAGTAATGTCTTTCCTCCTTCATTCTTCTTCCACTGCTCTGGGCCTGTGGCCGCTTTCACAGCAGGCCCGTGGGATTTGGGCCAAGTTTGCCAGGACGGACGGGGATGGCCGGGGAGGCTGAGCCTGCTGACCGGCACGCCCCTGGAGCTCTTGGTCGTTTGCTCGCCCCAGCGGCTGCACCTGCGAGGCTCTCACTGCGCATCCTGGCGTGGGGTCTCCGAAGATGTGGTGGCCACTGAGAGGGCGGAGGCTCCTGCCCGCACCCCAGAACTGCTTCTTAGGGGGCCGTCCTGACCAACCCTGGAGCTCTGCTTTGAGCTCCCCTGGGGGAGATCCTGTACTTCGCAGATGCCCCTGGGGAGAACGGAGAGCTCTGCAGTCAGCTCTGCCACTTGGCAGGAGTTGAAGCCAGTCAGTGCCTCCACTTCTCCATCTGCAAAATGGGTACAAGAGTAGTAACTACCGTGTAGGGACATCGGAGGGTTGCGTGCCTGGGAGGAGCTTACGCACCGGCTCTGGCTCCTAGGGAGGGCCAAGCAAGTGGGCACAGCTGCTACTGTGCTGAGTCTGTCTGGCTTCTTCCGTTGTCTGGAAATGGGAAGTCACGGGAAGGAGAGGGTTGGTGGCATGGTTAGTCCAGGGAAGAAAATCTCCTTACCCAGACCGCCAAGATTCCAGGGATGGATACAATGCCCGCGGGCACCTGGGTGGCTCAGTCAGTTTAGCATCTGTCTCCAGCTCGGGTGGTCCTGGGATCGAGTCCTGTGTCGGACCTGTGCTCAGCGGGGAGTCTGCTCCCTCTACCCCTCCCCCCTGCTTATGATATCTCTCTCATGCTCTCTTTCTCTCTCAAATAAATAAAAAAGAAATAAAATATTTTAAAAAAAGAAAAGAAAACAATGCCCGCTAGGGTATGCTTTGCAAACTGTCCACAGATTTATTCACTCAGCAAATGATGAGTCTCTGCTGTGTGCCAGGCACTGTCCGAAGGGCCAGGATTCAGTGGTGACGAGATACAGATGGCCTGTGTCCTCAACGGGCTTATCTTATGGTAGAGAAAGACAATCAATGAGCATTGAACAGATGATCTTGGATGCATACGTGCTGTGAGAAAAAGAAAGTGTGGTAGTTTGGGGCCAAACTGAAGGGAGGGGCTGCTTCAGGTGGGGAGGGGGGCAAGCCCCTCGAGAGAGCTGGCCTCTGACTGAGACCCGAACGGGGAGAAGGACCTGGGCATAGATGGGATGGGGCAAGAGCCCTCTAAGCAGGAGCAGGAGCATGTGTCAAGGCCCTGGGGTGGGAAGCAGCTTGGCTTAGTCACAAGAGAATGAGGCCTGTGGAAATTAGTGAATGAAGCCAAAGCAGGGAAGGATGGGGCTTGGGGGGAACCAGGCAGGGGATAGACCATGCCATTTATGCCACAGTCGGGATTTCAGAGCTTGTCGAAAGGATGGCCGGAAGTCAGTGGAGAGTTCTAGGCAGGGAGTCACATGGTCTGATGGGCTATAAGTCTGGCTTTTGGGTGGAGTCTGGATAGAAAAGGAACAAGATGAAAAAAAGGAAAAAAAAGTAGAAAGAAAAGGAGCGAGATGGTGGCACGGAGGCCACCGAGAGGTTCTTGCCATGGTCCCAGAGAGAAGGGGCAGCGGCCCGGCCCAGGACTGCGGCAGGTGGCTTGGTAAGAAGCCGTTCGATTCAAGATACATTTGGAGGTGAAGCCAGAAGGACCTGCTAGTTGGTGGGTCCATCCAGGTCACACCCCAAAAACAGCCATCGTGGGAGAAGCTCCCCGGCAGCCCAGTGTCCAAGATCAAGGCTCAAAGGACTGTTAAAGCTGTGTGCCCGAACCTGCCTCTCCGGGGTGACAAGGGTCAGCCTGTCTGTCTCATCAAAGCTGAGAATCAGCGCTGATATATTCGAGGGGATGAGACTGATGCGCTGAGTTATGGGGACGTGGCCCTGAACCAGGAATCCCCCTCTTCAGAGTGCTGGGAGGGTCTCCAGTGGCGGCGGGCTCTCTCCGCCGATGAAACCGATAAAGACGATTCATGCGGGTGGATAGCATAGGCGTACAGCAAGGCACTCACCTGCTGAGCGGGTTAGGGACGCAGGGCCCCAGCAAAGTGTGGAGCACCTGGAAAGCCTGTCCTAACAGACTTCCAGCGAGCCCCTGACATCGCGGCCTACTCAAGGGAGCTGTGGGCAAACAGGGACCGAGCACCTGCTTTGATGGACGCAAGTCTCTATCTGCTAGAAAACCCGAGGTTCGGAAAACTGCAATTTTTATCTTCCGTGTTATTTCCAAGGGGATCCAAATATGCAGCTAGAGCCGGAAAATACAGGTCCTTTTAAAAGCCAGCTTTATAGGCATTCTGGAAAATGGCATCAAGCCCAGGTTAATGAGGCAAAAGTTCTTACAGAAAACTCAGTGAGAGGAGGGGGAGCCAGCACACCCACCCACGGGGAATGAAGGGCGTGGGCATGTCAGGCTGGGAACAGGAAATGTCCCTTCGTTGTTGTTGGTTTGGAAATCAAAGCGATTATCCTCATAGACACATACATTATAAGTAATCCCCTTATTTGTTCCTTCCCTCCCCTCTCTGTTTTTTCCTACCATGGTCTCTCGGGTCACTTGCTAGGATGGCAGGTACAGGAGATGCAAGGAAAAGAAAAAAATAAATAAATGCTAATAATGCCTCCCGGCTTGTGAACTGAAACAGGATCCAGACCAAGCTTCGCAAGGAAAGAGGCCAGGAAGTTGTTTTGTTTGATGGCCCTGGGGCTGCTTGGGCATTGATCACCAGTGCAGATTTCCCTTCTGTCCCAGCCCTGCAGGCCTTGGCAGCTGGGGGAGGGGGCACCCCTTCTCTCCGCCGGGGGCCTCCTCTTTCGGCTACCGGGGGGCAGACTTCGCCTGGGCCCTCGGGGGACCAGAGGTCAGGCCTGCTCTTCCCTGGCGTACTCCCCATATGGGCAGAGGGAGGATGAAAGTGGAAGGCTGAGTCCTGCTTCGTTGTCCTTTGTGGCTAAAGATAGAGATGTACCACGGTGACGTGTGATTCTATTTGCTGGGCTGAGAAACAAGCTCACCGCCCTCTCCACCATCCCTGGGTACAGGCGTGGTAAAAAGTTGCTTTGTTTGAAAATCAGATTTGAAACATTATGCTGGAAACAAAATGTAAGTTAAAAAAATCGTGATCCCATTTATCTACTATTAGGAGATGGCATGTATTGAACGCTGACTCTGTGGCAGGCGTTGTGCAAAGTGCTTTACAGGTTCTTAACCCAAGGAGGGAGGCAGCATTATTGTTCCATTTTACAGATGGGGAAACTAAAGTCCTGGGGGTGTTAAGCAATGCGCTGAACGTCATACAGGTAGGGCAGGTTTCTTGTCGTAATCTCCCCATCTTTTCCAGTGCCTGGCATCTAGTGAATGCATATGCTAGTGGAGGGCTGTCGGGTCAACTGGTTGGTTAGTTGGGTGATGAGCTCATCAGACTAGTTAAGCAGCAGGATTGTGAGGGGCCCAGCCTTAAGTCAGCAGACCCAGGTTCCAGCCACAACGCAGCCACTTCTGAGCCGTGTGGCCTTGTGGAAATGACTTCCCCTCTCCGTAGGTCCTCAGGAGAGGGACCCAGGAATTTCCTCCTATGGTTTGGGTTTTGGATTGAGGAAATAAATGCATTGAAGGCCTGATGCATGGTAGGTACCTAATAATGGTTGCTGCGATGCAGAGTTCCAGCTGGGAGGACAGCTTTGCAACCCGGTTCCAAACACAAGGGCCACGTGGATGTGGGTTTGCAGGATTCGGGAAGTCTGCACCGACTTCAGGCAACAGCATAGACAGGTCTGTGTGCTGCGTGTCAGATTCCCTACTGGAGAAGATGCTGCTCGGGTCCCTCCGGAGGCAAATTAAGTTGTTTCCCACCCAGCCTGAGATGTGTCCGTCTTCCTGCCGGTGCCACTGTCTCCAAAGCTGGCTGCTCCCCACGGGGCAGAAAATGCCCTTTGAGCAGAAAAACCCCTGCTGGCTCGTCTTGCAGCCACCTGCAAAATGGGACCACGTAGCAAGGCCCCCGCATTGCAGCTAGAAAGGTCCTGCAGGCCTACGTCCAGGAAATCCTCCAAGGGTTTGCTAACCAAATATTAACAGTAAGGATAAACCAAATACTCCATGCAAATGCTTAATAAGAAAACGACGCACCACGTGACTCCAGCTTGCCATTAATTACCCAGGGGAACATGGATTTGAACAGTGGGCAATTTAACATTTTAACGGGATATGACTGCCCTCGAAGTATACAGGGTTTTTTTTTCCTCTTTCTTACTCTCTCTTCCCCGAGCAGGCTGACTTTCCTAATCGCTTCGCTCAAAGTGGATGTTAAAATTTGTTTTCATTCCGTGACTTAGTTGGCAGTGGGAGGACAGTGCGGGACACCCAGGCACGTGCCATGTAGTAAAGGGAAGTTAGCTTCGGAAGTGAGCTGTGAATAAAAACAGACGTGGACCAACGGAACAGAATTGAGAGTCCAGAAATAAACCCATGCATATACGGTTAGCTAATATTTGACAAGGGAGCCAAGGATACTCAATGGGGAAAGATGGTCTCTTCGAGAAATGATATTGGGAAAAGTGGATATTCACATGGAAAAAAAGACACTGGACTCCTATCTTAATACCACTCACAAAAATTAACTCAAAATGGGTTAAGGATGCAAATGTAAGACCCAAAATCATAAAACCCATAAAACATAGAAGGGAAGCTCCATGACGTTGGTCTTGGAGATGATTTTTTGAGTATGACACCAAAAGCATGAGTAAGGAAAGCAAAAATCAACACATGGGACTAAATCAAACTGAACTCAAATGCTTCTGTACAGCAAAAGAAACAGCCAACAAAATGCAAAGGCAACCTACAGAGTGGGAGAAGATATTTGCAAATCATATAGCCGATAAGGGGCTAAGATCCAAAATATGTAAGGAACTCAGACAATTCACTATAAAAAAAATCCATTTTAGAAATGGGCAGAGGAACTGAATAGACATTTTTCCAAAGAA
>CM052900.1:156887954-156917532 GCA_028534135.1 Potos flavus | reverse complement strand
CTCCCCAGCTCCCGCGTGCCCCCTACAGAACGTCTCTGGGGCCATTTTCACCGGAGCCGTGGACTGAACTTGGCCCCACCAACCCGGGCCGGGCTTCTGTGTGAAATGTCGCAGCTGCTGCACTCACTCTGTGCCAGCGTCACACTGGGCACCTTACCTGCTTATTTCATTTGTTCTTAAGGACAGCTCTGTCAGAAGATTCTAGAGAGGCAGAGTAGCAGAAGGGTTAAGGGAGCATGTCCACTGGAGCCACACTGCCTAGGTTCACATCCTACCTCGTTACATACTAGGAGCAGCCTTAGAAAAATTAGAGCTCATCTGCTGGTCCGTACCTTGATGTTTCCTCTTCTAGAAAATGAAACTCGTGACGTAGGTATTTCGTAGGGTTGCTGTGAGGGTTACGTGCATCACATACAGTTCGGTGCCTTGGCACATGGTGAGTTCTCAAGGTCATGGTCGTTATTACTCTTATTCTCCCCGTTGAACGGATAAAGAGACCGAGGCTCTAAGAATTTCAAAGTGGCTTCTCCAGGGTCACGGTTCTACCCCACTGCCTTTGCAAGGATCCCCCACGGGCTCTGCTCTCTGCCTCCCACTTAGCTGGACTTGGAGAGCCCTTACGCCCTGCCCCTCCACTCTCCTCCAACCGCAGGCCCTCGCGTTCCAGCGAGTTTCCCTCCCAGCCAACAGAAAACATCTCATCGCAGGTTTGTGCGTCTGAGCCTGTTATTGCCACCACACCTTTGCCCGGGCTCCTTCCTCTGCCCGGAATCCCACCTCCCTGTCTCTGTCTTTCCTCACTGCCCCTTCCGAAACCGGGCCTAAGGAACACCTGCGCCTCTGCGGATGTACCCGGCTGGAGGAGCCCCTTCCCCTGCATTCCCCTCCCTCCTCGGGGGGCCACCTCTTGCACACCTGGAGGGCTGGGGCTGTGTTTTGCACATCCTCGCTTTCTCCCACTTTTCTAACACAACGCTTGGTATGCAGTCAGTGCTTCATAAGTGCATGGTGAACAAATGCCAGGCTCTTGCCCCATTCAGGCCAGTTAGCTCCTGGTTTCCAGGAAGGCTCTGGGTTGTCCGTGGCCTGTGGATCTCTCTCTCTCTCTCTCTCTCTCTCTGCTCGACCCCTTCTAATATTCATGTGCGACACTGAATCACAAATGACTGCCGACAGGGGTGGCCCTCCCTCTCAGGATCTGGTTCCTGGCCTGGGGGCTCTTGGTGTCTCTTGACTCTGCTCAGGGATTCCCAAACTCACATTTGAGGTCGAGTAATTCTTTGTATCTCTTGTGCACTGTCGGGTGTCTAACAGCGTCCTTGGCCTCCACCCCTAGATGCCGGAAGCAGCCTCCCTCCCCAGTTGTGACAACCAAAATGTCTCCATACAAATGTCCCTTGGGGGGCAATTCTGCCCCCAGGTTGAGAACCACCGGTGACCAGGATGAGAGAGGGGTGGCTTCAGCACAGGAGACAACAGAGAGGTCTTTGAAATCCCCAAGCCTGTATGCAGGGGGTCACGCAGACAAGGAAAGATGTCTGAGCGTGATGGACGAGAGGAAGTGTACCTAGCTCCCGCCAGTCACTGCCAGGTGGAAATGTGGTCCAGCTTCGGCCAGATCTTGAGACTCTTCAAGAGAGACCAGAAATCCTGTCTTTTATGTGAAATCCCCTGATTTTTAAATGTTGGCAACTAATGTGAATTTTTTTTAAGACACTGTGAGAAAAACAAAATATGTCTGGGAGCCAAATGTGGGCTGCCGGCTGCCAGTTTTGCCAACTTTCCTGTAGACCGAGCTTCCATTCTGGAACCTTCGGGGGGCTCATGCCACCCCCGAGCCCACAGATCCCTAATCTCTCCGCCATGGTTTGTGTCCTAGGCACCGTGCACCACCACACGCACTCCCTGCTGCCCACATGGGCCACTCCACCCCCTCTGAAGTCCAGTTTCCAGAAGCTGGAAGGTTCTAGATTCCTGAGGGAGAGAGAATATGAGAAGTACTCCATAAAGGGGCTCGAGAAGCCTGAACTGTCAGCTGACTCTGGCACCAGTGTGCTCTGTGACCTTAGGCGATCACTCCCCACTCTCTGGGCCTCAGCTGCCTCCTGTCCAATTTTGTAGAATGAAGGAAGAGAAGGGAGGTTGAATGAATGCTCTCTGTTCTCGGGACTTGAATGAGCATTTCCCCTTGGCAGTGCGGAGTCCCAGCCCCGACCGGCTTGCCCGGTGCCCCAGGGGGCATCTTTGTCCTCGTGCTGACCTGGGCAGGGACAAGCCTGCTGTACCTCCCAGCTCAGGCATCCTGCATCTCAGAGCAGAGGCTGGGCCATCTCTGATGGGCTCTCTGCTCTGCACATTAAGCTTATTGCAGCTGGAGGCTTCCTTCCTCCTGTCCCTGGGAAGGGTCAGACCGTTGGCCCCTGCTGCTGCTGATGGCGAAGCTCCGGGTTAATGACAAGGGCCCCGTGGCAGAAGGTACTCATACCCACAGGGTGGCTCAGGTGGGCCAGTCCACACCTTGCCCGTCTGTAATCCCTGGGACAGTTTCCCCACTGGCTCTGTGGCTGTGAGGAGCTTTGGCTAGTCTAATAGGACATCCTGTCCGGCCTCCTCATTGTATCGACAGGAGGGAGACCCAGGGAGGGAAAAGGATCTGCCCAAGGTCACCCAGCCAATGAGACAAACACCAACATCTCCCACCCCGTCTGATCTGCCATATCGGGATCTCCCGGGAGTGGGCCCTGGTGAGGTGTAAGAGACAGACTGACAGATGGACTCAGGACGAGTACTGCCTTTACCTGTCATTAACTGTGGCCTAAGACTAGTGGTTGTAAACTCCATGCCTGGAGCACTGACATGAGTGAGAAAGCCAGGGGTCAGATCATAGGGAGCAGTAGGGATGAAGCAGGGAGGGGGAATGGGGAAGCACACTGTTACCACATGGGGTGGAATAGGGAGGGGTTCACTATTACCAGACTTCCTGATTTTTCTGAGCTAAAGCTAAATGTCTAAGCTTTTTGGTGTAAATTACCCTTATTTTAAAATGTTGGCAACTTGGGAAGCCTGGGTGGCTCAGTCAGTTAAGCGTCTGCTTTCAGCTCAGGTCATTGTCCCAGGGTCCTGGGATCGAGCCCCGCATTGGGCTCCCTGCTCAGCGGGGAGCCTGCTTCTCCCTCTGCCTGCTGCTCCCCCCACTTCTGCTCTCTCTCTCTGTCAAATAAATAAATAAATAAAAATCTTTAAAATAAAATAAAATGTTGGCAACTGGTGTTTTAAATGCTTTTTTAACAGAGCACTAGGAAAAGAAAATATATTCCTAGACCACATTTGGCTCGAGGGCCACCAGTGTGCAATCTCTGCTCCTTTCTCTTACCCTCAGTTTACTCTGCTTTAAAATGGGTATAATAATAGTATCCCTTTCTTACAGGGAAGTTGTGGGACTAAATGCAACAGTGCCTCTAGAGGGCCCATCATACCATGGGCCCCACAGTAAGTGGAACTTACTGTTATTTATTAGAACATGGGACACTTTTCTTAGGTGAAATGGGAAGGGACTGGAGTGATGCAAGGGGCATATTAAGTTTGGCACAAGGCAGCTGGGAAGCCCTGAGCTAGAACTCGGGATCTTTTCATGAATCCATAATCCACAAAGTGGATTATGCGCTTTCTGTGTGCCTGGCACTGTGGACGTATTTCAAGTTCAAGACCTGTCCCTTCCTCGAACTTGCAGGGGACATGGGAAAAAGCCCATGCAGCGGTTTGTGGGCTTGTCCTTCACCCCAGGAACAGCTGTGAATCCCTCCATTGGGCCCCTGATCTGGGAGAAGCATTCCACTTTCAAAGCTCAGGTCCTTGAAAACAAAAAAGAATGCAGCTTCTTTCACAGTTAGCAAAACACATCTTTTCTTGTTTGCTTTGTTGAGAAAGTTCAGGGGAAGATGCCAGTCCTTCCTATGTATCTGCCTCCTGAAACCAGTTCCAAAGATATTTAAAGGGCAGTTCTGGGAAAAGAAGAATTTAGAACAAATTCTAATTAGTCCCATTGGGACTAGAGGCCATTGCAGATTTCTGCCCTGAGAACCTGAGACCAGGGCCTAAAGTTATTTCTTGATGTCCAGAGTGAAGAACATTCTGCGTTCATCCCTGGGCTTGGCCCACACTGGAGAAGCTTGGGGCAAAGTCAGCCTTGTTCCCGGCCTTGCTGGGGGCACCTACAGCCCCGGAAACCCCGGATCTGCTTGTGTGGTGGTGATGGAGGCCGGGCCTGCTCTGCCATTCAGAGTGGGAGAAGCCAGGAGGTGCTTAGGCTGACATGCCCGGGTTCTGGTGGGCGGGCAGGCAGGCGGACAAGCGAGTAAAGCAGCCTCGGGCATGTGCGGACAGGTCTCCTGGAGCCCAGGCAGGTGGCCTCCTGACAAGGGAGGGCCCTGGAGTTTGGAGGCTGGGTACAAAAATCCATACAGGTGGGGGAGGGGTGGTTATGTAACTATGACGCCACAGTCACCGAGAAAGTGACCTTGCTATGCTCCACTGCCTCGTTCCTCCCCTCTCAGAAGGACATGAGGATCTAGCAGCCCTTCCTCTGGGCTCGGCAGTGGCCCTCAAGTTTATCATCATCAGGGGCATGTGGAGGGCTGTTTAGACAGACTATCGGGCCCCACCCTTGAGCTCGTGACTCAGGAGGTCGGGGTGGGGTAGAGAATTTGCATCTCTCCTAAATGCTCAGGGATGGTGCTGATGCCGCTGGTCCGGGGGTCACACTTGGAGAATCACTGCTCTAGGACTGAGTGAAGTCAGTCTGTCTAAGCCCCCGATTTGCTGTGTGCACCTGGGCAAGTGTCTGAGCTTCTCTGGGCTCCAGTTTTTCTTAGAAGGAGAAGCCAGCTTTTGTCTTTGAACAACTATCCGTAATTGTTGGGATGCCTAATTCCTCTTCTTCCATAGCTTAGAGATCTTCGTGTGAAGCGACCAGCCTTTGCACAGGGTTCTTACCCCGTGGTTCAAACTTGCTTTTAGCCACTGGGAGGCTAAGTCACTCTAGGAGAGATGGGCCCTTTAAGCCTTAAAGGGGCAGGACAGGCCAGCCTCCCTGGCCTCAGCACCTGCCCGCATGTGAGAATCTGGAAGTGGTTCGCCAGGCTTGTCTTTGGGATCCTTTTGTTTCCTTAGGGAGGTGGGTGGCAGAGGCCCATCCTAGCCCCAGTGATAAGGCAGCTATGGCATAGAGAGTTAGAGTCTGCCGGCAGTCCTCCTTTCTCATCTTAACATCCAAGTGGCGTGTCAGCTTCCTACAGGCGGGGGTCCTGTCGCCTCTTCCCACGGCACCTAGGATAGGAGTGGGCTCATGGCAGACGCTGAGTGAGGACTGACCAAATAAAACGAATAAGCGAAGGAGCAAATGGGTCCTTTACTGATCCAGCCCCGGAGCCCAGCTGCCTTCCATCTGCCCTGGGCAGCCCCATGGGCTTCCCCACCCAGGATCTCCTTTGCTCTTCACAGAACGGTCGTGGGGAATAGGCAAGTATTCTTACCCCCATTTCACAGGTGGGAAAACGGAGGCCCCAAGTGGCCTGACTTGCTTAACTTCACTGCTAAGTACAGGGCAGCGGCAGCAAGAAAGGTGCAGAACTCCATGCCACAGCCCCTCACAAGAGCCCCTCCCCGGTCGAATCAGTTTTACCTCCCATGTCCCTGGATGGATGCTCTGCAGGTAATGGCCATGGACATGAAGGCCGTGGGAGAGGGATGGCATCACCGCAGGTGCCCACGGCAGGCTTGACTGCACAGGGTTCACGTCCGGAACCCAGGGCAGTGCCTGGCACCAGGTTGGTGCATATTCAGTACTTGTTGGGTCAACGGGTGGATAAAGGAAGACAGGCTTGATTGAAGTCTTAGGTCTAAATTGACCAGCCGTGTGATCTTAGACAAATCCTTTTTTCCCCTCTAAGCTCTTGGTTTCTTCAACTGTGAACCAACAATAATAATAAGTACAGTAACAGAATAAAAGTTATGAGAGCAGACTCTCTAGAGCCAGAATTGCCTGTGTCTGAATCCACCGTATGGTACTGTGTGACTTCAGGCAGCCTGCTAAACCTCTCTGTTTCTTGGTTTCCTCACTGATAAAGTGAGGACAAGGATAGTATTTATATAGTGTTGTGGGGATTGTACTGAGGTAATATGTGTAAAGTGCTCTATCCAATATTACTAATAACCCTTAACAATGATGGTTCTATCTCTGTGCATTGGTAAATTAAGTAACATTTAAGTAAGAAGGTAGTTACCCAAAGGATACAAACATAGTGATTCGAAGCGGCACCTGCACCCCAGTGTTTAAGCAGCAATGTCCACAATAGCCAAACTATGGAAAGAGCCCAGATGTCCATCGACAGATGAATGGATATAGAAGATGTGGTGTGTGTGTGTGTGTGTGTGTGCACATGTGCATGTATACACACATACACAATGGAATATTACTCAGCCATCAAAAAAAATGAAATCTTACCATTTGCAATGATGTGGATGGAACTAGAGGGTATTATGCTAAGCAAAGTAAGTCAATCAGAGAAAGAATGATATGGTTTCACTCATATGTGGAATCTAAAAAACAAAACAGAGGATCATAGGGGAAGGGAGGAAAAAATAAAATAAGATGAAATCAGAGAGGGAAACAAACCATAAGAGACCCTTCACTATAGGAAACAAACTGAGGGTTGCTGGAGGGGCAGAAGGTGGGGGGGATGGGGTAACTGGGTGACGAGTGCCGGGCATTGAGGAGGGCTCGTGACGTAATGAGCACTGCGTGTTATATGCAACTGACGAATCACTAAATTCTACCTCTGAAACTGATAATACACAATATGTTAATTAATTGAGTTTAAATGTTAAAAACCCCGTAGAAGTAACAAGTACCTAGCGGAACAGTTCCTGGCACAAAGACAGAAGTGTACAAAGAGTCCATGTTATTCTTATCTCAGGCACTGACTGTCCCATGGCCCTCTGTGTCCCTTGAGTCACACTCGGGAAGTGGAGAGACAGGGTTGAAAATTGTGGTGGTGGGCGCCAGCCCCATTCCCAGTAGCCACCAACCCCTGGTTCAAACTTGGCTGTTGAACCAGTTGGAGGTGAAGTACTGCTAGTGGCCACCGGGGGCAGCAGAGGACCCACCCCACCCAGCTACCTTGCAGGGCATTCCCGGACTCCTGTCTTTAGGAGGTGAGAAAGACCCCTCTATTACACCGGGCCCACAGGCAGGCATTTTCTCTAACTCTGACGTGGGAGGCATTTCCCCAGATAACACCCCTCACTTCGGAGGTTTAGACTCCCAACCTCGCATTTACCAGCCACATCATCTTGGATAAGTCCCTTTGTCTCCACAAACCTCAGTTTTCTCATCTGGGACATGGGGATAGGGCGGTTTGGAGGGTTGAATGATCGAGAAAGAGCAGTCTCTGGGGGGAAGTGAGTGCCCAACAGATAACACCTGTTGCCAAAGGAGCCTGATGCCTATAACCATGGAGTCTGCAGCCAGGCTACGTAAGCTTGAGCTCTGCTTGCATCACTCAGGGGCTGTGTGTCTTTGGATAAGTAACTTGCCTTCTCTGAGTCTGTCTTCTCATTTGTAAATGGGGATGATAATAATGTGTACAGTATACTTGTATCTCTCAGGGCTGTTGGGAGGGTTAAATGGATGTGTAAAGTTCTTAGAACACACATAGTGAGTGCTATGTCAATGTTTGCCAGTATTATTATTGTAAGGCGTGGTATTTTGATGTTACTGTTTTTATTCTGAATAAGCTGCAACATTTAACTTCCTGTGGAAACCTCCTTCCTTGACATGAACTCCCCAGAAAGGGGCTTAGAGGAGATGGGGGGAGATGTGGTCCCTGGATCCGGGCTTTTTCCTTTTGTTGCAACTGAGGATCTAGTTTGGGACCCGAGACAGTCCATCAGGCAGGACGTGGAGGCCAGCTGCACTCTGTGAAAATGCTCCAATGCCCGGCTTTGCCTGAGGACTGAGCTAAGCCTTGGTCTCCAGGGCAGGCCCTTTGGAAGCCCTCAGAGGGGATCAGGATCTCTGCCAGGTCTTTTAGGGCCCCGGGAAGATTGTCAAACGGTACCAGTGAGCCCA
Organism: Potos flavus; assembly: GCA_028534135.1. NCBI lineage: Eukaryota > Metazoa > Chordata > Mammalia > Carnivora > Procyonidae > Potos > Potos flavus. The sequence continues at coordinate 156,909,404 of CM052900.1, read as the reverse complement.
TGACAGGCACACAAAAGTGTCCAGCCAGGAAGGCCTCACCAGGCCAGATGGCAGGATGGATCTGGGGTAAAATCCTCTGTCCCCATAGGGCAAAGGTCTAAATAGATTTGGAGAAAAATCCTGTCTAATCCTCCTGCTGCACCTGTGCCCCCGAGTCCTACTGGGATGGCCAAGGGAAGACCAACACCATCCCTGCTGGTGGCCTTGGTCACAAAGGCATCCCACGGCCCGCCAAAGGCCTTCCAAGTCACAGGGCTGTAGATCTCCATGGAGACAGCAGGTAGTGCCCGTCTGACTTAGAAGCAATGGGCACATCCCTCCAGCTGCCTCCGGCAATGTCCCCCAAGCCCATTTTTCGAGGGTTTACCCTGTGCCAGGGACCATTCAGAGCTCTAATGTGTGTTTTGTCATCGAAGCCTCCCACCACAGCCTCCCAGGTAGTAGCCGTGATCCTCTCCATGTTACAGATGAAGAACCTGAGGCTTCCAGGGGCAAAATCGTTTGCCCGAGATCATACACGAGTGTGTGCCAGAGCCAGGATTTGAGTCCTGTGTCCCTAGCCTCCTGCAGTGGGGAGCCTCCAATATGGCTCCCAGTGATCCCTGGCTCCTGGTAGTCGCAGCTTCCTATAAGCCCTCCCATCGAGTGAGGGCAGGACCCAGTGACTCACTTCTGATGAGCAGAGAAAAGGTGATGGATGTCATTTCCGAGATCACTTTACAAAGGGACCGTGGCGTCCGTCTTGCACACACCCTGTCTTGCTCTTTCTTGGAGGCTTGTTCGGGAAGCAAGCTGCCATCTTTTGAGAAGATCTTTAGCTCTATTATGGCAAGGAATTGGGGGGCAGCCACCGGCCAACAGCCAACGGGGAGCTGAGGATTTCAGTCCAACAGCCCACGAGGAACTGACTCTTGCCAGAGCCACACGAGTGAGCTCGGAAGTAGATCTTTCCCAAAGAGAGCCTTGAGTTGACTGTAGCCCCAAAGTTACCTTCATGGTGACTGTTGGAGACCTTGAACCGCAGCCCCCCCAGCTCAGCCACACCTGAATTCCTGACCCACGGAAACCGAGAGATAATAAACGCTGGGGGTTCTAAGCTGCTAAGTTTTGGCGGTGATTTGCTATGCAGCAGTAGATAATGAATACATTTGCTGTCACTGCTCGTGACACACACACACAAAACATACGCACACAGCCACCACGAGAGGGACAGAAAAGACCAATTCAACCATACTGGGCAGAACTAGAAAAGTGCTTCCCCCTCCACGAATCCAGCGCTTCATTTTGCCTTTGCCAGTGAGGGGCTTAGACTGAAAGGCGCTTTTCCAGAGTCACACACAAGCTAGTGGGGACCTGGCATTGCTACTGAGGTCTCCGGACTCCTGGGAAGTGTCGCCAGGAGTTCCCGAAGGTGTTACAGACAAAACTGTGCAGATTCCTAGGAATCTAGAGTTGCTCCTTTGTCTTAGTTTCAGGTGTTTGGAGAGCCTACAGTAACGTCGGCTGGAAGATCTTAGGAAAATCTCTTCTACAAATACTAAAAGCATAGCCAAGGAAAAAAATACTTGAAAAATTCCAGTGGGTTCAAATATTCCACTTTGAGCACCTATCAAATATAGCGGGGTCCTTTAATACAGGGTTTTGGGTTTTTGTTCTTTAAATCATATGATCTTGTCATTTTCTCCAGGATTCTAAAAGAAGTTTCCCTGGAAGCCAAGCAAAACTGTGAATGGGAACTGCACTGATCCCATTCACAGTCCCCAGCGTCCTTTGTGTTTTCTTGGTAGCACCTCGTTGGCATCCTGAGGTCAGGGTCATGGGGACACCGTCTGGCCTCAGAGCTCAGAACCAGAGCCGTCCTCCCCACCCTCTGGCTGACTGCCATCCCCCCGCCCAATTTCCCACTATGCCATTGGTCTTTAATTAGTTGTCTGGAGGAATGGATGGGGACTGTTCCTGCTGCCTTGCCCCACCCCCCAAACCCTCCCCTCCTGCTGCCTTGCAGAGGCCGGACACAACGTACCCTGGAGAAGGACAGAATGAGGCAAATCTCCAGGCCCAGCTGTCTCCAACATCAATTCCCAGCATCCCCCAGAGAGGTTGGGAAGATCTTCTGGGAGGAGAACTAGCTACATAATTTGCAGATCCCAATGCAAAATGAACGTGCGAGGCTCCTAGTTCAAAAATAATTAAGAATTTCGAGGCGATGACAGCAGAGCATTAACCCAAGAGCAGCACCCTTCTACCCAGGTTGCGCACTCAGAAGCTGGCCCTGTCTTGGAGCCTCCGATCAAAACCACCCTGGAGTTATCATTCCTAGAGGGCCTGCCCAGGTACTCGGGGCAGAAAATGGGTTGTCACTTGGCTCCTGAATTTCCTGTTGCAGAACTGAGCAGAAATGTCTCCTGGGTCCAGGGTATCCTCGTAATGAGAAACATCCCACAAGGAAGCAATGCCTCCCACCCAAGGCAGATGGTTTTTTCTGGAAGGCTGCAGGCTGCTGCTGCTCTCAGAGCTTTGCCTGCTGACAGAGGTGGGAGCAGGGACTGAGAGGTAACACTGACTGCGGGAGGCCTGGGCAGTTGGAGAGCCCCAGAAATTGAAGGAAGGTGGGTCCAGCTGCCATCCGAAGTCCTGGTCCTGGGCATGGGGAACACTCTCTCCCTCACACACACACACACACACATACATGCACATACGTGCACACACACCACCAGGCCAAAACTGTGCAGAGTAAGGACAGCAGCAGAAATCCCCCAGGGCCGTGGGCTTGGGAAATGGTTTGGATTATTGAAGCACAAGTAGAGAGTATGTGCAGACCTCCGAGAGGTTGCAGGGGGACCAATAAGAGTAGCAGTGAAATGAGCACTGGTGGCCAATGGGCCACATAGAAACTTCTAGATCTGTTTACTCTGTTGTTCTTTCTCTTTCCTCTCCTTCTCCCTCTCCTCTTTCTTCTTTGTGTTAAAGAGTTGTCAACATTTTGAACTTGGATAACCCCCAGAAGTCCATATTCCTAGTAGTTCTATCAAAAAAAAAAAAAAAAAAAAAGAAGAAGAAAAAAGAAAGAAAGAAAAGAACCTGTGGTGACCGTAGAGCCACATTCCTGCATTACAGCCATCTACCTCTTCTTATTTGCCACAGTCCTCACCACTCCCTAAAGTCTCCCTGACACCGAATCCAAGTGGCAAGTGCTAGGTATTCATGCTTGTGCTGCTGTTTTCTTGTCATGGGATTAAGAGAAAATTGCATGTCTCTATCAAAAGTGGGAAGATAGACTAAGAGTTCCATGTACTTTGAGAAATATGGGAAAGAGCATATTTCTTTGTGGAAGCACCTTCTTACCTGCTTATTATGCAAAGCGTGTCTAAGCCAAAGAATACAACCTAAATGCCCTTAAGAAACAAACCACGGGGAGCCCAATACAGCCCACCCCACTCATTTATGTCCTCATTTGGGTCCCGGAAGATGTCTGGAACAGGCACTCTGTGCCGGGTGTCTCCAGAATGCAAGGGTATTCCCCGCTTCTCCCCCCAGGGTGGCTCAGAGCAATCTTTCTTTTGTTCTGTTTTGCCTGTTATCCCAGAAACGGCAAAAGCATTGAGGGATTCCTAGCATCTCCTATCACTTGGTCTGAGGTCAGTTTCCTCCCTTCAGCGTGGTGTGGGTGTTTAACCCCATGGGTAGTTTTCTTCTCTGGCCAGCTTTTCTTTGGTGTTTCTGGTCAGCTTTCCGCTGGGCAGTTGGGGTTCCAGACAGGGGTAGGGGGTCTGGGGCAGCCCTGCGGACCTCTACAACTGGGCTAGTTTTCCCGTTATTGGGAGGGTGAGGAAGATGCAGGGGGTGGAAGCTGGCAAGGCCATGATGGATGGTGGCCAGCCCACAGTGCTTGCAAAGAGACAAGGCTCCTCGCCCACAGACAGGAAAGTCACCTGTGAATAGTTTTAGACACTTGGGGCCGAGGGGAGGGAAGTTGTTTGTTTCCCACAGCTTGGTGGCGAACCATATGCCAGTGACCTAGAAATTCCAAGGGCTCAGGCCTGGGCCCCGTGGGAACCAGAGGTTAAAGAGCTAGGCCTGGGTACTTCTGCCTGCAAGGGGAGGCTGGGGACACCCCTGAGAGGGTGTGAGTTCTCACCTGGCTATGTTGCCTCCGCTCCCCCTGTCTACACTAGGGGAGAACCGGACCTGCTTCCTGGGACTGCGGGGAGATAATTAGTCCTTCTAAAGAGCATCATAATCCCCAGATCAAAGGGGGCTTGAGGCTGCAAATTCATTTTACAGTGAGCTCCGCCAGCCACTGGAGCATCTACTCCAGCGGGCAGGTTCGGGTTTGCAGACCCAAGGTGCCACCTCGGACCAGGCTTGGCTGACTAACTAACTGGCCCCCCACGCATTCCCGGGGTCCAGGTCCCGGCCTTCCCTGGGAGTCATCTCACCTGCCACATGGCTATGGCAGAGGGGTCTTCAGAAGCATCTCTGATGGTGGACGGGGTGGGAATTACTGATGCCTCATTTTATAGATGGGGAAACTGAGGCTCGAGGAAATGAGATGCAGACATAGGGTGCCCCACCAGATCACAGTCTGCTTAGGGATGTGGACCTTGTCGGTTCCCTCCGGCCCACGCCCACCTCGCCAACCCCAGGCCCAGTGAATGTGCTCAGTATTATATTCACTTAAAGTACAGAAGAGCACAGGAAATGTCCCAAGGCTACCACTCGTTTCCCGATCCATTCTTTCTGCCCTCTCCTGGCCAGTTATTGGGACCTCAGTTCTTCAGCAGCGCTGTCACAAGGGTGTCAGAAGAGTAGAGACATATGGAAATTGGGGTGCCAGGCGGCCGTCCCCCAGATGCACTCACTTGGGGCTTTCAAAGACCTGGGTGCGGGCCTGTCCCTTCTGACCCCTGCGCCACTGGCCGTCTTTCTGACCCGCAGGCTCTCCAGAAATGATCATGTTGGGGATGCGCCGAGCGTCCCGGAATGGGGCCACGAAGCGCTCCCCGAGGCGGTGGGGCGAGTCCCGGCGCCGCCGAGGGGCCGGGGGCGGGCCGGGGCGGGCCGGGGGCGGGGCGCGGGGCGGGGCGGGGCGAGCGGCCGGCCCTCGCCAGCCCGGAAGGAGCGGGAGGAGGAGCCGCGGGAGTGAGAGTCGTTCCCACGTGAGAGGCCGGCGGCCGAATTCCTCGCGTGCGGCGGCCGCGGACGGCCCGGCGTCGGCCGGACGGAGAGCCCTGGTCCGGCGCGCGGGCGGCCGGCGGGCGGCGGGGCCGGCGCTCGGCTGCGCCCCTATGCGGCGGCGGCCCCGGAGGCTGTGAGCCCGGCGCCCGTCGTCGGAGCCCCCCGCGCCGCCGCGGCAGCGCCCCCCGGGCACGCGGCATGCGGGCGGCGGACTCGGGCACCTGGGAGCGCGTCCGGCAGCTCGCGGCGCAGGGCGAGCCGGCGCCTTCCTGCGGGGCGGGGGCCGGGCCGGCGCGCCCCCGGGGGCCTGCAGCCTGCGAGCCGCGCGCAGACGCGGGGGGGCCGGCCGATCGGCCCCGCACCGGGGCGCCCTCCGTTCGAGCGGATGGCGACTGCAACCAGCCGGGTAGGTGCGCGCGGGGCGGGGAGGGCGGCGCGGCCGCAGGCCCGGGGAGCCGCCGGGGCCGGGCACGCGGGAGCGCTCCCGGCCGGGATCGCCGGGCGCTGGTGGCAAAGTTCTCGCTGCGCGCCGCGCCCCCGGCTCGGGGAGGGAGGCAGGAGGAGTCGCGCGGGACGCGGAGTTCTTCAGCTCTCGGGCGGGGGTTTCGGCGCTCGCGGTTTTCCGGCTGAGCCCCCAGAGCTAGCTGCAGGGGGAGGTCAAGGCCACGCCTGCCGGAGTTGTGAGATCCCGGGGCGCCCAGGATCTGCCCTAGGAAGCGTGGGAAAGGGGCCAGCCCGGCACGAAGTTGGGCGGCCCCTCTCCGGCCAGACCTGTAACCCACCTGGCAGCCCCGTAAAGTGCCAGGAGAGCCCTACTTTACTGCTGCCCCTTTGAGCGGAACATGATGGCTCGCATTTGCTGGGAGCGGAGAGATTTCTCTTACACTTGAACGACTAATGCAGAAAGAAAGCGAGGCGGTGGAGACACAATGCGAGGGTCTGACTGTATCATCGGCTAATCTGCCCCAAGCTGAGGACCGCGTTTTAATGTTAAAATATGCCGAGTGGGTGCGCCCATTCCATTCTGTTCCGGTCTCAGCTACCCCCCCCCTCCCCGCTCCCGCAAGTTACGTCTTGGGGTGGGGGGGGCGGGTTTGCCCAGAGGACCCCTGGATCCCCTTGACTTTAGAGGGGCTTCCAATAAGTGCCTGTCATCATCAGTTTGAAGTTAGAATACTTTTTCCAGGAAAAAGGGGGGAGGCGGAGTACAACATGGTTATTCATTATTTCTTGAATACCTATTGTGTTCCCGTAATTTACATGGCTTGTGTCCTTAAAATTTTATCACAACTCTGGGAGGGAAGCTGTGTTATATTCATGAAGGATAGAAAACGCCAGAGTTTCAGCAACTTGCCCAAGGTCCCACAATTTCAAATATTTTCTGTCGGTTTACACCGGAATGCCTCTCCCAGACAGCAAGCTTAACCAGCTGGGAAACACCAGGCTTATTTACCTAATAATTATTTCTTTCCTATGAGAAAAAGCCAGCAGCAAGGCCCCCTAATTCCAGGCTGCCTGTCTTGGTCTCCCAAGGAGACGGAATCCTGAGGATCACAGGCAGAGCTGCGGGAGCTGGGACCACAGACCAGTCGGCAGTGATGAGCTGAGCTGGCACTGGTGTCCTGGAACCACTGAGGTCTTGGGTCACCAAGGGTCTAGAAAAGGGACACTGAGCCCTGGAAGGAGCTTGAGTCCCTGGACCCTTGGCCCTGGGGCTGGGCCTGCTGGAGACAGTCCCACCTCCTTCCCAGCTAGAGGCCAAGACAGCTTAGCATAAAACAAGAGCACAGATGCAAAGAACAAGCAAATAGGAGAGTTTGGGCAAGTTGAGTCTTTTTGAGACTCAGTTTACCCATCCAAAAATTGCTGATAATAACTAGTGTCACCTAACATTTTGATCATTGCAAAGCTAGCGTCTGCAAATCACCTTGCCTTGTTCATAGTTGATGTTTCATAAAAGTTAGTTATCAGTCAGGGCCTCGTTGACTCGGTGTCCCATTAGGATGCGATGCTATCCGTTCCTTCTCTGCCCTCCTGAGCTGTGTCGAGATGAGATTGGTCTTGTTGGTAAAGTACTTCAGTGATCCAAGACTGACTCTTGTGCCAGCGGGTTGTTATTATGTAAACATGGAGGAGATGGTGGGGTGGAGAGAGATGTTTACTTTGTGTCTACATAAGACTCCATTTGTGTATTCATAATAACAATATCCTAATGACACCGCCTGTCTCCAAGGTCTCCGGGAGTGGTTGTTATCCTGATGGCCCTGGTGGTGTCCCTTTAGGGCAGAGAGCGGTGGAAATCTCCTGATTGACCGTGGGCTTCCCTGGCATGAATCAGGATCAAGCCAGCAGCTAAACTAATCAAGTTTGGAGTTCTCTCTACTCCAGCACCCACCTTCACTCCCTTCTGCTCCCCGGTTCTTCAAGACCAAATGCAGTCTCTGAGAACTTCCGTGGCAGCTGGGCATTGAGGTCAGCCTGTCGGGGGCATGGATTCTCCAACCTTTGGCTGTTATTAGGGGTTTTCCTCTGGGAAGCAAATGAGAGCTCTTCTGGCCCCGAACCACAAGCTGAAATTATTGTCGAAATAAACATTTCAGCCAGGCTGTGAGGTGGCTCATCCCAGGATCCCAGCACATTGGTCCCCAGCCGAATGTGATGCTCGGTGGAGGGAGCTGAACAGTGAGTGCCCTGTTGGGTGACAGAGTCTGGGAATTGGCCCTTTCAGAGCCACGGGGAAGGGGGGAGGTGCCGCTGGCTTGGCGGGATGGAAGCCTGGACACCCTGACATTGCTCATGGAGGGAACCCTGAGATCAGCAGGGTGACGGGCTCTGTGCTGGTGACAGCTCTGGCCCCCAGGATGGGGCCCCTTCCAGGGGAGGTGACCAATCTCTGTGCACAGGCTAAGGGACCCGAGCCGGAGATGTAGAAATTAGATGCGCCTGCTTCGGCCTCAAAGCTGTGTGACCTTGAGAGACTCGGTAACTCCGTTTCCCTGTTGGCAGGGCGCGGGAATAACTCCAGCTGAGGGGAGATCATCCAGGACCCCCTCCCCAGCCCAGAGTAAAGCGGGTGCTCCCTGAGGCTTCTCAGGTGGAGACGTGAACGATTCCTTCTTTGGTCGTGCATTCATTCGGTCACATTTCTTGAGCCACTACCCCTGCCAGGCACCGCGGTAGCTGCCAGGGATCTACAGTGGCGAAGGGGACAGCTGCAGCCCATGTTTCCATGGAGCTTCTTATCTGTGGGAGGAGATTTCCAGCGGGCAAGTACACGCGGGATGTGTCAGGAGACGGGAGGGCTGTGCAGGAGAGTAAAGCCAGGTGAGGGGTTAGCGGGATGGGAGCGGGCGCTGGTCCCTCCGTCTTGGGGCAGCGGGGCCGGAGAGAATGAGTGAGCTGCAGGGGTGCGGAGTCCCTAAGGCAAGGGCGCTGATCAGCCAAAGCCACCAAGTCATTGTTTAAAAGTTGTTGTTCAGTTCGTATCTTTGGATTCTGGGCGCTCTACCTGTCCCCATCCGAAGCCTGCCCAGGCGTGTGGGCCCAGTTCAGATGCCGTGCCTCCTTAAGCTTTTCTCCTCACCCCGGCTTATAAAGTCACAGGACCTAATGGAGCCTCTCCTAGCTCTATCGTTTTTCCTGGTCATAGGGGTTCCTATCTCCTCGAGCCCCCTGGATTGTGGGGTCCTAGATTAGTAGACCTCCCAGCACTGTGGAAAGACCTTGTATTGATCTCTAAAACATAGACCCACATGACATTTCAGGTCCATTTTCTCTTTAAATTTTTATCTTTAGAAAGGGGGGGGTGTGTCCTCTCCTTGACATTCCTTGTTTTAAGCAACTCAAGCATTTGCTTATCTGTGTGTCTTTAGCAATTTCAGCAGTAGGTTGGCCTTGCGTTATCCCCTTCTGGAAAGGGTTTCTGCAGGGTTGAGAGTGAGATTAAATCTCCCCATTGGAACTGGGGACACTCTTAGAAAGCCAGCCCCTGGACTACCAGGGTTTCCTGTGGGCGTCCTTGGGCACCTAAGTGGGACAGAGACAGCTGGGGCTTGGCCGTCCCGGCCAACCAGGAGTGAAAGTCACCGCCCTTGAAAACAATTCCGATCGGGTTCCCCTGTGGCCCAGCACCCTCACCCGGTGAGACTGCTTGACGAGAGGGGTTGAATTTTCCTTTCGTCACGGCAGAGTACAGGGCCCCAACTTTGGAATCAAACACCTCCTGCTTTGATCCACCAGCTCTCCTGCTTACGAGCTGTGTGTCCCCGAGCAAGTTATTTAACATCCCAATCCTCAGCTTACCCATCTATAAAATGGGATCATATTACCCACTGCAGAGTTGTTGGACAGGAGTCTGTGTGGTTAGCACCCTTCATACTCAGGGAGCCCAGTGCTACCAGTGCCCTAAGAGGGAGGAGGATTCCCATTTCTCCAGAGTCCAAAGAAATGGATTAAGAGAGAGAGAGAGAGTGTGTGTGTGTGTGTGTGTATAAAATTTTTAAAAATTTTTTTAAGTTTGATCTATCAGGGTTTGATTAGATTGGCTCATTCTGAAGGACTGGTGGCTGCTTATCTGGCCTTGTAAGTAATCAGGAAATTTCCATAGGAGTCATTATGCATGCCTTGTGTTCTTTGTAATATTCCCATCGAGTTAACTGGAGGATTTGCTAGGACCCTCCAGCCATCCTGAAAGAAGTTTACTTCCCTTTTAATCATTTCGGGAGTCACTTGAACGCATGGTTCAAGAAAAATAGCAAACATGAGCCTGGACCTAGCCCCCTCTCACCCACACAACAGCCAGTTGACAAAAGTAGAAAATCAGGTACACAGGTGTTGACACAGATTTTCGCCCCAGCAGATAAGCGCAGCCGACATATCATTAGAGCCGGCCGGAGCAACCACTGTGGGGATGCCGTGTTTGCCGTGAGTCACTAAGGGCTATAAACACTCCAGAGAGGATGGCAAGCCGTGTTTACGAGGTGTGTGTGCGCGCGTGTACGTGCCTGCGTGTGTCGTTATTTTTTTATGAATTTACTCTCCGCAAATGCATTTCACGTCGAGCGTGTCAGAGGAGCGCCTGTCCGGGAGGGGGAAAGGCAGGAATGACTCTCATTCAAAAGGACCACCCCTTCTGTGCCCCATGGGGCAGCCACCGCGAAGGTGGGGACCTCGTGCTTTCTCTGGTCTGCTGTTTGGATGCCTTTAGGAGAAGCCAGCTAGAAGAAGCGGGTTGTGGCAGTTCCTCAGAGCCCCTGACTAGTGGCATTTGCCCAAAAGGTGCGGGCACAGCCCTGAAGTTGGAAGGAATGACCAGCCAGAAAGGTATGACAGACAGGTGGGCGCGTCCTGCCCCAAGCTGGGTGCCACCAAGCCCCGGGGGCTACGGCCAAGGGGAGCTGGTGGTTTCGGGGGGGATGCCCCTCCGCGGGCACCCCCCTCTGTGTGCCGGGCCTTGAGGACCGCTTGGTGGGAGGGGGACGCCCACCACCTGGTGGCTGGTCTGCAGGTGCCGACAGCCTCCTCTTTTGTCGCTGCCTGGGTCTGGAGGCCGGTGCGGGCTCCCAGCTCGCTGGGGCTGTAACTTTATCACAGGCGTGGAGTGCGTTCAGTACCTTTTAATTGTCCAGAAGCTCCAGAGAGCTCTCCCTGGGGGCCCGGAGAGACGTAAAAACAGCAGCTGCGAGTTCCTGTCTGCTTTCTTCCCGCACCCGCACGGCTCTGCCTCCCCGGCGCACTGCCGACTTTGAAGTCCTGTGCACCCAGGCAGGGATGAAGGCGTATTTCTGTTGGGGAAGGTCCTTCTCATGAGGAAGAAGTGTTGACCGAGGGCCACCCGGGAGCCGGGCGCTCTGTTACCTGAGTTCCCGTCGGTCGTCTCCATAAGGCAGCCCGCATCTTCCCCTTCTTAAAGGTGACGGGGTTGAGGCTTGAAGCAGTTACAGAGATTGTAGTCGGTGGCTGTTCCCGGATGCCATGTGGTCTGCCCCAGGACCATTGCTTCTCCCTCCGGTCTCCTTCAGCTGACGATTCTCTGAGGGCTCCCTGGGCACCGGGCGGAGGCTGCGATGCCCACTGTCCTGGGACTCTGTCCCTGGCGTCTTTGACACGCTGGTTTCCAATCAGCCAGAGGCAGCTGGGAGTGCAGCCCCTGGGGCCCAGAGCTGCTCAGTTGGCTCCAGGAGACTACCCCGCCCCGCGGCCCCATCCAGAATCCGAAGAGGCCAGCCGGGCCCTGGCGGGACGTCCGACCCAGGCAGAGTCCCGGCAGGCACCCCGCAGCAGGGATGGGGTCGATTCGCTTTCTCCACAACGTGAGGATGCAGGCCCAGAGGAAGGAAAGGACCCATCCTGCAAGATGTCATGGGGCTTCCAGGGCCAAATGTGGAAACTCACAGATACACACGGTATCTTGGCAAAGCTGGGAATTTCCCTCTTGACCCCCTTCCCTAATTCCTCCTGACTCGTTAAAGGGGGTGTCAGACTGGGGATCACAGTGGTCCGGGGTGCCTGCCAGTATCCAGATCCTCGGGCTCCACCCCTATAGGTCTGCCTGGAGGTCTGGGGAGGGGCCTGGGAATCTGTATTTGTCTCGAGCGCCCTGGGGGAGTTTAAGGCAAGGGTTCCGTGGACCTGGCTTTGAGAATCTCTTTGCCCCTTGCCTTTCTGGGATTGGGTTAATTTTAGACTAAGAACATTAGGAGGCCGCGTACTCTGGTTTACCCCCTGCATCCTGACGGAATCCTTAGCAGCATCCTTTCCCTTCCCACAGGCGTCCCAAAGTGGACAGTCGGTATATGGACATCCTAGCTAACTCTCGCTTTTTCTTTTTCTGGAATGAGCCCCCCTCCCGCCCCCTGCGTGGGCACACCTATTCTCGGAATCTGTTAGAAAGCAAGCCGTAATGCTTGGCCTTCTTGTAGCCCTCCCCTCTGTCAGGCATCCCCAGCAGAGAGCTGAGTCCCCAGGGGTCAGTGGGCTCCAATGCAGATTCTGAGGCCCACTTCCAAGATTGATTCAGTTGGTCCAGGGTGGACCCTGCACTTTTTTTTTTTTTCTTTTTTGCAGTAAAACCTGCAAAAACCTGCAAAACACAGAATGGACCCTTTTAACCATTTTTAGGTGTGTAATTCAGTGGCATTAAATATATCGACAGCCATCACCACCATCCGTCTCCAGCACTTTCTCATCATCCCAGACTGCGACCGTCCCCACTGAGTAATGGCTCCCCAACCCCCACGCCAGCCCCCCAGTAACCCGGCATGCCGCCTTGCGTCTATGCGTTGGCCTAATGTAGGGACTGGATGCGGTGACCGCAGGACCCTGCCCTCCTCACAGACTGGCCGTGCCTGTCCCCACGCTGCTGGTCCCGGAATCACAGGCAGAGATTCCCTGTCCCCGGGGTTTGCCTTATCTCTAGTGTTCTTTCCATTCCTTCCTGGAAAACATGACCACCTCTCACGTGTGCTGGGAAGGTCTGGGGAAGGAATAAGTTCAGTTACCTTTTCTCTGTGATTCAGTCCTGTCTGTGGTGGTTCCTACCTCTGCCTCCATGATGCGTTACTATACCTTTTCATGCGTGGTTGGTTTTGTTTGGTGTCGCTTTCTTTGAAGGGGAATTGCTGGGGCTTTTATGAGTTTGTTTTCCATAGCTTATTTGTGATTACTAAGCTAACTGCTAAGGACTCTTCATTGCCCTGGGGAATCTAGCACTGGCAGCGAACCAGGGGGAAGAAGAACCATGCTCTTGGGGTTCTGGGGTAGACATGGGTGCTGCCCCTGCCAACGAGGACCACCTCCTCCCACCAGCAGGTCCAGGGGGCCTCGAAGTGTGGGCCAGAAATGTCACTCTTGGTGGAGTCTTTTCCTTCTCTTGCACCTGGAAAAGACAGAGGAGGAACCCCCTTTTTAATAGAAAGGGAAATAGAGGCAGACATAATGTGATCTCTCCAGCCCAGAGCTGTCTGATAGACTCTTTGCAAAGATGGCAACATTCTAGACCGCTCCTGTCCCATACGGTAGCCACTGGCTTTAAAATGTGGCTCATATGACAACAGAACTGAATTTCACACTTCATTGGAAAAGGCTCCATGTGGCCCGTGGCTGCAGTAGTGGCTGGCACAGCCAGTCCCGAGTCAGGGAAGGGGCCTGCGGAAGTCTCTGTGGCCCATCACAGCTCCCGACGCCTGCAAAATGTGCATTTCCACCGTGGCGCTCTGAGGCTGCTGTGGCCCCGGAACTGCCTGCGTCAGAATCACTCAGAGCTTAGTGTGGTTTTTAAGTTCCTGGGCCCCCTAGCAGACGTTCATAGTCAAAAATATATAGGGATGGGCCCACAAATCTGCATTTTAAACAAGTTCCCTCCCGCCACCTTGTGATTCTGACCCTCTCTGAAGTGTAAGGACCAAGGCCTCCAGCATCTTCCATCTTTACTTCCGTGGGTCTTCCCAGCCCCCAGTGACCCATCAGCGCCCACGTGCCTTTGCCCCTTACCCCCAGCCCCCCCCCATAGCCCCATGCTCCAGGCCAGCGGTTCTCAAGATGGGGTGCCGAGACCAGCAACATCGGCCTCGCCTGAGAACTTGATAGTGACACAAATTCTCAGCTCAGCCCAGCCCCGCAGAATCAGAAACTGGGGGGTGGGCCCAGCAGTCTGGGTCTGCCCCAAGGGGATGCTGCCGCAGGCCAGTCACTGAGCAAGACTGCTCTAGGAAGCTGCTACTTACATTTTCCCCCAAATCCCCTCTTCCATCCTCCCCTCCCTCTCCCTGCCCCTTCCATCTCCCCTGTGCCCCGGCGCAGGGCAGTATTTTCCCACTGGCTGCCCAGAGCTGCTAAGACCCTTCTAAACCCAAGGGCTGCAGGGTGTGCAGCTTTACATGATGCGTCTGCCTTTCACAAAGGCCTTTGGGGATCCTGGCCTTCCCCAAGGGGGGACCATAATGGGGACGTCATAGGGGAGGCAAGCAGAGCGGCAGCCAACAGCACCCCCATCCCCCCAGGGTCCCAGGTGGTGGCCGCCCGCTCATCCTGGGCCAGAATCTCAGAGGAGCAGAGGGCCAGATGGGCCCATTTCCCTGGGACCCCTCTTGGGGACGGGGGCTCTGGCGCTCCCCTCCCAGGGTCCATCGGCTCAGAGGAAGTTGGCACAGCCCCAGCCGTGCTTAGCAGACAGCACTTGTGTGTCTCACATCTTCCCAGTATGCAAGAGAGCAAGCAAGGGAAGTAGAGACCAGAATGTTCCAGGTGCCCATGCTGCTCACCCACTGTGGGACCTTCCTTCTGCAGGACTTGCCTCTCAGCCTCAGTTTCCCTGTTCCACGAGATGAGATTCCTGTACCACCAGCAGTCATGGTCCCTCTGGGATGCTAGTGAGGGCAGACCTGTGCCTCAGGTAGCCAGCTTATTCTGGGTTGCCAGAACTTTCCTGGTTTCGGCACCGGAAGTCCCATAGCGTGGGAAACCCCTCGGTCCCCGGGACAGTTGGTACCCTATCCATATCCCAGTGGCTTCGTGACACTGTCGCTGCTGTATGGCCCATGACCCCCACCCCCACCCCACCAGGGGAACCCGTGCACTCCCGGCAGCTAAGGCATCACCCACCTGGCCTCTGACCCCCTGTACCTTGACTGACCTTCTGGCCCTGCTCCCTCCCTCCACACTCGTTCGTGTCTCTGGGCAACAGCTGATGTTCGGACTAACCCACACCTCGGATCCCAGCTGGGCACCTATTTAAAATCACACATGCTTGTTTTTTCACCCCCAGTTACTGCCTGGATAGATACTCAGGTGACGGGGTGCCTGGGGCTGACCAGCTGAGCCAGACCGTTTCTACCCTATTGGCGCCTACGCTCTGGAGGAGGGTTTTTCTGTCTAGAAGCCTTAGACCTTGAACGAGAAGGACAGCCTCCCTCAGCCTCTCTCCGGGTCGGCCAAGGCTCCTGATTCATGCACCTGGCGGGCGTGGAGTACCCGCTCTGGCCTGGGCTTACTGCTGGGGACCACGAGCATTCGACAGGCTCTGCTCAGCGTCTCCTCACCATCCCCACTCCCACCCCTCACCTTCTCCTTCTTTCTTCTGTTACCTCTCCACCCCACGCTGACTCCAAATTCCGCCCTGTCCTGGGCCTCTGGCCCTTCTGCAAAGTCTTTCTTGTTCATGCCACCCCCTCTGTGTTTAGCCCTTGCACGGCCATGGACCTTTGTCACGCGGAGCGCAGTGTAGCTGTGACCGGGGCCCGCGTGAGCATTTCTTGAGCGTAACCCCAGGGCCGTCCTCCGAACTGGAACCTTTGAGGGGGCAGGGACCCTAGGGCACCCAGATATCTGTCTCCTTCTGTGTTGGCCTGGAGCACAGAGCGGGGCTCCGGGAAATGCTCCAGCTGGGAGGAAACACGCGTCCACGAATGTTTGAGCTGGCAGGACCTTTGGGGAAATTTAGGCAGGCCGACATATTGGCACACCTTTGGAGGAGCCTCACCTGGCAGGTAGGGCAGCACCTGGAGAACCCCTGCAGCCCCCACCAGTCACTGTCTGGGTTTTCAGGGGCCAGTAAATATATCGCTCTTTTCTTCTGGAATTTGGAGTCAGCTGAAAGATCGAGGCAGGAAGAGGACAGGTGAAGAACGTGACTTGGGTCGTGCCCACCCGACTTCATTCTCAGCCCGGGTCTGGGGTGTAAATGATGAGTCCGTTTGCTTCTCCAGCTGTCCCCGTCCTCTGTCACCTGGTCACCGTGTCTCTGTAAACAAGTGTTTCCATTTTGCTGCAGGCTCCAGATTCGCTGAGTGTGGTAGAGCCCCTGACGTTCTTTTCTTCATTTGTCCTGCCAATATTTGTGGTGCACCTGCCTGGATCAGAATCCTTCTTAAGTAGCAGGGATATGACTGTAGATCAAACACAGACCTGCCCCAAACACAGTCCTCCCTGCTCGCTTCAAGGCAAGGGTATTTTCAGAGAATCAGACACGGAAAACACGGTGTTTTGGGTGTCCTTGAAAGTTTCCTGAAATGCCTTTCTGCTTCCCCACTTTGGTGAGCAGGGCACATGGAGCCCGGATGACTCCTTTTTTGGAATCGGGCTTCTGCAGACCCTCAGGGTTCTAACTCAGAGCCTGCGCCCCTCGGCCCCACAGCTTTCCCTGCTTGGGGTGAAGAAAGTAAGAATCCGTCGCATTGCTGAGCCTTGTCATTGTTTGCTTCTTCGTCCTCAAACAGAAGCCAGAGTTCTAGTTAGCTGGGCACTTGAGCTAGCTGGGACCTGGTTGGAAGAGGTTAGGTTGTCCTCTCCCCCTCCCTCTGCCCTCCCCCCTACGCACGTACGCCACCTCTGTCAAATAAACAAGTAAAACTAAAAAAAAAAAAAGAAGGAGAGGTTTGATTGTGTGTTTGAGCAGCTGCTGGGGTATTTGAAACAGCCCCCAGCTCCTCTTCCTTCTCTACATGCCAGGCTCTTGGAGTGGGCATCGGGTGTGTCCCTGTGTGACCGCCTCTCCAAGGCAACTGGGCCTCCGTCTGCGGCCAGCCCTGACGACCTCTGGGGGCAGAGCCCCGCCCTCTCGCTGTCCCTGAGCCAGCTCTGCCTTCCTGCTTCCTGGGCTGACTTTCTGGTCCCGTTCCCTGGGTCCTTTTTGGAGACTTGCCGTTTGCCGGGTAGATGAACCAGTGTCCTGAGCGGTCGTGTGTTTGGAGGGACTCATGCTTCTCCTCTATCCCCCACGTCACCTTAAACACGCCCTCGGAGGCCTGATGTCACTTGCGTACACTCAGGTGGAAACCATGCAGGGGAACCTGCCCCCGGGACTCCTGCTTGGCAGGAATGCCTACATTAAACAACCCAAATAAATTGATACATTAATCACCCCATTTTACAGATGAAGTCACTGAGGCACGGGGAAGTAAAGAAACTCATCCCAGGCCATAGAGACAGGAAGCCGAGAAAATAAGATTCAGCCCAAGGTCCAGCTGGAGTCCGACTGGAGCCCACAGTAGCCATCACTCTCCTGTCCCCACTGCCGTGCATGCTGCAATGTCTCTTGGACCCGTCCTCAGCTGGGGCATGGCAGGGTCTCAAGTGAGCAGTCACAGAGGGACTTGATCCGTTGAAAGGCCGGCACACCCCTTCTGTCCAGGCCCTGGCCCTGGTAGGGAGCTCCCCACGGCTGCCTCCTCCGGCTGGGCCCTTATGAAGTGGGAGGGTCGTGGGGAGGTCAGCAAACTCCAGCCAGAGGCTCAGGTGTGGGGGAACCCTGCACAGGCATCCCAGACAGCGGCTTCCCTCCCAGGGCTGTGGGTTTCCTGCTGCTCTTGGCTGTAACATGCTAAAGATAACAGTTTGCAGGAGGGTTCAGTGACTTGCCCGTTCACCCTAGGAGGTAGGGAGGCGTGATCGCCGTCACTCAGAGTGGCAGCTGAGGCTCAGAGAGATCCATGCTTACTGCTCAAAAACTGTTAATGAAAAAACTTTGTATTGTTTTGTATTGTATACAATACAAATTGTATATAAAACTTTGTATTAGTTCACACTTCTTGCTTTCCTACCACCTGCTCAGAGAGTCATGTAGTTACCGTCTGTTGAGTTACAAATAATAGAAACACAACCGAAACTGACTCAAAGAGAGGAAAATCAATAGCTCCGCATAACTGAGATAGTCTGAACTAATTCTAGCTTCAGGCATAGCTGCATCCAGGTGATCAAATGATGTCATCTCCCAGCTCTCCTTTCATCTGTTTGGGCGTTATCCTTTCTGGTGTCAAAAATGACCCCTCACAAGTCTGAGTCACACTTACCTCTCTATGATTCCAGCACAGAAAGTTTTTCGCTCTCAGTATTTCCAGAAATCCCGGGACTGATTATCATCAGCTTAGCTGTAATCATGTGACGTCTCTAAACCAATCACCTGATCCAGGTCTGCTTCCTGCCCCGGAATCAGCTGGGGCGGGGGTTGTGAGCCCCCAGTGAAACTCACAAGTGGGATGTTAGCCAAAGGAAAGTCAGGGAGGATGGACTGGGAATGGAAGCCCAGAGGCAGTTGCGGGAGCTGAGCGCTGCAGAATGTGAGCCGATTCCTTTAGCGGGTGCGTGTCTGTGCCCCTTGCTAGGTGTTATGAGATTGAAAGGAAGGCCTTGGATGCGGACACTGTCAGTTAAAGATGTTGCAGGTTTTCTTGAGCAGCTATTATGGGCCAGGTCCTCTTCTGTACCCATGTGGAGGAGCTCCATTTTCTCTTCTATTAGTCATTCATTCTTTCTCTTCTTTCTCTCTCTTTAAAGACCAGCTCTCAGCTTCCTTCTCAGTCTCCCAGTCATATGTAATTCGGACCCCTCTTTTTTCTCCTTTCCATCCCTCTGTGTGTACCTCTTTGGTCACACGTGTCCCAGATGGGCTTTTAGAAGGACCCCTGCCTCTGTTGACTTCCTGAGCAGGGACCTGGGCGGGATCGATCTGGGTGCCTGCTCCCTGGTGGGCCCGCATAAATGCGTGAGGTGATGTTCCCCTTGCCAGCCTCTTGCCACATCCCCGATGTTGCTGAGCACACTGAGGTCAGCGGCAGCTGGTCCCTGGGCACTCCAGATGGCATGTGGCTTCTCTCAGCCTCTCCACTGGGAGTCAGATTTTGCAGGCTGCATGTGGAGCTTGGCCATCTCCCTGGAAAGCACCGACTAATTCCTCTTAGAGATGACCTGAATCCATAGCCAGCAGACAGATGCTACCTTCTCACCGCAAAGCAGGCAATGGGCAGCCCGAAGGTAAGAATTTAGAGAAAGGGATGGTTAGCTTGCCTCTGTGCATATCATTGTTGAGGGTGTAGGTGCCGGTTCCACATTTCCTTGGGTATCTGCCCTATGGAGGAGCATGAGCGAGCTGCCCCACTAAGACAAGTACCTGGACCCAGGGCTCTGAATGTGGGGACGTGAGTGGGGTGTACCAAGTGCTCGGGGCCGTAAAGCCAGACTGCCTGTGTGCAGATCGTTCCAACAGTGGGGACCTTGAGCAAGCTTCTTAATCCCTCTGAGCCTCAGTTTCTTCATCTGTAAATTGGGCAGGCTATCCCTACCTAGTAGAGGTTTCATGGAGATTAAATGAGATGATTTATACAGTGTTTAGCATGGGCCTTGGCACATAGTAGGTGCTCGATAAACATCGTTTGTGTTAGTTTTATACCAGGATGGGTGCTGGAGAGATACAAGGCTCACCGGGATCAATGATCAGTGGGAGATAGAGTCCTTGGGGCAGGGTAAGCTCTTGTCAGGGGAGAATTTTTGGAGGTAGCATCTGCTAGGGGTTTGTTTTCCCACTCGGAGGCAGGTGTCCAGCAGCAGTTTGTCAGAGACTGATAAATTGTGGGTAGCCCCCGCGAGGGGCTCTTGGGGAAGCTGCCTTATCTTTCTGAGCCTCAGGTTCCTTGTCCTGTAATGGAAATGATGAAACCCACCCTGCACGGCCTGGTATACAGTAGGTACTTAATAAGTAAAGCCACTACTTCAAATCCATCTCAAATGGGTTGCAAATAATAAAATGTTTATTAAGCGTGGGCTTGGCATTGGCAGTATTGGAAGCGCCTTCCCACAGGGTCAGATGAGTGTGTGTGAGTGTGTATACCCACCAGGCTCTCTGCCTGTTGGGACGTGAGACTCTTGGCCATGACTGAGCTTTGAGCCTTATTGTCTGTGGCATACAGTTAGATCAGGGCACTGTGCTGAGCAGTGGTGATGGGAAGTGCATGCGGAGCCCAGGCCATGCGGGAACCCCATGGTCAGAGGGAACGTGTGTTGGGCTTGGGGAAGTCCTGGGGCTTGACCCCCCCTCCCCCCCCCCCCCCCGCCCGGCCGCTCTTAGCAGCCTCAGGAATGCAGGGTTCCAAGTTACTGAGCCTTGGCCCAGCCCCGCATCCTGCAGGGAGGGCGCTGCTGCGGGTTGCAGCGTGTCCCGCCAGGGATGCTCTGGTGCTTTAGGTGTGAGAAGGAGCTTCAGTCAGAGCAGGGCTTGTGGTGAGGACACAGCAGGCAACTCGAGAAGTCCAAGGCTGGCCATGTGGGGTCCAGACATGAACGCTGGGAGCCTGGGGCAGTACCTTCTCCATCCCACCTCCCTCCTCTTTCCACCCAAGGGTTCTTCCCAGCTGCCTTCCTCGGCCTTACTCCTCTGCCCGGGTCCCATTCTTGCAATCCCTTAACTGCCTGAGAGAGAGATTCTGATTGGTCCCTGCCTAACCAATAGTTCGGCAGACTCCAGATCAGGTGACGTTTCTGGTCCAATCCGCTGCATGTGGGCAGGTGGGTAGGGTCCCTGATCGGTGGAGCTGCTTCCTCCCAGGTGGTAGGGAGGTAGCTAATTTAGAGAATTTGGGGCAAGAACAACAAATTGACTTATCATGTCTAGTCCTCCTAAGCTGAAATGCCTTCTGGGATTGGAAACTCACTTCCTTTCCAGGCAGCCCCTGTAAGTTGTGATCAATTGTAAGCATTCACCTTTATATGGGGCCCAACATCGATATCGTTGTAGCATCCTTCCGTTGGCCCACGTCCTGCCGTGTGAAGATCTTCCGCACTAAATCCACTTCGTTGACACGAGAGGCCCTCTGACTCGAGAAGACAGCCGCCGTGGCACAGGATCCCATCTACCTTCCTGCACCCCGGCTTCATTTCCCCCAGTGTCTTTCTTCCCCATCAGGACAAAGCAGATTGTGCTGGGGGTAGGGGGCGGGCAGGACGCCTTGCCTTGATCAGCCCAGCTTGACCAGCCACACATCTCTCATTCCAGCAGAGCGTTCCCCACACTGAACTGTGTGTCCCTTACTCTCCTGATGTTTGTTTAAGAGGACTCAGCAGGAGCCTGAAGAGATCAGCAGCACCCACTGGGAGCAAGGCGGGGAGAGAGGCAGCTAGAGATGCCACGGGATGCCATTAGGACAGGTGGGGCCGGGAGAGTAGCCTAGGTCGGGGCTGGGGAGTTAGGCCACTATTCTTTCCCCTTCTGTGCACCACCCACCCCCTTGCTGACAGCCCCTAGATCAAAAGGAACCGAAACACATCCAGTGACAAGTTCACATACTCGTTTTGCGGTCCGTAAGCAGCATTCGTGGCCAAATAAACAGCCCCTTGGCAAGAGGTCCTGCGAACATTTTCATGCGGCCAAGAGATTACAAAAAAGAGGAAGGCAAAGGTGGAGGAGAAAAACAATACATTACTTGCAGACCAGTTGACAGAGGAGATTGAATGTCTGCCTGGGAATGTTTGAGTCAGCTGCCTACCTTCTAGGCCAGGCCAGGCCAG
>CM052900.1:156855295-156887454 GCA_028534135.1 Potos flavus | reverse complement strand
GGCGAGTGGTACGTGCCGTGGTCCCAGCTGACTGGGAAGTCCCCGTGCCCAGCACACACACATTTCCTCTCCGTGCAGCCACCCAGGAGTCCAGGCAGCTCTGTGCGAGCTTGCCAGCTTCCGGGGGCCTCCTGACATCCCCTTCTCCCTCAGGATAGAGACTCGAGCCGCAGGAATCTCCCTGAGGAGGTGCCGCTGGGCCCGGGGCTGTGCGAGCCGATGCCCTCTGGTGTCCCTAAGCTTTATGACCCTGTGGAGAGTTGGGACTGCCTCAGAAGCCGTCTCAGCCCCCCCTGGTCAGTATTTATTCCAGGAACAGGGAAGCCTGCCTTGCATGTCCTTACCCAGGGAAGAAATTCTCACCCCCTTTGCCCTTCTGGTCCTAGAAGGGGAGCAGAAGCTCTCTAAGCTGTTTCTGGAACCAAAGGAATGGGCAGGGGGCTCAGTGGAAGCTCATTGACTCCACCACTCCCCGGCTCCTGGGACAGACCGCCTACCGTCTCCAGACCTCAGTTTCCTGGCCTGAGTGATGGGACAGTAGTGGTGAATTATCGAGGAGATGTCCGTGAGGGCAGAGAGCTGGCTCGATGTACACCCTTCTCCCTTTGGCCCACGGGACACAGAGCTGCACAGGCATATTTTCCTAGCTCTGGGCTGTAAGGTGTCTTATCTATCCCCAAAGGTCACCCAGGGACACAGATAGCTGCCAGATGGGGCGGCTTCTTTGTAAACAGCGATCTCAACGTTAAGGACCCGTCAGTATTCCTGATAGGAAGAAAGCTTTATCGGGCACCTATTGTGTGCTAGCCCGTATCTGTCCCTCACCCCGGCCCTACCAGGATTAACCCCTTTCACAGATGGAGTCCCCTGAATGAGGTTCAGAGTGGTTAAATAACTTGGTCAAGGTTACAGAGCTAATGACCAGCAGAGTCAGAAACTTTCTCCACTGCACGAACACACCTCTCCTTCCCTCTGGGGATTCAGCCAGCTCGGACGGGAGAGACGGGAGGCCATCCTAGCTCAGTAATGGGGGCTGCAGACTGTGGAACCAGATCTGGGTTTGAATCCGGGCTCTCCCACTTACTAGCTGTGTGACCTCGGGCACATTCCTTACCCTCTCTGAACTCTGTAGTCCTCTGGCTGAGGGTAGCGATAACAAAGCTGTTTCTCTTGTCATTGAGACTAATAACAGTAGCTGCTTCAGAGGGTTGTCATCGGGATTAAATGAGATGTAAAGTGCTTGGCCGAGTGCCTAGTGTTGTTAGTGCAAATACTTAGTGATTATCAGACGAGAGGGGGCTTGGCGCACCTCCTCAGATCTGCCTGGAGCTGTTGGTCTCCTGATTCCCATTAGGGGTGGCCCAGGCCTTAGACCCCATGAGCCCATCCAAGCTCAAGGCAGCAGTACTCCCGAAAAGCAGTGGGCACCTTCAGCCGGCCCGAGCATCCTGCTTGGCATTCTACAAAGTCATAAATAAGATGCTTCCTCCCAGCCACAGCACGTGGTGAGTAAATTGCAGACAGATGTGGGCAGAAGGAGGCTGGGGCATGAAAAGGGATTTATATGCCCATAATGAGGAGAATGAGAATAAATGTGCAAACCAAGTAAGCAGCAGATGTTGGGCGACACTTGTTAACAGCCGGCATCCCGGCAGCGGGAGAACGCAAAGCCCCCAGGACTTCCTCCCTGGCCGTTCCCTACTTACCTGCCCTGTCTTTGGTTTGAGGTTGGATGAGACCAGAATTTTCCAGAACGGGAGAGGTTTAGGAACTCAAGCAAACACAAGGAACATCAGCCCCGGGCTCCAGTGTCAAAGCAAAGACGAGAATCAGGTTTGGGGAGAACAAGGTGTAGAAGATTCCTCTGTCTCTTTGGCGATGAGTCTGGAATGTTAGGTTTAGGAGTTCGGTCTTGTCGTGAGTGTAAAGGCAGAAGTTCGGAAGGATCGTTCCAGAAAGAGTGGTGTCAGGTGTGTTGAAACATACTAGAGCAGCATGCCCTCAAGCCCTAAAACATGGTAGGGAGCTTGTAACCCATGGGACCCCTCTGGGGAGTCTGTTGATGTCCTCAGTGCCCGCCCCCCCAGTTCCCCTGATTCCCCCGAGAACCAAGGCATTACAGAAACACGATGGTGAACATTTGCTTCTGCCCTTTTTTTAACGGCGTGACGAATGTGTCAAGCATTTTCGTACAATAAATGCTCTCTGAAAACATAATTTTTAATGACTACATAATGTTCTAGCAAATGGAGGCACCGTAATTTATTTAGCCACTTTCTGATTATTGGACACTTAAGTTGTTTCTACTTTTTTTCTTTTTGGTTTTGTCGTCATATACCATTCTACTGAAGATCCGTGTTCGTAAATCTGTTTATTTTTTTTAAGACCGCATTTCTCCATCTTTCTGGTCTCCGGACCACCTTCCACTCTTACAAAATTGAGGACCCAAAGAGTTCTTGTTTATGTGAGTTAGTTCTGCAGGTATTTACTGTTCCAGAAATTAAAGCCAAAAACCTATTTAAATCCTCGATAATTTATTTTAAAACAACAGCAATAAGCCCATTGCACATTAACATAAACAAAAAAAAAACTTCAATAAAAAATAACTATATTTTCCCAAACAAAAAGATTTGAGTGAGGAGAACGTTGTTTTACATTTTTGCAAAAACTTTTCCATACATCAAAACAAACAAACAAAAAACAATAAAAAAACTTTTCAATGTCTGACTTTACAGAAGACCACTAAATTCTCATCTCTGCTCCTTCAGTCAGGCTACCGTGATTTGTCGTTTGGGTTGAAAATCTGGCATCACTCAGATAAGTAGGTGGAAAAGGGAGGAGTGTATTAATTGCCTTACTAGATAATTGTGGGTATTTTTCTTGGTTGGCATCCTCAAACTCACCAAATGGTAGTTTCTTAGAGATTTGCTGCAGTGTGGTGTCTTACACTTTCTCCAGTGAGGGTTTTGTGTTCTGTTAACAGTGGACGAAACCATTGGTCTCATTTGCACTTTGAACGGATACTGTACCGCACATGATTCTTCAGCATCTACCAGCGATCACTTGAGTGATGGTGTGATGCTGATCTTCCCAGTGACATACCTCCTGATGCATGATCAAAAAGTCACATGTGTTCACATCACCACACATCTCATCAGAAAAGTCTTTGAGTCTTGAGAAGCTGTTAAGGTCATGGTCATCAGATCTGCGGAAATTCTCACTTTTGCTCAAAAGCTCAGATTTTATTTTGACAACAAATATGGTCGGTTGTTTTCTTAGAAGTAACAGGCTGGCTCACATAGTTCATTTGTGGACTTAGTCGTTTGCCAGATTTCTTGGCTAATATTATTAGTCACTTGTTCTTTCAAGTACGCATGGTATTCTGCAGAAAAAGTGGCTAGTTTAGCTTGCAACTCAAACAGTCGTACAAATGTTTTTCCTCAAGACAGCTTTGTTCTTTAGTACTCAGCAAAAGAGCTTTCAATGTACTGCCATTTTTTTTTTAAAGACACGTACTCAGGGATCAAGCTTTAATAAAATTGATAATTTTTACTGCTTCACCAAAGACATTCATAAGTCAAATGGTGCCCCCCCCCCATTTTTTTCAAGAACAAGTGCATGGTGTTAAGACTGTAATGACTACTAATATCTGCTCATATGGTTTGATGCCTCTCTGGTGATGTTTGCCAAGATGTCAACATTTTCCCCAGCACTGCTTTTGTACCCGCAAATACCCAATAAAAAAGGCAGAAAGCATCATAGTATCATTATGAAAATAGCTTTCCTCATGGATCCCCTGAAATGATATTTCTGGTGGCAGTGGTGACAGCTAGCATTTCTGAGCATCATTTCTATGCCACGTACGGCAGACCTTTAGCTCACTTAATCCTCTCAATAAGCCTGGGAGGTGGGCTATGTGCCAGGAGTATGCACAGTACCTGGTTAGAGCTGGGTTTGGATGGCGCAGGGTGGACCCCAGCCCTTAGGGGATGCCGGCAGGCACAGGGAGGGTACTGCTGCAGGGGAAACAGCCTGCTCAGAGGCAGGAACACCAGTCTGTGTATGGGGGCAAGGGAAGCCCCGTGCCAAGGCTTTGCTGTAGGGAGGTGGTGAGAGATGATCATGGAGAACCTCGGGGCCATGCTCAGAAGTTCGGGGACTGGGGAGACTTGGGGCAGGAGACCCTATCAGAAGTGGAATGTTCTAGCAGGTACCCGTGTCCCTCTCCCAACTTTTGCGATCTCTTCTGTCTCCCTTGAGCACGAGGACAGATGTGTGATTACATACAGATGGTTCCTGGATCACCTCCCTTCTCTCCTCCGAGCCCTGATTCAGGCTCTGCTGCCTCCAAAAATCTTCTGGACCTTCTCTGTCTGGTAGTTCAGGGCTTGTGGTTGTCAGTGTCATGCCCCCACCCTCAAAGTGCCTGCATCCTAATTCCTAGAACCTGTGAATATGTTAGGTTACATGGGCAAAGGGGAATCAAGGTCGTTAATCAGATGTCCTTGAGATGAGGGGTTATTCAGGGTTATCCAGCAAGCCCGGTATCATCATGAGAGTCCTTCAAAGTGGAACAGGAGGCAGAAGGTCAGAGTCAGAAGGAAGTGTGATAACAGAGCAGAGACTCAGTGTGAGGACTCAATGCCCATTATGCTGGCTTTGCAGAAGTGGAGGCAGAGGCCACAAGCCAAGGTTCACGGGCGCCTCTAGAGGCCGAAAAGGCCAGGAAACAGACTCTCCCTGAGAGCTTCCAGAAGGAATGCGTCCTTAATTTTAACCTCCCAAGACCCATTTCAGACTCCTACCTCTAGAACTGAAGACAATAAATTTACATGGCTTTAAGCTACTAAATTCGTAGTAGTTTGTTAGAGCAGGGGGAGGAAGCTGGTAAGGTCCTCTCCTCCCTGTACTTCGCAGCCCCAGATGCTGACCTCTCTTAAGACTTAGCATGCGGTGAGGGACATTACTTTCCTATGTGGCTCGCCACTTGCCAGGCTCCTGAAGGGCACAACACCCAGCACAGAGCTGGCCTCGCTAGCTCAGCAAAGCAGGTGATCGTTGAGTGAGGAGAAGACACGATGCCTGAGTTGCTTTAGCAGAAGGAGTAAGGGCTGTTGGGTCCTTTTGCCTGCTTCAGAATGAGTCACCTGCCCTAGACCAAGCTCTTGGAAGGCACTGAGCCTTTAGTCCCTTGCTCCCTCAATCTAGGCCCACACTAGGACCTGTGCGTATGGCTCAGAGAATTCAAGGGCAAATCAGACCCAGGCCCTGCCCAGAACCAGTGACATGCCTAGAACCCATGAAACACTCAATGCAAGTTAGGTGAATTATACATTTTTTTTAAATGGCCAACCAGACCTGTAGATAGGCATCTGTGCCACAGATTTTCCTGCTTCAGCAAGTTCTAGGACACAGAGAATGGCTTTGGCCTTGGGCAGGAGGGGACACCAGTGCCCTTTTCATTCCCAAAAGGTGTGGCCATGCCCTGGCTGCCTTTGCAGATGAAACAGGACCTGCAGACCGTGGGGTGACAGGTGGCCCAAGTGGCTGTCTGATAGAATGATGTGTCCTCGATGCCGGGATGGCTCTGCACACCTGCTTCCACACACACACACATACACACTCACACACACACACACACACACACACACGTCCTTGTCTCCCCAGTGCTGTGTGGGTTGGGAAAGCAGCTCAATGTTTCCTGCTCCCCTTCTCACATCCACATTCCATTCTCTGTCTCATTCCTCCCGTCAAAGACTTGTTCATCTTCCGGGCAGCTTATCCCCCTGGATTGAGTGTGTGTGTTCCTCTTCCAGAAGTCCTTTCTTAGGCCCCAGCTGCAGCCTGGTGGCCCCTGGGGCTCCTGCAGGGGGCGCGCCCAAACCCTGCGCCTCTGACCCACAGCTCTGACGTGGAAGACTCTTAGCTGCTAAGTCTTAGAATTTAGTGGAGGTTTCCAGAGAGTTCTAACGCTTCAGATAGAACATCTTCCTAACACACTACCGACTGCTTTGACATATGGTTAACAGATCCCCGCTTGAAGGCATCTTAGACTCCACATTTGATCCAGTTGAAAATAACTTATAGTCAGGTGGAAGGAGCGCCCAGAATCTTGGCTGCTCTGTCGTAGATGTTGGCTGGGCCAGTTGTCTCCAGCAGGTTAGCTGCTCTGCATGGTAGCTGGGTTCCTGGAAAGGGCACAAACCCTAAGGTACAAGTATTTGTTAAAAAAAAAAAAAAAAGGACTAAATATTCTCTTGTGTGAGATATACAGAAAGGTTTCAGAGTCCCTGGACACCCACCGTCCTTCACTGTCAAGGTCTTCAATTACCTGGTGCAGGACACAGGTGCTTTTCACGCCACGCCTTGGATTGTGTCTGCGGGTGTCTCATTGGCCAGAGCAAGTCACGTGACCAAGCCCGTGTCACGTTGGTGGGGACTCTGCCAGGCTGTGGGTATAGGGAGGCGGGTTCCCAGGCAGCTATTTCTGTGGCTGCACCACAGAGAGTAATTTAAATAGGCTCATTTCCAGAATCCGCCCAGGGTTTGGCGTTTTGGTGACTGACAACGTATTACAGCAACGCTGTCCCTTTTGGCTACTTGGCTTTTTATCCGTCTCTGTACCCGAGTGACGGATGTCCTCGTCTGGGGTTTTCCACGCTGAGTGGTTCCGTCTGAGTTGGGAAGGCAGGCCTGTCCAGACTCTCCCCCAGAGCTTTCCAGATAGTGGCCCTGCCTGACTGTCCTTCAATACTTTGGGTCTGATTCTCAGTAGATTTTACTATGTATTAATGTTCTAATTGTGGAAATCCTCCATTTATTCTGAGAAAAACTAAAAGACTCGTGTTTTTGGAAATACACAGACACCTTCTTGGGCTCACCCTCCCAGATCTGGTACTTGTTCTGGAAGCATGTACCAGAGCCCAACCTCTCTTCTCTGTTCAGGAAAAAAAAAAATACAAAAACAAAAACAAAAACAAACTATATGCACCCATTTTGCCGGTGAGGTGACTGCGGTATGGGACTGAGGTGGGTCTCTGTCGAGTTGTAATCATTCCAACTGTTACCTATTTAGCACTTGGAATGTGCCAGGCTCTGTCCTGATTGCCTTGCCTGCACGAGCTCACGCATCTCCCCACAGCCCTGCTAGATGGGTAGTGTTTATTAGCCTCAGTTTCCCCATCACCGGCATGGGAGTGAGAGAGGTTAAGGAATTTTTCTGAGGTCTTCAGGATGGTAGGTTTTGGAGCCAAGACTTACTTGATCTCTGCAGAGTCTGGTTTCCAAACCTCTGTTCTTCGCAGATACTCAGCAGATGCTTCTTTGATTCTTAAAGCCTTGGGGGCAGAGGGAGGGAGTGGAATGGGGAAGAGAGGAAAGAGGAGCAGGTCTCGGCATGGAAGCACACACTCAGAGGCACCTCAAGATACAAGTATCCCCCGCCCCCCCCCCCGAGAAAGTTCGCATGGTGCCGCTTTGCTTTTACAAAAGACCTACTTTAGTACCTGAAAGAATCGGAAGAGATTGATTTTGACTTGGACCAAAAAAAACCAAAAAGCAAACATAGAGTCCAGCATTAGTTTGCAGCGAGCCTTTATGGGGCAGCACGCACCCCAAAGCAGCAGGTGGGGCCCCGCCAAGCTCCTCCCCCGGGAACTACACTCCGCCTCTGAGCGTCCAGCCGCCAGAGCTTTGAACCACTTCCGGGAGCATCTATGCTCTGTCTGCATTTATCCGGTGCATCTGTTAGCAAGGTGTGTCCTCAGGTATCAGGGGAGCCTAAGAGAGGTTACTTTTTAGATGTGGGAATGCTCACAAGTTTTTCCACATAAATGAATGACAGTTGCTTCTTTGGGCTTCTGGAAGGTTTCATAGGCATGCTCTGCTTTTGGACAGGGGGGCAGACCTGTAACCAGGATTCGTGGGTTCATTCCCAGTCCTTGCCCTGGCAGTTGTCCCAGGACATAAAGGCTGGTCTCAGTCACACCAGCCAGGAGCTTCTCTTCCTTTCCCTCCTCTTTCCGTCCACAGTTCAGTGAACACACTACAGCCTTGAGAAATGCCAGTGGTCTCAGAGGCCGGGTTTAAGGTGCGAGCAAGGCTGCAGACCTTGAACCTCTGCTTTAGATGAACCCACTCCCTTCTCGAGAAGGGCTGGGGATTGATCAGCTGGAAGGAGAAGAACAAACTTGGTGTGAGGAGAGCCACATTCTAGAACTGCCTTTCGGGGCGCCTGGGTGGCTCAGTCATTAAGCGTCTGCTTTCAGCTCAGGTCATGATCCCGGGGTCCTGGGATCAAGCCCCGCATCGGGCTGCCCCCTCAGCGGGGAGCCTGGTTCTCCCTCTCCCTCTCCCACTCCCCCTGCTTGTGCTCCCTCTCTCGCTGTCTCTCTCTCTCTGTCAAATAAATAAATAAAACATCTTTAAAAAAAAAAATTTTAGAACTGCCTTTCTAAAGGCATTGCCCGAGACCTCATTAAATTCTGGTGGGAGCGGTGGCATCTATCGCCATGTAACTGCTGTGCCCACCTCACCCTGACAGGGTCAGGACACGGCGCTGAGGCTGTAGCAGGAAAATGAAAGGCCCGCTGGCCTCTGTCCTGGGAGAAGAGCTTCGGTGTCAGCCAGGGAAGGGTCCTCTTCAGAGTTGCAGGCACCCTTGCTCGGCTGGGGTGAACACTGACCCAAAATGGCCGAGGACACGGGGTCAAGTCTGACAAGGGCCCCACCCGTGATTCTCCTCAGCCCTGGGGGGCTCCTCAGGGGACGCTGTCTTGGCCTCAGAGACCCAGGGCAGGTGAGCATCCTTTCTGAAAGAGCTGCCCCTGCTGCCCCATGACATAGGGAGAGTTAGCCTGACTACAGCTGGGGAAACTGAGGCTCCAGGAGGCTCCAGGAAGCTCATGCTGCTCACAGGTCTCAGTGTTCAAACCTCAAGTCCCATGCCCGACACAGATCCGTTACTGCCGTCCCCGTGTTCATTTTCGATCAGCGGATATTCCTCAGGGTTTGTAAAACCTGACCTAGGAGCCCACTCACTCACTTAACAAACGCTTGTTGGGGTTCATTTGGCAGGCACCACTCTAGGCCCTTGGGGTGGATCTGTGAGCAAGAAAGATAAAAGATCCATTTCTTGTGGAGCTTCCATTCTAGAAGGGCGTGCGGCTGGTACTGCCGCGGAACACACTAGCCCCAAATCTCAGTGACATAAACAACCGCCATCTTTCTTATAGGTCATGATTTTGTGTCAGGCACTTGGCAGGGCTCAACGGGAGAGTTCTTCAGTTCCATGTGGTGTCAGCAGTCCCACGGCCGTATTCCCCCAGAGCCCAGGACAGCTGCCCTCCCGTGTCTGGTGCCAGGGCTCATCTGAGAACCACAACCCGAGCACCCACGTGGTGGTCCGACCTTGAACGTGGAGAGGCTCAGGGCTCCCGCAGAGAAGGTTCTAAGAAACTAAGATTTCTTATGGCCTGGCCTCAGACGTCACCGAGCGTCATTTCTACCACATTCTGTTGATGATGGGCCAGCCACAAGGCCAGCCGGGCTCCACGCTGTACAAAGCATGTGGTAGGGGAGATAGGATTGTGTCCATCTTTGCGAAAATGCCATCTGCCACAGAGGGGGGGAGAAGGCCAACGATAAACAATGAACAGAGTAAAAGCTAAATTGCATGTGTTTGAAGATTTTAAGTTCGATGGGAACATGGACGTTTTACAGTGGGATGAAATACGACCCAGCTATTCCCTTCTAGGTGTTTACTCATCTAGGAAAGAAATGCCCATACCAAGACTTGCACGCGGATGGGGGGTAGAGGTTTCATCTGTGATAGCTCCAAGCTGGAAACCGCCCAAAGGTCCATCCGCAAATGCAGGGGAAGCAGACCGCTACATTCTGCAAGGGAGTTCGACTCAGCAGTAAAGCAACGAACTATGATACATGTAGCAACGTGGTGGGTCTCAAAGTAATTACCCTGAGTTGCAGAGCCCAGGGAGAGAAAAAAAAAAAGTGTATCCTGTACGATTCCACTTACATGAGACTCCCGCAGATGAAAACGAATCTGTAAGATGGGAAGGAGGAGGAGTCGGCTGGGGGCGGGAGGAGGGCCAGGAGCTCGGCTCACAAAGGGGAGCCGGAGACTTGGAGGTGATAGGCACACGTGTTCGCTGTGTTGAGGGTGCTGATGGCTTTTCAGGGGGAGGCACGAGGCAGATTGTCTCAGACGGTCCCTGTTAAACTTGTGCAGTTGGTTGTGTGTCATTTATAATCGATAAAGCCGTGTTTAAAGGAGTGCGAGGTGAATTAGGAGTCTTTGGGGTGGGGTGCCTTTCAGGCCCCCACAGGCCACCTGGCTCAGGCAGCCTCCAGCTTTGCCTTCTCGTCCCGCATGCTGGCGTCGGGGGGCCACAGGGGGGACCCGGTCCCGGGTGGGCAGCGTCTGGCCAGTCCGGGCAGAGCCCCGTGCTGTCAAGGCCCCAGCACACAGGGCTCCTGGACTCACATTCCAGGAACAGGCAGAGACCAGAGAGGTCCGAGGCTGCATGTCTGTGGCCCGGGCTTCCGGCACAGCTCTTTAAATAGCCCCAACCGCGCGGACGGGGCCAGCGCCGGGGACGCGAGCTGCTGCAACCAACCAGGCAAGCTTTTGTGCTCGAGCCTGGTATGTGGGCACAAAAGGAGGAGAAGCATTTTTTGGCACCGAGTGAAAAACTCAGAACAACGTAGAAATTTAGGAAGGAGCATTCTGATTCTGCTCGGGGCCAGGTACTATTGTAGAGAAAAGATCGAGGTTAAAATCCAATGGCTTAGCACGCATATATAATTAATACAACGTATATGTATTTACCTGACATTTTTGTGGGCCGGGAGGAATGCATGGGCTGCAGATCCCGTGAGTTATCTCGGATAATCCTCCCCGTTTTTCAGACAAGAAGATCGAAAGAGCAGTAGCCTGCCGGAAGGTGGAGTCTAAACCCGGGGAGGTGTGCCGGGCTCCAGGACCCGCGTGATCTCGCCAGTACCCGGCACAGTCCCGTGGGGGGCCCGCTGCTGTTTGCATAAGTGGTTAACAGTTTGTTGTTCTGATAAATCGTTGGTGGTGTGGATCCTGGGAACAGGCTGGGCCTGCGAACCAGAGGCGGTGGCACATGTCAGAGCCGGCGGTCAGGAGGCCACGGCTCTCCATCTGTGTTGCCCTTGACCTTTGCAGGCCTCTTCTGGAAAATGGGAGGGTGGGCCCGAGCGCTCTCAGGAGCCCCATTGTCCTGTACTATGAGCAGCATTCTCAGAAGGAGGGGGCGAAATACCTCTGCGAAAGCCGGGCAGGAGCCCCATGCTACCGACCGGTACGTCGCTGGTCACATCGGCTGGGCCGCTGCGTGCCACGGGGCCTGCCGCTCCCTCTCACCCCAGCCCAGAGAGAAACCTCCGGGCCTACACGCAACCCCCGAGCCGGCAGCCCTTAGCCCGCCGACTTTTGCAGCCCCTGAACTCCAGAGAAGTTGCTCACCCACGAGCTCTGGATCCTGAAGATCTAGAAGAATCGTTCTGATTCAGGCCTTGCCAGCAGAGCACGGTGCCCGAGGAAAGAAAGAAGTCTTTAGCGGGAACCGTGGGCTCGGGCAGAAGGAGGGGGAATGGCCCAGCTGCTCGGTCAGTATCCCCAACCCCGGCCAAGCCCCAGGAAGAGGCTTCTCTTGGTCAGTTTTGCTTTTTAGCTGCCGTGGAGACAGGGCCCAGCCGGGTGCAGCTAGAGCGTTGGCCTTCCTGGTGCTATGAACCCTTCTCTCTCCCGGCCAGTGTGTAGCAGGAGGCTCAGCACATGGTAAGGGGCTCAACAAATCGGCGCCGGGGTGAAGGCAGAAGATTGAAAACAACTCAGAGGCTTTGAGGCCGTCACCTCCTCGGGGAGGGGGCTGTTGACTCCACGTTTTGAGGCCAGAAGGGCCCGGAAGGCAGGGTCTAAGTGTCTTGTCTCTGTATCTCTGTGCTGGTTCCCATTCCTGCTGCTAAGGGGAGGAGGGAGCGAGCAGAGACCAGATGCTTGCAGGGCCCATGGGGCTGGCGCTGAGTAGGTGCTCAGGACGGGGGAAGAGAGAGTGAGGGCCCACAGCCTGCAGGCCCATGCCCGCAGTTTGTCGCAAATTCCGGAAGGTCCTCCGGCTCGGGGAGCATCCCCAGGGCGGGATTTTCTGGCGATGTGGGCTGCTGGTGCCACCCTGAGCGCTGACCTTTGTCTCCCGCCACAAAGACCAGCAGGACGCGTCGTGCTCCCCTGCTTCCGAGTCATTTAAGGAATCTGTGTGCTGGGCACTGGTGTCCGTGGAGGAAACGGCACACCCCCTTCTTTCTTCCTCATAGTTCGGGTGACTGCAGATTGGGGACACTCGCTTCCTCCAGGCCAGTCTGGGGTGACGCTGGGTGGCACCTGGGGGTCATTTCTGGCTGGAGCTTCCAGAGGGGCATGGCTTCAGAGAAGCCCTCAGAGGCGAGCAGCTCACAGACTGACCAAGCGTCTCGAGGGGCCGGCCCTGCCCTCCCCTGCCAGTGCCAGACCTCTCCCCTGCTCACCTGGGCGGGGCTGAGTGTTCGCCAGCGGCAGGTAAGCCTCGAACCCGCAGAGGTGCGCATTGGCGTCTTGAGGGCAGAGTTTCTGTTCCAGGCAAAGTCTGTCTTCCAGGGGGCTCCTGCCTTCGCCCCATTCCCAGCTGTGTCTCTTTCATTCCCTGGGCACTGCACGTTGAATCAGACCCGTTCTTCTAGATCTTCCTAGCCTGCAGCGTGTGGGTGAGTGACTTTTCCAGAGTTTGGGACCTGCCAAGGTCAATGGCTGTCGTTTGGGAACAGGACTCTCTAGAGCCCAGGCAGGGCCCCTGGGTCCAGGGGAAGAGCAGAGGAAGGGGCTAGCTGGGGATGTTTTGCTGAATGTCGGCATTATCGAAGGCACCTGACAACCTGATTGACGGTGGGTGTGGGGAGTCGGTGAGAGGCGTGTGACCACGCTGATGGGAGTGTGGTGTCCCTTCTTCAGATGAGAAGTTGGTACAACCCCCCACTTTCACCTTTTCGGGATCTTCCATACCCGCCGGTGAGGCCCCTAGAGACAGTCGTCTTCTCTTGTTGGATTTCTTTTCATCTGCGAGGGCTTCTCCTTCGCATCTTCTGGAAACTCAGACCCCCCCAAGCTGCCCGTAGATTTAAGAGGCCGTTTCACGCTGGTGATGGATGGCCACAGGGCACACTGGATTGGTGCAGGCTGGAGGCTCTGCTTGCCACGGAGGTGGGCGTGTGGGGGCGGCTTTGCTCCTAGCAGGTGGGAGGGCTTTCCCCGGGCAGAGCTGGGCTTTCCAAGCCGCTCCTGGCAGGGGATACGATGCCGAGATGCGGTGGCCTCGGTTACTGTTCAGAGTTTGTTAGCCGTAAGTGAGAAAGGTGGTGAATAATTTGGGGGTGGGACTTATAGGGAGAGGGCAGTGCCCCGCAATAAGGGGGCTTCCTCCCTGCCATGTTACACGCTACGTGGGCGCCAGGAGGGGGGCCCGTGGAGATGTCCCTGTTCATACCAGACAATTAGGAGATAACCATCCAGGGAAGGGAAGGGGCTCCTCTGAGTTTCCAGGTTCAGCCGAGGTTCTCAGGAAAGCAGTGAAAACTGGGCTGAAGTGTCCTTTACCAAACACTGCCGAGTGCCATCCACTGAAGGCAAACAGCAGCTCATGGAATCCTCCTCACTGTCCTGTAGGATGCGTCCTCGGCTCCCTTTCACGTGCGAAGAGCAGAAGCTCACAAGGTCATGTGGGCGGTAGAGAAAGGACCAGGGCAAGTCTGCGGACCCTTGGGCAAATCGCTCACCCTCTCTGTCTCCGTGGGCGGCACAGGGATTCTAACAGCCGCTGCCTTGGGGTCCTGCAGATTCAATGAGAAAACTCGCAGAAAGAGGCTAGAACAGAAGTGTCCATATATTAAGTAGCAGCTGCTCTTACTTTATCATTATTCCTTTACTAAGCTCAGAGTGATGGCACCATTTATTATCCAGACTGGGAGAGTTCTGCGAGAGAAAGAGGGCCTATTAAATAACGTTGTGCTGGGACGGTACACATAAACTGGGACCGTCCCAGGCAGGCAGGACCCGCAGCCCTTGACTGACAGACAGGATCTGAGTAGGAGGACAGGTGTCAGGCAGGCACCGCAGGTCAGAGGATGACATAAGCAGAGGTGTGGAGGTCGGACACTCGTGGTCCGTGCAGGTGACCACGTGAGGCGACCGGCCATGGGGCCCACCTGCCCCGCTGGACGGGAAGAGGAACATCTACACCGTCCCTGACTCCACTGCCCGGAGCACATCCTTCCCTCCGCTCCAAGGTCATCTGCGAGCCCTGAGACTACCCACCCATTCGGCATCATGATTTATGGGTACACCACCCTATTCTTTATGGACCCGAGAAAGACACGATCTTTGCCGCGACAGAGAGGTTTGAAAACCTTTGCCGTGGTAGACGGGCGGGAGCAGAGGGGGAGAAGTTAGCTATTAAGTCATGGAGCGCATCCTTGGTTGACACCAAAGGAACAAAGCTTTTGGGTGGTGGCTGCGGGAGGCAGCAGAGGGAGGCGGGCTGGCTGGAGGATGCTCGTGTCCCTAGCCTGCGTGGCTTCCACGTGAAACCTCAGCAAGAGCACGTGATGCTTTGATAAGGACGCGTTTCCAGGCAACCGCTGTTAGGCACCCACAGGGCGCCTGTGCCTCCCCGCCGGGAGTCAGGCTCCCAGAAGGGTCAGAGCAGCCTCCCCTCCAGAACAGTGGGGTCTAGGAGATGCTAGGGAGACCTTCTTTCCCCGGAGAGAGAGGGGAAGGTAGCTGGGACCTGGAGACCAGGCTCTGGGGGTGAAGTGACAGGCCCAGCAAGCTGGAAGCTGGGCCTAGACCCGTGTCCTGGCTCCCAGCCCTGAATGCTTAGTGGGTCCTTGCTTTTTACTGTCTCTGTTCCTAAAATAATTTTCTAAAAAGTTTAATGGAATCTTGACCAGTGGAGTAGGATCTTAGCTCAAAAAGGGTAGGCCAGTCACCCATCTATAAACGTGTATTTTCGGCATTAATGGGGCTCCCGTGACCCTATGTGGAGTCTTGGTGCAAATTAGAAGCAGCCGTACAGACAGATTCAGAAAGCACATCCCCTTCCCATTGAACACAGTCCTACTGCTCTACTCAGGCCTCAAGTTTCCCAAAGCTCTTAAAATGCAGCCCTTGGGAGGAGAGCAGGATTAGGCCTGGGAGGGTGGGACAAGGGCTTCCCACTCGTCCCCTGTGAGCCGAAGGTCCTATTCTCAGTACCCTGAGACTTTGCGGGTGCCTGGCGTGGGGGCCAGCAGGAACTGGTGACTCTGTAAATGCCAAGGAAGACTGGAGGCACAATGCTGGATCTTTCCATCACCTGAATTTCTTTTTTTTTTTTTCTAAGATTGATTGATGATTGGTTGATTGATTGATTTTAAATTTTATTTATTTATTTGAGAGAGAGCACAAGCAGGAGGAATCGCAGGCAGAGGGAGAAGCAGGCTCCCCACTGACCAAGGAGCCTGACGTGGGACTCAATCCCAGGACCCCGGGCTCATGAGCTGAGCGAAAGGCAGACGCTTAACTAACTGAGCCACCCAGGCGTCCCTGTTTATTTATTTCAGAGAGAGAGCGCATGCATGCAAGCAGGAAGGGGGAGAGGGAGAGGCAGAGAATCTCAGGCAGACTGCGCTGAGCGCGGTGCGCGGGGCTCGATCTCACAACCCTGAGATGACCTGAGCTGAAACCAAGAGTCAGACGCTTAACCGACGGAGCCCCCCAGGTGCCCCTCAACACCCGAATTTCTAAAGACATCTTCCTGTGGCCCAAGAGTCTGATTCAGGAAATGCAGGTGCTGACTCGGGGAAAAAGAAGTTCCAGTTAATAGCGACAGCCCACCCAGGCACCCTCCAGCCAGCACCCTGGGCCACTTGCTCGGAGCACTGTTGAGGGAGCTGCAGGTCCCCTGGCAGGCGCCTGGCAGCTTGTCTGTGATCATCAGAGCAAAAACTCCAGCCGTTGCTTTTTCCTGTTGAAGACTGCAGGGAGCCTTTTTACTCCAGAAATGAGAAGGGCACACTCCTGAGGTCTCTCTAGACACCTAAAGCCCTCCTTCCTCCTTCCCTCCTTCCCACAGGTGTGGGCATTTCATTTTGAGCATCTTGTGTCCGCATTGTTCGTGCCCGGGGGGGGGCATGGTGAGGCTGTGTGGGATGCCCAGCCTAGCACATTCGGGATGCGCCCTGGACTTGGTCCCGGGGCCAGAGCCTTCATCCCGGGGCTGAAAGTGTAAGCAGTAGATTAAGAAGATGCAAATTAAATCCTCCCGGAGATATTATATACAGCTCACCTCTCAGATTGGCAAAAATGCAGGCATTCTCACATGTGATTGGCAGAAAGGCCGAATGGTGTGACCCCAGTGGGGGGACATTGAGGTACAGCGAGTAAAATCACATATGCATATGCCCCCTGACCCGGCAGTCCTACATCAGAGGGTTTACCCTGAGGATAAAACATCACAAATATAAAAGAAGTGACTTTATACCCCTCGTAGAATATATCCGAAGGCTTACATCCGAAGGCTTACAAGAACAGAAGAATGGGAAGCAAATCTTGAAGGGTATATAGATTTGTTGATAGTGCTCTTTGGACTTATTTTGTTACCAAGGAATAGAGCAAATAAGTAAATATATATTGTTAAGGATCAGGATTGTCTCTGTGGGGAACAGGAATTTGGGATGGAAGAAGGTGTTGGATGGGAGTTGGAAGCATCAATATCCTCTTGATATTATTTATAAGTACATTACTTACATACATAAATTCTGTGTAGATGTACATATATTAAGATTTACAAGCCATAACCACAGAAAGGACAAAGAAGCAGTGCCCCCTAGTAGTGGTGCACACATCCGGTACCCACAGCTGTTTCTCAGCGCTGCTCCCCGTGAGAAGGGCTCCTTAGACCTAAGTGGAGGATCCCAGGTGTGGGGCAGTGCAGAGTCACAAGGTGTGACTCGAACATCATTCCAGAAAGCAAGAGACAGATGGGTCAGAAAGCAGGCCCTGGTTGGAAGAGGGGGCTGCTGACAAGGATGAGACAGTTGAACGTCCAAAACAATGAGAAAATTAGATTCTTCACGGGGGAGTGGAGGGGAAAGATGAAAGCTAGTCAGTCAATGTGTAATTAACTAGAAAATCACCAGAGTGGGCACGCTGCCATATGGGCCTCCTGCTAGGACGCGGCGAGAGGACACGGCGTCGCCTGCGGGGTAGTTGGACTGGAAGCGGGGCAGCTTCGATGTCAACGAAGACCCACGGAAGGCAAAGGGAACCTCCTAGATTTAGGGGGAATCAGGAGCCACACAGTTCAGTGCCATGTGTGAGTGACCCTGTTTGTTTTCTTGCTCTGGGGGGCAGGCAAGCCGCAGAAACAGTTATGGGGGGACTATCAGGGCTCTGTGTTAGGGGATGTGGTTGCATTAGCAGGGATGCAGAATGAGACACGTCAGGAGCTCTCAGGACCGGCCGACGCCGGAGCGCTGGGCAGCGGGGCCCCGGCGATCTTGCAGCCCTGCCTGAGTGCAGGGCCACTTCCCCAGTACGTGCCCCGTGCTGGCCACGTGCCGGGGCAGATGTTAATCCTCGTTTGCAGCTAGGAAATGCATGTATGGTGATATTCCTTCTCTTTATGAATATTTTATAAAGCAGCAAATCCCAGAAAATGCTGACCCGCCACTTTTCTGGGTTGGCACATTCCAGGCAGTTCCACTGGCCTGCTTGGTGCCTGCCCGAGCATGTGTCACAGAAGGAGAGTGTGGGTCTCTTTGTGTGGCCAGGTGGGGCTCTAGCACGCCCATCCCTCCTTGAATGGGATTCGCAGGACCCCAAGGGGACACCACAGTCATCTTATTCTGAAGTCACTGGAGGAAAGTGACTCAACTCCAAATCTCCAGATCTAAGCTGTGTGCTGGGGGTGCGAGACTCTGATGGGGCCCTGGCTGGCTGCCTTCCCGGGGACTGGCAGAGGGGACATCGGGCCCCCAAGGGCCTTGCCTGCACGTCAGCTAAGTAATCAGTAGGTCCTCCATCCGCTGTAGCTGCTGCTGCTTTTCTCTGCTCACTGTAATCAGAGCCACCACAGTAGGCACTGGCAAGGTATTGGAAACACAGAGTCATTCGTTCCAGAAGTATCAATTGACCCTGGCCAAGTGCCAGGCCCAGGGCTAGGTGCCGAGTATATCGCGGAGAGCAGAGCAGTTCAGCAGTTTAGAGGGGAGTTGAGTAGTGAATTAGTGAACAGGCAAGGAAAAGATAAGAAAGGAGCACGTGCCCAAAGGATTAAAATGGGAAGGCGTGGAAGACAGTGGGGGGCGGCGCCTTGGCCTGCGGTGGCCAGAGATGGCCTCTCCGAAGCAGAGGTCTCTAACTCAAGGCTGATGGGGAAGAGTCAGGGGGCAGTTCTCGGGGCAAGGGGACAGAGGAAGCTCGTGTGGCTAGAGGGTGAAGGACAGGGCGTGATGGGAGGTGACGACAGGCAGGTTCAGGAGGGGCTTTGCAATCCAAGTGAGGACTCGGACTTTATTGTACCTGCTGGTTTTAAGCTGAGAAGCAGCTCAACCTGACTTACATTTGAAGCAGCCCCTGCTCTGGTGGTCCTCTTGAGAATAGATGGAATTGGGAGGGGGTCTTGTGAGGCTGTTTCAGTCCTCCCACAGGACAGATCTGGAGAATCCGCCAGACTTGCTGGCAGATCAGATGCCAGGGAGAGAAGAGGACGACCCACAGGTATGGGGCTTGGGCACCTGATGCCGGGCAGGTCCTCCTCCGGCCTGAGGCACTAGGGAGCCATGGCAAGCTTTTAGGCAGGGAGTGATGGGATCCGATTAAGGTTTAGGAAGCCAGCCTGGGTGTGTGTAGGTCCGGGTGTCCCGGACCAGGGAGGAGGAGGGGGATGAGGGCAGGTGGTTCTCCCTGCCTGCAGAGGAAGCAATAGGTATAGGCAGAGCCTATTTCCTCCTCACATTTGGCCTCAGGCCCCTTGCCGGGGGTCCTGCACCATCACCTTCTCCTCCTGGCTTCCTTTGTCCTCCTTGAGGGGAGGGAGAGTGCCGCCCTCCCGTGTGGGGACTGCGTTCCCAGGCGAAGGCAGAGTTCACACGATGTGGCATCCCATGGCCTGGCATCTGGGTTCCCGTCCCCACCCAGCCCGCCCTCTCCTCTCAGCCTGTCGGAGCAGAGCCGGAGCCCAGCGGGGACGCACTGGAGGAAGGAGGGCCACCCCGCCCGGCCCTGCCAGAGGGGACTGTAATTAAAAGCAGGGCGGCTACACTTAGACTAATGACACTCCACACTCGGAACTGCTGTCCTAGGCTCTGGTTTTCCTGATGCCAGAAAATCCAATAACCCCGGGTTACATTCAGTCCGGATGCAGTGCTGATGGGATTTGTGAAATCCATCCAGCATTTTGTATTCTGGTCATTACCTGTTGGGGGGTCAGGGGGTGGGGGCGGGGGGCTCTCCCTCCGTCTCCGGACAGGAAGCTGGTTCACAAGAGCCACCCTTACCCACGTGGGGTCAGGTGTGCAGCTCAGCCCCAGAGGCCAGGGAATTGATTGAACACTAGAGCTGCTGGCCCTGGCCTCAGGGCCTCCAGCCTCCCGCTCCCCAGCTCTGGGCACACTGGGGCTGCGCTCAAGACCGCCTCCCCTCGTCTGGGCTCTTGGGGTCCCCACGTGTGACCGTCTTCTGGGATAGCAAGCTTTCCTAGAGCCGCCTGCACCCCGCCTTCCCAGCCAGACTCAGAGTAGCCCAGGTCAGCCTTTCTTAATGACTCAAGGTCATGGGGGAATATTCATTTTTGTACTTGGGAAAATGCAGTTGCACCGTCCCTTTGCGCTGGATTCTCTTCCCCTCCGTCTCAGGCCGCCGCCTGTCACTTGTCTGTTGTCATTGGGCTGCCTCTGGGAACCCTGCGCCCATCCATCCATCCCTCGGAGGATCAGTTTGTTCATCTGCAAAGTGGGGATGATACCAGGAGTGGCCCGGAAGGGGGACGGGAGGATGGACTGTCACCTCGGCCAGCTGCCCCGGGCACAGGTGAGAGGCACCCTAACTCGTACCTTCTTGCTGCCCCTGCTGTGCTTAGACCCAGCATGGAGCAGGCCGAGAGCCCCCCAAGGCCGCTGCTGCTGCAGCAGGAGGAGGCTCAGGGGAAGGTGGGAGCACAGGCTTTGTGCATTGGGTCGTAGAAGGGGGCTGGCGGGCCCCGGGCAGAAAGGGAGAATCTGAGCTCCACGTAGTCCCCTCCCGTGCATCTCTGCTGCGATGAGCTGTGACCCGCCCCACCCCCCTCCAGGATTCCCGAAGGTGCCAGCCCTGGGCGGGGCCAACTGGCCTGTTTGACAGCAAGGAAACCTCCACCCTGGGAGCTCATGTGACTTTTCCACAGCGTGCCCTGCAGAGCCTGGTTGGCATTCCCTGCGCCCCATTCCAGCTCCATGGCACCAGGAGCCCAGGGGACCGCCTCCCTGCGCAGGGCCTCTGTCCTCATGCCTTCGCGGTCGGAGAGAGGCTGGAAGGAGGCCACGAGTTCACACCGGCTGCGCGGGGAATAAAGCCGGCGCCCGGAGGAAGGGGCCAGCCACGGCTCTTCTCTTCACCAGTTCTGCTCCTTAACTTGCTTTTCTCCTTTCCTGCCTTCAGCGTTTCATGCCAAACGCCCCTCTTGCCAGAAGCCCTTTCCTGGTCGGCGCAGGCGCCTTCAGGCAGCTCTGAAGTAGGTCCTTATTTTTATTTACCTTCAGTGATTCCAGGCTGGAAAGCTGCTGGATACGTTCTCCTGAGCCCGTGTGCTGCTGCTTTAATGTTTGAATGTGTTACCGCTGTTTAAAAGTCGGAAACTATCTATGGTGCGGCTTTCTACCTTCTTTTGGAAAACCAAGCAGGTCTGGTCACCTGGAGCATGCTGCTTCCGGTCAGCAGTCAGCTGAGGCTGTCCTCTCAGACGTCTCACATCGCCTGCGGCCCTCCAACCCCCACCCCCACCCCTTCTGCCCGCCTCTGTCCCCCCACTTTGTACCCCATGCAGCCAGCCTGAGGAAGCATGCCGGTTTCCAGTCTCTCCTCAACAGCAGAGCTGGCCCAGCCTTCCGGGGCTTTGGTCCTCGATCCCCCGCACCTACGGGGTCCAGAGCCTCTGATGTGCTCTTTTCTCCCCCTTCCCTTTGCGGCCCCATCCTTCTCTCCTTCCTGACCCACATCCCTCCCTCTTACTCCCCTGCCGGCAAGCATAGTGATTGACACCTTCCCCTTTGCTCCCTGGGTCCCTTCACTGCTGGCTGGAGTTTAGCACACTGGGTGTGTGGCTGAGTCATCCCTGTGTCATCGGAACCCCGCTCAGGCCTGGCCTGCAGTGGGTGCTCCAGGAATGGCGAGTACAAGAACGAGGTGCTCAGGAAGCTACCAGGGCCCCACCCGACCTCCCCTCTGAGGTTCAGGCAGAGACGGAGACGCCCGGCCCCGCCGCAGCGGGCTGGAGAAGTCTTGCAGCGACTCGCCTCGCAGCGGGACAGGCCCATCGGCCAGGGCGATGCTGCCTGAGGGACACCAGCTGCGTCTGTGTGCTTCCTCCAAGTCAGACTTCCCTCCCGCCAGCCTCTCCCAGTCCCTGCAGGGAGGGCCGATCTTCCCAGAGACGTGCCACTTGCGGGGAGAAGGCATCTCGGAAAGCTATGGGCCTCAGGCACCTCGCACCTCCCAGTGTGCAGCCTGGCGTGGGGGGCTCGGGAAGGGGCGTGCATTTGCCGTGTGTGACAGGACACCCACCTCCCTGAGGGAGCTCAGTCTCACTCTTCTCTGTTCCTCAGATGCCCCAAGGCCATT
Source organism: Potos flavus (assembly GCA_028534135.1). NCBI lineage: Eukaryota > Metazoa > Chordata > Mammalia > Carnivora > Procyonidae > Potos > Potos flavus. Next base: position 156,865,523 of record CM052900.1, on the reverse strand, counting down.
CATTCCTGGGGGGCCTTGTCGCTTGGCTGAGCCCTCAGCCTGGAATGTTCTTTCCCAGCATTCCCTGCCTCCGGCATCCCAGAGCACCAGGCGCCTCATCCTTCACGGTCTAGGCTCAAATGTCACCTGCTCAGAGAGGTCCCTGGAGCTTCCTGTCCCCAGGAGACCTGCCCCGTGCCCCCCATCCCTCCAGATACTCCTGTCAGCCTCAGATGGTTCCCTTCACAGTACATTTCAGTTTCCGACTGATTTCTGCATTTGGGTTCTTAGTTATTTGCTGTCAGCCACAGGAAGGCGGAGGGGTTGCGTCTGATTTATTTCTGCTTTATCCCCAGCAGCCAGCCCACGGTTAGAATGTTGTGGGTTCTCAGTAACTGGCGAACAGACCAGTGCTAGACCAGGAGTGGGCTGACTTGTCTGGCTAGCTCTGTGGGGTGGCCCCCCGAGGGTGTAGGACCAAGGCCTGGGCTGGGAGCTGGCAGCAGGGCCCAGAGCCTCAGGGACTGACTAGGACCCTGGGCACCTGGGGCCCAGCGGGGCCTCACAGAGCAGAGACATAATATAGGCCTGATCAAATCCCAGCTCAGCTACTTTGTTGCTGTGTGGCTCTGGGCAAGTTACTTAACCTCTCTCAGCTAGAGCTTTCCAACTGACAGGAGTTAATGCAATCATGTGTATAAGGCATTTGGGAATGGGACCTGGAAGCTCAGCACAGAGTAAATGATGATCCAGGAGTGAGCCCGATTGGAAGTGTGTCTGGTTTGGAATGAGGCAGATAGGACGTGGAAATGTGGGTCCGTGCTGTAGAGATGGGCTGGGGCTTGGATACTGTCTTGGAGCCTCTCTTGCCCTGTCCTCCTCGCTCCCACTCTGCAGATGGGAACTGCCTCGGAGGACCCCCCAGCCAGCTCGGGACAGAGTGGGAGATGGACAGGCTGCCACTGGTCACGGACTGATTTTGTGGTCAGCAAAATCATGTTCCAGACATTGCAGCAAAATCATGTTCCAGACATTGGCTGTCGTGGGCTTGGGGATTACCTGCCCCTGCCGTGTGGGGGCCTGGGCCCCCTGCTCCTTCTCTCTGTATTAGCCCAAAGAGAAATAAGGACATTGCTAACTTCTGGGAGGATAGAGCGAGCCCACCCAGAGGACAGGGCTGTGGGTGGGGTGGAGGCTTCAGGGGTCAAAGCGGGCGGGGGACACGGCTTCTGGGCAGTGTGGTGCTGTTCCAGACCCAACGCTGTACCTGAAGTGATGGGTGAAATCCTCGCAGCACCCTGGAGGCAGGTGCTTTCATTGGATTCACTTTACAGATGAGGAAACTGAGGCACAGGGCATATAGGTCCCTACTTGGGAGAGCCTGGATTCGGACCCAGGCTGTTGGGCTCGAGGATTTAACTTTCAACCACTTACTCTGCCAGGGAGCTACAGTCCACAAGTATATGTCAAGTTCATGGGTAACCCAGTGGTAGTTTAGATGGTAAAGTTGAAAGGACGTGCTAGTCTTAGAGTCAGATGGACCTGATTGGAATCTCTGCTGTGTGACTTTAGGCAAGTCACTTCACCTCTCTGAGCCTTCATTTTGCCGTTAGGACAATGGATATAAAAACGCCTCCTTTACAAGGCTATTGGAGGGATAGGAGGGGGGTTGCATGCGTAGCCCTCCAGAGGCATCCCACAAGTGTTTGTTTCCTCCCGCCCCGTGCCTTAAGCCTCAGGTATTGGCTCCTGTCCAGAGCCTGACCTTGGCCTTGAGTTCCGCAAGGACTTCGGAAATGGCTTTGGCTGCCGCAGTGGAGAGAGCTGCCCCGATCTGCTTGCTGATCAGAATCTCGGGGCGCCCCTTGCCAGGCCTTTCATGTTGTTGCTTTATTTCACAAGAGCCCCGGTGTTTGTTTAGCGGTGGACGGTATTTTTAGAACTTAAAAGCAATTCTGCTCTTCGAGGAACAAGCCTGTGGATGGAGCCCCATCTGGAGCCAGGACTGGAGGCGTGTGGGCGCCGGGCCCTGGGTCTCCCCACCTCCACGCCCTGCTCCTCTGGGGCCTTCCTGCTGGTCCGGCCCTGGGGGTGCTGGTTGGGGTGGAGGGGTGTACCGCACTCCCAGCCCGTGGGAGCCTGGGCAATGCCCCCCCCCCCAAGACATCCACATTTTGGTCCCTGGAACTGGAAAAGATGTTACCTTGCGTGGCAGAAAGGACTTCACAGCTGTGATTAAGGATTTCGAGGTGGGAGCTTGTCCTGCATTATCAGATGGGCCCTGTGTAACCGCAAGGGCCCTTGTCCCAGGGAGGCGGGAGCATCAGAGAGAGAAGGGAGGGGGTGTGAGGATGGAAGTGGAAATTCAGAGTCAGAGGGAGCCTGTGAGTGCTGCCGTGCTGGCCCTGGGGATGGTGGAAGGGGCCGCAAGCCCAGGAACCCGGGTGCCTCTAGAAGCTGGAAAAGGCAGGGAAAGAGATTCTGCCCAAGAGCCTGCAGAAGGCATCCAGCCCTGCCAGCATCTTGACTTTGGCCTAGGAAACCTACTTTGGACCTCCGGCCTCCAGAACTGTAAGAGAGTCAGTGTGGCTTGGGTTAAGCCACCAAGTGCGTGGTCATTTGTTAGCGCAGCAACGGGAACCCAATCCCCAGCCCCACATCCCCCTCCCTCCATGGAGCACCCCCCTTCAGGCCCGGGCTGCAGGGACACGAGCACTCCGGAGCACCTCTGCGAGACAGAGCTCACTCTCAGGGAATTCTTGAGAACATAAGGACCCGACCCAGCCCCCGGCGTGTAGTAAGCCCGAAAATACGATATGGTTGCACCTGTCGTCCGCTCTGCGGAGACACAGGGTGGGGGTGGGGAGGTAGCGCCGTGGTTGTGGGTTTGGATCGATGTCACAGAAATCTGGATTCGAATTCGAGCCTCACCACACCCAGTGAAGTTCGGTAGAGCTGCTGCGGCTTCTGGGCCTCAGTTTCCCCATCTGTCAGAGGGGAGACCGTGGCTGCAGGCCCGTGAGCGGGTGCGCAGAGCACAGAGCCTGCCCAGAGCGCTGCTGGAGGAACGGAGCCCCTCCTCTAGTTCAGCTCGCTCCCCCGCTTCCTCTCCGCCCCGGCTCGGCCACGTGCCGCCTTCCACAGCTGGAGGGCTCTCGGCCTGCAGGGTCGACCTCTGTTCACTGCAGCGGTTTCCCGTGGTGCAAGTCGTCAGGTGGGAGTCCTCGAGGATGGCTCTGGGTTCCACTGGGAGGCCATCTAGGGCAGGAGGTGGCCTCTTCCTGCTGCCCCCTGCTTGGCCCTCCAAAGCTCAAATCCTAAGGGACTGCCGAGGCTGAGGCCTCTGGAGGTCGCAGCGGTCACATCTGGGGCAGGAGGGACACCTCTGTGGGCTGCGGGAAGACAGAGGCCCAGAAATGGGTCTCAGAGGGCCCCTGCCGTGGCCAGGACTTGCCAGTCGTGTTTGTGAGGACGCAGAATGTCACAAGGGAGTCAGAATGGGCTTAGTGCCATTTACAGAGAGACTGGGGTATGCGTGGCCTGCTGACGCTGTCCCCGGGGTGGATCAGGGCAGGAGCCGGCAGGTGGGCGGCCGCAGAAGCGAGGACACTGGGGTGCATCAGGGTCAGGAGCACCCTCGCAGACTCGGACTGCCCACGTTAAAGCCTCACGGGGCTGGTTGCTCTCTGAATGACCTTGGGCAAGTCACGTAACTTCCAGGAATTGCAGGTTCCCATTCAGACAAATCGGCAGCGTCATCATCTTCTTCATCTGACGCATAGGGAGCCCTCCCTACATGCCAGACACTGTCCTGACTTCTCTAGAAAAGTATTAACTCTGACTCCTTACCATAAACCTGTGAGGTGGGTGCTCTGGCCGCCCTCAGGTGAGGGAGGGACCCCGAGGAGTAAAGAAAGGTGCCAGAGACCGCACCCAGGGACTTGGACCCGGGTCACCTGGCACTCGTCAGGCCTGTCGCCTCCTCCCTTGGGGATCAGCAGGGAGCCGTGAGCACCGTCCAGAGCTCGTCTGGCTGCTGCGGGTAAAGCACCAGGCGTCGTGCGGGGATCAGGAAGCACTCGGTAGCCGTTACCTCTTCCTGCGTCTGCTAACCCAGATCGACAGAGGTGCTGGTGACATGTGTCTGGGGCCCTGGGTCAAAATCCGTTCTGACATTGGAGGGCTAGGAATATAGTCACCGTTTCTTCATCTGCACAATCAGGGTGACGTCACACCCTGTCGTAAGGGCCGTCCGAGAAGGTCCCGTATGTCATGGATTCCAAATCTGAGTCAGGGTCTGAAATCAGGGTGCGTCCCCCCAAGTGACGCGTCAGAGTTTAATTGGCAGTGTTTTCTGATGGCCCCTGAAATATTGGGGGGTGGTACACCGGTCAGCTCCCGAGACCTGAGGCCGTACCCCAGGGCAGGGCCCGGGCAGGCCCAAACACGGACACGTAACGGGAGGAATACGACTCCAGAGCCCCCAGACGCGGGTCTCATCTGAGCTCTGCTGCTCTCTGGCTGCCCGGAGATCCAGTGACATTCCCTCGCTCTAAAACAGGGACAGTGAAGTATACTCGGAGTTGTTCTGAAGTTTAACCTGTGTGAGTCCCCTGGCATGGGGCCAGGCGTGTGGCAGGTATGTGGGGATTTTGTTCGCCATCTTTAGGAAGATGAGGCTGCGTCTCTTCAAAGTCAGTCTCTGGGGAAACTAAGTCTGGGGTCAGAGGCGCTTCCAGCACTTTCCTTGATGGTGTTCAAGTCACTTAGATCTTGTGCCTCAGTTTCCTCGCCTGTGAAATGGGCATAATAACAGGATGTACCAGCCACAGTGGCTGTGAGAATTCACGGCAACAGCACAGAGCGCCTGGCTCTTAAAACACACTCGTTGGGGGGCATGAACCAGGTGCTGACACGTCTGGTTTTCATTACTGCCCTTATCATGCCGATTATTCTTCTGAGCTGGGGTTCCCGGGGTGGGGGGGTGCGTCCAGATCAGTACCCTGAGACCTCACAACCTCAAACATGTCGAGGAGGAGAACACGCAAGCCGGGCCCAGCCTGGGGATGCGGGGCACCGGGGCCGACCCTCATCCCAGAGCATGGGAGGTTCTCAGGCACAAAGACTCGCTGTGTCTTTGGGAGGTACTCTTTCGCCATTTAAAATCATCATGGGTTTAATTTGGAAAAAACATGTTTTTAATCTGTGCTACGTCGTTTGCCTTTGCTGCATCGTTTCTGGGCATGCACGCGGCCCCCAGGACTCCGGTCTCACCGATCCCTAACAACAGCCAGTGTTTGCGGTATAGACATGGGGACAGGTGCTGTCTGTTGGTGCACGCTCCCTCCTCCTACCCTGACTCTGGTCCCCTTTCCCTGGACTCCCGATTCACCAGTCATGCCTATGCCTTCCCATTTCCTTCTGAGTTTAACATCTAACCCGAAGAGGATGGGTGTCCAACACCCTGGCAGCCAGGAAATCACGGCCACACTGTCTTGTCCCTCCCACGGTGGAACAGACATCGCAGGGGACTTGGCAGACTTGCATTTTTCACTTTCCTTGCACTTCACCACGCGGGGGACCGGCAGATTATCCAGGCAGGCAGGCCTTGGGGTGGCTAGAGGGTTGGAAGTCTGGACCTTGAGCCCCGGGCCCAAGAACTCTGTCCAGAGACAAGTTCCACTGCCATGAGACCTGACGTCTTGTGGTCTGGCCAGATCCACCCACTGGCCAGCCCTGGGGTCCCAGGGAGCTCTACATAAATAGGGAACAAAAGTCAGACACTTTGGAGTTGACCAAGCACTTGCATCCAGCGTCTTGTTTAAGCAAAAGGAGGATTCCGGTGGCCGAAAATAAGACCGGAGTTGGTTGGCCCAGGCTTTCCAGGCCATGGGAGGCTGAACTAGGTCTCTGTTGGGCTGAGGGAAGGAAGGAGCTCTCATCCGCCTACAGAAGTTTGGTGGTGACCCAACACCTTGCGTATAGTAGTTGCTTGGTAAGTACTGATGGGATAGGATTGGATGTAAGCCAGGAAAATCTGGGTGGTCCAGACTGGGTGCTGTGTGACCCCCATCCCATGTGCAAGGCTGACTCCCAGCTGTCATTATAGAACCTGGTGGGTTAGCGCGAGAGTGAGGGCAGGAATGATCGTTCATTCATTCATTCATTCCACAGATACTGACTGAGTACCTACTATGTGCCAGGCACCGTTCTAGGGGCCTAAGGATACAGCAGTTAATAAACAGACAAAAGCCCTCCTACATTCTACAAAGGGTGCGGAATAGACAATGAACGTGATAAATAAGTAAAATAGAGGGGGTAGTGGTGGGTACCAGGCGCTAAGGAGAAGCAACAGAGAAGAAGAGCAATAAGCGAAGTGCCACTATCGCAGTTCTAGAAACTTCCAGGGAAGGAATGCTGTCACTAATCACAGTAAGATCTGTATTTCCTCAGTGCCTTCTAGAGGCCAACCCCCTTGCAAAGAATTCGAGACGCTCATGTAGCCATTGGCAGCGACCCTGAGAATTCCCTGGGGACCCTGGGCAAGCCTCGGGCACCAGACCCCCGGGGTGCGGGCCTGGAGCACAGCCGTCACTGTCCCGGTGTGAGCTCAGGCAGCACCGGCCAGGGGCTCAGGCAGGGCTCTGGGGGGATGCAGAGGCAGGTCGGGTGGTGGAAGGCCTCCCTCCCCTCTCCTCCAGGCTCCCGCTCTGACCGGCCGACACCTCGCCCGCCTACCTTCGCAACAGATGTGTTGCAAAGTGGATAATTCCAAAGCAGGAGAGAGTGTTTGGGAACAGAGCGCACTCCTCATTTCCCCACACATTACTGCTTGCTAACAACGCTGATTGCCGCCGCCCATTAAACTCTTCGGCTCCGATTTGCATAAGTTTTTTCCCTGATAGATTTATCAGTTCACAACGTCTCTCGTGTGCAGGAGGCTCGGCTGCCCCCTTGGTCACTCAGGACGGGAGCTGGTGTCTCACCTCGGTGCAGAGATGGCCCCCGTGAGTGGGACCTGCCAGTTGGGGGGGGGCGGGACTCCTGCCCAGGTCTGGAGCACAGGAATCGCCCGCTCCCTCCTTCCTTTTTTCATAAAATAACTGTTTTGCCCATGAGGCTTAATGAGGATCTAGAATCTTTGTTTGTCTTAAGCTGTGGCCTGCGGAAACGGATAGCTGCATTCCCCGGAGGCTCAGCCCTGAGATGGTTACCGTCAGCCCAGCACACGAGCCAGACCCCCCTCCCCCCCATCCAGACCCCATGGCCTCTGAGTCTGGGACCTGGTGGGCATTCTGGCCCCGGGCTGCCAGCATCATGAAGGAAATGGCTTCGCCCAGCTGGTGAGCGACTTACGGCCGCAGGTGGGTCCCTGAATTAGGCAGGCCCCAGACGGGCCTAAGAGGAGGAGCTGTGAGCAAAGGCAAGTCGTCTAACCCCCTCCGAGCCTGGCTCTCCCTTCTGTAAGATGGGAGCGCTCATCCTGACTTGTGTGCAGGCGGGTGAGAATACTTGTCGTGAACAGTGCTCATGCCCCACCATGTTTGCAGAGCACTTCACTGTTTGCAGAGCACTTCACTGTTAGCAGAGCACTTCACAGAGGCCATTTCACGTGAGCCTTGAAATCGGCTCTACCTTGCCCCATCTGCCTTCCAAGTTCAAGGTCTGTGTAAGGCGTTGCTGTTCTCCTGAGAGTCGGTGCACGTCCCCAGGGGTTCCCCGGTGGGCCCAGGGACCTGGGGTAGGGAGACCGAAGTTGCAGTGGGGGTGGCTGGGGAGTCCAAGGGAGAATGCTGAGGTCCCACTCCCTCCCAGCCGCGGTCCCGAAGGCCTCTCCTTCATCCTCATCACTTAGTGCTATTTGTTTGGGCTGTTATGTTACTAGCTCACTTCCTGTTATTCCCTGCCAGACGATCAGCCAGGAAATTCTTCACTTTAGTTTCCTTGAGAGGTCAAATGCTTCTCTCTGTGCAGAAATAAATAACTCCTGCACGCTGAGTTGGCAGTTTTTCAGGGCAGCCTGCCAGCCCCCTGCCCTGCGGCCTCAGCCAGCCCCACCCAGCAGCCTGAGGGCACTGGGGAAACAGAGGCAGCCTGCAGCCCGGTCGCCAGCTGCCCAAGTGCCATCCTGGACATGACTGACTACAAAGGACGGGACAGTTTGTAAACCAGACCCAGTGCCAGAGCCCAGGGGGATGTGGGAAGAGTCTGTCCCTGTTGACCTGAGCTCCAGTAGCTTCTCCCTCCCCCACCCAGAATACTGATGGAAATGAGGGAGGGTAGCATCGTGGCATGACGCTCCCCGAAATCTGTCTGGAGCCTGCCTCAGCTCTCCAGGCCATATGGAGCAGCAGGGAGGAAATGAGGTCTGCCTGAGAACTCACCTAACTCCTGAGCCCCTCCACACAAAGGGCACCCCTTGCTCGGGCTGAGTGGCTCGTACTTGACACACAGCAGTAATGAGGCAAGTCCCATCATGCAGCCACAGCAGGGTAGAGAGGTGCTGAGGAGAGGCTGCTCTGAACACCCCTACAGGGCGGACAGCTGTCAGCCACACAGCAGACACGCTAGAGAGCGCCAAGGTCTGGACCACTCAGCAGAGGCATCGGCAGTCCTCTGTGAGTCTTGGTGGCATTTTTCTTTTATAAGAAGCCATTTCAGTTATATACAGAGGTCAGTGGAATAGTGTGATGATCTGGTCTCCCCATCCATCACCCCATGGCTGGTCCTGCCCCACCCTCAGCCCCTCCTTCCTCCCCATACAATTGTGAAGCAAATCCCAGACACATCGTGTCATCTGGGAATAATACTGTTCTATGTCACTAGAAAAGAGGAACGTTTCAAAAAACAAACATAACCCCCAAACTATGATCACGCCTAAAAAACTGTTAGATATCCAGTCGCGACTCAGATTTCTAATTGACTCCTAAACTTATGTTTTACACTGTGTTTGTCGGAATCAGGATTCAAGTGAAATCCACACAATATGATTAAAGGGTCTTTTAAAAAATCTGAAGTTCCTCTTCATCTCTCTCTCTCCCTCTTCTTCTTTTTTTTTTTTTTACTCTTGCTAATTACTGGTTGACGGAGCCGTGGTGTTTGTCTTAGTCCCCGTCAGCCAGTCGGCGAGGAACTTCCTCACTCTTGTTTCCTTAAGAAGTCTGGAGTTTGCTAATTGCATCCCCATGGTCTCTTTCAGCGTGTTCCTCTGTCCTTTGTATTCTCTGTACATTTAGAGTTCATCTAGAAGTTTGATCATTTTGTGTTTGGCAAGACGCCTTCAAAGGAGATATTGGGTCCTCGCTTCAGGAGGCGCATGCTGTCTGGTTGTCCCCCTTTTGTCACGTCTGGCAGCCCTGGACATGCAGTGCCTGAATCCCAACATTGAGCACACGCGGTAGAATGGCAGTGTTCTCATCTGGCGCTCCTTCTTCGTGAAGTAGCTGTAATCCTTCTCTAGAGAGACTCCCCGCCATCCATGGGCTCACCTTCTGGCCAAGTTCTTCCAGGAGAGGCAGGACAAAGGTTTGAGTTTCTTCCCCTTTATTTACCAGCTTTCAGAATAACGAGTTCGCTCCTTCACTTTCATCACTGTGTTTTTAAAAGCTTAGGTCATCAGGAAATGGTTCAAGAAACACCTCTGCTAAGAGTTTGACGCTCAAGGGCTCAACTAGTTAGAAAATTCAAACAACTGGGGCGCCTGGGTGGCTCAGTAGGTAAAGCCTCTGCCTTCGGCTCAGGTCAAGATCTCAGGGTCCTGGGATCGAGCCCCGCATCAGGCTCTCTGCTCAGCAGGGAGCCTCCTTCCCCCTCTCTCTCTGCCTACTTGTGATCTCTCTCTCTGTCAAATAAATACATAAAATCTTAAAAAAAAGAAAGAAAGAAAAGAAAACTCAAACAACCAAAATGACATGTCCTCCAAGATAGCCAAGGGTGTTACACAAACATAGCAGATATTAGTGTGTTCGTGAATAGAGCACGCCCTCGCTCAGTCTTCGGAGAGGGAGGTTTATTCCCATTTTGCTGGTAAGAAGACTGAGCCCCAGAGATTGGGACCTGCCCTGTTTTTGTAGCCAGTTACTGTGACCTTGTGCATGAAAACAAGCACAAAAGCTGAGGGGTTAAATATATATGTTATCTCTAGAACCCAGGCCTCCCTGACCGGGCTTGAATATGTGACCCCCACCCCCCGGCCCACCCTTGCTTACAAATGCCCTGAGGTCTCACAAGGGCCCAAGTCTGTGCACAC
>CM052900.1:156827758-156854795 GCA_028534135.1 Potos flavus | reverse complement strand
TAGAGACAGAGGCTTCTGCTCAAAGAACCTTCCACAGGGACCTGCGTCCTCAATGCTAAGAAAACTTGTCCCAAGTAGACCCCGTGAAGCCCTAAGTCTCTTCCATTGCTGGCAGGAGTGGGGGTGGGGGGGGTGGAGGATACTTGGTGCCTGGTCTCTGGGTTGCTGGAACCTTCCACACTTGGGAGATGTGATCTGTGATCTCTCCGGCTTACTGACCTGTGGATACACAGCCTCGTTTCTTCCAGGCCCCCCCATGCAGGGCACAGCACAAGGATCCTGATGTAAGAGGCACACACAGAGTGCAAACCCTCTTTGAAACCTCTGAGCCTCTGAGTTTTCCTGCAGAGCTCCATCCTGGGCCGAAAAGAATACAGATTTTTAAAAAATTTTAAATAAAACCTATATATAACAGGTAAGCTGGCTCTGGCCCAGGCGCCAGGTGCGGTTTCCCAGCGAGCTCCGCCAAGAGCTGTGAGCCAGCTTCTCACCTGGGAGCAATCTTCACAGCTCCCAGTTTCGCGGAGCTCAGGCAGTGCTGGATTGAGTGTGGTCCCCCGGACACACCAGCTTTCTACACACATCCATAGCTTTGCAAATGCCATTCCCTCTCCCGCAGTGACCCTCAGCCTCCATTTGCCAGGCTTGGGAGCTCAGAGCCTCCCTCCTATAGACCTCTTCTGCCTTCCCATCCCTTCTGTACCCCTCACTCGCCCCTGTTGGGAGTGTATGCTTCTAAATGCTTCCACAAATATTTATTGAGCACCTTCTATTTGCCAGGGCCCGGTCGTTGTGCTGTGGGTTTAGTTTAGCAGGAAACGAAATGATCCAAATCCCCATCCATGCTGTTTGGGGGGTGGGGGCAGGGGAGCTAGACAGTAATAAGTAAATGCAAAACATACATGATGTCAGATGGGAAAGAGCTTTAGGAAAAAAGTACGGGAGGAAAACAGTGCTAGGAGGTCTGGGAACATGGCAGTTTTAGAGATGAGACAGTAAAGACCTTCACAAAGGAGGCAGAAAAATGAGGTGCGAGCTTGGGATTGGGACGGGGCATCTGGGGCAGCATGAATGGTATGTGCAAAGGCTCTGTGGCACATTAGAGAAACACTTCTTCTACTACTCAGAAATTCTCTGCTTGCCCATTGGTCTGTGTCCTCTGCTTCTGTGTCTCACACGCCCAACCTAGTAGCACCTCTTGGGACACATGGGAAGGATTACTAAGAGCATCAGGAAACTGGACCTCTTTCCTGGGGAGGGTTCTGTCTAGGGGAGACCACTGGCCAAGACTCACAGGCTGAATAGGAAGTAAGGTTCACCTCTGAATCCAGGAAAAGGGCTGAAATCACACTCTCGGTCCTTCTGGATAAGCCCCAAGCCCTTCAGGCTGCCTCTACCCTGGTCCCCCAGAGTCAGCCCCAGAGGGGATTCAGTGAGGGGGAGGACTGGTTGAAAGGGTCAGAAGGCTGTGATTTGAGTCCAGCCCAGTCTGAATCGTTTGTAAGCGCGTGACTTTCACTTTCTGAGCCTCGGTTTCCCCATATGTGAGGTGGGGCTCTCGGCTCTCACCCCGCCCGCCTCACAGGGCGCTTCCAGGGTACTTTTTGTCAAACACTGCGCTCTACAGCGCAGGTTAGGTGTGGTTATTTTTGCTGCCGCTGGGATTTTTTGTATGCTTGTGTCACCGGTTCCCATCCGAGTGCCAAGGCTCCGATTAACCGGTCGTGCTCTACAGGATTCACTTTCCATAGCCGGGCGTTTCCAGCGCTCTGGGAGAGATCTCCAGAAATCGAGCCTCATGCTGCCTGTGCAGCAGGGCCCTTGCTGGCTCCCGTGGAACTCGGGGGCATTTGTCACTGTCAGGAAAGCCGTTCTCCCGGGGAAAGTCTTGGCACATGCCCCTTGCTTAGAGGGAAGTGGGAGCAGCCGTCGAAAGCTGCTGGTGAATCTAAAGGGACAGTCAGGCAGTCGGTTGGGGGGGGCCGAGGCCAGCCCCCCCCCCCCGCCCCCCGCCAGATTCCTGCTCCTTAGCTCTCCCGGCTCTGGCCAGATTGTTTCCTTGGATCTTGAGAAATAAGCTTCAGAAGGCTGGTGCTCTTCTAGGGTGGGACCTTGGCTTGCATGACTTAACCTGTCAATCAGTTTTCTCACCTATAAAATGGGAGTGATGATAATGCTAGCGCCTTCTTTGGAGGGCCGCTGTAACGGTTAAGAACATATTAAGTACTTAGAACAGTGCTGACACGCAGGAAGCACGATATAAATATACATCATTTAGGTTTATATGAATTGGACAGGCCATCGTGGCTGGGGAGGGGGTGGCATTTCCTTGTTCCAATTCTACGGTCTGCTCTTCAGCTCCGAAAAGTCCGATTTTTCATGATAGACTCCTGTGAACCAAACTCACGAGGAACTGATGTATAGCCCACAGGGCCAGTTAATCACTTGTCCAGGAGAAATGTGGCTGCCTGATGCCTTGCGTGCCTAGAGCTCACTCTTGCTCGGAGTGCGGGCTCCGGGGTAGCCTTCCTGAGCTGCTGCGATCAGGCTGCAGTGACTTGGGGCGTCCATCTCCCCTCTCCGGCGCACCTGCAGGCAGACAGACCATTGGTGTGGACAGGTCTGGGTCCTGAGCGGGGCTGGGGGCACCTTGCCAGGTCCGCCCCACTGACCTGTCTGTGTCTTAGGGGTTTCTTTCTGACCACTTCCCCTCCGGGAGGCACAGTTCCCTCTTCACTCTGTCTCAGGTTAATGCCCTGATTTGTCTCCACTGCTGCTACCGTGCTATACATCACCGTCCTCTGCTGCCTGGCCTCCCTGCTCTACTCGCCCTCAGTTCAGTCTCCGTGAGGCCGCAAAGTGATCATAGGCAGGTCACCCTTGCTTCCGCCCCCTCCCTGATGCAGTGCCGTAGTGAGCCCCTCGGAAGAGACGTCTGCCCAAACTTGTGAATGCAACCTTATTTGGAAAAAGGGTCTGTGCAGATGTAGTTAAGGTAAAGATTTCAAGATCGTCCTGGACAAGTGTCTTTGTAAGAAAAGGGAAGGAACACGGAGGGGACAAGGCCGGGGGAGGACGGAGAGTGGAACAATGTGTCTGCAAGCCAGGGAATGCCAGGGCTTGCTGGCGACACCGGAAGCTGAGAGGCAGGGAAGGTTTCTTCCCTAGAGCCCTCAATTTCAAGCTTTGGGCCTCCAGACCTGTGGGATAATAAATTTCTGTTGTTTTAGGCCACTGGTTTGTGGTACTTTGTTACCCTTCAGAGAAAACCCAGATTCCTGCATGGACCCACTTGACCTGGGCCCTGGCCTGCTTCCACTTCACCTACCAGCCCTCTCACCACAGCAGCCCTTTGCTGCCTCAGGACCTTTGCATCTGCTGTTCTTCCTGCCGGCACATCCTTCCTCGCTCTTGGCCTATGTAGCTTCTCCATCCTTCAGTAGGGCCAGCCTTACCAGACCATACCACCCACAGCATAGCTCCCCAGGGATTCCTGGCTATTTCCTGCACAGCCTGACCTCAGGGTATATTTAAATAATTCATTTGTCCTGTATCTTCCTTGCTCCAACACAGTCTCCATCAGAATAAAGACCAATTATCTGTCTGGCTGATCCAGGCTCCCAGCAGCTGGCCTAGTGCCCAGTGCACAGTCAGCCCACAGGAAGATTTTGCTGAATGAACAAATATAAGGCTTTCTATTAATAAGACTGTAGTAAAGTCCTGCTCTCCTCGTTCTTGACCCACGGATGATATGTTGTTTTAAAGCAATATTTGCAGATATTGTGATCTCATTAGTTTTGTGTGATTGAATTAAACTTTGTATTCTGGGGGAGACCCTTCGGTCACCCCAATAAACCATTTTTATGAGCCTACCTCTGAGATATGATTATTAGAACTGAAACCAGCTGCTCCTAAGAGTAGTGAGTTCTCCATCCATGGAGGCATGCAAATTTTCACATTTACTTACCCATCTGATCTTCACAATTTCCAAGGACCCTATGGAGTCTTTAGGGTCCTACCCTCTGACCCCCACTGCTTCTTGCCAAGCCCGCTAACTCTTCTCCCTTTTCTGGGCAACCTGTCGAGCTTTTTCTCAATGAGACAAAGTCCACCTGAGAAGGCTACATGCTTCTGTCCGCTCACACATAGAATTTTACAGCACGAGAGTTTATCAGTCCTTAATGTATATTTAGTGACAGGCTTGGCTAATCTTTCATCTAATTACACTCATTAACATTTACATGTATAATCATTAATATATCTGGGCATGGCGGTCTAAATATTTTATAGAGGTCTTAATTACAGTAGACTTCCAGGCTTGCCATAAAACTCATGTGCCCCGCCAACAAAGGGGTGGTGTCAGGTAGCCCGGGGCCCTGGCCAGGCTGGTGGCAAGAACCTGTCATTGCAGGGACTTGCCAGACTGGGACTGCGGGGTCCCAGTTTCTAGCTGTGCCACAGGAGCAGCGGTTGACAGTTGGGGAGGACGAAATTTGTTCTCGTGATTTCTCGCTGCCGCACCTCTGTCCACTGCAGTCATGTTCCTCCTAGAAGAGGGGGAATTCAGAGACACTATAGCAAAGCTTAAAAAAAAAACAAAAAACACAATTCTTGCTGCCAAGTCATTAGGGAATCGATAAAAAAGCACCCCTTTCTTTCTCTGCCACCTTAGAAGGCCGTTGCAGAGGGCCTCCTAAGAGGCAGGTGAATGAGGATCAGAATGCATTTTGTGGCTGCAAAAGCTGATCTGAGAATGTGGCCCGGATCCGTGGCCACGTGGCTGGTTAACACTCTATGGCAGAAATAGACAGACGTATCCCCCCAGACTGCACAGGTGGGCGCCTGCCGGCCCCCAGCCATCATCCCTCGTGGTAGCAGCTGTCTTTGTCCCTTTGCAGCTCCCTGTGAAGCTCATCTTCAGACACGTCTCAGCCTATAAGGTTGGCAGGCTTTTATTACACCCGTTCCACGGAGAACACTGAGTCTCGGAGAGATTCCGTGGCTCCCAGCGTACACGGCTGGGGAGAGGCACGGAAAGATCCGAAGCTTTGATGTCCTGCTGGGACTATGACTCGTGTTTTCCCAGCAGCTGTCCTGGGTCTGTGAGGTGACCCAGACCGGTCCCCCACGGAGACGGAGGCCTGAGGTTTGCAGGAGAGGGGAGGTCTCCTGGGATGGGGCCACTAGGCCCCACTCCTCCCACGGCCAAGGTCAGCATCCACGCCGGCCATGCCGCCCCGGCACTGCCCACCTGGACACACTCAGAGGCAGGGACTCAGGGCCAGAGCACCTGGGCCCGATCCTGCCTCCACCGCGTACCAGCTGGTTGTCAGCCAAACCAATCTGCCTCAGTTTCCTTACTTTGCAACTGGGATCGCTGATGGTCACTACCTCACAGGATTGCTATAAGGGAAAATGCAGTGAGAACTTCAAAGGCAGAACAATACCTGATCCCTGGAAAAAGACCCAGGAAGTATTAACCACTGTCACCATTGGGATCGTGGCATCATCATAGCCCCACAAGGACCTTCCTTGCTCGAGCACGGTCTGGGTGCCTTCATGGGAATCTGCGCCTAAGTCCTCTGCCCAGTGCCACATGGAAGGCACTGCCGCCTTTGCCTGTGCAGGACGGAGCTGGACTTTGAAACCGAGACCACCCCGTGTTCATGGTCCTTCCCCAGCCCCAGGGGTGCTGCAGGATTCACGGTGAGGCGGCTGCTCCCCAGACCCGCCCATCTCTTGCGGTGTCCCCTGCTGGCATGGGGGCGGCCTGCCCCCCAGGGTAACTATCAGAGCTGATAGTTACCGAGTGCTCCCCCCACACTGGACACCGTTGCAAGTGTGATGCATGCGGAAAACTGCCTCCAGCCCGAGGAGGCAGACTCCATTTCTAAAGCATTTTCTTACAGTGCCCCACACGTGGAGAAAAGTGCAAGTTCACAGCGCGGCCGAGTGTCGCAGACTGAGCACGCGTGTATGACGCCAGCAGCCAGATCCAGAAGTCGTCCATCAGTAGCTTCCTGAAAGCTCTCCGGTGGCCCCTTCCCGCCGGTAACCCTCCACGGACGGCCTCTCCCTGACTTCTCGCTATGCAGGTTCATTTTGCCTTCCTCGCACGCCGTCCAGGGAGTCCTGCGGTGTAGAGGCTCTTGCGTCTGGCTTCCTTGGCTTGACGGTCGTCGCGTTGTGTGTGGCGGTTGTCATTCGCTGGTTCTCACGAGGGTGCGCCGTCCGCCGCGCCGAGGGACCCCCCGATGGGCGTGGCCCTCCTGCGGAAGCTTAGTCATGTGGTTCCCAGTCTGGAGTTTTTACAGAGGGTGCCGTTGTGAATTTTCTAGTGCAGGTCCTTAGGGAGCCCGGATGCATGCGTGTCGCACATGTGCGTTGGGACGGGCTGTTTTTAACCCTCTTGTACAGATGTGAGAAACCAGGACGATAGGACGTGCTCCAGGCCGCGCCTCGAGAGAGTGGCAAAACTGGGTTTACACCCAGGCAGCCTGGCTCCAGGATCCACATTTTGGAGGTCTAGGGCCCCTCTCCTGAACGTGCCTGGGAAGAGGCTGACCATAGATACCAGCTTCCCACCTGCATTTGACCTTGAACAGCCCTTCGGCATCTCTGTTGGAGAGAAGCCCGGTGAGACCAGTTCCCAAACCACTAGGCTCCCAGGGCAGCCTCCTGAGGGTTCCAGAGGCTTTGATGGACCATCTTGAGAGTATGACACCAAAGCCCAGAGATGGTGTATGAGTCCCCAAGGCCACACAGCAACACAGCACGCCGGCTTGCCTCGCTGTCTGGTGGCCATTCTCCACGACACGCCGCCTCCTCTCTGGGCTGTTGTCTTGCCTGAGAATGACCTCACACACCAACATGAGCTGTTAAAAATAGTCGTCGTGTGGGGCATGAGGCGCATGCCCCGCCCATGCTACATTTCCAGAAATCTCCCCAACCCGCCCGCCCGCCCCTGCTCCTGGGTCTAGGGAATGTCAGTGTTCCGGGCCCATCCCTTGCCACTATTTTTAGTGGTGATTCGGAGGAAGGAGGACATTTCCTGGACTCGCCTTTGGAGATTGGAAAACAAACACCACCCCCTCCCTGCCTCAGCCCTCCCATTTCCCTCAGGAGGAAGTGGGGGGCCTGGCTCCCTGGGCCCCGCCATCCTCTGGACTTCCAGGTGAGCTCTGAGCATTCTGGAGCTGAGGGAGGGAGGCAGCGATGGTGGGTCCCCGCCCTCAGCTAGGACGCCCCCCCCCCGACCCCCTGCAGCACCTCTGACTATGCCCTTGCAGGTGTGTCCCACCCGCCTAGGGACTGGCCTCGCCCTTCCTATCTGAGGTTTTCCCGCCGGGAGCCCCGGCCGTCTGAGCCTGAGACAGAGACTCTTGAGACGGATAAAGGCTGTGCACCCCCCTTCCCATGACTACCCCGCCCGGGCTCCCAGACAGCATTCCAACCAGTGGTCTTGAAGGCTCTACTCCAGCTCCCCAACAGGGTGCCCGTTCCCTCCCGAGACCACCCACCAGCTCTGAGACGGCCACTGGGCTGTCACTCAGAATGGCCGAGCCCAGCCAAGCAGTCGGGGGTGCACCTGGAGCTTCCGCTCTCCTCTACTGGCCACTGCAGTGGAATGAGTGGAACTATTATCCCCACTTCCTAGAGGAGGGGAAAAGGCACAGAGAGGTTAAGGAACTTACCCAGAGTCACACAGCTAGTGAATAATGGAGCTGGGCTTCAAAGGCAGGTTTCTGCCCCCAGAGCCCAGTCCCTGCAGCCATCGTCCCTGGTCTCACCCCGTGGCGCTGCAGGTGGGCCCACATCTCTCCTGCGTTGCCTCTTCTGTAGACGGCTGCTCACGGACGGTGCTGTGGTCCAGCACCCACACGAGGCCCACAATCGTGTTTGGGTATTATGATTAATTGACAGTATTGAAAAATAAAGAGATGTTTAAGGCATAAAAATTATGACAATGTAGCGTTTGGAAATCTCTGGAAAAGTTGGAAGGTGTGGCAAGGCTGGGCCCCATTCAGTCCTGGAATGGTTGCTTCCACCAGCCGGGTGCCCTTCCTCGGTCCCCACCTGTGCTTACGCCCTTAGCGATGGGTCCTAGCAGGGCCCCCTGTGTGTAGCTGCCTGCCCCGCCCTGGGAACGGTGGTCCTCTCTTGAGCCCCGAAGCTAGAGAACCCAGGAAGGGGGGGATAGCTTGAGATCTTTGGTGCCTTCGTCACCCTATTCAAGCCCCCGAGTCCCACATCCCCCCACTTTCTTCATCTGTGTGGGCCATGCCTTATCTCGGTGGCAGGAAATGTGGTCAGATGGGGCCCAGGCCCTGCCTTCAGGAGGCTTCTAGACTGATCTAGAAGGCTGGGCGGCCCTGAGCTGACGGCCTGGTGCAGGT
This sequence comes from Potos flavus, assembly GCA_028534135.1. Classification (NCBI taxonomy): domain Eukaryota; kingdom Metazoa; phylum Chordata; class Mammalia; order Carnivora; family Procyonidae; genus Potos; species Potos flavus. The sequence goes on along the minus strand of CM052900.1, from coordinate 156,846,399 downwards.
TCCCGAAGGGCTGAGCTGAGGTAGCAGTGTGCCAGGCATCCACACCGCAGACGGAGGTGTGGGCTGTGGGCTTCGGAAACCCAGGAAGAAGCTTCTTCGAATTCTGACAGGAAACGAGGCTGGGAAGCCCTCTCAGAAAGGCCAGCGTGCTTAGGTGACTGTTCTCCTCAGTAGACACAGAACACGTAGTGTTAGGTGGTGGGGAGCTCCAAGGAGAATGGACAGAGGAGGGGGTAAGGAGGGGGTCCAAGGACAGTGTTCCTGAGAGAGTGACGTATGAGGAAGGACCTGGAAGGGATGGACCACGTAGGCAGGAGGACATTCCAGGCGGATTCTGAGGAAGGAGCATATCTGTGTGAACCAGGAGGAGCGAGGAGCCAGGGGCAGCAGTGGGATGTGGGTGGGAGGAAGTCGGAGAGGCATGGGGGCCGGGATGACAAACACAGGGCTCTTCTACACCATTCTAGGGACTCTGTGCTCGCCCTTGAGATGGGAGCCATTGGAGAGGCGCGGGACAGTCATGATCTGATTTGCCTCTGAGGGGACCACTCCCTGCTGAGCTGGCAGAGCCCGAAGGGTTGTGAGACCAGTCAGGAGGCCACTGCATGACACAGACGGGGGATGGTGGCCACAGGACCAGGGTGGTGACTGAGGAGTGGCGAGAAGTGTCCAGATTCTGGTCACGTGTTGAAGGTAGAGCCGACGTGACTTGTTGAGGAATTGGGGGTGGGGCGTGAGAGAATTGGAGTTAAGGAAGATTCTGGAGTTCGGGGCCAGAGGAACGGGAAGACTAAAGGCACCGTGAATTGGGTTTGAGGAGACGGGGTGGAGCAGGGGGTGGGGGGCTGGTCGGGTCTCCCTCTTGGACATGCTGAGTTGGCGGTGCTGTTAGACCCCCGTCGGAGGTGTGGGGAGGCTCTGGGCTCTGAGCGGGGTGCAGGGCCGAGGGCTGGGATGGCACAGCGCAGGGCTGGAGCTAAAGCTAGGAGGCCGGACAAGCCACCAGGAAACGGTGGAGTAGAAGGACAGGTTTCTCAGGCCTAGAGGCCCCCTCCTCGGAGAGATCGTCAGAGACCCAGATGGAGCAGCCAGAGACATGAGAAGAAACCGGGAGAAGGGGGCGGGGAGGGCACACGAAGGCGTCACCTGTGCCGATAGAGCGTGACAGTCGGGGCTGTGGGGTTCACAGCGCAGAGGGTATAGCGACCTTGAGAAGAGCAAGCGGGGGACAAGTCCGAGTGGTCCCAGGGAGGGTGGGAGGAGAGAAACGGGGCACAAGGGTGCACAACCCTATTTAAGAGTTTTTGCCCCAAAAGGAAAAAGAGATGGAATAAGAGCTGGAGAGCGACATGGGCTCAGGTTTTCCGTGAAAGACGGGAGACAGAATTGCACATTCGCGTGACACCGGGAAAAATCCAGTGGAAGGCACAGGCTGGTGCAGGGAATGTGGATAGTCAGCGCGGGCTCTTGTAATAAAGGGGTGGCCTCAGTTTCCCACACCTCCTGGCCTAGGTGGCCTCCTAGAGGCGAAGGAAGCCTCAGCTGTGGCCGGGCTGAAATCGAGGGAGCCCCGCGGGAGAAGCAGATCCCCTCGCTGCTAGACTCTGTGTCTTGCCTGTGCCAGAAGCACAGTGTCTGGGATCCGTCCCCAGCTCTGGTACTCCCGGTGCCCTGGGCCAGCCGAAGCCGTGGTCCCCTTGAGTCTCCTTGTGTCCTGCGGTGGACACACTGTGGGGTGTGGCCGGAGCAGTGTGAAGTGGCCGTGGACACAGAGCACAGAGCCCAAGGCAGTTTGGCAAGTAGCCTTTTTGCAGTCAGCTCTGAGAGCACCATGGCTCAGCAGGCCTGTCAGGAGGCACAAGGGAAATCAGCCTGCTCTGTCAAACCCAGGGAGGGCAGGGGGAGGCATGCATAGGAAAGCAGAATTTTCTCTGCCCCCAGGATGCAGGAAGTATTGGGCGCTGCTTGGTGATGGCCATGGAGCAGGCCCCCACGGTCCCCCAGGATGTCTACCTTCTTGTCACTCAAGAGTCAGTTGGTTGGTATTTACTGAGCACTTACTACGTGCCAGGCCCTGTCCTAATGCTGGGGACGCAATGGTGAGCAAGGCAGGCCGGGTCCCTGCCCCCAAGGGCCTTCTATTGCCAGTCAGGGCTAGACATAAAAATCTGTCCGTAGACCCAGGAACCCTTCATTTATCTTGGACCAAACGGAGGGAATATTATGCTTTCTCACCTTGGGGTGTGCAAATAGGAGTTTGTTTGCTGCTGTCTCAGACGTGAATGGACTAGTTTCCTGCCAGTCGAGAGAACTGCTTCTCTCTTTTGGTTAAATGGAGTTGACTTTGATTCCACGAGTGCATTGGCATTGGCACAGCATTGCCCAGACAAGGCTCACCCAGCTGTTCTCAAACATGCCAGCTCTGATCACTCATCTCTGATCAATCCCATCCGAGGCAGACATGCAAATCTGCCTTTCCCTCCTGTGCAGGGGCAGCCATCTCCAATCAACCCAGGTTCCTACACAGCATGGTTGATTGGTCATGTCTGCACGGTCGTAGTATTAGAAATTGAGACTCTGTATTCACATGTGTCCAGATATTCACCTTCCCTAGTCCAGTCAGGAGGTTGCAGAGATCACACTGCCAACCTCTTTCTAGGCTGCACTTGGAGAGAGAAGCTTCAGGATTCTGGAAAGATCATGGACCCGAATATCAAAGTCCTGGAGTCGAGTGCCAATGTTACCATTCATTGGCTGAGTTGGCCAGTTAATCCACTTCACCTGTCGGTGAGAAGAAAAAAGAAGTTTCTGTTCATGAGAAACAGAGCCACCCCAGGTCAGAGCGCAGGTCACACAGCCAAGGACATGTCTGACCAGGCCTGGCTCAGCAGGTGTGGTTCGGTCAGATACACACTTCCCCGAGTGCCACCGGACGGGGAAGAGCCTGCTTCTCCTCTCTACCTATTCTGCGCTCACCTTGCCCAGCTTTCAGACAGGAAGAATGAAAGCGAACCCGGCTCTGCCCATCCCGGGGCCGTAAGTGTGTGGGCCCTTCACCTGCTTCCCTGCCCTGGGCCCCTCCTTCTCCCTGCCCTGGGCCTCTTCTCCGGGCGCTTTTCCCAGAATCCAGCCTGTCGGTCAAGTCAGCCAGTGTTTTCTGAGGCCTCCTGGGGCCTGGGAGCCACGGGGAGCTGGAAGACGGGAGGAGATGCTCACGTTTAATGAGCACCTGCCGTATTCAGGCGCTGGGTCATGTCCCACAGAGCCTCGCAAGGTAGAGGTTATCACACTCCGCTTAACAGCGAAGAGAATGCCCAGAGAAGTTACCCGCAGGGCCGGACTGGAAGCTGGGGCTCTGCTCTATGAATCTAAACCTGGGTCTTTCTTTTTCTTCTTTTTATTTTGGAGAGAGAGCACAGGGAGAGGGAGAGAGAGAAAATCCCAAGCAGGCTCCGCGCCCAGCGCAGAGCCTGACACGGGGCTCGATCTCACAGCTCTGAGATCATGACCTGAGCCCAAATCAGGAGTCAGACGCTTCACCCACTGCACCACCCAGGCGCCTCCTGAAGCTGTGTCTTTCCGGGGTTCTCCTCACCCCACGTGCTCATGGTCCCCCCCTGACAGTTCACCCCGGACACGGCAGACCGTTCCATATTGGGCAGGAGTGAGTGCATTTCCAGTCCTCATTCTACAGGTGGAGAAACAGGTTTAATTAAACTTTGATAGGCAGATGCCAGAGCTGAGCTTTTCACACAACCACTTTGGCCTAAGAATCAGGAGACCTGGGCTGCTCGCTGTGTGACACTGGCTCTCTGCTCTCCCACTCTGGGCCTCCACCTCCCCCTCTGTAAAGGGAAGTTGAGCTGAAAGAGCTTTTATTTTATTTTTGAATTTTCTAATTATTTTTCTAATCTGGGTATAGCTGATGTTACATTAGTTTCAGGCGTACAAAATAGTGATTCAACAACTCACGTTGCGCTGTGCTCCCCGCAAGCATAGCTCCCATCTCTCACCACACAACGCTGTCACAATACCATTGACTATATTCCCCGGGCTGTGGCTTTTGTTCCCGTGACCTCTTTGGAAGAGCATTTTGGTGGGTGTTTTTCCAGAGTGGTTTGCTGGGCCCTTCTGGCTCCTCTCTGCCCACCCCTCCTTTCCCAGACTCCGTGGATGCCCGGCTGGCGGGGAATGTTGAAGGGGAAAGAAAGGGGGGCCCCCCTGCTGGCGGTGGCTGGGATCGTCCTGCATGGGCTGAAGTCTACCTGACCCTGCCCTCCACCACCCCTCCCCTCCTCAGAGCCCCCTTTGTCTGGAGAGGTTCACCAGGCTGGAAATTTTCCTAAGGTCTCCCGGTTTGGGACCATCCAGAACCAGGCCTGCAGTCTCCTGAGGTCAGACTAATGGGAAGTCTGACCGTGCGGAATGAGACCATGTCTTGGGCGGGCTGAGGATCCTACAAGCCTTGGGGTGTTGGGGGTCCGGGGCGGGGGTGGGATTCCTTAAGAGCTGCCGACTTGCACGCATGCGTGTTCCCTCCTTCCAGCAGCCACGGAGCCGTCATGGGGTGCGCACAAGAATGTCACGCTGCCTTTAATGAAAGCCTCCGAAGGCCCCCTCGGGACTGTTAGCTGCAGAAACAGCGCCGGGGAGCAGGAGTCACTGGTGTGGATTTTTGGATCTCCAGTGGTTTTGTAGATTGATGCAGGTTCTGCTGTTTCCGGCGACGTGCTTCCACAATAGGGTGGGGAAGGAGTGTGAGGGGTTCAAGGTCAGATGTTAGGGATGCAAGTCCAGGGTCCGATCCTGGAGCCGTGAGGGTCTTGGTGAGGAAGTTAACCCTTTGAACCTCAGCTTCCTCCTCCATAAGGCAGGTGCCCCTCCCCCGCGCCCAACACACACACACACACACACACACACACACACACACACACACACACACACACAAGGTCCCGAGGAACAGATGAGGCCGACGGGACTAGAGGAGGTTGGTTGGGGGTGGGTGATTTTGGAAGCTGCAGAGCAGCAGAGTGGGAGGGAGGGTGGTCGGTGCTCGGGCCAGGGGCGGCACTGCCACCCACTACCTGAGCAGGGTCCTCGATCTCCCTGGGTGCCTCCTTCCTCATTCTATAACACAGAATGACTTCATACAGTGGTTGCAACAGTTGAGTGACAAAAACGCATTGGGGCTTAGAGCAGTGCCCGGCGCACGGGAATTATTGTAACATCTAGGAAATTGAGGCTTGGGGGAGGCTAGTGACTTGCTCAGGGGCTCAGAGCCGGGGACAGAACCCAGATCCTTGGACTCCACACTGATGCCCATCCTGCCCCGCTGCGTGGCATTGGTCCAGGCCATGGGCGCATCTGCGGGGGGGTCAGTGGTTGAGACGATGCCTACTAGACGCTCAGAAGCCAGAGGAAGCTCACAGAGTTGAGCACACTCATGCTGGGGGTGTGGGCTGAGGCTCAGAGAGGGGAAGGCGGGGAGCCTGGTCCCTCACTCCCCAGCGAGGTTCTCTCTGCACGCACTGCCTTGGTGGGTGAGCAGAAATCCACTCGTGCTCTAATGTGCCCTCTAAAATCCCTTACCCTCTAGGCGCACGGCCCCCAGAGGCTCAAAAGCCAAGAATTAGCCTGTCCGGTGCCCTCGCATGTGGGCGGAGGCCTCCCTTCACCAGCGCGTTGCAGCTGAGGGTCTGCTTTACCCACGGCGGGAGTGAAGGGGAGCTGCAGAGACCCTCTTGCTCTCTGGTCCTCGCCCTCCCAGAAGCGCATTTGCAGAAGCTAAACTGGGGTTCACGCTGCACCCCCCCACCCCACCCCTGCCTGTCAGTGAGGGGCTGCAGCACTCTAAGCCAGGAAAGGAAGAAGGGGTCTGCTGCAGAAAGGGCCACCACGATAGCTTGAGAAGAGTGACCTCCTCAGAGAAGCTCCGTCTTCGTGGGCCCGCAGCGGGGACCCACGTGTCACAGCCCCCCACGTCTCATGCAGGCATGCAGCCTCTTGTGAATTAGGCAAAGTCCCTCCCTGCACACCCGCCTTCCCACCCTCAGAGTCCCCACATTCCCAGGAGCTGAGCTGATTTCCCTCCGTGATCCCACAGGGCCTGCCGGGCGTGACATCACCCGTCACCATGGCAGTGGTTCCGGCGGCCTGGAATAGGACACGCCTGGGTGAAGCTGGATGGCCGAGAAGGTGGACGGAGCTGGGGAAGCTTTGGGCCGAGTCAGGAAGCTGGTTAGAGAGAGGGAGGTTCATGCCTCGCAGACCTCGTCTTGCCTTAGCAGCATTTGGAGAACGTCAGAATAGAGTTTTAAAGGAGAGCTAAAAGCAGACGTGTGGCAAAGGGAAGAAGGAGGCACCCCACTGCATATTTTTCATAGCTGCGTAAATTAGTAGTTTAAATTATTTCTTGGGGACCCGTCGTGCTGAGTTGTGATGCCAGTGCCGCCCATCAGGGAGCCCCCTGTCGGACGACCCAGCATCTGGAGACTTGGGGGCAGTCAGGCTCGATTGGGGTGCACACACATACGTTCCCCCCTGAAGCCAGTGCAGGGGCCCTAGGTGTCTGCTCCCAGGTCCTGCTTCTCCGTGGAGCTTTCTGGACGGGTTTTGGGCATGTGTGCTTCTGAAAAGCTGTGGCAGATCACACAGCAGCCTCTTGGTTCACACTGTGGTTCCAGAAGTGCCATATCTTTGTCTTAAGGGATCTTCACTCAGCATTCATTCCCAGAGATTCAGCTTTCACGTTTTTTTCAGTGCTCAGCCTGGTGGGGTCCAGCCCAGAATTCGTAGAGCAGGGATTCCCAAGGAGAGCTCGTGTGAAGGAACCATGGAGCAGAGCCTTTCATGGTGGTGGTAAAGGCACTTCTCACAGCCTACCGTGATGTGTCCATTAGGAATGTGTTGGGGCGCACAAAACGGGAAATCCCACAAACAGTGGGGTTTAATTTTCTCCTGTTATAAGGAATCCTGGCCCAGATGGTGCCATCAGGGGTCCAGCCCCTTCTGTCTGTCTTTCTGCTCCCATTCTCAGGTTGTGTCTTCATTCTTGTGTTCACAAAATGGCTGCTGTGCCTCAGGACATCACATCTGTGTTCCCAGCAGGAAGAAGACGAAAGGGCAAAAAGGAAGAATTACTGCCAGTGTACTATACTATGACCTTTTACTATAAAGAAAACAGGAGGGGCGCCTAGGTGGCTCAGTCGGTTAAGGTCCGACTCTTGATTTCGGCTCAGGTCATGATCTCAGGGTCGTGAGATCAAGCCCCACATTGGGCTCCATGCTGGATGGGAAGCCTACTTGGGATTCTCTCTCTCCCTCTGCCCCTTCCCCCCTTCCCCCACCCCCACCGCTCCAGCTCTCTCTCTCAAAAAAAAAAAAAGGAAAGAAAACGGGATTTCCCATAGATCCTTGTGTATATCTTAGTGGCCAAAATTGGACACATGCCCCCTCTCGCTGCAAGGGAGCTTGGGATGTTGAGTGTTTTAGCTGGGCACAAACAGGATCGGGGTTCTCTTGGTGAGGAGCAGGGTGGATGGAGTCTAGTGTCATCCTCATGTGTGGGGTTTGTCTTCTCCGTCACCCTGTCGACCGCCCAAGAGGTGGGACCATGTCTTGTTCATCCCTGTCAGAAGTCCAGCCCGTGCTCTCAGGAGCCCCCAGTCAGATGGGGGAGGGATAGCCTCCTGCCCCGCCACTGAGGCCGCCAACACACAGAGACACACGCACGCACGCCGCTCCACTAAAGGACAGAACGGGGGTCCGTGGGCGGTGCAGGGATGGGCCCGTGGGGACTCATGGAGGCCAGCAAGAGGCTGCCTGGGCCGTCCCCCTCTCCAAGGCCATGTAGCAAGAGTGAAGGGAGGCCTGGCCAGAGCCCAAGGGAGATTAATTTCCAGCCAAAAGGCAGAGGCATGGCTTTCCCTGCCTGCTGAAGGGCAGAGGCCTGCCCCCCGGGGGAGCCCATGACACCTGCTCAGCTGCTCCTCTGGGGTGGAGGGTCTCACCCAAGACTCCCCTGGGAGCGCCTGTGTGACTTTGCTCAGGTCAGCTGCCCCCCGCGGCCCCCGGCCCCTCGGAGCCACTCCCCTCGTCAGTCTGAAACCCGCCTGAGCCAGGTGGCAGGCCAGAGCCAGCTCTGCCATTCATCGGCTGTGTGGCCTCAGTTTGCTCCCCTGTAAAATGGGATGATAAAAATACCCACCCACCCCCCACCTCTGTCACCGGAGTGTGACCAGGATCTAAGATCTAATGACAGAATGCAGATGGAAATGTCCAAGTTCTTGGTGACAGCTGGGCCTGGGCTCTCCTGTGAGATTCCTTCTGACCCACTTACATGTTGGGGTTTGTTCAAGTGAAGCTCACCGGGAACGCGGTCACACTGTGTTAGGGTACAGGGCCCAAAACTAGCCCCACCCTGCCTTCCTCCCAGCCCTCCCCGGGGCCACCCCGGCCTGACAGGAGCCACATCAGATGAGCTCTCGCTCCGTGCCCTCCACTGTCCCTGTCCCATAGAGTCGCAGCACCACGGCCTGGAGTCCCGGGCCTGCTGAGCTAAGCTGCTGCTCTACCACGCTGCCGTGACGAGGACAGAGGACAGTGTCCAGCGGCAGGAGGGGCAGGTAGAAAGCTGGAACGTAAAGGGCTGCCCGAGACCCAGGGTCCCCACTGCATGGGTCTCCCCACGGCCCCAGCTGACCTGCCTGTACCTCGGCTTTAGGGAGGGAGGCAAAGGGCAGGAGGATGAAGGAGGTCCCCTCAGGGCCAGAAGGACATCAGCTTCTGTCGAACACCGGGCCAGGAGCCCAGGGTCCTCGGTCCTTATGTCACCCCTGGCGGCTCTGACTGTCCTACTGGCAGGCTGAGTTTGCAGGCTGGGTGTCCGGGACGAAGTGGGGTGGCCCAGCCATTGCCTGCTCTGTATCACTGACCTCAGCTCACCATGGGGCCAGGACCCCATTTGGATGTCCACCATAAGGGCGGCGTAGTGTCGGGTTGGCCGCGTGGGCTTTGGGGTCAGACTCGGCTGTGTGACTTCGGGAAAATGACCTAACGACTCTGTGCCTTCTCACACGAAGGGCTTCCTCAGTGTTCTCTCCAGGGAGGGAACAGAGTTCTGGGGCCTGTGGGAAGAGGCGGTGAAGCCCACCCTGAAGCCAGAGCCTGCCCTGGGCTCAGCAGCGCCATCCGCCGAAGAGCCAGGGGTGCGCAGGGCGCAAGGAGAGAGAGTCTGCAGGCAGCAAAAGGCACACTGCCTGCCAGGCAGCTGCTTGGGGCTCGTGGCCCCGTGTGTGTGTGTGAGAGAGAGAGAGAGAGAGAGAGAGAGACAGCTTTATTAAGATATAATTCACATATCCTACAATTCTCCCATTTACAATGTACAATTCAGTGGTTTTTAGTCTATTCACAGATTGTACGTCCATCACCACAGTCACTACTAGGACATTTTCATGAGGTCAAGAAGAAACCCCATGCCCTCCAGCCACATGTCCCCGCCAGCTACCACCCCCAGCCCTCGGCCACCGCGAGTGTACTTCCTGTCTCCCTCGTCCTCCCTACTGTGGACCGTTCATAAAGTCCGTGGAATCATACCGTATGTGACAGGCTCCTTTCTCGTAGCGTAATGTTTTCAGGGTCCACCCGCGGTACAGCACAAAGCGGTGCTGCTTTTTATTGTCAGATAACATTCCGTTATATGGATATACACCCCTCTGTGTTGTTTTTAACCCATTCATCAGCGGATGGACATTTGAGCGGTTTTGCACCTTTTAGCTTCTGTGACCCATGCTGCTGTCCACATTTGTGTGTTTGTGTGGACCTGTGTTTTCATTTCCCTTGGGTGTGTGCAGAGGAGGGGATTGCTGGATCACAGGGCAACTTGCCGTTGAATCACTTCGGGAACCGTCAGGCTGTCTTCCAACATGGCGGCCCCATCCCATCCATCCCCGGCAGCAGCATGGGAGGTGTCCCAGTTTCCCCACATCCGTGCCAACACTTGAGTCTGTCTTGTTTATTTTGGCCATTCTGGTGAGTGCGAAGTGGTATATGGTTGAGGTTTTGATTTGCGTTTCCCTGTTGATGAATGATGTCAAGCTCCTTTTCATGTGCTTATTGACCACTTCTTGGAGAAATGTCTCTTCAAATGGTTTGCCTGTTTCTTACTTGGGTTGTCTTTTTATTATTGGATTTTAAGAGTTCTTTGTATATTCGACATATAAGACCCTTATCAGACAGTTTGCAAGTATTTTCTGCCATTCCCTGTGTTGTCTTTTTACTTCACTTTTTTCTTTTTTTAAAAAAGTACATACAAAAAAATATATTTTTTACTACATTCCCGGTGGCTTCGGGAGCTCAGCAGTGTCCCATGTTGATGGAATGTGATGCGTCTGTGTTTTGTTCCGCTGTGAATATTTTCAGTGTCGTATCTCGCTGGGTGTTTTTAATCAAATGCTTCTCCTGCCGAGGAACCGAACCAGACGATGGACTGTCGCGCTGGGCCAAGTGGTCCTGGGGCTCCGAGTGGGCTGTGGGGGCTCCTTCAGCGGGGAGTCAGGCACCGTCGGCTTCCTGGACCGTGGACACCGTTGCTCACCAGGCCCCCAGCTCCCTCTGCCTGGAGACCCCTCTTCCGTTCAGGGCTGGGAGGGATGCTCAGGCTGGGGCTTGCTGCCTTGATTGGGTCAGTAAAACCGAGAGGTGAGAACAGCGACGGTGGAGACAGGCGGACCTGGGTTCGAGTCCTGGGAGTGCCACTAAGAGCCCAGGGCACGTGGGGGAGAAACGTCTTCTTTCTGCACCCCGTTTTCTCTTCTCTTAAAAAGAGGATAGAGGCAGGGTCCCTTCTCGGCCGCTGGGCCTATCGGCCAGCGAGGCCCTGGGCACTGACTCGCTCTTCTGCCCCGCAGCCATGAAAGCCGACCGGAAGCGCCTGAAGGGCGAGAAGACGGACCTGGCAAGCCAGATGCAGCAGCTGTACGCCACCCTGGAGAGCCGCGAGGAGCAGCTGCGGGACTTCATCCGCAACTACGAGCAGCACCGCAAGGTGGGGGCCGGCCCTCGCTCCCCCTCCCTCTCCCCGCGTCCTCCCCTTCCCCTCCTCCCCTCCCCCAGACACCGGCTCCCTCTCCTCCCCTTCCCTCTCCCTCAGCCCTCCTCCCTTTCTCCTCCTGCTCCCTCCCACTCCACTCCCCTCTCCTCCCCCTCCCTCAACTCTCCTCCTGCTGCCTCTCCTCCCCCCCCACACCAGCTCCCTCCCCCCTTGCCCCCTCCGCAGACACCAGCACCCTCACCTCCCACTGCCTTCAGGATACTTTCTCTGCCATCACGAGGTCTGGCTTCTCTAATCCCCAAACACACACTCACTGCCCATGTCCCCTGCTTGCCTGAGGAGGCCTCTGATGTGTCTGGGCCGGGCTCGGGTATGGAGACGAAAGGGTCATAGCCCCTAGCTGGGGGGCCCCAGGCCTCCTGGGCAGACAAGCCTGGACTGGACAGCCCAGTCGCTGACAGTGTGGACTCTGGATTCTGGCTGACCTGGGTTCAGATCCCAGCCCCCTAGGTGTGTGTGCCCTAGAGCATCTCGCCTCACCTCGGAGAGCCTCAGACCATGCATTTGTGATGAATGCAAAGCAGTCCTCGTGGCATCTGGCGTGTAGTAAGGGCTCGGTGAATATTGGCTGTGCATCTTATTAATAATACCGCAATAACAGTGTGCAGAGAGACCTGGGAGCCCTGGTGAGAGAGCAGGAAATTCTGCCTGCAGGAAAAGTCTTGGAAGCCTTCACGGAGGAGGGCACATAGGAGTTGGGCTCTGCGGGGTGAGTAGGAGTTCAGCCAAACAAATGAGTTATTTCTACTGTTGATGTTTCCTGAGCAACCCAAGGCAGACCACAGAGAAGAGGTCATGGCCGCTCCCGCCGGTGAGCCATGGGTGGTGTGCTGAGCATTTCGGTGACACTGTGGCCTTCCTGGGGCTTTAACAGAAAACACTTCTGTCTTTGGTCATGCAATGGGTCATCCAATTTGTTTTTATAATTGTGCTCTTACTGGAAAATAACATTTCCATGAAGACCCACCTTCCCCCTAGACCATGCCCTTTTTTTAAGTCCAGGTAACTGGGGGTCCCCCCTAAGTCCAGCCAGCAATGGGGGGTAGGGCTGAAGCGGATGCAGCCGTGGACAGCCATAGACGGCCACAGGTCAGCATCAAGTGTCACTCTTAATGGAATGGCTTCATAAGACCCTTCAGATTCATGCAGAAAAACGGAATTGGGAAAACACCAATGTTTTTTAAATTACTGTCTTAAAACTTGTTGCGATGGAGAGCAAGTCTGTCTTGTTCTTCCAGCATATCAGTGGAAGAGCCACACGGCGATGGTCTTTAACCGTTGTTGGGTCCAGCCCCATTTTACAGATGGGAGGACTGAGGCCATGAAGGGCCCAGGGACCGACCCAAAGCCACGTATTTAGAGCTGGTCTGCAGAAGCTAAAACCACAAGTCCTGGTTTTATTTTGTCTCTTCTAAGATCTTGCAACTGGTTAAAAAAATGACTTGCCTTTTATGCACAAAATAAGTGTCCCCGTGAACAGGATGAAGGGAACCCTCAGGTGTCCCCCATCCTCCTAGGCCCTGCCACTTGGCCAGCCCTGGCCCACCCAGCTGCTTCCAGCCTCCCTGGCCAGTCTCCTTTCTGTTGCTTTCCTGCCTCAGTTACCAGCAAGGCTTGAGACTTTGAGAGAGTGTGAAAAATCACACTGTCTGCGGGGCTGGGGAACTTACTTCTCTGGCCTCAATGTGCTCATCTGTGAAATGGGCATCACCACAGCCCCCATCTCACGGGTGGTTGTGAGGTTTAAATATAATGGCCTAAAACGCTGAGGCACCGTACTCAATGTGTGTTCAGAACATTCCGTGTCAGCTGCTGCTGAGCCCCCCCGCTCCTGCTGCCAGGAGCGATCATGGGAGGGGGCGTCATAGTCTTCCCCAAGACGAAAAGACCCTACCTACGGGCCTTCCCTCTGGTCCAGAAACTTCAGTCTGCCCCTGACCAGTGCGGTCAGTGACTGCAAACAGACACAGAGTCGAAGACGATTCTGAGGGTCCTAGGGGACCTTCTTCCTAATTCAAAAATGTTTTGTAAGCAGCCTCTTGCACACCAGCCAGTTCTAAGGGGCGGTCCTTACCCAGTTATTCAGTTCCACACACTTCATCTCCCCGGCCCTTCTGTGATCCAGGCTTGTGGCTGGGTGCTGGGGGCAGATGCCCAGGACATAGCTCAGCACCCCCAGGGTAGGAGCTCCCCATCTGCGTGCATGCTGGGGGCCATGCGTGTCCACTGTTGCCCTGACCCCACCTAACTCAGCTCCCCAGAGAAAGGAGAACTAACCATCGGTGGCATGCCTCCCTGCACTGAGTGGCTTGCTTCCGGAACCTTCCGGTACGGCTCCACCTGTGACGGGGTGAGAATGCCATCTGTCGCTGTGTATCTTGCATGTCTGGCTTCTGCTGAGCTTCGTCACCCAGGGAGGTGGGACTGTCACTGTCTCACAAATGAGGTGGTCGGTCGAGGTTTGAGGAAGTTGGATAACTCAGCCCACGTCCCGCAGCGAAGACTCCAACCCAGGCGTCCTGAGCCCAGAGAGCAGGGGCCGGCGCCACGTCCTGGAAGGGACCATCCCCTGCACCCCCGTCGAGGCTGCACTGAGGAGCGGGGGGCTGCTCGCCGCCGGCACAGGCACTGTGGCGCCGTGGCCTTCCCGGTCAGCCCCCTGTGGCCAAGGGCGCCCGATCGTGCAGCAGCTGGTGTCTTCCGCCCACTGCTGTGTGCGGCTGGCCCGCTGGGACCCGGGTATGTGCCCGCACGCCGAGCGGCTCATCTCTACTCTCACGCCCCATCCCTGCTCTCACGCCTCATCCCTGCTCTCACGCCCCGTGCGGATGCAGGCATTTTGGGGGGCTCGTGCCTGCCCACGGCGTCCGTGAATACAGGTTCAGTGCCAGTGTGGGTAGCAGCACCTAGAGCCCAGGGCCGCTCTCAGGAGGGTGGTCCGGGAAGTCCCCTCAGAGAGGACCTCTGAGCGGGGACGGCCGTGTGCCCGTGCGGTGCTGAGCTCTCCACGTGCATTATCTCTTTCCATCCTCAGAATAACACCTGAAGTCCGGGGTATTGTCTCCAGGTCACAGACGAGGGCGCGGGGGCCTGATAGTCCTTGCAGCCTGTCCTTGCAGAGCCGGGATTTGACCCCCCTCCCTCTCCCCAGACCGTAAGCCATAGCCTCAGCTCCGTGACAGCCCCGGAGAAAGGGCCAGCCCCCGGCCTCCCCGGCTCTGGCCATCTGGCTGTCAGGCCTGCGGCGACCCGGCCAGTAAACAAGGCAGGATGGCCGCCTCTCTGCACGGCCCCAGGCCGCACGCAGACTGTGAGCTGGGCTCCTGAGCCGATGCATGGGAAGACCTTGCTGGGGGTGGGGGGTGGGGAGGGTGGGCAGGGTCCTGCCCTGGGACCCTTCTTCTCGGGAAGGGCGCCCGCTGATCAGATGCTTGGCTCCTGCCCACCGAGGTTGGGCCCCCTGATTCAGCCGTCTGTTCCTTGGCTTCGCTCCGGCTCGGCCCAGCTGGAGCCCCGGGCCCTTCCCTCTGCATCCTGGCGGAGACAGGGGGGACCGGCCGGCGACCGCGCTGCCTTTGGTCACAGCCACTCTCAGAGGCGTTCAGCCTGCTGTGGCGTGGGCTGTGACCCGGGGCGGGGGGGGTGGTGGGTGCTGCGGGACCCCAGGGGAAGCCAGAGCACTGGACAGCAGGTGTCTCCTTCTCTGTCTCTCCTTTCCTGTGACACACACGTTACCAAACACCAGGACAAAGCCCCACACCCGCTCCTGACCCAGACATCCCTCCAACTCCATGGATTTCCCACACGGGGAATCATTTCATCTTTATAACAATTCTTTGAAACAAGTATCGACACCCGCCTGCCCGATATTAACGATGGGGAAACGGAGACGTGATGGGGTAGAAGCACTCGTCACGTTCATTTGCTCATTCGTTAACACACAATATGCACTGAGCATCTACTAAAGGTTTCCCTCAGTCTGGTCCCCCAGCCAAGCTGCGGCAGAGCAGGGGGCCTCCCCTCATCTTCCTCTGGCGCCCCCGCTGCAACGGCCTGGCGCTCTGTCCCCGCAGGAGAGCGAGGACGCCGTCAAAGCTCTGGCTAAGGAGAAGGACCTGCTGGAGCGTGAGAAGTGGGAGCTGCGGCGCCAAGCCAAGGAGGCCACGGACCATGCCACGGCGCTGCGCTCCCAACTGGACCTCAAGGACAACCGGATGAAGGAGCTGGAGGCCGAGCTGGCCATGGTGAGACCCCGCCCCACCTGCACACAGCCGGGCGTCCAGGCAGCTGCTAGAGGCCACGTGATGCGCTGGGGACGGGGTGTGGGGACAGGTTGCCAGGAGTCCCGCAGTGGAGCCGGGGAGGGGGTGCGGCTGCGCGCGGGGTCGGTGATGCTCTGTCAGCTTCCTTCCGCACGGACCCCTGAGCCCCCTGAGCCCCTGAGCCCAGGCCCCAGCCTCTCACCCACCTGCAGGGGCCCAGCGAGTGTGCTGAGAGCCCATCTACCCTGCCACGCTCCCAGGCCACTGTCAACAAACAAAACCCATTTTTGTTTAAAATACACCTACTTGTTTAGGAAAACATTTTGGGAGAAAATGCACCAAAAAACTAACAGTGGTTATTTCTGGGTAGAAGGATTGCAAGAACTCTCTAGTGAAAATGCCTTACTTGGGTTGTCAAGGGAAAAAGGTTATTTTTTTTTTCAATCCAAAACAAATCTTCAAAGTATTTCCAAACGCTGTGTGTTCCGTGGAAGTGCCCAGCCCGCATGTGGGGACGGGGAGCCCAGGTGGTGGGTCCGGGCCTGGTGGAAGGGGTCCAGGGCCCGGGAATCCTGCTCTGCATGTTCCTGTGTGACCCTGGGCCATTCACCGAACTTCTCTGGGCTTTAGTGTCCTTTACCCAGTACGAGAATGGGGGGAGAGTCTTTACCTCGCCCTGCCCTCCTGGGAGGTGGCCAGGAAACTCCAGGGAGCCCGTGGCTTAAGGAGCCATTGAAACCACCAGGGTCTCAGTGTGACCGTGGCTAGGAGGAGAGTGTGCCCGGCGCTCTGAGGGGTCGGGGGTGAGGGGGTCCCACGAAACTCTTAGAACACAGTGCTCTCCTGCAGAGAGCACTGGTGCTGGCTTACTATGTGGTGGACAGCCATGGGTTCTGGGTTTGAATCCAGCCCCATTGCCTCCTAGCCGTGCGACCTTGGGCAGGACCCACCTCGGGACCTATTTCATCAAGTCTAAATAGGGATAATTGCATATACCCCGTAGGGCCTGAGGATTTCAATGAAATAATGCGAGGGAAGCACTTTGCCCGGTGCTGTATATAGCGATGATATGGTGACTCAAAGGTTACATAGGGTCAGTTCCTTCAGGATCCTGGGCCGCCCTGTGGTGGGTCAGGACCCCTGGGCCCCTCCTGGGTCTCCTGTCCAATGCTGACCCCTACTGGTCTGAACTGCCTGGGCCGGAAGAAGCTGCCACCTCCAGGTTCCCTTGAAGGGTGGGTGCTTTCCCCACCAGTGAGGTCACCGGCGCCCTGCTCCCTCCTGCAGCCCAGCCAGAACCTTTCCAGTGGCTGAGGGTCTTCCCAGGACCCCCTAGACGGCCAGGTGTGTCTTCCTGGCCTTGGAGCACGGGCCTCCGGCATTCTGGGGGTTTCTGGGGTCTTTCAGAACTGGGAACCAGATCTCCTGTCTTTCTGCTCTCTCCATGGCCAGACTCCTCAGCCTGCTTCCGTTCTGGCTGATGAAGCTCAGGTTTTTGCCCCCTCCTCTGGCAGGCAGCAGACCCTGCTCCTAAGCGTCAATAGGCCCGGTGCGTGCATGTTTGCTGCCCGGAGTGCAGGCTTCTTCTCCGTGGCCTTGGCCTTGGCTGATGTCCCCTCCCCTCCAGGGCTCGGCGGCAGAGGGAGGGCCTATTGCCGAGGTGCGTGTCAGCCCCGGTGTCATGGGGGTATTCACCAGCCTGGAGGTCCCCTCTGTTGCCCGCCATGTGCAGAATTTCACACCCTGGAGGCTTCTGGAACTGCCTGCTCCAGGCAGCGTTCACCAGCTCGCCCCACTGCCCTGCTGGCCCGGCCGAGACCAAAGGGAGGGTGCCATCCCTGGGCGTGTGCCTTATACTTGTGCCTTGGGGGCGAGCACCAGAAAGCTGCTCTGGCTGGTTTAGCACGTGGAATGTGCTGGAAGGGAAGTCAGGAGCTCATGGGGGCTGCGGGAAGGCGGAAGGCCAGGCTTAGAAATGGGCTGAAGCCAAGGCGGCTGCAGAGGCGGGGAAGCCAGGGTCCTACACGGAGCGGTGTGCTCGGTGGCCCCTGCTGGGGAGGATGGCCCTGAACCTGCCCTTGAATGGCACCTCAGTTTTTTTTACGAGTCTGATTCAACACAGGGTGCAAAATGGCCCATCCTGGGTCACTTGTTCACCACTTACCTAGGAGTCCTGGCTGTGGTCACTGATGAGTAATTTCTTAAGTGAGGTGCCACCAAGGAGATGGGAGCTGAGCTGGCAAATTCACACCCGCCCGTGACCTTAAAAGCCTGGGAAGCGGCCCGATGCCTGATGAGCATAAGCGGGCCCTGTCCCTGTTTAGGCATCACCCACCCCTCCCCAGCGTCTGCGGGGGAGCTGGGCTCGGGGTCTCCACACACCCTGTGTGGCTCTGAAGGGCCTGCTTCCCCAAGAAGCAAAGCCCTCTCAGTGTTTGGTGGTCGGCACCCACGCGCCCACTCAGCCACCTGCCCTTTTGGGGGGAGATGTTCCTGATTAAGGACTCCCGGCCAAAGCAGGCATTAGCGCTCATGGCACACAGGCTTCAGGAGACCACCCTGTGGGGGGCAGGTATATATTTTTTAATGTGTTCTTTTATTGAGATATAATTCACATACCATAAAATTCAGCCCTTTAAGATGTACAAGTCAGTGGATTTGGGTATGCTCACAGAGCTGCACAAGCTTCACCACAAAGGTTCCGGAACAATTTCCCCACCCTAGAGAGAAACTCGTACCCATGAGCAGTCACTCCCGTGAGTCCTATATTCCTGTTGTGCCCATTTTAGGGACGTGGAAGCAGGCTCGGCGGGCAGGAGCTCCCCCAGAGCTGGTAGAGAGGCAGCACTGGGAGTCACAGGCCCTGGGCCCCGCGATGTGGCGGCTTCGTTTGCGAGGCCTTTGAAAGGCTGTCCAACCTCCCCCAGCAGCCATGGCTTGTCCCTCAGGCCCTCCCCACTGGCCTCCACCACACAGAGGGGATGGGGGACAGGACCGCCAGCCCCCGAGATCACAGGCTCCCCCGAAATGCTAGTCCTGCCCCCACTTCCCCAGGAGCTTGGTTCATGGTGGCCTAGTTTCCTGTCAGCGCTGCTTCTCCAAAAGGGGAGACATTTCTTACGTTGACTACACTGTAAATGGGGCTTCTCACCCTCGGCATTGTTGACATTCGGGGTCAGATAAGTGTGTTGTGGGGCTGGTGGGCACACTGGAGGTTGTCTAGCAGCTTCCCTGGCTTCCGCCCACCAGGTGCCAGGAACACCTCCCAG
>CM052900.1:156808753-156819394 GCA_028534135.1 Potos flavus | reverse complement strand
CTTCCACAACGGGCCCAAGTCGGCTCCTCAAACGAGGGTGGGGGTGGGCCCTGGCCTCTTACGCACCAGTGGCCCACTCCCTCACCCGCCGGCTGTCCCTGTCCCCTCCACCGCCCCTCCACCGTCCCCTGTCCCCTGCAGCCAGCTCAGGTGGCTTTGTTTTTCTCCCTCCACCCCCGCCGCCCGGCCTGACTCCTCAGTCACTAGAGGATCTTGAAGACCAAAAACGGAAAAAGAAGAAAGAGAAGATGGGATTCGGCTCCATCTCCCGCGTCTTCGCCAGAGGGAAGCAGCGGAAGTCCCTCGACCCCGGCCTCTTTGATGGTACCGCCCCTGATTATTACATAGAGGAGGACGCGGACTGGTGATACCCGCCTCCCTTCGCCTGCCGCGCAGGCGTGTCTGTGCGTGTGGACGTGCGTGCGAGCGCGGGGGGGGGGGGGCGGAGGGGGACGCGGGGGCGCGGCGGGGCGTGCGTGGCGGGGCGTGCGCGCGCGCGCGCCCGCGCACGTGGGTGCTGGGCGTGGCCGAGCGCGGGCCCCGCCCCCTGCGGCGCCACCTCTGTAATTGATGTACATACTCCAACCGTGTGTGACTCTGTCAACTCTCTGTCGTCCTCAGAGCGATACAGTTGTGTTGTTAATCTGGGTTTGTTTCTGTTTTTGTTTCTTTTCCGTGTTTTGTTTTGTTTTTTTTTCTTTTCGTTCGGTTCGTTGGGTTTTTCCCCCCACCCTCTCTTTCCCCTCCTCTCCTCCTTTTTATGAAACTTGAAAACTTGAAGGACTGCTGTGTATTTGTAAATAACAAAACTATTGTGCACTCCGTGCTTGTAAATGTCCCTTGTCCAAACTGCTACTTCTGGAGCCCGTCTGCCCAAGGATGTGGTCTGTTTTTAATGATGTGCCCCCCCCCCCCCCGTGTGAACGCAGGGGACCAGACCCTGTCCCCCACCGCTCGGGGCGCCCGAGTCACTTTAAGCGCCAGCTGCCCACGTGGTCAGGGTAAGGTCCGCTCCCCGCCAAGACCCGCGAGCCTGGCCAGGGGGGGACCTTGCCTTGGTTCCGGCGTGCCAGAGGTCAAACGGGCTCTTTTTAACGGCCTGCCAGTTTTTAAATTGCGTTGCCGTTTCTTTCTTTATGGGAGGAAAAGAAAAGAAAATTGTTCCGTTTAATTTATTTGCACAAACGCAGAAGACTTATTCTATCTAAATTAATACATAAATATTGGAATGTATATTTTTCCATGGGGTGGGCGGGAGGCGGGTGTTTCTGTTGACTTGTCTGTTCTATTATCATGCTGCTGCCAAACTGTGCAAGGTAGACTTTAGGGTGGCTAGAACCCAGGGACCATTGGATTTCAAAGCTTGCTTTTTTCCGTTCTTTCTTCTCTCTCTCTCCCCCATTCTTTCACCCCCGCATGGAAGTGCACTCCCCCCTCCCCATAGCTCCTCTTCAGGCCTTTATATATCTATTTATTTATCTGAAATAAGGAACACTGACCTCAGTGAGAGGAGGGCCTACTGTAATGGTCACCTTCTCTTCGGTCTGTCTTTTGAGAGAGGTTGAGCACAGAATGAGACAGCCAATCCCATGACCACAGGGTATGGCCACAGGGACCCTTGGCCTGAGTTGGTGCCGTGAGGGTCCTCGAGAGGCATAGGTTCTTCCCGCAGCCGTATCTTTCTCATCCTCGGTTACTCCACATGTCGGCCGGGCAGGGGTTACTGGGGGAGGTGCCCATCTCAAGGGGAGGGCTGTTGGGGACACAGTGTCTGGCCCCAGAGCCTCCCTGCCCTCCCCATTCTGGTTGGTGCCTGCAGCCACACTTAGCAGAATCTCTCGGGAACCCTCGGGCCCTGTCCTCCACCTTGTCACAACAGCCTAAGCCCGCTCACCCTAGGAGTGAAAGACTGGCAGGAACATCTATCCGCCTATTTGGGGAGCAGTGTTGGCCCCAATGAGGCCTCACCAGCAAAGGAACCGTGTGCATTGTAACGCTGAGTGATGGAGAACCCGTGAGCTTCTAAGGCAGAGCCTCCCAAGGCCTAAGACTAGCTTTCCCTTTTCTTTTGACCTGTGAATCCCTCCCACTCCACCTTAACTACTAACACGGCTCAATTCACCCACCCTCTGCACAACTGTAGTTTCGCTTCTCTGCTAACAGTAACATTTTCAGCTCTTACAAGGAGATTGGAAAGTGCTGGAGAGTCTCTATCAGAAGGATAGGCTATTTTGTCCAAAGTCTCTAAAACAAACACAAAACAACACCACTAGGCTGCTCCCTTTTCTTCTGACTTGGTGGGGGGCGGGAGGGTTGGGCAGGAGCAGGCAGGGTACCCTGCCTAATAAGGATCTTTCTGGCCTCCTTTGGCTAAGCTGTTCATCCGAGCCTGGCAGGGAGGGAGAGCGGCCAGGGCTGGCATCTTTCTCTACGGAGAGAGATTTTAGAAAATACTTTTCTCCCCCATGAATTTTTTTTTCTTTTGGTTGATTTTTATTGTTAGCCCTTTACTTATGAGAAAATAAGATTGCAACCACTCCTGGTAATGATTTAGTAGTTCCTTTTCATTGCAGTTTTTGTAAATTAGGAGATAAATCTAAGAGTTACTAAGGATGATTTATTTAAGAGAACTACGTCAAATAGCGAATGAGTTATGGGTAAATTAGATGAAAATAACTTTTCCCAGGGGAAAGGTTTCTCGAAGGCATGGATGCAAATATAAAATATAAAAAAAAAAATCTAAATAAAGCTTATTTTAAAATATTATTGAATTCTATGTTATTTGATTGCTTCTATCTTGGTCCGGGTGGGAGGCAAAGCCCATGCATGACCTGCTCCTTGGAATTCCAGGGCTGGGTGCGGAGGGGCTGAGAAAGCTGGCTGAATTCTGGGCCCTTGGAGGGGCTGTCCACATCCAGGGCTGCCTGTGGTCCTAAGGCACCGCCTCCAGGCCTGGCTCCCTGGCCTTTTGTTGTCCAGCTCAGCGGCCCTGGTCAGCTTTCATCTGCTTCCCTCTCCCCGCCCCCCCCCCCCCCGGCACTCCTTCCAAAGGCCCAGAAAGTGCACCTGTGAGTTTGGGGCATGTTACTTCCTGCAGACCTCACTGGGCCTCTGCATCGTCCCAACATCCCACCTTCCCTGGGGACAGAGAGGACCTTAAGAAAGAAATCAAGGGAGCCACAGGGCTTTCCCGATAAAGTCCGTGTGGGCCGGGCTTTTTCGAGTCACGTGAGATCTCCCGGATGCAGAGCCTGGGCCTCCCCCCAGTGAAACTCCACGGCGTGGCCCAAGAAGAGGTCACCCTGCATACCCCGATCCATGATCGTGGCCAGTGCCCTCTGCCTCTGCCTCCCAACTTAAACACAAATCCTCTCCAGCAATAAAACTGATGGAAGACTGGCCTTTTAACCCCCCTATCATCTCTGCTGGAAGAAAGCTCAGAGCTCCGTGATCTGTTGACCATGCCAAGAAGTTGTAGAGCTCAAGACTGCGAGGAAACTTAGGGACGTCTACCCTTGCAGTTCTCAACCCAGCCACATGTTAGAATCACCTGCAGAGCTTTTGAAAACAGTTACCAAGGCCAGGCCATAGCCCTGAATCAGAGCGGCGGTAAAGCTTCTCTGGTGACTCTTAAGGTGTAGCCAGCACTTAGAACCACTGGGCTAATCTGAGGCGGGCAAGTGGCCCAAGCACACGTACCACTGCTCGCCTTTCCCTGGCCTCATGCAGACATCACCAATCGATCGAAGAGTCCTCCCCACCCAGCCCAAAGTGGCCTCTGATGTCTTCGCTTTACAAAGCCTCAGACAGCCACTGCCAATCAGTCAGAATTGGCATACAAGGAGAAAGCCCATTTGCCAGCCCAAAACTAGCCCAACCACCCTACCCTAGCCATCTGGGCAAATGGGAAACACTTTGGCTCAGAGCAGAGAGACTTGGCCAAGATCCTAAGTGTCGCTCCTATAGTCCTGTAACCTTTTCAAGGACTGGGCCATACCTATTCAAATCTAAATAGCTCTACTCAAAAATCATACTACCTCCTTTATCTTCTTTGAGACCTTGCCCCAGATGGTCCAACTTCAAGTGGTACCTATTAGAAATTGAAGTAGAGATGCCCAGGGCATCTAGGGCCAGTGTATAGACCCACAGGTTGTGTACTACACTACTCCAGAAGGCACTCGTATGTAAATGGTGCTCTTTGTTGTACAGTGCACAACCTGCACAGCTGTACTCAGTGGCTCTCCTGTGTGCTCTCCCACCCATGCTGGCAGGCTCCTACAGATGTAACCTAGTAACATAATAACAATAATAATATCTAACATTTATTAAGCACTTACCATGGGCCACAGTCTGTGCCGCGCCCTTTATATGCATTAATTCTAACCCTCCAACAACCTGTATTATGGTGAGAAAACGCAGGTTAAGTAAATCATCCAGGGTCAAGAGGCTAGTAAACAGTAGAGCTGGACTTCAAACTTAGGGAGCCGGTAGCGCCCTGACCACCATCTGGGCAGTGAAGGGGTGGGCCCGGGCAGGGGACATCATGGAGGCCTCAGCAGGGGGGCACTAAGCAGCCACCCTTAGCCTCTGGCACAGCCTGGCATTTCCTTGCTAGTGTGATTGCAGCCATTCCATCAATTCTGTCAGCCTTTTATCTCCAGGCCCAGGAAACCCACCTCCACAGAGGGACTGGGGAGGGCAGAGGAGAAGCGAGCTGCTGGCCCGCACTGGCAAAGGTTTGCCTTCTCCTGTCTCGCTGTGGACGCCCCCTCCCCCCCCCCCGCCCCCGCACCAGAACTGCTGGGTGCTCGGGGTCAGCTCTGCCCCCAACGGGAGGTGGGGTTCCCGTCCTGGCCACAGCACGCGTCCGGGGGCCCGGGAGCCGCCCCACACCAGTGCTCAGTGGGGACTCTCGGCGCGGTGGGGCCATAACATAGGTCACAATGTGCGTTGTGAAATATCCACAGGGCCTCTCACCCAAAACCTGCATTCTCACAGAACGGGCCTCCCAAACACCCCCACCCCCAGCCCATCTCCTCTGAACAAATGGCTCTTAAGTTTTTTCACTCACCCCCCCCCACTAGGTGAGGCCAAAGCTGCCCTCGCCCCCCACCTCCCACCTGTTCCCATTTTCTAGTGGAAAAAGAACTAGAAGGACTCGGTTTGGTCATAAAGAATCAAGAGGGAATCCATAGCATTAACCTTATCTTCTAAAAGGATTCATAATTTTATATTTTAAAGGAATGCCCTATAAACATAAAAATAACCTAGGAGTTTGGTCTTGGCTATATGTCAGAATAGTAAGGACATTGCCGGTGACATGTCACTCTCCGGGCATAGTGAGGGGGTGAGTCTTGCTGGCAGCGAGGGGATGAGACGTTATACCTGAACCACAGCTACGTGGCATCTTAAAGCCCAAGTCCCAAAAAATATGCAAATATGCAACGCGGCTCTCTAAGGGCTGGGCCCCCCACCCCCAGCAAACCATCCGGGAGAAGATCATCCCAGGAGGACTGGTCTTTGAGAAGCGGCCACTGAAAGCCTTGCCCTCTTCCTGAAAATGGCAGGACTTCCCAGTCCCTAGTCCGTCCCCAGGGGGAGCCTTGTGACCCGGTCAGGCTACGCACACCAGCCCTGCTTCTCAATCCGGGTGCCCAGGAAGCACTGGCCGATGGCTCGCCGGTGTTAACTGAGTTTCAGGTTTTGTCTGATTGCTCTCTTAATGGATTACCAGTAAATGGCAGTGAATTGCCCCCAGACATGAGATTCTATGAAATTGCACGCCGTGCTCCACCTGGAGGACCCACCAGTGGGGCCGGGCCAGGCCGGGATAACCGCTCTGGCTCTGGCCGTGCTTCTGAGTTCTGGCCATTTGTGTAACCATGAGCCTCAGTGTCCTCTCATCTATGACGTGGGCGTCACAACGCTCCCCTCCTCACAGGCTCAGAAACGAGAGCTGACTGTGTTTTGCAGCCTGGAAAGGACTGGCCCCATGGCCTGTGCACTCCATGATTTGAGTGGATTTAAGTTCAAATCAGAGACAGGAAAAACGAGTGCGAGCAGGTGGATACGCATTCTGAGTCCAAAGTGACTTGAAACAGGTCCCCCGGGGGGGAAATCAGGGCCTCAGGCTGTGCGACCCCGCCGTCCCTCCAGCTGTGCGCCCACTCCTCAGGGGCCAGATTCCGTGCCAGTGTGGCTCTGTGACAGACCCCGGGCTGCTCGGCCCCGGAACCGGGAGGCTTTGACGTGTGTGTGCCCCAGAATCCCCCAGCCATGACAAAATTCTTTCTAGATTCCAAGTAGAAACATACTCTCCACTCTGGCGAACACAGAAAAATTGAGACCAGGGGAAGAAATTAAGCGGCCCAAGCCTGGCTTCTTGAGGCGGAAGCTCCCAGGTCACCCCGGGGTGGCATACGTATATGGGGACAGGTGTCAGACCCTGGGGCCAGCCTGAGCTCGCCATGAGAAACTCACTCGTACAATCGTTCAGCCCTCCAAGGTAAATACTGCTATTACCTCCATTTTATAGATGAACAAACCAAGGCACAGAGAGGTGAAGTTGTTGCCCAAAGTCACACAGCTAGGAAGAGGCAAAACTGGGTTTCGACTCCACCCATCTGGCTCCAGAGTCCATGTTCTCGGTAATCGTGCTCCTCAGTCTCTGACCAAGCTCTCCCCGCTTCACCCCCTGGACAACTGATCAATGGAAAGCTTCAGAGAACTTGAGAAAGCCTCGCCAGCCTAGCCCTGTGCAGGTTAGCTCTTTGGGGCTCTGTGTTTCTACCCTGTAGAGGAAGAAATTGGAATAAGCAGTAGTTTTCAAACTGTGTTCCGTGGAACACTTGGGGGTTCCTCAGACAACCCCTCAAAAGGTTGCCCTGCTGGTGAAAGAGCTAGCATGCAGGGCTGCAGTCCCACCTTCAGCCAGAAGAGGCTCTGTTCTTATGTGTTGCACCCCGACCCTCCAGGCAGGAGTCCCTTCGAAGGCTCCCATGATAGACAAAAAAACATGAGCAAGAAGAAAAAAAGAGAGCGGGGAAGTTTGAGAATCATACATAGATCAGTAGTGGTCAGACCTGACCATGCCTTGAGTTTTAAGGCTGCAGATGTCCTGGCTGCATCTTGTACCCACGAAATCAGGTCTGGGGGGGGGGGAGACGCTGGGATCTGAGTTTCACACGAGCTCCCCAGTGTGGGCTCACTGGCGAGAGGTCGCACAGAGCAGCAGCCGAGGGCAGCAACCTGTCCGTGGGTTTTCGCGCAGACTTGCCGTGGGGAAACTTCCGCTAAGGGACCGTGATAAGGGAGGTTGAGGCCACCTCCCTGGGGCAGCTCCAGGGTGAGGAAAGAAGGGCTGCCAGGGGCCTTTGGTAGGCCCTGCTGAGCAGAGAGCCGAGGGGTCTGGCATGGGCTATCTGCTGCCTCCCGGGCAGCCTCAGAAGCCTGCAGCAGGACCCCTGTTAGAGACCCAGAGAGGTTCCCAACTTCCCTAGAGGCACACAGCCAGGAGGTGGCGGGGACTGAAGTCAAGCCTGGGTGAAGGCCGAGTTCTGAGCGTGCTATCCACCATCTCCGACTTGGCCTGACCTGTGGCCGACTAGGCTTCTATCAAGCATCTGCTGACCTGCTGGCCTCGGCCTGGGGCCAGTGGTGCCCCACAGACACCCAGTGATAAGCCCTAAACTGGGAGCAAGACTGCCCAAGCTGTGCTCTGGGAGGGGATGGGGGGTGGCCCACAGGGTTCTGCCCAGACCCTGCGCTCAGACTCCTCAGGAGGCCCAGCCTTCCACCCAGAAGTCTTGTCACCCCAGCCCCACCCAGTCGAGAGCCCTGAGCCTGGTTCTGGACTTCCTGTTCCCAACTCGGCCAAGGACTTGCTGTGTGACCACGAGCAAGTCAATCTGTCTCTCTGGGCCTCAGACTCCCTCTAAAACAAACCAGGGCAGTGGTGGCCTGTAGAGCCTTTCAAGTCCCCAATGTCTTCCCCCAGGCCACCTCCTCCACCGCGCTCACTGCCCTTCACCCCAAAACTTCAGTTTATTTCTCTTATAGATATGATCCCATTGGCACAAAGGGTTTGCAACGCCAAAGCGGTGTGACTCCCATGGCTGAGGTCCTCACCTCACATCCTATGGGCGGCCTCGGGTCTCCTCCTGCACCCCCTATTGTGGAAAAGCCACTCCCCAAGGGCACCCCAGACTCCCTTGCTCACCCCTGCCCCACACCAGGGAGAGCCGGCCCAGGTCCCTTCCCTCCTCACCCCCGCGGAACAGGAAAGCCTGCGGATGGAGGGCCAGAGCCCCTCCCCAGGAGGCCGTGCACAGCCCCCTCCCCACCATGAACCACAGCGAGACTACGTAGAACGAGGCCCCTCCCAGGGGACAGCCCTTTGCAGCTTGCAATGCTCTTTCCCGGGCAGGTTAAGGTCCAGGTTAAGGTCCAGGTTAAGGTCCAGGTTAAGGTCCAGGTTAAGGTCCAGGTTAAGGTCCAGGTTAAGGGGGTAGCTTCTGGGCAAACTGTCTGGGTCCAAACCTTAGTCGTGACATTTGCTACCTGGCAACCCTAGGCAAGTTACTGAACCCGACTGGGTCTCTCTTTCCCGATGTGTACACTGGGGACAATATGGAGCTCTCAAGGGGGCGCTGCAAGGAAGAAACGAGTTACTGCCTATAAAACCCTTAGGTGGGTCACTGTGACTGTCAGCCACAATGATGACAATGACAGTGAGGACGGGGATCTCAGCCGCTCACCAGCCCTATGAGAGAGGCAGAGCAGGATCGTGGCACAGGTGTGAAGGTAGGCCCAGGCAGGTTCAGCAACTCGCCCAGGGACAAGACCAGAGGACGCAGGATGTGTAGAGATGACAGGGCTCTTGGTGGCTTCTCGCTCACTCCCCTCATGTTACAGATGGGAAGGGACTTGCCCACAGTCAAGCAGGGCATTAGTGGCTGAGCTGGTTCTGGAACCCGGGGCTCCTGACTCCCAGGCCAGCGTGTTCTGAGCCCCTACAGACCACAAGATTCGGGGGGGGGGGGGGGAATCCTTGGGTCAATTGTTTTGGAAACGATACTGTGTCTCTAACCCTTAGAAATCCTGAATACATGTTAGTTTATCAAGGCTCTGACAAGTTCTGCAGTGAGGGAAAATATCTCACTTCCACTTTGCATGTCCCAAACTTAATTGACCACAGAACCACGCATTTGTACCTACTTCCACGGAGCACCCACTCGGACGCGTTGCAACGGGCGACTCCTTCAGCCCCTGTATTCCGTGCTTGGAGGTGCTAAGTTGGCCGTTCTTTGGAGAGCTCTAAGCGCACCCACTTCTGACATTGTTTAGCCCTAGAAAGCCCCTGAGGCTTATATGGGATTCCCAGGAGCCTTAAGAAGTGAGCCAGGAGCAAGGCGAGATAGAGTCTGGACCTCTCTCTATCAGAGCGTCCCCTTTGCTCAGAAAGAACCTGAGTCCCTCTGCAGAAAGGGAAGGGTCCCCGCAGACTGGCTAAGAAACGCCAGCCCCAGGATATTGATTTTGCTGTTCTCCCAGGTCCCAGAGAGGCCGAGCCCATTGCCACAGGGCCCTGAGGCAGGGACAAGAATGGGCACGCCCTCCTGCCAGGACATCAGGCCCCATCTGCCCTGTCACCCCACCAGCTCTGAGCTGCCGCGTCGCTCTCCCTGGGCCGGGGCCGCAGATATGGGTATCGCATCCCAGGGGCTCCATGCCTGCATGGCGCCAGCCTCCCTCCTTGTTAGGACACTGAGTTCTCTGGGGGGGGTGGCATGGAGCCTGCGATTGGGGGTGGGCAGGCCAGGGAGGAAAGAAGACTGCCTCTGACAGCTGTCACTGCAGGGACCAGGGCTGTGGTGACGGAGGAGGCTCTCTGCACGCCAGAGAGAATGTGAGGGCCATCTACAAACCAGGGGTCGGAGACCGCAGGCCAGGTCGCCAACCGCAACTCGGGTGTGGGAACCGTTGCCGGGTTCCCTCCATCTCTTCCCGTGTGTGCAGGAAACACAGATGCCTTTTAGGGACAGCCTGAACCCAGCAGGACTGATCAAAACCGAGCAACACAGGGAGGGGTGCTGAGGAAAGGCCAGGCTTTGGAGCCGGATCTCTGGGTGTGATCCCAGCGCCAGTACGTAGCTGTGCAACCCTAAGCCGCCGGCAGAGGCAGCTGAGCTTTCCCCTCTGTAAGATGGAAACAAGACTGCCTATCTCCCGGGGCCGTGGCAAAGATGAAATAACGAACGGAGAGAAACGTCCAGCCTCCAGCGGCTGCTCGTCTCGATGTGGCAGGGGACTCACACAAGAGGAAGCGTGGGCCAGTGACGTGAGACCCTGGCTCCGGGTCCTGGCTGTGTCCGAGGGCACAGCTGATGGGCGTTTCTGAGCTCCGCTTTCCTCCTCTGTGCCATGGGCCTGCTCGCACCCAGGTTGCAAAGCACCCGGCAAGCTTAGCCGTCACGGTCACGGCCACGAGGGCTCCCGGTGTGAGCTGGCGTGCCGGTCACCATCCCTGCTTCAATCAGATCTGGTGGCCGCACCGCGCAGAGGTTGGTGGGTGATGGCCGGGCCCGCCTCCGTGGGCGCTCTCGGCCCTGCTGGGCTCCAGGGCTCCCGGAGCTCCCGAGC
>CM052900.1:156790877-156808253 GCA_028534135.1 Potos flavus | reverse complement strand
TCCAAGGGGCTGGCGGGAAGCGGTGATTAGGGGACGACTGCCCCCGCAGCTGGGGACAGGGGTCCTGTCCGGTCAGGAGACAGACGCAGTGAGCCCAAGCTCAGGCCGGCCCGCACCAGGCGGCGGCACCAGCAATGAGGGGAAAGGGAAGCGTGTGACGTTTTCTCTGAACGCATGAAGCAGCGACGGCTGGTAAAATCCGACCTCGGTCGGACTCCTCCGTGTGCTTTGTGGGGTCGTGGGCTTTAAGGGACACGGAGGGGAATGGGCGCGCAGTCAGCTCGTTAGCTCAGGCCTCTAAGAGACCACTTGGCCCTGGGGCCAGGGCATCGCGGGCTGGGGCGGCGGGGGGGTCCTGCCATCACCCCGGCGGCTACCCCATCAGTGACTCAGGTCATCCGACCCGGCGCTCCAGGGTCTGTCTTGGGCACATACCTCCCGGGAGCTGGGACTGGGGCCCCAGCACAGCGTCTCCATCCAGCGCGGCGGCTGTTACCGGGCCGGGAAATGTGACTGTCTCACATCATAATGCAGCATTTTAAAAACGAGAGTTCAGCTTCTGGCTGGAGAAGTGCTGACGGGGTCTCCCGGCCACCGCCCAAGGGCAGGGAGCTTGGGCCGGCGCCGGCTCCCCGAGCAGGGCCGGTGTGAGGGGAGAGAGGCCCCGGGCGCAAGGCTGGGGGCGCTGGGGGCGGCCCCACTGTGTGCTCACTGGCATCGAGCGTGTGGCGGCCGGAGAGGCCCCTGAAACTCCTTAACCCCGCGCGGGGCTCCCGCGACAAAGAATCCGCCCGTCCCAGATCTCAGTCAATAGGGCTGAGTTCCAGAGGCCCTGCCGTCGGCCAAGAAAAAGGAAAGCCACCGTGTGGTGCGTGCGAGGGGCCACATGTGGCCGAGGAGGAGGTGGGAAGGAGATGCGCCTGGACGGAGAGGCCTGCTCCCCCTCTCCTGACCTCTCCTGCCTGCCTGCTCTTAACCAGAAGCTGCAGAGCGCCTTCTGTCGGGGCCGTGGGGGGCAGGAGCCGGCTCGCACGGGCTCGCGAACTGAGGCCGTGGTGGCTGATTGACACCACAGAGACTGGCAGACGTGGAGCCCTTGCTCGGCATCGGAGACACCTCGGGAGCAAAACCAGGCCCCGCTCCTGTCCTCACGGGGTTTACGCTCTAGTGGGAGGCACACTCCCCGAGTAGGCCCACGACCGATCCTTGATTTCAGCCGCGAGAAGCGCAGGCGCGAACAGACCGGGCTTAATGAGAGCGCCGTGAGCGCATGCGTGCGGGGCGGAGGCGTGGACACCCCTGCGCGCTGCGGGGGTGGTGACCGGCCGACACCGGGGGACCGGAGAAGGGGTCCCTGGAAGAGGCAACATTACAGTAGAGCTTGAAGCCTTCATAGGAGGTCGCCAAGCAGAGATGCCAGCAGCTGGGGGTTCCAGCAGAGAGCAGCAGGTGCAACAGATTCGAGATGGGCGGGGCAGAAGTGCTGGGAAAGTTCGAGAAGCCCAGGGGGCTGGGGAGGGGGCCTGGGACTGAGGAGAAGCCGGCAAAGGGCTGGGTCACACAGAGCCTTGTCGTACAAGGAGCTTGGGCTTTATCCAGGGAGCCAGTGATGGCTGTTGAGTGGAAGAGGTCCCTGGGAAGATTCAAATTAAAACAATAATGACAAAAACAAACACAAAACTGTATTGACTGTCCCTTTCCCATAACTTGGGCTTTTAGTGATGGCCTTGAGCATCACCATGAACCAGGCCCGGGTGATGAAGAGAGGGATAGACTTGACCCCTGACCTCGGAACTCCCTTGGTAGCTGGGCAGATGAGGAGCGTAGGGTGGACAGCGCGCACGGCTGGACGGATGTCCTCTCGGGGACATGTAGAGGAAGACAGATTCTGAGGGCCCTCCCTCTACAGGATCACTGAATCTAAAATAAAACATACTTTTTAATATATGTCTGGCCTCACCAAAAGTAAGGGAAATCCCCAAGTTGCCCCCATCCAAAACTAAAAAGCTGTGAGCTAAGACCAGAACGAGAGCAGTGAGCACTAAGCAGGTGTGACAAGTGGGGTCTGTCCTGGGGACAGACGCTGACGTCAGGACTGCGGACGGGGAAGTAAGCGCTGGGGTGCGCCAGAGCGAGGGAGCAGAGCCCGTGGTCTCTCGTTCTCCGATGTCTCCTTAACAGGAATAAAATGGTCCCTGCTACCAGGTACCATCCCCGCTCCCTCCCCACTCCCACCCCGGCAGGTCACAGAAATCCTCTCTGGAGGAAAGCATCCGCTATTTAGACTCCAGAGATTCCCGTAAGATCAAATCTGAGTTCAGCATGCGTGAGGGTCCACAGAGAAATACAGCAAATTTAGACCCTCCAAGATCTTTTCAGATACATAGTTACCAATACCAAATAGAAGCTAATACGTATGGAATACTTAAAAATTTTAAGATAAAGTCATAAACATGAGCAAACAAACAAGGGACTACCTGAAAAGACCAGGTGAACTGGGAAAAGAACCAAATAGAAGTATGTAGTTAGTAACATTAAAAAAATAAAATCCAGGGGCACCTGGGTGGCTCAGTCAATTAAGCATCTGACTCTTGATCTCAGCTCAGGTCTTGATCTCAGGGTCATGAGTTTAAGACCCTCCTTTGGCTCCATGCTGGGCAGGAGCCTACTTAGAAAAATAAGTAAATAAAATAAAATAAAATCCAAGGATGGATTAAACAGCAGAGTAAACTGCTGAAGAAAGAATTTTAAAAACGGAAAACAGGTCTAAGGAAATTACCCAGAATGCGATGAAGAGAAACAAACTGATGGAAACCATGGCGGGAATTCAGAGCTTTCTGGTCTACCACGACAGCCATGAGCCACGTGTGACAATATAAACCTGTATTTGAATTCATTAAAATTCACTAAAGCTTTGGACTCAGTTCCTCAGCTGCACTAGCCCCATCTCGAGTGTGTTCAATGTGACTCCCAACTGTCAAAATGGACAGCACGGATTATCCAGCATTTCCACCGTCACAGAAAACTCTGGTGGACAGCACTAGCTTACAAGAGAGGGAAGAAAGAACTAGAAAGTCCGATCCCCGAAGGAGAGCAAAGAGCGAATGGGGAAGAGGTAATATTTTAAGAGATAATGGGTGAGAATATCCCAGAAATAAACTCAAAGATACGGGAAGCACGATATATATCAGTCAGCATAAGAAGAAATTCACAAGTAGCCTTATCATAATGAAACTGCGGAACACCAAGGACAAGGAGAAAATCTTAAAAGGAGCTCACCAAAGAAAAATTGGGCTGGCAGCTGCCTTCTCTTCAGCAAAAAGGAAGACAGAAGGTAGTGGAACAATGTCCTCGAGATGCCAGAAGTGAATGACTGTCAGCCTAAAACTGTGTACCCAGCAAAGCTCTTTGATTGATGAGGGGGAAACACAGGCTTTCTTTAGAAGAAAGTTGTGGAGCTTACCACCAAAAAATACTCCTAATCCAAGGAACTTTTAAATCATGTTCTTCAGGAGTAAGAAAAATTATCCGAGAAGCTAGGTCTGAGGCACGAGAAGAAGTGATGAACAACGTGATTAACGTGTAGGGAAATTATTTTAAGCAAATATTACCAGGGTAAAATAATCACGATGATAATGTTTTGTTAAGCTAAATACATATGGTAAGTTTTCAAGGGTAACCAATAAAGAATAGTTCTAGAATTTGGCACCCATCAGAATCACCTGGGAGGCTTGTTAAACTACAGATTTCTGGACCCGCCCCTCAGAGCTTCAGCTGCAGGAACTCTGGGGCGGGCTCCTGGACTCTCCCAGGTGTTGCTGATGCGACTGGCCCAGGGACCCCACTTTGAGAACCACTGAACCGAAAGCAGAGAAATCGGGTGCTTCACTTCCAAACCAACAGATGGGGGAAAGGCAATGAGAAAACAACCAAAACCTTCCATCTAATCCAGCTCTGTGCAAGAAAAAGATCGTACGAGCCACATTTGTAATTTTAGATTTTCCGGTAGACACGTTATAAAGTAAAAACAGGTGACGTGAATTTTAATAACGTATTTGATTTAACCCAATATACCCCAAATATTATCATTTCAAGATGTGATCAACATGAAAAGGATAGAGATTACTTTTTCTTCTCTTCTTGGAGAAAGGCTTCAGAATTCAGCGTGTATTTTATCCTGTAGAGGCTTCTCCATGTGGACGAGCCACATAACAGGTTCTCTACAGCCACGTGTGGACAGAGCCGGTCTCGACTGCAAGCAACGTGAGCTTGCAGAGGACAGGACGGAGGTCCCCGCTCAGCCCCTGAGCAGCCACTGCATGCCAGACACTGGGCTGAGCGGCTGGAGCATCAGACGTCACCTCGTCCAGTCCTCACGTAGACCCGTGAGATCAGACGCGATTATCATCCCGTTTCCTAGATGGTAAAAGTGAGGCTGAGAACATTCAAAGCCCTTCCCCAAGAGCAGCAGAAGAGCCAGCATTCGAACCCAGGTCTCTCATATTCCAGTGCCAACCTCGGACTCTCCATACTCGCTGTAAAGCATTTTCTGTAACAGACCAGAGAGTAAATATTTTAGGCTCTTGGGACCAGACTATCCATTTGGTGGAAGAAGGTAGAACCTCTTCTTCCAGAGTCAACCTCGGTCCTCCCCGTGTTCGGAAGGATCCAGATGGACGGGCCTCCTGGCAACACCTCCTCAGACAGCCAGGGCCTCAGCCAGCCTCTCTAACTCACTGCCTGACTATAAATGTGAGTTATTCCCCCTCTTTGGGCTGAGACAGAGGGGAGATAAAATTCAGGATTGATGGAACCCCAGACATAAAATCCAGCACCATAATGCCTGCATTTGGGAAATTGCCTTTAATTAATGGTTTATGAGCCCCAAAGACGCCCCCCTCTTCAGGCCTCCTGCAGCGTCGTCCGGGAGCTCAGTCCTGTGTGGCGAGGGTGGAGGAGGCGGGGTGGGGAATGGCCGTCTTTCTCCAGAAACTAAAATGTGTGGTTTGTTTGTGGGAGGACCCCTGCTCCTCCTCGGGCGCGCCTCGAGCCCGGACGCCCCAAGTAAACGTGAACTGAAAGCTGGCTCTCCTCACGGGCCGGAGGCCTGCGAGCTCACGAATGACCCAAACGTGTTCACACGCTCAGAAAACACACACGCACCGGAAGTTTGCTTTTTCTCTTTGTCCCCTTATCTGTCCTTCCCTGCCCACCCTCCACTCATTCTCTCCTTCTTCCTGTTTCTCTTTGTGTCTTTGTCGTCCCCGTGGCACTATTTCTCTCCTGAAGGCTTTCTCTTTGAGTTTCTCTCTCCAACTCTCGCTCTCTCTTTTTTTTTTCTTTTTTCTCTTTTTCCTTCCTTCCTCCTTCCCCTGCCGCTTTATAGCCTTTCCTTGGGGAGGCCTGGCCAAGGGCCACCCCCCTGGGCACGGGATAGACAAGCCCACTCCTCACCTCACAGGGAGCCCCGCCTCTCCCACCGGGTAGGAGTCCTGCTGGGACGATGCATTTCTGCCCTTAGGGGTTCCCCCCTAAGCCCCTGAGCTGAACTCAAGCCACATTTCATCCCGGGAAGGCAGCGGGACTGAGGCGAATACTGAGAGCCTACTATAGCTACACGTTCAGAACTTATACTGGTCATTAACCTGGGAGGTAGAGAGTATTATTATCATGCCCATTTTCTAGATGGGAAAACTGAGACTTTAAGAGGTCAAGAAATTGGCCCAGAGCCACGGTCTGTTCAACTCCAAAGCCTCTTTCCACAGGCCCAGTCCAAATGGACACCACGGGCTGTGTCTCGGGATTTCAGGTAACCAGATGTGTGACGTTCATCTGCCATCCTCCCAGAAGCAGGTGACGGAGACGGGACTCAGCCGCAGGAATAGAACAGAGACTCTCCGCTCTTTCCGAGCCAGGGAGGACACACCCGCCCTGGGTGCCAGAGGGTCACACGTGCAGGATCCCATCGGAAAGGCTTCCCTGCAAGCCAAACCTGTCCTGGGGAGCCGGGGACCAGCAGGAGGGACACCGACGCTGGAGACGGGCAGCCGTCTCCCCAGGCGGAAACTCGGGGCCCCCAGGCAGGGCTGCAGAGGAGGCCGCAGATGCCACAGTCCCCGGCGTCATGGCAACACACGCTCAGACCAGTGACCTGCTCGGAGCTCTGTGCCATCTGCCGTTCCTCCGGGGGGCAGGGAAGAGACCTTCCACCTACCCAGCATCCCCAGTCACGGTGTCCCCAGAGCAGCCCTGCGAAGGAGGCAGGTGGCAGGAAACAGCATCGTGCCAACCTTAGTGTGTTGGAAATGGAAGCATGAGGCATCTTGGCTGCCCGCCATGAGTGAGGTCACTCTGTTCAG
Source organism: Potos flavus (assembly GCA_028534135.1). NCBI lineage: Eukaryota > Metazoa > Chordata > Mammalia > Carnivora > Procyonidae > Potos > Potos flavus. Next base: position 156,801,894 of record CM052900.1, on the reverse strand, counting down.
TGCCCTGCTGGACCGGGGGTGGCATCCTCCTGGCCAGCAGCCGCGGGCTCCCAAGGGCTCTTGGCTGAGCAGTTAGAGGCCTCTACTGGGGGCGAAAGGTTTAAGCAGAGCTGGATGCGTGTATGGTCCCCAAGCGGAAGCGGCTATTTCCAAAGAGTTTCTACGGCAGGGGCAGAGGAGGGCTGAAGGAGTTGGGGAGAGGGGCCTCGTGACTCGAGAAAGATTTCTAGGCTGCATGTGTCCATTTCAAAAATAACGTACCTCAATCCAGGAAACGTGGGAGACAGGAAAGTTTGCACGCACTCAAGAATACCCTTGCACACTCACAGGGGCACACACACACAAAACGTTCACACACACGCACGCTCACAATTAACCCATCACCCCTTTCCAGACGCAGACTTTTAACATTTAACCAACTAGTATTTTATATGTATAAAATGTATAAATATACATATATACACACAACTATAATCCTACATCGTAGAATCATATGTGTACCATTTTTAAAATGCAGCTGGGATTACATTGTGCCTGCTGTCTTGTACTGTCCTTTTTCACTTGGCAATAGATTATGAACATTCTCCCATGTCAAAAATATTCTCCAGTGACACATTTTTCATGAATCACATATGTTCCAGTATATGAATGGCGGGCATCGTTCATTCAGACGAACTCCCATCGATAACCGTTTATACCGCTTCCTATTTAATTTTTTCAGTTTTTGTTAGATATGTATATGTTCACTGTGGAACTTTGAGGACACACGAATGTATAGCAAGAGGAAAGTAAGCTCATTCTTCCTGGCACCCAAGCTCAGTAACTGTGACTATCTGTGTGATTTCACACACATTGTTGTAACCACATGCCCAATTTGATGGATAAGCATTTTTACATCGTCACGATAATTTACGACATACAGTATCGGCAGGGTCCTTTCTAACCAGGCTTCTTTTTTTAATACTTGTCATGTCTCGTGGTATTGAGTTTGTGCGGGTGTTGATTGAACCCTACTTTAGAGAAGAGACTCTTTCCATCCTGGTTAATTTCGGCCTGAACCTGGCCTCTTCATCAGGTGTGTCCGACGATGGATTGAAGAGTAGGGCTGGGAAACGCTGGGGGATAGACATTTTCGTCTGCGAGGGGCTACTCCGGAAACAGGTTTCGGTGTGTTAAGGAATGGAGCTGAGGCTCCCGGTCTCCTAAGAAGATAAATCACGCAGCTGCCCAGAGATGACTGCCACTGTGTTGATTACAATAGCGAAAAATGGGGGATGACCCATGTCCATCAATAGGAGGCAGACGAGACAAATGAGAAAGCGTCCTCTGACGGATCCGGGGCCGTCAAAAGATATCGCAGATCTCTACGGAGATGAAAGGATGTCCTCCACGGTGTACATGAGAATGGCTATTACAAAAACGGAGAGCGTTGTGTCTGCGTGTGGGTCTCTGTGTGTTTGTAAGCGTGGCTCTGTGTGTGTTTGGAAGCGTGGGCATTTGTGTATCCCGAAGAATATTTAACTAAAACTAACAGCTGCTGTCTCTGGGTGGCGTGGGATTTGGGGTGATTTTTCACTTTCTGTTTTATTTTCATTCTTTTCTAGATTAAATTTTTAAAAGTCTGTTCTTTTGTTGGGGGGACAGATGACTTTTGTCATGGGGGAGGGGTAGCAAAACAAAACAAAAGCCATTTGGACTTTGGAAAGAAGAAATGCATGAGAGGGAGACATCCCCGCCCTCCCCGTGCACCCCGGGAGCGCAGCCTCCGGGGTGCGGTCTGCCCAGTCCCTGCCTCCCCCCGCCCCCCCCGGAAGCCCCCCTCAGCCCCCTCCCCACCTCCCCAGCAAGTTGACAATTGTGTGTTGCAGATTCGGACAGCCAGTGCAGCCCCACGCGGCAGAGCCTCAGCCTGTCGGAGGGCGAGGAGCAGATGGACCGGCTGCAGCAGGTGGAGCTGGTCAGGACCACCCCCATGTCCCACTGGAAGGCCGGCGCCGTCCAGGCCTGGCTGGAGGTGGTCATGGCCATGCCCATGTACGTCAAGGCCTGTGCGGAGAACGTGAAGAGCGGGAAGGTAGGGCACCTGCGGGATCCCAGCGGGAACGCCCCCCTCCCTCCCGTGAACCGCTGCTCCACCCCCCGCACCCCACCCCCATCCGATCCCGGGGTGAAGGGATGTATTCTAGGAGCCGGCTGAACTGGGTTCAGGCCCCAGCGTCCCCAGTAAAGCATCATGTCTCCCCAGCAAGGCGCACAGTCCTCTGAGCCTCAGCTTCCGCATCTTTAAATTGGGCCCAAGCTGCCCGTCCCTGCTGAAGGGGGGCAGGACTGGGCTAGAGGGCTCTACGGGCCAGGAGCAGAGAGGCGCCAAGTGCTCTGCCCGGACTGCAGAGAAGGAGGGGCAGGGAGACGGGTGGGCTCGTGCTAGCAGACCCCTCCGGGGCTCAGCCGCGGCTGGCAGCGGGTCCTGGCAGCCTCGGGTGCCCACCCCACACCTCCCTTCTGGGCACTCAGTCCTCCCCTCCCTGCGGAGCAGGTGCTGCTGAGCCTGAGTGACGAGGACCTGGAGCTGGGTCTGGGCGTGTGCAGCTCCCTGCACCGGCGAAAGCTCCGGCTGGCCATCGAGGACTACCGCGACGCCGAGGCGGGCAGGAGGTGGGTCGGCACGCCCGGGCACCCTGCTCGGGCTGCGCCTCCAGGGAGAAGGGAGCAGAACCCCCCTGAGACCTCCAGATCGCACAGTGGGGGGTGGACGGGATGGGGGATGGTGGGCTGTGCCCAGGAATGCCACTGGCCAGGGGGCCAGGCGCATCCCAGTCCTGCTCTGGGCCAGCCCTCCCCGTAGAAAGATGGGGATCCAGGGAATCAGTGAGGCCCCAAGGGCCCATGATCTCTGCAGCCGGGAAGCGGGGAGAACTCATGCGCCCCCAGAACTTCTCTATCTCCGAGGGCCAGCCCAGGCAGGTCTGGGAATTCGGCCAAAATATCTGCTCTGCCTACTTCTACCTCAATCCCAGCTCTAGCATCCCGGGGTGGGTGGGGGGCTGGGGGGAAGGGTGGCGCAAGGCAGGGAGAAGTAGAATGCGACAGAGGAGAAATGGATGTGAAGGGCTTTAGTGCCATGTCTCCCACAGAGGCTTAGGGCCGGCTGGGAGGGCTCTCCGTTAGCAAGCACACCTGGAATGGGCAGAGGTTCCTCTTTTCAGCTGGAGGGGTGCCAGGCTCTCATCGCGCTCACCTCCCCCCACGCACCCCCACGTCCGCCTACCTCCTGCCTGCCTGCCTCCCTCCTGACCTTTTGCAAGCAGCATTTGTTGGGGGGTGGACCTCATTCACCAAGCAGCTCCAGGGAAACCAGAGCACCCCCTCGGTACTCAGAGTGCAGGGGGGAAGAAAGAATGAGCGTCGTAAATCTGACACTTTCTATTTCGCATAATTATCTCCTTCACTGGTTTCCCCGTTGTTTCCATGCCGTTAATTAATCAAACCTGGTGGTGTGTGCTATTATTTGCAGAAGCCGCTTTGTGGATTAAAAAATGAGGGGCTAAGGCTGGGAACTCAGGCGAGTTTGGAAGCAGGAAACCAAATGCTTGTGCGACCTGGAGAGGGGCCCTTAGCGGGATTCCTGGGTGGCAGCAAAGACACACGAGATCAGATCAGCAACTCAGGTAGCAACCCAAAGCAAGCAAAGCAAGAACATGCCAGCGTTGTCAGCAAGTCAGGACCCTGTGGGACAGGGTTGGGGGTGAAGGAGGGGGGAGGGTAGTGATGGGCGGGGGGAGGGGAGCGGTGGGCATGAACTCGCTTTCTTGGAGGGCTTCCCCTCCTTAGGGTCCCACGGGTACCTCACGCTCACCACCCACTCCTAACCAGTGTCTCCCCCCGAATCCTCTGCCAACCAAGCTGGAGACCACTCCTGCCGCCTTGTCTCCCTCCCAACATGGTCAGTGAATGCTGACCATGGAACAGGGTGGGGCTGCCTGCTTCACTCCGCAAAAATGCAGGATCCCTGCCCAAGTTCGCCCAAAACATGACCACCCCCGAGAACCCCGAAGAACCGAGATGCCATCGCGCCTGGAAAGGTGTGGATGCAAATCAGCAGCCGGATATGAACGGAGTTTGACAAATTTTGAGAGCTGAGATCAGGACTGTCTCCAAGCATCCTGTGCCCCCCCCATTAGACACCCCCAGGCCTCCTGCAGGAGGGAGGGTCTCATTCCCTGCAGAAATCTGGCCAGTCTCTAACTTGCCGTGGTCTTGCTCTCTCTGGCACGTAGTTTCTCTCTGGCACGTAGTTTCTCCAGCTGTGAAGTGAAGGGGGTTAGATTAGAACAGCAGCTCTTGTAGCTTTTGGAGACCACGGCCCCTCTGAGAATCTCATAAAAACTGCTGACGCTTTCCCCTGAGGCAATAGACAAAACTTGACAATTTTGCATTCGGGCACGCTTTGACTCACTCCCGGAACTTTTAGGGGCCCATGAACTCTAGGGTAAGAACCCCAGCGAGGTCATCTTCAGGAACACATCCTCTGTGGCTCTGGGCATGACATTGCCCTCTCTGGGCCTGGTTCCCCTTATCTCTAAAATACCGACTGCCAAATCCACCAGCCCCATCGCCAGTCGCTGTATGGACATGATTTTATTTAACCGTCGCAACCTCAATGTGGGATAGACATTCTTACCCTCGTTTTAATATATATTTTTAAGATTTTTGTTTCTTCAATTGAGAGAGAGAGAGAGCACAAGCAGGGGGAGCAGCAGAGGGAGAGGGAGAAGCAGACTCCCGCTGAGCAAGGAGCCCGATGTGGGACTCGATCCCAGGACCCTGGGATCATGACCTGAACCGAAGGCAGACGCCCAACCGACTGAGCCACCCAGGCGCCCCCTTACCCCCATTTTAAAGACAGAGAAAGTGAGGTCCGGAGAAATCGTGGGTGCAAAGTCACGCTACAAAATACCTCATTTCAGAGTCAATCCCCTTTCCGTTATCCCCCGTCACCTCAACGTTAAAAACATCGACAACCCCTACTACTCGCGTTCATGGAACGCGGAATGCGCCCCAGACTCCGTGCTGAGGGTTTCGCGTGCTCTCACCTCTTAGCCCTCACGGCTTCTGTGAGGCAAGCATGATGAGCCCCATTTTCTGGTGAGGAAACTGGGGCACAGAGATGCGAGGTCCCGGAGCCGACGGTGGAAAGGCCAGCATTGGCCTCGTGTTTTCTGTGTTGAATCACGACCCGGATGATATCTCAATTCTGTGCCCAAACTTGGATTTCAGGGTCTCATCCGGCCCCGGTTTGGGGCGGGGACAATGTCAAATTTTATAAAACATCCGAATCACTTTTAAAGTCACGCTGTCTTGTTCAGCTTGGGCGCTTACGATAGCTCCGACCAACAGCCGGGAAAGTGTTGCCAAGCCGAGGCCCCATGGGGACAACTTTAATGAAAAGGGAACCGTTCTGAAGGGCAGGAGCGCATTAATTGACAGCATGTGCATGGATATTGGGGACTATAAATGGCTTCCCTCACGTAGGTTCCGCCAGGTGCCCCTCCCCCCACCCCGCCCGGAGATTTGCTGAGCAAACCCTCCCTGAGACAGGGGAGGAGGGCTTCCGGTCCCCACAAGTGACAATCCTGGCCCCAGGGCATCCGATCCAGGGCTGGGAGCTCCCACGGCTGCCTAGGGCAAGAGAACCTTGACCGTGGCTGATAGTTCTGGGAAGGGCAGCTCCGAAGTGAAGGCCTTAAGAGGGGCTGGGAGGGGGCCCACCTGGGACTTTTTTTTCCCTAGAAGGGAGCTTGTCTTGGGTCAGAAGTTTCCAGTACAGGAGCTTGGTCCTGGGCGGCCTCCTGGTGGACTGGAGTCAAGGGCCCAGCCCGGCTTTGTCTTCCGTGCGTTGGGCTACAGAACTGAGGCTGTTGAGGCAGGGGGGGTCCCGCCCTCCAGGAGCTGGTGGTCTGGGCCGCAGGGCGCCAGGTGCAGGGATGCGGACTCCCGGGGGGGCTCTGGGCGCAGAGAGGGACTCTGACCCAGCACACGAAGGCCCCGGAGGGCTTCGGGGTGAGCGAAAGCACAGCAGAGCCCTGTAGGTGGTCAAGCAGGTGAGGAGGTGGCGTGGGCTGGAGCACGGCCGGGAGACGAGGGGGGCCAGGCCTCAGGGACAGCCCCCGGCGGGTGGCTGAGGGGCAGGAGGAGACCTCACGAAACTGGGAGCCCCCCTTCCTTTCCCTGGCCGCTCCTCCAGGGAGGCCTCTGCCCAGTGTCGAGCACTAGCCCGGCTCTCCAGCGGGGAGCACAGTCTCTGGGCTCAGATCAATTCATTTTGAAAGTTCCACGTGTGTGACTGATGAGTGCTTTGAAGGAAATACTTAGAGTCAGAGCCGCAGGCAGGGGCGCAACCTTATGCAAAACAGTCAGAGCAAACCACTGCTGGGAGGTGAGGAGTGAGCCACCGCAGGGCTGGAAGGAAATGGGCCCAGGGAAAGGCGCCCCACCACCCAAGGGGGCCAAGAGCTCCTTGCATCCTGTGCATTTGAAAGCCGCCCCCCCCCCCGCCCCCAGCCCAGAGGGCAGGCTAGCCCTCGTTGGGCCACTCCAAGGACTCACAATGATGTGCCTGCAAAAGGGAATCCATGAGAGTTTTCTTGTTTTCTTTAGATCTACGCTTTGTCCCTTTTCTCTCTCTTCTGTGTTGACTTTGTATTAATTGAATGTTCCCACTGCTGGCTTATGGGCTCCACTTCTTTGTTTCGTTTTCAACTGTGGCTCTACGGTTTGTAATACACCTACTTAGCTTACGACTGCCTATCTTCAAATGATATTGTACAACTTTGTGTATAGCGTAAGATGCTTTTTCCCCCTGCCTTTGTGCTGTTTTCATACATTTTTATCTGTATGTATTAGATGCTCCGTAATACGTTGTTATATTTGTCTTCTAAAGTGTCCATTCGCTTTTAAGGACATTCGCAGGTGAGAAAAAGATTTACCCAGATATTTACCATTTCCCATCACCTTTATTCTTTAAAAAAAATTTTTTTTATTGTAAAGTACACATATTTATCATCTTAACAAGTTTTTTTGTTTGTTTTTGTTTTTGTTTGGAGAGAGAGAGAGAGAGAGAGAGAAGGGGTGGAGGAGGGGCAGAGGGAGAGGAAGAGAGAGAATCTTAAGCAGGCTCCATGCCCAGTGAAGCCTGACGTAGGGCTCGATCTCACAACCCTGAGATCATGACCCAAGCCAAAATCAAGACTTGGACCCTCAACCCAGTGAGCCACCCAGGCGCGCCACCACCACCCCCCATCTTAACTGGTTTTAAGTGCACAATTCAATGGTATAAAGTACATCCACATTGTTGGGCGGCCATCCCCACCATCCATGTCTAGGACTCTCTTCATCTTGTAAAACTGAAACCCTATGCTCACGATAACACAATAAACACTAAGTCCCTGTTCTCCCCTTTCCCCTCTCCCCTGCCATATAATGGCAACCACCCTTCTACTTTCTGCCTTTATGGTTTTGACTACTCTCAGTACCTCATTTAAGTGGAATTGTCTTGGGGTCTGGCTTATGTCACTCAGCATCATGTCCTCAAGAGTCATCCATATTGTAGCATGTGTCAGAACATCCTTCCTTTTTAAAGCTGAATACATTCCACTGTGTGTAGATAGCACCTTTTGCTTAGCTATTTCTCTTCTGGTAGATGGTTGGTGGCCTCTACATTTTAGCTACTATGGATAATGCTGCTATGAACGTGGGTGTATCGATATCTCTTTAAGACCCTGCTTTCAATTCTTCTGGGTATTTACCCAAAAGTGGAATTGCTGGATCATAAGGTAATTCTATGTTTAACTTTCTGAGGAACCAGCATACTGTCTTCCACGGAGGTTACACCATCTTAGATCCTCACCAGTAGCACAAGAGGGTTCTGATTTCACCACACCCCCAACAACACTTGTTTTCTGGGGGTTTTTTAGCCATTCTAATGCGTATGAAGTGGTATCTCCTTGTAGAGAAATTTGTGCTTCCTTAATGATTAGCGATGGGCATCTTTTTGTGTGTTTATTGGCCACCTGTATGTCTTCTTTGGAGAAATGTCCATTCAAATATGCCCATTTCCGAATCCAGTGGGGTTTTTTTGTTGTTGTTTTTCATCGTGACTTCGAGGAGTTCTCTCTTTATTCTTTCATGTGGGCTAAGTTTCCATCTGGTTATTATTTTCTTGCCTCTTGAAAAAAGCCCTTCAACATTTCCTGTGGTTTATTCCTCTGATGAAAAATTCTCTCAATTTTGTTTGTTTTTAAAAAAGTCTTTTTTTCTCCCTCATTTTTAAAATAATGAATTTTTTTAGAGCAATTTTAGTTTTGCAGCAAAATTGACAGGCGGGTATAGTGAGTTCCCATATCCCGCCTGCCCCCGCTCCTGCACAGCCTCCCCCATATCATCCCCATCTCCCACCGGGTGGAGCTCTTGTTACAGGGGAGGAACCCACACCTATGCATCCCGATCACCCAGAGTCCATAGTTTACATAAGGGTTCGCTCTTAGTGTTGTACCTTCTGCGGGTTTGGACGAATGTATGATGACATGTATCCATCATGACAGTATATATGCCGAATAATTTCACTGCCCTAAGAAATCCCTGTGCTCCACCTGCTCATCCCTCCCTCTCCCTGACCCCTGGCAACCACTAATCTTTTGACTGTCTCCGTAGTTTTGCCTTTTCCAGAATGTCCTATAACCGGAATCATCCAGTATGTAGTCTTTTCAGATGGGCTTCTTTCACTTTGTGAGGTGCATTTAAGGTTCCTCCACTGGGAGGTTTTACATAGAGGAGGGACATGATCTGATTAATATTTTTAAAAGATCATCTGGCTACTGTGGGGAAAGTGGATGAGAGGGGGAGGGGCCGGCAGGGGGGGATGTGGGGGGAAGTAAGGAGGCATCTGCCGGAATCTACGAGGGAGGCAGTGGGAGCTTGAGGAAAGGAGAAAAGGGGACAGACACATGGACCAGAGTGACTGACAGACCTGGTGAGGGAGGGGAGAAGAGGGAAAATGAGGACCGGAGCTGGGTGATGGCAGGGGGGTGGGGAAGAGCTGGGAGAGGGGACAGGGCATTTCACTTGGAGCCCATCAAATGTGAGATGTGTGACAGGCAGGAGATGCCAAGGTGGCAAGTAGTCAGCAGCGGGGGCTCAGAAGAGAGAAGGGAGAGGTGAGAAGGTGGGGGTCCTCATTTACAAATGTAACCCAGAGCCCTGGAAATGGTGCCACCGGGGAATGGAGAGCGTGGGGAAGAAGAAAGAAGGGAAGTTCGTTCTGCCCATTCTATGGCAGCGTCCCTCCTGAGAACAGCGGTCGGCGGCTGTTCAGTGGGCACCGGCAGGATGAAGGCAGGAAGGACAGCGAGGAGCCCTATGGGAGCACCAGCAGGAGGGTGGTACAGTCAGCTCTGCTGCTGTCCTGGAAAAGGGACTGGGGAGGACTCAGGGGCAGGGAGACCCGCTGGAGGGCAGAGTCCGGGGAGACACAGAGGTGCCGGGAGTGAGCGGTGGAGAGTGGAAAGGAGGGAGCTGAGTCAGGTGAAGCTGAAAATCCCACTCAGGCCTCCAGCTTGAGTGGCTGGTGGGGCAGCTCTTAGAGATGGGGACCCAGGGAGGGGCTGGGAAGTGGGTGAAGGGTATTCTATCTAGGGGGAAGGGAAGAATGCTGGTCCTGATCCCAGACCTGGGGAGGAGGGCAGTGTCTCTCTGTAAGCCCATATTTCCCTGTCATGTCCTGATCCCTTAGTGGCCCCTCCCCACCCCGACCTGGCAGCCCTGCAGGTCATTGCTCAAGTCCCTCCGCAGATGGGATGCACTGTTCTCATTCCTTCTGTGAGGCTGCCACCGTGTGGCAATCAGGGGAATGACAGCCAAGGGGACCTCTTGCCAGGAGCTTCCTACCTCTTTATGCGTTTGAGAAATATTCCTTGTGCACCTACTGTGTGTGCAGCACTGAGACAGGTGTGGGATACAGGGAAAGCTGAGATGGAGCGGTGAGGAGAGAGGGCTTGAAATAAGCAAAGCGGGGGTTTTAATTCTGATTCCAAGACATGCCACAGAGCTTCCTGGTTTGTGGAGCGAGGAGAAACGGCCCAGGCCACAGCTCTGCGGGCTTCAGGGATTCTGCCAAGGAACGTGCCCAGGGGACCACACCCAGGGGCAGGCTGAGGGCTCCCGGAGGTGCCGCCTCCCTCCGGACACGTCCCTGCTGCTCTGCCACCGTCTCTTTCCACTCCGTGTATCTGAATGTGCTTTCTTCCCTTTTCCCGATCCCTTTGTCTGCCTCTCTGTTGATCCCTCTTCTGTTCTCTGGGGTTCACTCTGTCTCTGCGTGTCTCTGTCTCTCTCCTTCCACTCTCTGCATCCACCTCTCTCCCCATCTCTCCTTTGTCTCTTTCTTCCTCTCTGTCTCTCCACTCCATCCCTTTTCCTGTCCGTCTCCATGATTTCTTGGTCCCCCACCGTACCCTGCCCTGTTCTTTTCCTTCTATCTTCATCTCTGCCCATCTCTGCCCCATTTCTACCCATCCCTCTCTTTCTGCCACCTGTTCCCACCCACCCCTCTCTCTGGCCATGTCTGTCCTCACCAGCCTGTCCAAAGCCGCTGACCTGGACCATCACTGGGTGGCCAAGGCCTGGCTGAATGACATCGGGCTGTCCCAGTACTCTCAGGCCTTCCAGAACCACCTGGTCGACGGGCGAATGCTGCACTCCCTGATGAAGCGGGACCTGGAGAAGCACTTGAATGTGTCCAAGAAGTTCCACCAGGTCAGCATCCTGCTGGGGATCGAGCTGCTGTACCAAGTGAACTTCAGCAGGGAGGTGAGGACCAGAGCAGAAGGTGGAGGCATCTTCTTTCTCCCCTGGCTCTCATTGTCTGCCCATCCAGGCATCCATCCGCACACACATCCATCCACGTAGTTATCCATACATCCATCCACCTGCCTGTCCATCCACCTGCCTGTCCATCCACCTG
>CM052900.1:156775365-156790377 GCA_028534135.1 Potos flavus | reverse complement strand
GGGAGGGACATGCAGCCTGCAACTTCGGGGCACATCTTAGGGCTCATGATCCAAAAGAAAGTGAGAGCTAATCTTGCAGCCCCTATTTGGAACCATTTGGTTAAAAGCATTCCGGTTTTCCCCTCTCAGAGCTCAGCACCCGCACCTGGGGCCATTTGCACCGCCTTGGGGCCGAGGGCTGGATTAGGTCCAGCCAGGGTCCTGTGACGTCCCTGAAGGCAGGAGTGGGGGTGGGGGTGAGGATGGAAGGGGTGGAGGCAGGGAGGGCAAGAGGAGCCCCAGAATTGGTCCCATCCCTGAGAAGGGAAGGGGGAGCCATCCCCCAAGGCTGGCCGAGGCGGGGAAAACATGCTCCCTCGGCAGGGATAGGGAGGCCCAGACAGGGAAAGGAATTGGCCCAGACCACACAGCCTGGGTCTGTGGTCGAGCCTGCGGGGACAGTGGGCCCTGGGCCAGGTCTGCGACTCCGGGCGGGGTTGGAAGAGGAAGGCGGGCTGGCACTTCAGCTGGTGTCACTAATTTGCTACAAGGTCTTGGGCGAGTGTCCAAAACCTATGCTTGTTTCCTATTTTTTAGTTTGTTTGTGTTTTAATAAAATGGGCACAATGAGGGTGTGGTGTGAGATTAGCTATTACAGGAACTCACTCAACCAGACCGTGCTAGTCCCTAAATTATTACCTTGTTTTAAGTCAGGAGCTCACGGGGCTGCCTTCAAACCTGTAATTTACAGAGCAATTTTCTGCCAGGCAGAAGGAGCGGGTCCGGCTTCCAGTAATGTCGTACTTAATACGGAGGAAGTCTCTTCTGCCCTGGGAACATCTGGCTTTAGGATTTTTTTCTTTTTTTAAAGATTTTATTTATTTATTTGACAGAGAGAGAGATCACAAGTAGGCAGAGAGGCAGGCAGAGGGAGAGGGGGAAGCAGGCTCCCTGCTGAGCAGAGAGCCCGATGCGGGGCTCGATCCCAGGACCCTGAGATCATGACCTGAGCCGAAGGCAGAGGCTTAACCCACTGAGCCACCCAGGTGCCCCTGGCTTTAGGAATTTTTTATTGTAAACAGCTGGGTGTGACCGTTCAGCCTCAGGTCATTGGTTTCGAGCCCAGACTCTGCCAAAAGCCAGTCTGCTCCCCGCTCCTACTCACTCATCCAGGACCCTGGAAATCTATGTAACCGCTCCATGCCTCAGTTTCCCCATCTGTCAGATAAGAAAAGCCATGCCTACCTGACGGGGTTGCTGGGGGGATTCAATGGGCAAAAACACGTCCAACTGGGATTCTCAGTGCGGGGCGGGGGGCGGGGGTTGGAATTCTGCCTTCCCAGGGGACATTTGGTGATGTCTGGGAAAATGTGGGAGTTGTCATGACTAGATGGGGGGGGTGATACCAGCATCTACTGAGAAGAGGCCAAGGGTACTGCTATACACCCCGCAATGCCCAGGACAGGCCCCCAACAAAGTATATCCTGAATGTCAACGGTGCTGAGGTTGGAAAACCCTGCAGTAAAGGACAGGGCAAGTGTCCAGTCAAGGCTGGTTGTTACTAGGTCTGACCTCTGGATCTGACCTTGAATCTGTCACCGATGCTTCTGGGAGCTGCCTGGTACCCGGACTCAAGTTTCTTTCCCTCTGTGAATATCAGAGGGCTCTTCTCCCCTGGGATCCATGCTTGCCCCACTGCTAGGGAGAGGAGACCTTGATCAGGGAAGGAGAACGCCTTTGGGCCACATGAAAGCACCCCCTGCCAGAGTCCCCTGAGAGCCACAGGCACTCATCCCTCAGGACATGAGACCCGGTGGGCTACCCCCACCCCTGGTAGGCTGGAGACCCCATCCCACGGAGACAATGAGATTCCACCCGGAGACTCTGCTAGAACTACCAGGTCCTCTTTCGATGAGCAGGGCTTCAAAGAGACATCTCAGATTTCTACTTGGGGTCATGAAAGGCATGTGACACCTCTGTTGGCCTCGAGTCAGCTCTGCCCTGCCAGCCCTGGTGCCACCTCATGGCCCCATTGTGTCATTCTCGGACCCGAGGAGCCCAATCTAGCCGCGACCTAGAGCAAAGGGAAAGAGGGACCCATCTGCAAAAGGTGGGGACTTCATGTCCAGTTAGGAAGCTCTGCTTGCAATCAGGGGGACACAGATTGGCAGGAGCCCAGCAGGTCCCTCCAGCACTCTCGGGAGAGTCATGTGGGCCTTTTTTCAGCCCTATTTACTCTGGCCCTTCTACCACAGGACCTTTGCACATGCTGTCCTCACTATCTAGAATCCTTTTCCCTTTCCTCTTCACCTGCTGAACTCCCCTCTCTCCAGGTCTCACCTCCTCTTGACTACATTAAATGCCCATGTGATAAGGCCTCCCAACTACCAGCTACCTCTGCTCTCAAGACTGATCACGGTTATACTCCCACACTGCTCGAGGAATATTTGATTTGTGTCTCTTTTCCCCCCTGGACTGGCAGGTCTGCAAGGGCAGAGGCTGGGCAGGACTTCATTCACCACTATATCCTCAGCACCTAGCTCAGTTCTGACGGCCGGGAATGTTCTTCCCCCGGGGTCTTGGCAAGGCTGGCTCCTCAAAACTGAGGATTCAGTTCGAAGGTCCTCTGGGAGCCCCCACCCCTCCGCCACATCGCCGCTGTCTGTGCTCAGCTCCCCGGGCCACGCGTGAGCTTCTGCGAGCCCGGAAGAGAGCCCGCCCCAAGAGCAGGATCAGGTGGCCCCTGGATCTCGGACGCCCAGCCTCCAGAGCCGGGAAAAACAGATGTCTGTCGTGTCAGCCCCCCAGTCTGTGATGTTCGTCACGGCAGCCTGAGCCAACTGACACAGTCACTGGACATGTGCTCTGGCCATCTGAGTACCCCGGGAGCAGTGACGCGGGCAAGCGACTGATGCTAAGGGAGGGGTCACTTATCAGATGCTTCCCTCCTGGCAGCGGGGTCCCGGCCCCGGGAAGGCAGGCCCCAGGCTTTTCCAGCAGGGCAGAGCGCGTCTGAACTCCACTTTGAGTGATGTCACCTGGGGAAGTAGGTCCTACGCTGGGAGGTGGGGGAGGGGTGGGATCCTGGACATGGTGGGGGTAGGAAGCACATAGGGGGGTCGGACGAGCCTGGGGTGGGGAGGCAGATGACTGAGTCTGAGTCCCTGCCTCGGGAATGCTTAGCTTTTTGGAGCTGGGTAAGCTCCTCCGTCTCCCCAACCTCAGTTTCCCCATCTAGGAAATGGGTCGGTAATCTCCTCTCTCAAAGCGGCTGTTGGCAAGATTAAATGGGAGAAAAGGGCTACCTGGTCAGTAAAGCGCTGTGCAGTAGTATTTATTGTTACAGTGTTAAAATTCACTCCTGGGAAGACACGGGGCCATGACCAGCCACTGAAAGGCCAGGGACATCATTGCTGCTCATGGATAACCTGTTCTCTTTGCAGCCACAAGCTGCCTCTGTTGGGAAACTCTTCTCGCCAGCCAGCCATTGGCAATAATGCTGGCTTCGGAAGTCTCGTCCTGCCAGATCTTCTTGTTCTGCCACGTGCAGCCCTCTTCAGTGACCTCGAGATGTGGGGTCACTGTTCTGAGCCCCCGCTCCCGTGCCATCTGGGCTGTGCAGAGGCCCCGTCCCTTCTCTCGCATCGGTCCAGGTTTTCGTGTGCCTTCTTCCTGCCTCCTATAGCCTGGGCTCTGGTGACAGATGGACAGATTTCTAGCAGAAAGGCTCTGTGCTGCTAATGACAAAGGGGTCTTTCAGAGGGATCTAGCGTCCTAAAGCCGAGAGTCTGCCGGGCAGGTGCCTTCCGAGGGCTCGTGTCCCCAGCTTCTTGGAGAAATATGGGGTGCCTCTGCTTACTCTGGTTCTCCCCAACCTCTGGCACCAACTACCTGTTTTTAAGGGGCTAGCACCCATGGGCGCAGAGGACACCTCTCCAAGAAGCATTCCCAGGTCCGGAAGCCTGAAGACCACACCTCGGGCCTTTTGGACGGGACATGGCGGGTCATGCCAGCCTTAGCCAGTTCGCTCCCAGAATCCCTTCGCTCAGTCCTTCCGCACCCCTGCTCTTCTTGCCCACCCTTGAAGCAGAGCTTACGTTTGGGATTTTCTTTTCAGCAAAGCTCACCTGACTGGACTCTGTATGGAGGTTGTTAATTTATCAACTGACCTGTCCTGTGTTGCAAAGCCAGTTCCAAGAGCTCCGCTGGCTGCCAGGGATGGGAGCATCGGCCGGGAGAGAATGTTCCATTGGGACCGAAAGGTGTTTTCAGCATTGTTCACATTGCCCCAGGCCTGCTGGCCTAATGCTGCAAATTTTGGGCGGCAATGTCATCCCCGCCAGTGACCCCCCAAATTGTTCACTTGCCCATCTTATCCCCAATGGGAATGAGTGGGGGGGGGGAACGCCAGCTCCATTTCTGATAACTCGGGTCAACTTTGGCTTTAAAGAATCAGAGATGCACACGGGTCCCCTTGTCCCCCGTCCTCACCCTTCATTTCCCGCCTGGCTTGCCGCTTCCCCAGGGGCAGATCCTGGGGTCCCGGGTCACGCAGCCTGGATGCTGGCTTGGGAGGGACCTGTGGCATCCGGTTAGAGGGGAGCCGCCGTCCAGGCTGTGGGCTCTGCATCTTCAGGCGCCTTGTGTGGCTGCATGTCATTAAAATCCTGAGGTTCGGAACCTCAGCAAAGCCAAGTTGGATACCGGAGCTTCTCCCTCAGGCCCCGGAATCGGAGATGTGACCCTAGGAGGCTAAACATTCAGACAAAAGGGGGGCCATCCACCTGTCCACCAGCCAGGCGTTTGGTTTCCAGGGGCAAGAAAAGCTGTGCTTATCTTAAGGTCAGAGAGAAAACCACGGTCCATTGGGGAGGAGTCATTCTCAAGTTCACCAGGCCTCGGTTGAAGCTTTTCCTAGGAGGGCAAACAGTTCATTGGGTTGAAGAACGTGGGCTTTGACAGTTCTCGGAGGCTGACACCTACCTGTTCAAATCTTGGAAATTGAGACCTCTCGTTGACTCTTGGGCGAATGGCTTCAGTATTGTGGTCCCAACAAATGATTCTGACAACCCAAGTGTCAGTAGAACCCCAATGCGTTTTGTCCCTCCCAAATCATCACTCAGCGCCGAGATCAACAGATTCAAGCCCGAACACACGAGTCAAACTGATTTTCCAGGGTGGTGTACGTGGGCTTTTCTCTCTCTCTCTCTTTGGTCAAGCCCTATGGGGGGCTCTAGAGAGTCTGAATGCTAGGCATTCCTTGTCCTCCTTTTGCACGTGGCCCCAACCAGAACACAGCTGCAGAGGACCCGTTCAATGTTCTGCGTCGTGAACGGGCAATCGGACGTTTCCTTCTGTCCCCATACCTTCCCACCTGTCTCCTGAGAGGTTACAAAGCGTGTTACAGACATTAGCAAGTGTTAATTTTCACGACGTCCCTGGGAGGGAGCCAGGAGTATTGTAGATGAAGATGTTGAGGCACAGAGAGGTGAGGCCACTGGGAAGAAGCCACACAGCAGAACAGTGGCAGAGTCAGGAAAAGGGCTGGGGGTTCTCTCCAACACCTTCGTGGCTTTGCTCTGCAAGGTTCATCTCAGCGAGGGCGCTGGGGGGCACACCTGTTTCAGGTGACCGAGACATCACAACGAAGGTCTGTTGGGTCAACAGTGACAAGCATTTCCCTGCTTCCTATCCCAAAGCCTCTGTCCTACTTGGTTGTCACTGCCCTAAGTCCATCATCCCCGCTCCTGTCCTCAGGATATCCTTCATCCCGAGGACAGGAAATCTGCATTTCCTGGAAAGGTCGCTGCTAAGCCCCACCCCTGCCTGGACCACCCACCTGCCTCCATCCGCCCAGCGCAGCCGCTCATGGGAGGAGAAGGCAAACAGCTGTTCCACGTGTCCACCCCCGCGTGACACACGGCTTTTAGATGGAAGGCAATGACCATCCTGTTTTGCGTTCTCCCAAGAGAGATTCAGTCGCCCAAGTCAGAACTGGAGTTCTCAGTCTTGGGGGACACGGGGGCTGGAGCCCACTGGCCCGCCGGCCAGCCTCAGGCTTTGCTGGCTTCTAGCACTGCCAGTGCTGGGCTCTGCGTGTCTCGTTGAGTCCCGTCTGCTCCTTCTGGAAGGTTGTTTCGGGGAACTGCCAGCCTCCTTCCCTCTTGGCAGCTCAGCTCAAGGCTGCGGGGACCACCCGGACTGCGCGAGGGCTGACAGTCACTCTGAGGGGGAGCCCAGGTTACAGAGAGGCTGGGTCGACAGGTCCTTCCACTGAGCAGGAAGGTCCACAGCCTGCTGGAGACAGGCAGGCTGGAGCCTCCTTGTTCCCCGGAACTCCCGTCTGCTGGGGTTTTGCCCAGGAGCAGAGGAGGATCCTCGGGCCGCGGTCCCTATGTACAGCGGTGACAGCATCTGGCTACTCGTCCTCGGTGGCTGTGTCCGAGCTGGGTCCGGTGCACCGTCTGTTCCTTACACGTTGGTGACCTCGAGGCCATCGTAGCCTTCCAGACGGCACTGCTCTGGCCTGGCCTGCGGGTCATCGTCTCCACAGTCTTCATTTTGAAGAGAGCCATAGTCATCATGAAAATCGGGCTCTTTGCTGCTGAAGCCCCTTCCTATCTTCCCCAGGGGCAGCTGAGAGGAGAGAAATGAGATGAAACGGTGGGGGGAAGAGAAGAGGAATTGAGCGTTTTGGATCTGGGGAATGTGGGGGTCCCCCATTCTAATTGCTGTGTGACCTTAAGCTACTTGTCTAACCTCTCTGTGCTCCTCTGCTGCTCAGAGATACTGAGGATTTTGTGAGCTAACCTTACAAGGCAGCTTCGTGCTCCCAACTGAAGGAAGGGGTTGGTTGCTAAGGGTGAGGACAAATATAGTCTTTCTGATTGTCCTCAAACTCCTCCCATATCCCTCCTCAGCGGGAGGAGAGTTGAGAATGGGTACGATGGAGGAGAGGTGAGAATGTTGAGCATGGGTGTGAAGTCTGACTGTGTTCCTGGATCAGGAAGAAATATTCTAGCATCTCCTGGTGCGGCAGAAAGAGCTTGCATTTTGGAGACTCACAAATGAGGGTTTGAATCCCTGCTCTGCCACTTCCGAGCTGTGTGACTCTGGACCAGAGACCTGCCCTCTCTGAGCCTCTGTTTTCTCAGCTTCCAAGGGGGAACAGCAATTCCTTTCCCCCAGAGTAGTTGTGAAGAATAGAAATCAGACCTGTAAAGCACACAGCGAGGCACCGGCAAAGGGTAGCTACTGTTGTCAGACGCACCAGGCTCCCAGTACGGATTTATCTCTTATTTTGAATACCTCTCTGTAATAATCTAGATAGCACTTTGTAACTCTTTACGTCCCCGATTGCTTTTGTTTCCACACCAGTGTTCCTCGACCTTCTGTTCAGTGTTGCCACCTTAAAAAAGGAGCCTTTTAAGATATTTTAAGATATTCCCCCCCCCCATGAAATTTTCACACCACAGATACACTGTGCTTGTGTTCATGTCCCTTGTATGTACCTGTTCCTCCCAGAGGGAGAGGGTGAAGGGTTTGCCTCTCCCCCCAGGAACCAATTTCTACCCCATTCGAGATTGTACTTTCTAGACTGAGTGCACCGTGGGAGTAAGGGTGGGAATTTACTCGTGCTTATCCCCATTCGCACTCAGGATGGTGCCTCAGACACAATCGGTACCCAAAAAATGTTTGCTGAATGAATGGGAGGATATTTGGATTATCCACTTCTCCCATCCGTGCCTACACACTTCCATTTAGGAATCCGGGTCAGTCTGAGTCTGGGCGAACAGGGCAAAGTGCACGCCCTTTTGTAGACTGGAGGCTAGTCTGTGGCTATCGGTCAGGTCGCCGAAGTTCAAAAGCTAAGTCGGTGGTTTTCAGAGTCTGGGCAGCTTGGCTGCAGGTAGGGTTCCCCCTCGCCCCAGAGCCTTGGCTTCGAGACTCAGATGGGTCCCAGAACCTGCCCGTTAAGCAAGTGCCCAGGTGATTCTGATGCGGCCAGGTGAGACTCGCCTTCCAGATGCTACTCTAAGCCTGGGCAGGGGGTGGGGCTTAAGCACCATGCGGGTCAACTGATGGTGACTTCCTCCCTCCTGGTTGCACCTGTGACCTGGCCCGTCGGTCCTCCTCCAATGAGAGGAGCTGGGAGGGGACAGCATAGGCCCAGATGACAACAAGACCTCCCCCGGGCTGCAGGACTCACAGCTGAAGGCATCCAGTGACTTACCCGGCCAGCCTTGTACTTGATACCGCCACCGCTGTTCTCCTCCTTCCCCGCCCGCGTGATGCTGGAGGCCCTTCCTGGTGGTGTCCCGAAACGCTCAGCCTCCCGGATGCCTGAGGAGCTGCGGAGAGACCCATACTGAGTCAGCCAACGCCCCCCACCCCCAGAGACATGCGCTCTCCCATGGGTGACAATGACCATGACTGCTGTGATTTACTGAGGACCTCCTGTGTGCCCCCTGCGTGCTAAGTAAGCACTTTCCGAATGCAATCCTCACAACAGCCCTGCATGACAGTTGGGGCACAGCGGGGAGGCTCGGGGAGGTTAAGCGATTTATCCGGGATTACCCAGCTGCGAGCAGCACAGCCGAGACCTGAACCCAAGCCTGTGAGACTCCAAGGTCACGCTCTTTCCCCTCCGGCGTGCTACAAACCTTCCCAGGAAAGGGAAGACTGGGTGAGGACCCCACATTCGAGTTCACTGGTATGACTCGAGAAGCATCAGGAAAACCTCCCTCACTCTGCGTTTGAAATCTGTGTCCCCCGCCCCCACCACTGACTTATTGCCTGAAGTGACCCCCATTGTTCCCTTGGGTCAAATTATCGAAGGCTTCTGTTAGACTAGGATTTGGCGAACTGCGGCCTTCAGCCAGCCGACTGACTTTGCAAATAAAGTTTTATTGGCACCCAGCCGCGCCTATTAGTTTACATGTTGGTGTAGCCTGCGTTCTTGCTAGAAGGACAGAGTTGAGGTCCTCAAACCCTTCCAGAAACCCCGAGAAGGGGTGATTATCCCCATTTCAAGCTGGGGGAACTGAGGCTCAGAGGGGGCAAGTTTCTTGCCTGAAATCACACAGATGATGATGGAAGAGCCAGAATTGAGCCCCCGAAGGTCCTGCTGTGTCCCCCGTATTACACCAGACCACCCCCAAAACGCCCCAGCGCCTGGTCTCCAGGCTCATGTTCCAGTGACTGCTAGGGGTTGGGCGGGCAGAACGTCATGACACATCACCTTGTCGTGGGTGCCCGACAATCTCAGTGTGCCCTTCGCCCCCCCCGCAACTCCCCTCCCCCCACTCTGTAGCTTGGGAAGCCTGCCAGCCACAGAGGTGGGAGACATGACAAGGCCTCTTGTTCTGTGTGCTTGACAGTAAAGTCTGGCAGGGCTCACAGAGGAATTGCTCTTCCTCACTGAAACGCTCAGGAGAAAGCTGGAGGAAGCACATCGGCTGAAAGAGGGGCCCTACGTAACGGGTTCCAGAGGAAAGCACGTCAGGGAGATACTCCAGTGCACGTGGGAAGCCGGGAGGCATGAACGATCAGTTGTGGGGGGACGGTCTGTGTCACGCGCCCTGCATACAGTTTGCCTCCCGGAATCCCGCTAACAAAGCCGTCGGGAAGGCAGGACTCATATTCCCATATTACAGATGAGAGACTGCGGTTCAGAGGACCGACATCACCTGCTTGTGTCTAACACGGTAGAAAGCGGCACAGCCTGGATTTGAACCCATATTCTAGCCATTTCCCCGTGGAGGAAGAAAGGGAGGCAGCAGTGGGAGGTGCTAGCAGTGGGTTTGGAAAAATAAATAGATAATAGTTGTGTTGTTGGGTGCCTCACCGTACGTGGGTTCCTTTCCCAATTGCTTTATGCATGATTTCGCCTTAGCTTTCCATCAGGCTCCCCAGCCTTGGATTCAGTCCGGGATGGAGTCTTGGGTTAGCTCTTGATAGCTATTCAATGGTCAGGGATGTTTCTCCATCTGAATCTTTCCACCCCATCAGAGCATTCTGGAAGGACTCACCCCAAAGGGCCAGCACCACCTGGCCCGCCCCCTCTCTCTCTGGAAAGCTGAAGTCAGCAACAGAAGGAGAGGGAGCAAGAGGGCAGTGGACAAGGCAGCTTCACCGCTTGGACCGCTGCAGAGACGCCCTGGGGGCAAAGCCTGAAGAGCCTGGTTAATAATAATCCCCGGGCATGTGGTTAAATAGCGCGGTGATATTAACCAGGCCTGGGGATCTCCGTCTCTACTGGTATTTTACTTAGCCGGGGACTCTTGCGCCAACAGGGATGGTCTCTAAAATTTCTTAGGAACTCATGAAGTTCTGTTTCCCCCAAGTTGACTGAAATCTCTTCCCGTGGCCTGTGGCAAGTTCTCAGCAAAGGGCTCCGAGGAGAACTGACCCCTGGGCCAGGGACAGACACTGTCTCTCTGTGCCCTGGCTGACCAGCTCAGACCCCTCATCTGTAAAATGAGGAGGAGGACTGGGTCCACATTCCTCTTCCTTATCCTCATATTGGAAGGATTGCTTTCATCTCATTCTTAAGGGAATCCATGGCCCGCCAACAACATAAGAACCCGCCCTATCTGTGCCCCATGAGAAACTTCCCCAGGACTCACCCACGAATTTTCTAGATGGTCCTTAATACCCTTGTGACCTCAGGGGCGGTCAGGGGTTTCATCAGACACACGAATGCCTGCTAATGTTTAGCTAGTGCTGCCTGTCCAGGGCTCAGAATATATTAAGGCCATTACAGGTCACATGGCGCCAGAGGGGGGTCAAGGAAGGTGGACAATTCTTAGGATAAAAGCCTCTTTCCTACACCTGTTGCATCATGGCTCATGGACTAGGGTTCTTGTCAAACTCTGGTCTCCATAGAACTACCTCAAAATGCCCGAAATGTAGATTCCTGGGCTCTCCCAGTAAATACTGGTCCTGTAGATCTGAGTTTGGGCCAGATCCCTACCAATGATTTTGCTGCAGGGGTCTGTGGATCTCACTTTGAGAATCTCTTGGGTATTAGCCTGCTGATGGGGAAGGGCAGTTCAAGACTTCTGGATGTTGCCATGGATTCACACTCCCTGCCCCCCTCAAGCCTCAGTTTCTGCATAACATGGAGTGTGGCCCAGCTGCTTTCTGAGGCTTCATGTGGTTTGGGGGTTCGGCTCTCAGGGTTCTGACTCAGAGAGCCTCAGATTCAAATCTGAGCTCTGTCGACAAAATGGACAAAGCTTTAGCTAGACTGACGAAGATTATGGAGTGACTCAAATTATTGAAACCGGGAACGAGAAAGGAGACAGCACTACCGGCTCTACAGAAATAAAAGAGATTATAGGGAAATGGTTACCAAATCAACTGTATGCCAACGAATTAGCTAAACTAGATGAAACAAATTTCTAGGAAGATATAAACTATTCAATGGATTCAAGAAGAAATAGAAAATCTGAACAGATTTATAACAAAATTGAAGTAGGGGGGAAAAAAAACTGTCCACAAAGAAAAGCTCAAGACCATGTGGTTTCACCAATGAATTCTACCAAATGTTTAAGGAATAATGAACACCAACCCTTCACACGCTCTTCCAAAAAAAAAGAAGAAGAAGAAGAGGAGAGAATACTTCCTAATTCATCCTATGAGGCCAGTATTACTCTGATACCAAAACCACACAAAAATATTGCCAGAAAAAGTCCCTACAGACCAACATCCTTTATAAAGGATGTATCCTTTATAAATATGCAAAAATATCCTCATCAAAATGCTAGTAAACCTAGTCCAGCAACATATAAAAAGGACCCAGTGGGATTTACCCTAGGAATGGAAAGTTGGCTCAATATATGAAAATCAATGTAATATGCCATATTAATAGAGCCAAGGACAAATCTGGGCTCAGCTCCTTACTAGCTGTGTGACCTTGGGCAAGTATCTTGGCCCCTTTGAATGAGTTTTTCCATCTATAAAGGAGGGATAGTGACATGGATTTCTTGGTCTTGCCATGAGGATGAAATTAGTGCCCATAGCAAATGTTCAATAAATGGTGACTTTAGTGTAACTGCAATTATTTTAAGGAGAGAGTCCACTGGGAAGGCGTCTAATTTGTCTGTCCAGGTGCTTTTTCTCTGGCCACTTTTCAGCTGAGACTGGGGTCGGTAGGCTGACACGGCCGGCTCACCGGGAACGTCAGCACCATTAGTATGCTCACCACTGCCTCCAAACCTCCATCTCCGCGGCTCTCCCTGCCCGGAATGGCCACCTCTTTTTCAACTGTGACCTTCCAACTGTGACAAACTTCTAAAGGCTTCTTGGAGCCTCCGTTTCCTGATCTGTAGAAGGAGGCCCCTGTGTCGTAGGGAAGAAGTGGGATCCAGGAAGGCAGGGGGCCGGGAGAGGTCAAGATCACCTGCTTCCGGAGCCCCAGAGCTGGACCAGCAGCCCACACTCACGTGGCGGGGTGGAAGACGGCGCTCATCTCCTCTGCCAGGTGTCTCCGGAGGATGTGCTTCCCGCTGGGGATGCCCAGGGCAGTAGCCATGGCCTCGGCATTGAACGTGGGCTCCAGCACCAACACGGCACCGTGGATGCCGCTGTTGGTCAGGTTGTCCGCGTACTCCTGAGGGCAAGGCACGGGGCTGGTTAGCCTGCGGTGGGGGGGGGGCCTCCCTGTGACTTGACAGGTCCGTCCTGGCGTCCTGCCCTGCGGGGCTCAGAGGGCCACCCTGTCATTCTGAGGTGTCCTGGGGAGCTGCCCTGCTCCAAGAGGGGACATGCGCCCCACAGCACGGGCTTGTCCCCCTGGGGACCAGGTAGGAACCCGGAGCAGGAGCCCCGCACTCTTTTAGGGCCATGAGCACAGTGACCAAGACTACTTTGTCACTGACGTATCCCCAGATCTTGCCAGGCAGCCCATAAATACTGGTCTGATGAGATGGGCCTGGATTCAACCCCAGTCTTGCTTCAGGGGACAGCCCAGCCTCTCCACCCCTGCTATGAGAAAGCCGTCATGAATGGGGTCCTGGCGTAGGGGTGGGGTGAGCGGTCCCTCTTCTTGAGCGACAGGAGGCAGGTATTCTCGCCCACTTGGGCGACAATGCTGGCTCACGGAAAATGGACGCACAAACGTGCATGGGACTTACAGATGCCTGTGAGTCTCCGCCAGCCCACCCCCCAGCCCACCAGCCCCTCACCTTCAGGTCAATGTCCCGCACCCACTTGAGCACCCGCTGGTTGGTCCAGACCACGGGGTCTATGTTCTGTGTCTCGCAGCGGGCGCGGCGCTCCTGGAGGGCCTTGTGGGGGTGGGGGAGACAGTGGGTCAGCCGGGGGTGGGGGAGCACGAGGGGGTCCCAAGGAGCAAGCATCCACGGTGCTGGGGGGACCCCGGCGTGCCAGTACAGGGAGGAGTTCCGGCCGGCGGGCCCCGGCTTCTCTGGTCCTGTCATTCTGGGGCTTGGCCTTTCATTCTGGGAAATGGGGAGAAGCCTGCTTCTGGGGGCAGGGAGGGCTGGGTGAGACCCTCAGCAGCTGCCTAGTTTGTACAACCAACCCAGAGCCCCACTTTCCCGACATGGCGTAGGGGCCCATCAATGCGGCTCTTCCATGAGGGGCTGTCTTCTGTGGGTCCACCCGGCCCCTGGGGGCAACGAGCATCACCTACAAAACATCACCCCTGGTAACATGTGGAGGGATCAGCCCGGTCCCCTTTCGCCAGCCTCCTTGGGGGGACTGGCTCCCAGACAAAGAGCTCCGGGCCTCCAGCCCCCATGCGCCGTGCCCATTTCCACACTTCACTGGCACGATCTTCCTGCGCGTCTCCCTCCGTCACCGGACTGGGGTTCCCGGGGTGGGGGGGCAGGGCCTGCACCTCACTGCTTCCGCTGTCCCGGGCCCTGCGGTGGGTGTGTGAGAAGGGCTGAAGAACTGGACAGATCTCTCCTCTGTGCCGCTTCTCCTGACCCTGAGCGGCTTGTGCTCTGACATCGCTCTAAGAAAACTAAGCCATCCGGACTGCCTTCACCCCGCAGGGCCCAGCAGCCTCAAGAATATTTGGGTCCTGGGGCAGCTGAAGCAGGTGCCCCATGCTATCTGACTTGGCAGGGCTCAGAATCAAGGGGGCAGTCAGAGCCCAGACCCTGACTCTCCCCCTGGTCCCTGGTCCCCTGGCCGGCCTCCCTGTTCACTGCCCCGCCTCAGACCCAACACTGGGACCACATAATCTGTCCTCTAGGCCTTTGCTCATGCTGTTCCCTCTGCTAGATTGCTTTCCCCTCGTACCTCCTGCTGACCGATGCCTGGAATTCCTTTCTCAGGTCTCAGTCCAGCTGTCACTACCTTGGGGAAGCCCTCCCTGACCCCTCTGGAAGCTACGCCTTGGGTTTTTCATAAATCCCTGGACTTCTCTCATTGGGCCAACTTTCCATGGTATGGTGGCACCAGCTTCTTTGTGGTTCTCCCTGATGAGCAGTGAACTCTTGGAGGGTGAGGGTTCCCCACTTCCCCTGAATTGGACACAGGGCCTGACCCATGCCCAGTAAGCAGCTGTTGGAAGAAGGGAGGGAGAGGGGAAGGGATGGATGCGTGTGTGGATGGGTGTGTGGATGGCCAGGTGGATGGATGGCCAGGTGGATGGATGTGTGTGTGGATGGATGTATGGATGGCCAGGTGGATAGATGGGCAGGTGGATAGATATATGGATGGCCAGGTGGATGGATGGGCAGGTGGATGGACGGGCAGGTGGATGGATGGGCAGGTGGATGGACGGGCAGGTGGATGGATGGGCAGGTGGATGGACGGGCAGGTGGATGGATGGGCAGGTGGATGGACGGGCAGGTGGATGGATGGGCAGGTGGATGGATGGGCAGGTGGATGGATGGCCAAGTGGATTGATAGGCAGGTGGATGGATATATGGATGGCCAGGTGGATGGATGGCTAGGTGGACGGATGGCCAGGTGGATGGACAGGCAGGTGGATGGACAGGCAGGTGGATGGATGTATGGATGGCTAGGTGGATGGACGGGCAGGTGGATGGA
>CM052900.1:156747969-156774865 GCA_028534135.1 Potos flavus | reverse complement strand
TTCTTTCTTTTCTTTCTTTCCTTTTCTTTCTTTTGTGCCAAGACCTGGGCAGGGGCCAGCAGCAATCTGGTCTTCTCTGGCACCCTCTGACATGGCCTCATTTCCGTCTTCCAGATGGCAGACATGCCCTCCTCTCCTCCTGGACACCCTCTCTTTGCCCAGCTTCTCCCTCTTTCTTCTCTCAGCTTCTTCCGCCCTCCTCTGAGGCATACAGGGGACATTGGCACGGTCAGGCAAATTGCTGCAGGGCTGTTGCCACTCCATGTGACCATCCCCTCCTATACCATCCTGGGTGAGGGACAGACTTTCTCTGGGGCTCCCCCCAGCCCACACCCACTCTCAGACTGTCACGGGGTCATTGCATTGGCCACCACTCACCTCTTTGGAGACCCACATCAGCATAACTCTTTCCCCTCTCCTCTTCCCCTCTGCATGGACCCCCAACCCGGAGACACCTGATCGTATCTGGGTCTGGCCAAGTGGTTGTTGGATCTTGCTTGGCCCCCAGACCTTTTGTTAATGACATAAACGTCACGCCCAGGGCTCCCACTTTTCAAACTCAGAACTCAGGTTCTTACAACCCCCAAAGTCTTGATTCTTAAAACTCAAAAACGTTATCTCTGCTTTTCTGCTGAATCTGGTTTACCCCTGAAATAAGAAGAGCCACTGGCTGAAAGAGCAAAAGGAAAAGGAAAAAAAAAAAAAACCTTTCATCACTATCACAAAGTGTGAGCTCACTCCAGCAGTATGTGCGGAATGTACAGAAGACACCATCGTTCATGCTCCTTCTTTGGGCCCTTCCCAGCCAGGGGAAGCTGAATGTCAGTCCCCAGGCTCATCTCCCATCCTCCAAACCTGGATCAGAAGTCCCTAAGAGCATCGCAAGCCGCACTAGCAGGAGAGCTAGGGTAGAGAAGCGTGTGGGTGCACGGACCGTGGGCAGCCTGGGTTCCCGGTCACACGCCACCACCCACCAGCTGAGTGAGCTTGCTCAACTCACTTACCCTCTCTGGGTCTCAGTTGCCTCGTCTGTAAAAGGGAGAAATATAATACCTCCTTCCTGTGGTTACGAGGGTGATTAATGAGACAGAAATTGTAAACTGTGTACGAGAGTGCTCAGCACGTAGTCGGCGCTGTCGGAGGGCTGACTGCTCTTGTCGTCACCCACGTACCCTGGAAGTGAGTGGGTTTCCTGGAATCCGAGTCACACAGGGCCCCCGCGTTTGCTGCTGGGGGTTGCAATGCAGTCGCTTCACCCGGAGAGCATCGGGGCACGTGTGCCCGGCCTCTGGCACTGCTCCCAGCTGCTGGCAAGAGCTTCAGAGGGATTCTCTCAGGATCCTTTCATTGCAAGAAACGGAAACCCATCAGACTAGTTTAAGTAAAAAAGGAAACTCATTGGAAAACAGGAATGCTGCTCAGCACTAAGAAGGAAGGAAGGTGGGCCACAAACCAGGGAGCTCCGCTCTCGCACTCTCTCTGCAGCCGGCTTCCTGCCTCAGTGGAACCTGGTGGGCTCCCTGCACTGGGTGGGGGCGGGGGCGCTGCTCTAGGTGCCTCCTGGGTGCACCGGCCTCTTCTTCCCATTGGCAGAGGCTCCATCTGGTGCCGGTATCTGGGCCAACCCCAGGGACTCCTGAAAGTTTACACCAGTCTCCAGGGCCCTTGCCAGTCTATGAGTTTTGGAAAGAGCATGTGACCCAGTTCCAGCGAGGGAGCTATCAAGGAAGTTTACGGGGAGCTTCTGGGAAAGCTTTGATCCCTGATGGAAAAGGGACCACGGAAGAGTGGCAGGGCCTGGAGCCTGAGGGAGCCATGAGTAACGAGGCTGAGCACATCAGAGGGGCCCGTCCGGTCATGACGTCCTGTGTCAGACTCGATGCCGGGGGCCCCAGGGCACCGTGGCTCCGGCCTGTGTGTCACAGCGCGGACTGTGAGACATGGAGAATGCATTCCAGGGGGATCACCTGGAAGCAGGACACCAGTTAGGAAGCACCTGGATGAACTGCAGAGGGGACACAGAGGAAGGTTCTAGCGGATGGGGCACCGAAGAATAGGGGCAATAAGGGGGGAGACTTGCCGGCTCTCTCTCACTAGCTCCATTCCGGGCTGTCCGGCTCGTCCACGCAGGCCCAGTTACAGTGGTAACTGAGGTAGAGACATCGTTTCTGAAGCATGTTTGGGGAAATTGGATCAAAATGGTTTCGTTTAAACCCACAGTCCAAAACTACCCGGTTTCACTTTGCAGTGTTTGAGCACAATTTCTCTGCCGCCCAGACCTGACGTAACCTCCCGAGAGGCTGGGCCAGTCTGTCACGCGTGATAGCTGCGTGTGGGCACAGCCCTTCCCGGTGACTAATGGGAACCGCTCCAGATGAGGCGCACGAAACAAGTGCACGTACCGATGTGATTCCTGCTGACTTGGGCAAGAGTCACACCGTGGAGACATTGCTCAGCTTCTCAAGGGTTGAGAAATGGGCCCTCGTCAAGAGCGAGCAGGAAGAAGGGGTCACCTACTGAGAATGGAGCAAAAGAGTGGCAGATGGGGGAAGACACAGGGGTAAGGGAGGGTTTGTTCCTGGGGGACACTACCCATGCCTTCTGGCCTCTTTTTTTTTTTTTTTAAAGATTTTATTTATTTACTTGACAGAGAGAGAGATCACAAGTAGGCAGAGAGGCAGGTAGAGAAAGAGGGGGAAGCAGACTCCCCGCCGAGCAGGGAGCCCGATGCAGGGCTCGATCCCAGGACCCCGAGATCATGACCTGAGCCGAAGGCAGAGGCTTAACCCACTGAGCCACCCAGGCGCCCCCATCTTGGCTCTTCTTCCCTGTCAGCTCTATCTCCTTTCTTGTGACCACATAGCCTCCCGGCACAAGCCTGCGCCACGACTTAGCTAGCTTCTGCCGGCGGCATTCAGGTTGGTAAGCATTTTCCCCGTTCTAAATAATCAACAGTGAAAATCCTTGAACACAATCTCTTGAGCACCTGTGTGCATTCCACACGGTGATCTGTTCCTCAAGGTCAGTTTTTAGCTTCGCTTTCTGACAGATTGAGGTCTGGCCACCAGGCAGAGATAGTCTAATGCTTTAAATTAGTTACTTGCCCACTCAGCCAGAGCAAATAGAAATGCTTGCCAGGAGAAGGCTCAGAGCAGCATCCGCGCCCCTCAGAATCCAGACCTCCAGAAACGGTCAGGCTAACGTGCCAAGCAGCTCATGTTCAGGTGACACTGGGCCATCAAGGAGGCCCTCAGCCACATCCTGTCTCACCTGACTCTCATATCAGTCCTGCAAAGGAGGTATCATTAGCATCACTGTTTTGATAGAGGATTTGGAAACTGAGGCTCAGAGAGGATGAGACATCTATCCAGGGTCACACAGCTTGCAAGCGGCAGAGGACTCAGAAACGAGAGACAGATCTGAAGAAATCCTGCCTTCTTTCTAAACCCATGGTGCAGGCTGCATCACGATGCCTCTTGCAGAAGAGACATATGGTAGACGCTTAGCTGAGAAGGTAGGTGATGCAAACATCTGCCTACAGGCTGACTTTGCCAGCCCTGTGGGTTTCCTAGAGTTCCTGTGACCAACGACCGTAAACTTCAGGGCTTAGAACAACACAGATTCATTAGCTTACAGTTCTAGAGGTCAGAAGTCCAACCAATCTCTGTCTCAGGAGGCTGAAATGAAGATGTCAGCAAAGCTGTGCTCCTTCTGGAAGGCCTAGGGGACAATCCGTCACTGACCTTTTCCAGGTTCTAGGGGCTGCCCCCGATGCTCGGCTCATGGTCCCTTCCAGGAGCCACATCGCTCTGCCCTCTGCTTCCGCCATTACAACTTTTTCTCTGACCCTCCTGCCTCCCTCTTAGAAGTATGCTGGATCAGCCACGATGATTCAGGAGGACTGCCCCATCTCAAGGTCCTTCACTATATCGCATCTTCAAAGTCCGTTTTGCCATGTCAGGTAACACCTTCACAGGTTCTGGGGATTCGAATATGAACGTCTTTCGGCAGCCATTATTCTGCCTCTCTCGTGGGGTTCCTAGCACTGTGCTTAAGAGCAAGCACATACGTCAGTTCAAATCCTGGCTCCACTGCCTGCTAGCAGATGGAGGTGTGTAATTTCTCTGAGTCTCAGTTAGACTGTCCTGAAACACTGAAATAATAGAATTTTCCTTCCAAGACTGTTGGGAAGATTAAACAATAGAGTGGTTACAGAGCTCTTCAAATACAGTGCTCAGTAAATGGGAACCCTCATCTTCCCCACTGCCTGTTATGGTAATGGGTAACAGAAATTCCACCATTTGAGATTTACTTCTTTGGCTCCTTCCCAAAGGACACAGACACATCTCGGGCCCTTGTGAGCTGATGGAGAAGTCGGCAGTTAAAAGAAGTCAGGCTCCTCAATAGGACCTGGAGAACCAGGGAAGAATCTGAGAAACTTACCATAGAGAGAGAGAGGGAGAAACATACTTCCTCTGTCAGTTTCTAGTTTTGCCTGTGGCTCCAGTTTGGATGGGAATTTCTCCAGCCTCTTCCCAGATTTGCCAGGGTGAGCCTGCCTAAAAGGAACACTCTGAAGATGATTTGCTGAGATAGATGAGATCTGCCCAGTTAGGTTTGTGGCAGAGCAGGGTGGATCTGGATTTGGAATGGATCTGGCATGGAAAAGTACTGAAGCTCTTTGCTTCCAGGTGGGAGCTAGAGCCCTGTCTGAAATGATTATCCCCAGTCTGCGCCTCTCCAAAGTTGGTCTTGCAGAGTGAAATGAAAGCCAGATTCTGGGTCTTATCTAAGAGCTACGTGACTGTTTCTCATCAACCATTTGGAGACTGGAAAGTTCCCAAATTCGCCGTCTAAACTTTGTGATGGAATATACACAGCTCTCCAATGTGAGCTTGCGATCACAGGTACCTGCCTACCAAACAGTCCTCCCCATTCAATAAGATAATGTTACTATTTGGGGCTTTCATTTGACCAACAAATATTTACTAAGCACCTGCAGAGAGCCAGGAGAAGGCATTCCTGTCCTCAAGGAGAGCAGGAGGCAAACTTCTAAAGAATTATGTCACTGTGCAGAGTGAGACAAAAGTGACTTCCCTTCCTGAAAGAGAGGGAGAAGCAGGGAACCTTGTCTCAGGGGAGAGAGTATATGCAGAGTGACAAGGAATTCTTCCAAAGATGGGAGAGCACGGGCCCTGGAGCCCACCAACTGGGGTCTAATTGCTGATACTTCCCAGCTGTGTGACCTTGGGCAAATGATGACCTCACTTCCTGAAGCCTCAGCTTTCTCTTCTATAAAGTGGGTGTAACCAAAAAGCATCCCTGGGGTTTTTATAAGGATTCAATGGGCTGGGAAGTGAGTAGCAACCTGGTGATGGGTCCATAATCAGGATGTGAGGAATAAGCTGTTATTGTTATATTCATGGAGACTCATCACTGTTTCCCTAAATGCTTTCCTCATCCCCAAATCCCCAAGTCAGCCCCAAATTTGCCTATTTGTGGACACCAGGAATTTGTTGAACTGTTACTGTTCAAGTTAAAAAGCAACAGCGGGAGGAAATACCCACGTGGGACAACACAGGTATACACACGTTTGGATGATGCGTACCCGTGAACTTGACAGTTTGGCAGTGAACTTGATTGCGGTGCCACCAGGGTGTCTAATTTCTGTCCTGGACACAGCAGATTCCCAGTAGGAGGCGCCTTCTGTCCTCAGCTGGATTCTCTGACACCCGGCCAGCTCTCTATTGGCTTTTCTCAGGGTTTGAACTTCAAAGAACTGGACGAGGGTGGGGGAGGGGTGGAGAAGGGGATCCCTGACCCGGACTCTCTTGGAATTCAAAACAATCTGAGATTGGGGGAGGCGGCGGGCTATCTTTCCCTCTAGGTTTAGAATCCAGGTTTTCTGTGGTCTGGCTGAGAGCAGTTTGGGCGCCAGAGTGGCCTGGTTCCAGGGCAAACCTCCAGGTAGGGGGGCAGAGGCAGAGCCGCGGCGGATGAGAGGCACCCTCACCAGTTCCGGTTAACCCTCCCCAGAGCCAGGCCTCAGGCAGCAGTTCTGGGGCTCTAAGCAGAGGTGGGCCACCCACTGCAACCTGGTGGTCAGGACGACGACAGCCGGTGTTTCATTGGGAAAGTTCTCCGGAAAGCTGGGAATGAAAGCACCCAATAGGCGAGATTCTCTGGACAGGGCGCCCGCATCCCTTATGCCGGAAGGCGCGGGCGCGCGAAATGGGCTCCACCCTCGCTATGCGACCTCAGGAGGCGCGCAGGGGGCGCGCAGGGGACCGGGGAGGGGGTGAGGGGCCTGGCCGAGGGCAGGAACAGACTCGCTTTTAAAAAACCTGCTTCCTCCTTTCCTACCTCCACCCATCAGTCACCTCGCAATCCACCAGCCCTGGGCGGTGCAGGCGAGTCCCAGCGCCCCGAACACGCCCAAGGGTGAAGGGGGAGGCCGCGGCCTCCCCAGGAAGTGGGGCGAGAGTCCCGCGCACCGCGCGGCCAGGTGAGCGCCTGGCCAGGTAAAGGCGCGGCAGGTGGGTCCGCAGTGCTGTGCCTGCATACTCTCGCCTGAGTTGGGAATGGGGTAAGGGGGGGAGGGGGCGATCTCCGAACTCTACTTAACATTTAAATAACCTGGACTCCCGGCTCTAGTCACCGTTCCCCATTCCACCGCCACATCCAACTTCGCGGCCGGGGGGTGGGGATGTCTGGGCTCTGTTCCCTTCCCCCATCCCTGCTTGGCCAACTCGGAGCGGCGGGGGTCGGGGGAGGACTTGGCCTAGCGTCGCCCCACCCGCCGGAACCCCCTAATCCGACGCGAGTGAGTGGGCGTCTTCCCTCTGCAGCTCGCGTCCGCGCCCCAGTCCCGGGGGTGGCGCGGAGGACTCGGAGGGAGGGTCGACTGGTGGGCGGCGCCTCTCCTGGCTGGAGGCCGCTCCTGGCCGGCGCCGCCCTCTGTCTCGCGCCGTCCCTCCCTCCCGCACGCCGGCGCTCCGAGGCAGAGCTTCCTGCGTCCGCATCCCGGTCCCGGAGCGGGCGGTGCGCCCTCTCCGCCACCGCCTCCCTCGACCGAGACCCCCACCCCCCCACCCCGAACCTCCGGCCCCGGGATCACAGAGCCCCGAAGGAGGCAGCCCGGGGGGGACCGGGTCGTGGAGCCCCTGGACCCGGCCGCCCGACCGTGACCGAGCTGGACCCGCAGCCGCCGGGGTGAGTCTGCGCCGCCGCGCCTTCCGCCCCGCGGAGTGACTGTTGGCAGGGCCGGGGAGGGAGTCGAGGGCTGTCGGGGTCTGTTTGTCCGTCCGTCTGGGAGCTTCCTGTCCCGGGTCGGCCGCCGGGAGGACTCCGAACCCGCACCCACCGGAGCCGCGCCCCGCCAGTGCGGGACACCCCGCCTCCACCGCAGCGCGCTGACCTCGGCGGGGGGAAGGCAGCCAGCCTCCGGGGGCCCCCTGTTGGCGAGGACGGGTGCCATCCGCCAGGCGGGTTTCGAACCTTTGGCCTCGACCAAGAGACACCTTCCACCGGAGCTTAGAGCAGAACTTCTCAGCAAGTCCCCGGAAACCACCCTGGCGCTGCCCAATTGATCCCTCTTCCCCCATCCCTAACTCTTTTCTGGAAACCGAGGCTTTGGAGGGATTTAGATTCGAGTGTCTGTTTTACGTACCGCAGGCAAAAAACGGGTGAGAAATCGGGCGTGAGAAAAGTGGGGTGAAACTCAGTTTCTTCACTGTGAAATAGGCGTGGTAACCTCCTGGGATGAGGTGGGGAGCTCGTGCCTAGCACACAGCAAGTGCTTAAAATCCAAATCGGATCTCTTGCCTGCTTCCCGGTGGGAGGCGTGTGGCCTGGGAGTGCCGAGTCTAATTGAAAGGGTTGGTCACTTAGAGAAAGTAAGTTTTCCTAACCTAGGAGTGGGGGAAACAGGAAACCTGGATGTCCGTACGGTTCCCCAGCCCTGCCCGGCCCCTCCCTGGCCGGTAGCAGCCATGGGCCACCTGGGCACTCTCGGATGAGCTTTCGTGTGGCCCGGGCCAGATCCTCCTAGCAGTGCGGGTGGTCCGGGAGCCGGGAGCCCCGGCGCCGCGGGAGCGGAGCGGGCGGGGCCTGGGTGGGCGGGGCCGGAGCGGCGGGGGCGGAGTCGGAGCCCGCCCCGGCTAGCGGCTGGAGAGGGGTTACCCTCCGGTGCGGGCTTTTGGCTTTCGATCGACGTTGCGCTCTTCGAGTACGGCTTCTTTAGTGGAAGATCGGCTCTGGGACCTGTGAGCGGCTTTCACGCTTTGGAGACTTGTCACACAAGGATCTTGACCTAAGTTGATAGGAACGAATGGAATTGGGAAGGAGCCCCATTCCCTCCAAATGGGTCCCTCCGCAGCTTGCCGGAGGTACTGCCCAGACTGGGACAAAAGACAGAAGAGAGGGAGGGGAGGAGGCTGGTGACGCGTCTGTTCCTCGCGACGTTCTGGCGGGTGGTTGGATGATTAGAGCCTCCTGGGCATCAAGCAGGGCCAGGCCTGCCCCAGGGATACAGAGTCTAGGGACCTCAAGAGCTCCCAGCCCGGTGAGTAGTAAATGACAAGTGTCGCTCAGAGGTGGTGATACAGTCAGGCCCCAGCACTGGCTGGCTGTTTGACCCGCCTCACTGAGCCTCTGGCTTCTTCATCTGCAACATGGGAGTAATACCCTCCTAGACGGGACCTTCACGCCTAGCAGGAAGTTCCGTTAAGGGGCTTAGGGGACAACAGGAGAGAGAAAATAACTCGGGCTGAGGTGTGCCAGGAGGTCCTGCCAGGAAAAGGATGTTGGAATATGCAATATTGGAGTCCCTCGCGATGGGGGAGGAAGGGTGTCTAGGCAGGTGGAACAGCACAAGCAAAGGCAAGGAAGTACAAAGGTACACACCCCGGGGTGTGGTGGGCCTGGGGGACTGTGCTCAGGCAGCAGCAGATGGGTCTGTGGGAAGGTGGGGAAAGTAAAGGGAATGGAGGGTTTGGAATGGGGGCCGGTGGCGTGGGACCTTATCCTGTGGACGTCTGGGAACCATGCAACGGATGTTGCCTGAGTGCCTTCCGCCGGCCAGGTACTGTTCTCGGTGCTCAGGATGGATCACTGAGCAAGAAAGACAAAGACACAGATTCCATTCAAGTTCTTTAAGTAGGGGAGTCATTGGATCCTGTTGATATGTGAGGGAGATAATTCTGTCTGTGTGGAAGTCTGATGAGAGTTTGGGGAAGGCTGCTGGGAGAGAGGAGGCTGGTCTGCCGGGGCGGGTGGGGGGGGGCAGTGGGAATGAAATGGGGGGGAGGTGGGGGGAGGCTGGAGTGGAGCCCCGCACAGGAGGCAGAGATTAACTTGTGGATTTCACACGTGACCACTGCTCAAGGGTGAGGTTTGTGGATTTGGTGTAAGGCCCACACTGCCCGCCTGCCTTCCGCCGGAGAGCACCGGCGAGTGAGTGCCTGGGACCTTGGCAGGGCCCAAGCCCCTCCAGCTCTGGCTTTCCTGCTCCCTGACTCCAGAAGGCACAAAACCTAGGAGTTTCTATGTGAGGAATGGCAAAGCTGGAGGCAGAGGCAGCAGCCCACCTCCCGGGCAACCTGCCTCCTTTAGGGTTCCTGTTTTCCTGGGTCACAGTTCTGGTAAATGTTCTCTCCCTCCGTGGGGCTGGCAGTAAACCCCTCAGGACCCTAGGGCCGGAAGAGGGGCTTTGGCTCTGGGCTTCTCTTCTCCCCGTTCCAAATTAAGGTGGAATTCGAGGGACTGAGCAGAGTGTTCTCCCTAAGTGGTGGGAAAGTTCCAGAAGCTCAGTTATCTTCTGTTGGGGATGTGGCGAGGGGTCTGCTTCTGGTTCCTGGCTTTTGCTTTCACTTTGTTCTGAAGCTGGCATGGGCCGTTCTTGCAATTGACCGCTCTAAGAGTATCCTCTGTGGTGGACGTCTGCCTTTGCTTGGAAGGGGACCACACTCTGTCTTTCACCAGCCACAGGAGGATCCCAGGATGTCTTGGGTGGAGGGGACCACTCTCATTTGACAAATAAAACTCAGAGAGGGGAAGAGCACATAGCAAGTCAGCAGCAGAACTGGGACTGCCACCCACCCCCTGACCACTCTGTGTTCCCCTGGGAGACCTGGCCACATTCAGACACTTGTTTTAGACCCCAGTTTCGTACAGGTTTGGTGGTTTCTCAGGATCTCTGTCTTGCTGGCCGCTTCTTAGAGTCTTGCTCCTCCCCAGCCTGGACAGGGGGCCTAGCTTAGCCTGGCAACATTCTTGTTCTCCTCCCCTTGGATTGAGCCCTCAGTGCACCGCCGCCCCTCCTGGGAGCGCTGGCCCCCCAAAGAAACAGGTTTTCCCTGCTTCACGCCACACTGCCCCAAGACACCGGCCAGAGGCAGCCCCCGGAGAGTCTCTGCTGAGCTCTCCCCCACTAGCTGTGGCCTCAGACTGATTCTTAACTCCTCCCTCCCCTCTGCCCCAACCCTTGTCTCCCCAGGCTGGTTGGCCCTGCCTTCTATCCAATGTTGTTTACTTGGGCTAAGCTGCCAACAGTCTCTTATTCTCTCTCGCCCTAGATTTACCAGACCCAGCAGCCCTGAAAACCTGAATGCTGGTTCTTTCAGCTCTTAGAATTTTGGAGCCGACCTTAGCCATCAAAACGTCTAATCTGCTTATTTTACAAACGGGGAAACTGAGGCCCAGGGAAGGGAAGGCACTCGTCTGAGTTCAGAGCTAGGACTAGACTCCATTTCCTGATTTCAGGGGTGGTTCTTAAAAATAAACCAAAACAATAAAACCAGAGGACCCCCCTCTCAGAAGCCTCTTTCTCTCCACGCACCCCACTGGCAGGTGTTTTGGAGATGCCCACAGTGACCCATCCTGGAGGAGTATGTGCTGAAGGACCTGGAAGACGAGGGGTACACATCAAGGCGTACAGATCTTGACATTTTCAGGTCCTATCTGTTCAAACTGGTATGAACGCCAGGGAGTAAGCGAGTGATTAACCAACCCTGTCTGCTGCTCCTCTGAGTGTATTTTATAACGTACCTCGGAATGGGCGGGTGTTTAACGTTTTCTCCCCCGATTACGAAGGCAGGACATGCTCACTGTAGAAAACCTGAACGGGACACAAATCACGATATGTCGGCCACCACTGCTGATAGTCTGGTGTTTACACAGACTTTTTGTTTGCTTGCTTGCTCTGCTGTTTAATATCCTGGTTCATCGTCATAACCTGTATTTTGCCCGTGTCACAGCGTGCTGGTTCTAACCTGTCAGTCTCACGCGCTTCTACCCTCTGATGGCTGGAAGGTTCTCAGGAGGCCAGTTTTTGTGGCTGTATCAGAACACTCCAGCAGCCAAAAATCCTAGCACGCTATGCACATTATTCACTGAGTGGGACTTCAGGGGGCCATGTCTCTGCACCGCCATGGTGTTTGGGAAGGGGCTGTGTTTACGATCTGAAGCAAAGATCCGATTCTCAGTGAGCCTCTTAGAAACAGAGGAGGTTAGCCATCTCGGTGGGATGGGTGTGATCCAAAGAGTATAAGAGGGAAAGAGAAGTCTTCTTTTCCTCTGATTGTTTGCTGGTTGGTTTTTAACCCAGCCAAGTGCTCCCACCGCCCTGTTACCATCCCTTGCCCTGAATCCCCCCAGGATTAGGCACTAGGGAGGCAAGTGTGGGTCCCTAGGAAGTTCAGTACTTGCTTGTCTCCGAGCCCTGCCTCTTGGACTGTGAGCGTTTGGTTGACAAGCCTGAGCAGAGAATCTGCTGCCTACTCAGGTGGGGCAGGTTGGTAACGTCACTTTTGGGGCAGGGTCTCCTGGCGTCATCTGTCACACTCTAACAGGACCACAGCTTTATTAATGCCATATAAATTGTCAGTGCTAGAAGTGATCTCCTAGGATCCCTTAGGCCAATGCCTACAGACTGTGGGCAGCAACTTAGTGGGTTTTAAAATCAGTGAAGTCATTTTCCACTGGCTTTTAAAAAGTGAAATGGAAGAAGGCAGACTAGAAAACAAAATGCATCTCCTGTTGTGAGAACCAGCCTTTCTTAAAACTTTCATCTCAATGATCTCTGTATGGGTATGCTCTGTCTGAGTCATCAGATAAATATATTTCCACCTGCCTGGTAAGAACCTTGGTCAGCCCTTGCTCCAGTCCATCGGGTTTCTTTTTAAATTGAGGTACAGTTCACATACAATATTATGTGAGCTTCAGGTAGACAACATCATGATTTGACATTTTTATCCATTGCAAAATGGTCAACACAGTAAGTTTAGTTACCATCTGTCACCTGGCAAAGTTAATACGACGTTATTGACTATATTCCCCATGCTGTGTGTTATATCCCCATGACTTCTTTGTTTTATTTTATTTTATTTTTTTAAGATTTTATTTATTTATTTGACAGAGAGAGAGATCACAAGTAGGCAGAGAGGCAGGCAGAGAGGGAGGGAAGCAGGCTCCCTGCTGAGCAGAGAGCCCGATGCGGGGCTCGATCCCAGGACCCTGAGATCATGACCTGAGCCAAAGGCAGAGGCTTTAACCCACTGAGCCACCCAGGGGCCCCAACTTCTTTGTTTTATAACTGGAAGTTTGTACTTCTTCATCCCCTTCCCCCATGTTGCCCCCACCAAGCCCTGTCCCCTCTAGCAACCACCAATCTGGGCTCTGTATTCATGAGTCTAGGGTTTATTTCATTTTGTTTTTTTAGATTCCACATATTTGTGAATTCACGTGGTATTTGTCTTTTTCTGTCTGATTTATTTCACTTTGCATAAATCCTCTAGGTCTATGCACGTTGCTGCAAATGATGAGATTTTCATTCTTTCTTATAGCTCGGTAGTATTTATTTATATATATAAGGATTTATATCGCGTCTTCTCTATCCACTCATCCATTGATGTATGCTTAGATTGTTTCCATGTCTTGGCTGTTGTAAATAACACTGCAGTGAACAGAAGAGTGCGTGGATGTTTTCACATTAGTGTTTTTGTTTTCTTTGTGTCAATACCCAGTAGTGAAATTGCTAGATCATAAGGTAGTTCTATTTTCAATTTTTTGAGGAACCTCCACACTTTTTTCCACAGTGGCTGCACCAATTTACATTCTCACCAAAAGTGCACAGGGGTTCCCTTTCTTCCGCGTCCTTGCCAACGCATGTTATTTCTTATCTTTTTGATGATAGCCATTCTGACAGGTGTGAGGTGATATCTCATTGTGGTTCTGATTTGCATTTTCCCTGATGATGAGTGATGTTGAGCCTCTTTTCATGTGTCTGTTGGCC
The DNA here is from genome assembly GCA_028534135.1 of Potos flavus. NCBI lineage: Eukaryota > Metazoa > Chordata > Mammalia > Carnivora > Procyonidae > Potos > Potos flavus. The sequence continues at coordinate 156,761,574 of CM052900.1, read as the reverse complement.
ATCTGGATGTCTCTTTGGAAAAATGTCCATTCAGATCGTCTGCTTATTTTTTAATCAGATTCTTTGTGTGGGTTTCTTTTGTTACTGAGCTGTGCGAGTTCTTTATATATTTTGCATATCGACTCCTTATGAGATATATGATTTGCAAATGTCTTCTCCCATTCTGTAGGTTTTCTTTTCATTTCGTTGATGGTTTTCTTTGCTGTGCAGAAGCTTTTTAGTTTGACGTAGTTCCCAATTGGGTTTTTTTTTGTTTTTTTTGCTTTTGTTTTCCTTGCCTTTGGAGTCAGATCCAAAAAAACATCGCCGAGATCAATGTCAGGGAGCTTAAGCTTCTGTTTCCTCCTAGGAGTTTTGTGGATTCAAGTCCTACATTCAAGTCTTCAATCCATTGTGAGTTGAGTTTTGTGTATGGTGGTAACAGTCCACTGTGATTCTGGGAATGTTGGAATTCTTTGGACGGGTCCCAGAAGCAGTTAGGGGTTCGCAGGGACAGAGCTGAGTGGTGGGAGGCAGGGCCAGCTGGAAGGAAGCTCTGTTTACAAATGCTCCAGATGTCAGGGGTGAGAAAGATTCCTTTAAGAAAATTCTGTGGTTTTAAAAACAATACTAAACATCGGGCTGGAAACAGTGCTCGTCCAACCACCTCAATTCTTAGAAGAAGAAACAGAGGCCAGAAAACAGAGAGTCTGCACGGGGCAGGTGGGCTCTCCCGCCACACACTCAAGCGTCTCTAAATGTAGATCTCGGACACCGCTCCAAAGGACATGCTAAAGTCAGTATCAGACACAGCTGTTGGCCTGAAACACACATTCACCATGCAGCCCGAGTCCCCCTCAGGCGACCCAGTTCATGTACACTAGGAATTCAATGTTTATCATAAAGCCCATAGCTGTCATGCTAATGGCCCATTTTATATTGCCACGGTGCACAAAACATTAATTTGTTCAGTGCCAGCGTCTAAAAACCCATCACAGGATTGGCAAGTCCATTTTGGCATTTCTTCTTTTCTTCATGTCCCCAGAGCTTCACTAATGGAAGCATCCTAGAGGTGATGGGCCCAAGGTCACCCAACAGATTGTGGCAGATCCAGGATGAGATCTCACCATGGTAGGTGAGCTCTTCTTCTTCTTCTTCTTCTTTTTTTTTTTTAAGATAGTGGCCTCATAGGATGTACAGTTCTGGATGTCTCCAGAAGGTTCTGCTATTTCTTTGATGCAGGATATAGAACCCGGTGGCTCGAATTCTTGGTAAATTTTATGTCTTTGCCACTTTTTCCTCTCCACATCTGGTCTGGGAGAGAGAGAGAGAGAGAGAGAATTTACTTACATTACCTTTGTCTACATTTTCCCTGCACCTACTGATGGGCGTGTACAGAGATAACCTCATTTCATTGTACTTTGTAGAGACTGTATATGTTACAGATTGAAGGTTTGTGGCAACCCTGCATCCAGGAAATCTCTCAGTGCCGTGTTTCCAACAATATTTGGTCACTTCCTGTCTCTGTGTCACATTTTTGGTAATTCTCGAAATATTTCAAACTTTTTCGTTATTATTATATTTTGTAGGGTGATCTGTGACCAGTGATCACAACTTGCTAAAAGCTCAGATGATGGTTAGCATTTTTTAGTAATCACGTATTTCTTAATTAAGGTACGCACATTGTTTTTTTTTTTAGCCATAATGCTGTTGCACACTTAACTGACCACAGCCTAGTGTGAACATGACTTCGAATGCCCTGGGAAACCGAAAAAGTCATTTGACTCATTCTAGTGCGACACTCACTATATTCCAATGCTCTGGAACCGAGCCCACCACATCTCCGAGGTACGCCCCTGCTGGATAGGGTTATAGGCATACTTTGTTGATACTTGGTGGAGGAGGATATGATTAAAAAACAAACGCTCACACTTTGGGACCCCAAATATTACGTCATCATTAACTGCAGTTTGGACGGTAGCAATTACTTATGGGAGCTGTCCCGGGGTCATTGTGTTCAAGCAGTGAGAGGTGCAAATTCTACTGTGGTGGCAGGGGCATTACCATTGGCTTGCCACAGGCGGTGGCTTTTAATGAATGTACTGGGATGTTCCGTGTGCGAGCGGTGAACTAGAGGGCCGGCTTCCACCCTGGGGTGGACGGGTGGGGGGGGGGGAGCTGGATATAAAGGCACCATTGCCGTTCAGCTGACAGTGATGACAAAGTCTGCGAGCGGGAAGAGGAATTTCTCCCAGACCCGGAGTGTCAAGGGCGGGCTTTCAAAAAACCGAATCTACGCCGAAATCAGAAGGTTGGCAGCAGAAAAGGGTGCCCCTGGCTGAAGCAACAGCCCGGGTAAAGGCCCCGAGCTGTACAGGAGGTTAAGTGACATGGGCTGATGCTAGATGTGAAGGGTGAGATGGGAAAAACCTTTTATACAATTTCTTCTTAAAAGTCATTTTGGAAGTAAGACTCATTCATTCAACCGATATTTATTGAGTTCTTTCTACAGGCCAGGTGTTCTGGGTTTTGGGGGGACATGGTCCATAAGAGAGACATGGTCCTTGCTCTCGTGGAGCTGACATCTCATTGGGGTGGAGGGAGGAATCAGTAAATTAGGACACAAACAAGTGAAGTACCCAATAATCATATACTCAGAACGAAAATCTTTACCACTCCCTCAGCTGCATGTAGGATCAAGGCTAAGCTAAAACCCTTAGCCTTCAAAATTCTAAAGACTAGAGTCTCCTAAATACTGGATTCCTTAGAGTTCAGACTCAGTTTACCTTTCCAGACCCATTGCTGCTGCCCCAACCGCTCCCCCAACCAATGGATGTGTTGCAAGGAACCAGAACCACTTCCCACCTCCATCTCCCTCCTACACCCCCACCCATAGCCATGAGCCGTGATGGTTTTCCTCTTTTTATTCCTTCTGCTTTTCTGCCTAGACCATTCTCAGTCCTAGACAAAACTCTTTAAAAAAAAAACAACCCAAGTTCTATGTATTTTGGAAAAATTTTAGATTTATACAAAAGTTGCAGAAATAATAGCTTTCCTATATCCTTCACTCAGCTTCCCCTGATGTTAGCATCTTACCTAACATGGCATAGGTAACAAAGCCGCGGAATTCACGTTATTGCTCACAAAATGGCGGACTTTGTTTGGATGTCACCAGATCATTTTGTTGTTGTTTCTGCTCTGGGATCCATTCCAGGACACCACATGACATTCAGTTGTCCTGCTTCATCTCTCCTGGTCTATCCCAGTGTCTTAGTGTTGTCCTTGAATTGTGTGACCTTGAAAGCTTTGAGGAGTACTGGTCAGTATTCTCTAGAACGCCCCTTACTTTGGGTTTGTTTGAGGTTGTCTCATGATCAGACTGGGATTTGGGGTTAGGGGAAAGAATGCGACAATGGTGAAGTATCCTTATCATTGCATCGCGTCAGGATTTACATGACCTATGGCAACGACTCACTGGTGATGCTGACCTTGATCATTTGGTTGAAAGTGGTGTCTGCAAGACTTCCCCACTGTAGAATTAATTACTACAGCCCCTTGTTGGAGGGGGATTTTAAAGGATGACGGTAAAATTATAAAAGAAATGACTGAAAACGATGGATAGGTTCGGCTCCTAAAATTAAAAAAACTTCAGTACAGCAAATGATAAACTAGAGCAACATTTACAACACACTTCAGACAAGGGACTGTTTTCGGAACACATACTGAGCTTTTCCAGTTAGTAAGGAAAAGTCAACGGCCCTCAAGAAATGGAATAAACAAAAACAAAACGAAACCAAAAACAAAACAAAAAATAAAAGAGAGGGAATAAAGAAGAGATGCTGTTGGCCAACAAGCTTGTGGGGAGAAAAGAAAAAGAAAAAGAGACCCAAGACATGTAACAATGATACACTAATATCATCGAATTTATTGTTCCTGTTCAAGAGTCCCCATAATATCAGGGTCCACATTGGGATCACCCATTGATTTTATTTTTCTTAAGTTTTTATTTAAATTTCAGGTAGTTAACCTAGAGTGTAATCATAGTTTCAGGGGGACAATATAGTGATTCAGCACTTTGATTCAACACTGGCGCTCATCACAGCAAGTGCACTCTACTCCCCTGGGCCACCCAGTGATTTTAGTCTTCCTTAATCCAAGATAGTCCCCAGACCTTGTTTGGTCTTCCGTGGCATTGACATTTTTGAAGAGATGGAGCCAGTGTCTTAATTGCTTCTCCCTTCGCGACTGGATGAGTTTTAAACTTCTATGGCAAGACATTGTCACATGTGCTATGGTACAGTTGTCATCACATCCCATCAGGAAGCACAGCAGGTCAGAGCCCAAGAAAGAAGAAGGAGAAGAAGGAGGAGGAGAGGGAGGAGAAGGAGAAGAAGAAGAAATACCTTTGGCCAATAAGCACATGGGAAAAAAAATCCCAACATTCACCCCCATCATATTAAAGAAAATGCCACTTAAAACAATACCTCTTTCACATACGAAATTTTAAATGTCTTGAACATTTCAAACTTTTAAGTTAAAAAAGAATGCCAGTCTTTCACAAGCTCATGGTGGAGATGAGGACAGTCTCAAATGCATGTCAAAGCATTTGAAAAACACAGCAGTTTCAATACCAGGAATTTATCTAGAGGAAACGTGATTGTGTAAGGAGTTAGTTTCAATACTGTTATTTTTTAAAATAGCAATAAAATTAGAAACCAACTATATATCTGGCAGTAGTGGATTGGTTCGTTAGGTAAATTATGAGTCCTCCATGTTCTTCACTCTCCGCTGGAATATTCTTCAACCGCTAAAAGTTATGGTTTAGATGAATACTGATGATGTGCAAGATTGTTCATTATATATCAACATTTTAAAAGTTAGGTCACCATGCCATGTTGCAGTGAGATCTCATTTTTGTTAAAAAAAAAAAAAAAAAAAAAGAAAAAGTATGTTTGTTTACAAAACACACAAATCTGAACACCGTGATAGGTATTATCGGTAGTTATGGATGGTGGGGGTAACCGGTGATTTTCATTTCCTTTCTGCTAATCTAGAATTATTAATGTTTGCTTAATAAAGAAGTATTGTTTTTGTAATAAGAGAAAAATGTTTAATTTTTTTTTAAATCTCCTAGGTGCTTATGAGCTGAGGAGGGCTCGCTTTAGATTAGTCCCTAGTCCAGGTGGTTCTTTTATGATTTTAACTTTGAGCATCTGGTTCCGCCTTTCCAGCCTTAAGAAGCTGAGAGGGGAGCATGGTGAAAATACAGCAGCACACTCATCCGCCCCTGGGAAAACCACCTGTTAGCGGCTGTGTTTCTGTCCCCCCCAAATTCACATGTTGGAGCCCTGCTCCCAATGTGATGGCATTAGAAGGCGGGGCCTCGGGCAGTAATTGGGTTCAGATGAGGTCGTGAGAGTAAGTCTATCATGATGGGATTAGCACCCTTAAGAGGAGAGGAGGAGAGAGAGATCACCAGGAGAGGCCCCAAGAGGACACAGCCAGAAGGCCACCATCCACAAGCCAGGAGGTGGGCTTTCACCGGGACACCAGATCTACCAGCACCTTGACCTTGGACTTCCAGCCTCGGGGAACGGGGAGGAGTCACTGTCTGTTGATGAAGCTGCCGGGTCTGTGGTGGTGGTTACAGCGGCCTGAGCTAAGACCCCCCCCCCCCCAGCGCTCTGTCTTTGATGTCCTTATGTCACATACGTCCTTCTAAATTTACAAACAGTACAATTCACCCTTTCTCATGTATAGTTCTACTTTTTTTTTTTTAAGATTTTATTTATTTATTTGACAGAGAGGGATCACAAGTAGGCAGAGAGGCAGGCAGAGGGAGAGGGGGAAGCATGTTCCCTGCTGAGCAGCGCCAGGAACTTCCCGCGCCCGGCCTCACATGGTCCTCAGCGCCGCCGGGGACGTAACACGCTCCGGATGCCCTAGACCCACAGAACAGGCAATGATATACACTTCAACCTGATGAACGCAGAGCCACTCTCTTTGAACTTGGAGAGGGTCTGCGGCGGCAGACTCTTGAGCCTCCCCCAATGTCTTCCCTCTACATTCTAGCTTTGTTCTAGCATTTACTGTCGCCATCACCTCCCACCCCCGTCCCGGCTCAAAGTCGATTAGGTTGAGTGCAGTCTCCCTGCACTTCCCCAAGAAGTTTCTTCCCGGTTCCGACTGCCAGCACTGCGCTGTGTATGGACCTCATGAAATACGAATCACCCGCTGCCTCAGCTTGGGACTTTAGTGACCAGTGCTGATCACCAGGAGAAACAGAGTCACACCACCCCCGCCCCCTTGAGTGACGTTTCGCCTTTCCCCACCCCACGTGGGTCCTACTCCAACAGGAAGTAAGTTGACCTTTTCCCCATTGGCTGACCTGCCCCTTCCCCGTGTCACAGGAAAAGCAGTCACAGTAGGTTGTGCTTAGTTTTTAACTTAAATAACTTTTTCTCGACTCTTTTTGTTTCATTAGAAGAAAATGTTACACATGGTAAAGATTTTTAAAAATCACACACTGTATAAAAGGATATTGAGTGACAAAATAGGAATCTCCCTCCCATCTCAGACCCCCAGTCTCGTTCCTCGGAGATAGCCACAGCTCACCGTTTCTCGTATAGGCTTCCAGAAATGTTCTGTGTGGAGAAGGTGCTCTAAAATACTGCTTTTCGATGGTCAAGTGTTACCGTTGTCCAGATTGTTCTGAGATTGTTGGGTACTTGTAAACTCGTCATCACTCATATCAGGGTCCACAAACCACCTGAAATTTTATGGCAAACTTCCATCTCTGCATTTTTCGGTGGAGGGTCAGTAGCTTTCATCAGGGGTCTGTGCACACACACACACACACACACAGAGGAAGAAACATGGCTTACACAAAAAGCCATGGCGAGTGGGTATGAGAGAAGCAACCTTTTACCGACAAAAAGTAGTTACATGTGTAATCAGCCGGGGGTACGGTTCCGAATTTATGGATCACTGGTCCCTAGTTTTGCAGTCGGAAGCCGATGGAGCCATTGACTAGTTTTGTCCCGGGCTAAGGGGAACTGTGCTGAGCCAACAGCCATGAAGTTCACCGAGCTCTTCAGCCCTGCGTGATTCTACTGACTCATTGCCCGTGGGGAAGTGTGTTGGCAGCTTTGGGACACATGCATACTCTTGCCTGGGTTGGAGTTACCCATTCACTGGGAGCTTCTCACAGAGAGGAGGAGACAAACTTGCTTCTGACAAGACGATTTCCGGCTGAGAAACATTCAGAAAGATTTTAGGAAAATTCCTGGGAGCCAGAGCCATATCTGGTTGGTGTCGAAAGTCGTGAATGTGTAGGGAAATGTCCTTCGTGGGGTCAGTATTCTTGATGGAGTGGTGGGTGCGGAACAACCGGGCCCCCCACATCCTGGTTTTCGGGGTGGCTCTGGAGGAGGAGACAGAGCCTGGCTGGATGGATGGAGAGAGGGTCTGACCTTCCAAGGTATTTCCCATGTTAGTTTAAAGTTTTTTGTTTTTTTAATAAAGATTTTATTTACTTATTTGACAGAGAGAGAGAGAGAGATCACAAGTAGGCAGAGAGGCAGGCAGAAAGAGAGGGGGAAGCAGGCTCCCTGCTGAGTAGAGAGCCTGATGCGGGGCTCGATCCAAGGACCCTGAGATCATGACCTGAGCCGAAGGCAGAGGCTTTAACCCCCTGAGCCACCCGGGCGCCCCTCCCATGTTAGTTTAAATGCACGTCGTGTTTTGCATATATTAACTCAAAACTCATTGATCCTCATAACAGTTCAATGATGGAAAAATGAGGCAGGAGTATGCTGGCTACTGTGCAAACAGCCCCACATCTGAAGGGCTCGAAACAATTAGGTCACAGTGTCACCTGCTGGGTGGGGAAGGTGGGGTCTTTGCTCCACATGGTCCTTCAGGGACCCGGGCTTCTCCCGTCTTCAGAATCTTTTCATCATCCTAGACAGAAGTGGAGGAAGGCTTTTGAAATGCCTATGGGAGTGGTTCTTAAATTTCGGCACATCTTAGAAGCTCCCCCAGAATTCCTCATCCAGTAGGTCTGGAGGGTTGGGGCGTGAGAACTTGCCTTTCTAACGGGCTCCCAGCGGTGCTGATGCTGTTGGCCCAGGACCACACTTGGAGAACCACTGCCTAAGATTGCAAGGTCTGCCGGAAAGGGCAGGTGATGACCTCATTCAGGCCGAAGCCAGGAAGCTGGGCCACTGTGACCAATGGAATTTGGGATTTACGATAAGATCTTATAGAACTTACCCAGTAATGGGGGCAGGGGAGCCGAGTGAAGATGAAACGGGAACCGAGGGACCAGGATGTCCAGCCACCAAGGCGAGACCACAGGGAAGTTGGTGGAGAGGTCCGGGGACAGCTGTGGCCTGGTGGGTGCCCAGCCAGGTGTCCGGTGGCAGGCCTGGGGACACTGTGGGTCAGCAGGACCAGCCGGCTGTCAGAGAGAAGAGCTGGACACAGATCAGACAGCAGGACGGGCTCAAACGTGCTGGGCCCCACGGTGCCTGTCCATCACTGCATCTACCCACATAATGGCTGGCCACTTTACCTCCAGCTTCTGGACTTCCCGCAGACTCTTCCGGTGGGAAGGAGGGTTCTGGAGAAAGCAATTCCAGCTTCACCAGGTTTGACACAGCATAAGCTAAGGTAACAGATCCGTCAGTCCCTGCCGTGGAGCTGCCTCCCTGAGCTCACAAGAGCTCTCCGGGGGCCTGGCTGGGGGTTCCCCAGCTCTCGCACAGAGGTGGCCCCCCTCCAGCGATCCTCTGCTCAGAGCATCAATCAGCTGGATTAAAAAAAAACAGAGATGCCCAGGCCCCAGCCCAGGCCTCCGACAACAGGACCCAGGAATCTAGATTTTTCACTTGCTCTGCAGTTGATTCTGACATCCAGCCAAGTTTGGAACTCCTGACATGTGGAGCGGAAAGGATACTCTGGGGCCAGACAGACCTGAGTTGGGATTCTGGTTCTATAGTTATTAGCTTTGTGATCTTGGGCAGGTGGCTTACCCTTTCTGATGTGATACTGTTGACTCATCTGTAAAATGGGCATAATGCCTGCCGTCCTCATGGGAGGTCGTGGGGACCGAATGACAGAATGTATCACAGACTTCTGGCACGTGACTATTATGGTGCTTAATACAGTTAGTAACCGTGCATAGACACGTTCAGGGGGGTGTCCGACGGGCCCAGAGTCTTCTCTTTCTTCTTAGGAATCTGGGCCTTCACCTGGCCGTATTCTCTCATAAATTGTTTTCCTGACATCATGAAACGCAGACTTGCTTTTCCTGTGTCTCCATTCATCCTCCAGGCATTGTTTCATGTAAAGATCAGTTACTTCAGTCTTGAAAAAGAAGAACAAAACTGGAGGTTTCACACTCCCAGATATCAAGATAAGTCTGTCATCAGAAAAGTCTGGTACCAGCACACCAGTGGGCGCAGAGATCAATAGGGAGCTCAGAAATACATCCACACTTTGACGTTCAATCTATGACAAAGACGGCAAGAATGTACAATGGGGAAAAAAAGATGGTCCCTTCAACAAATGATATTGGGAAAACCAGACAGCTACATGCAAAACAACGAAACTGGACCACTTTCTCACACCATATACAAAAATAAACTCAAAACAGACAAAGGACTGAAATGTGAGACCTGAAACCATACACATCCTAGAAGAGACCACAGGCAGAAATGTCTCTGAAATCGACTGTAGCAATATTTTTCTAGATATGTCTCCTGAGGCAAGGGAAATAAAAGCAAATATAAACTATGGGGAGTACACCAAAATAAAAAGCTTCTGCACAACAAAGAAAACCATCAACAAAGCAAAAAGACAACCTACTGGATGAGAGGAGGTATTTGCAAGTGACATATCCGAAAAAGGGTTAATATCTAAAATATATAAAGAACTGTTACAACTCAACACCAGAAAAATGAATAATCCAATTTAAAAACGGGCAGAAGACATGAACAGACATGTCTCCAAAGAAGACATCCAGATGGCCAACAGACACATGAGAAAATGCTCAATATCACTCATCATCAGGGAAATGCAAATGAAAACCACAATGAGATACCACCTTGCACTTCTCAGAATGGCTACAGTCAAAAACACAAGAAGCCGCAGATGTTGGCGAGGATGGGGAGAAAAAGGAACCCTCTTGTACAGTTGGTGGGAATGCAGACTGATGCAGCCACTGTGGAGAACAGTATGGAATTCCTCAAAAAAATATAGAATTACCATATGATCTGGTAATTCCACTCCTGGGTATTTACCCAAAGAAAATGAAAACACTAATTCAAAAGATTCGTGCATCCCTATGTTCATAGCAGCACTACCAACAACAGCCAAATTATGGCAAGAGCCCAAGTGTGTATCGATAGGTGGATGGATACAGAAGATGTGCGGGATGTGTGTGTGTGGGTGTATATACATACATATAATGGAATATTACTCAGCCATAGAAAAGGAAGAAATCTTGCCATTTGCAACAACATGGATGGAGCTAGAGAGTATAATAAGTGAAATTAAGTCAGAGAAAGCCAAATACCATACGATTTCACTCACATGTGGAATTCAAGAAACAAAACAAACAAAGAAAAAAATAAACAAAAAAACAGACTCTTAACCACAGAGAATGAACTGACGGTTCCCAGAGGGGAGGTGGGTAGGGGATGAGAGAAATAAGTGATGGGGATTAAGGAGGGCACTTCTGATGAGCACTGAGGAATGTATAGAATTGTCGAATCACTAAATTGTACACCTGAAACTAATATAACGCTGTATGGTAATTATATCTGAATTTTTAAAAAAGAATCATTTCTTCAAAAAAAAAAAAATCAGTCGTTTATTTCATCTTGAGGCCAATTTCCTAAATTCCACCTTTAAACAAAAATGATTCCATCGAGACCTTCCCAATCTCCAGCCATGTTTCATCTCAGAACGTTTTCTTGACTCTGGAATCTTTGTTGTTTTCTTGGAACATTTCCATAAACGTCCTTCCTTTCTTGTCTGTCATTTTGACACCCCGTCCATTGCTGTGGCCTGCGAGATAGAGAGATAGAACAAACTGCGTTTCCAAGAAGGCAAAGCTGGAAGATTTCGCAATGTCTGCTGCCGGTGAATGAAAGTCGTGCGTCCTGGGCCGGGCTATTTGATAAAAGGAGCTTCGGCTTTGAAGTGAGCTTTTATTGAAGAAGCTGTTATTCCCCAAGCAAGCAAAAGCAGCAATAAAGAAAACAGAGGGTTTTGCATTTCAGCTGCTAGAAGGGTGAGAAAGGAAAGGATGATTTTTAATGGACGTCAGGGAGGAGGGAGCCTTTGGAGAAGAGCTTCAACAGGAGGCGGAGGCCCAAGTGCGCCTGAGGCATCTCGGAGCGAAGGCAACGTTCCACCCCTTAGACACACCTCTGTAGGCTTCAGTGACGTGATCTCACCATTTACTGTATCAGTCCCAACTTTGAGATATTTGTCTTAGAGACGTCTGAATCATTCACCGTTTGGGGCACTTCCCCATCTCCAGAAAAGACCTGTATTAGTCAGTCCAGGCTGCTAGAACAAATACCATAGACTGGGGGGCTTAGTAACAAACTTATTTTCTTGCGGTACTGTAGGCTGGGACGTCCAAGATCAAGGTCTAGCATGGTCAGGTTCTCGTGAGGGCTCTCTTCCTGGTCTGCAGGTGGATGCCTTCTTGCTGTCTCTTCACATGGCCTCTCCTTGGGACATATGTGTGGGGGGAGAGAGGGAGGGAGGGAGGGAGGGAGAGCAAGTGAGCAAATTCTCTAGAATCTCTTCTTATAAGGGCACAAATCCCATCAGACTAGGGCCCCACCCTCATGATCTCCCAAAAGCCCCATTTCCAAATACCATGACATTGGGGGCTTCAGTATGTGGATTTAAATTCGGTTCTTTACGGCGCCCTAGCATCCTCTTGATTGCTCAGGTTAAAATCATCTTCCCCCTCACTCCACTCTCCCTCTCCAACAAATCTATGATAAAATTATTCTGCATTAGTCAACTTTGCCCTGGGCTAGGAGTGTACCCTCCCAGCTGGCTCCCTGCTGCTCTTCGGCCTTGCCCGTCTTCCAAGGTTATTTCTGCCTCAGGGCCTTTGCACTCACTGCTGTCTCCACCCAGGACTCCTCCCACCTTCCTGTTCTGCTGTGCCACTACCTTGTTGGTCCCAACTGAAATGTTTCCTTCTCTGAGAGGCCTTCCTTCTTCCGTCACGTCATCGAAAGAAGCACCTTCACTTTTATGCTTATGTTCTGTTTTTTTTTTCTGAACAATCCATGCCTTCTAATGTTTAGAAGAGAGGCTTCATAAGAGCAGGTCTTTGTCTTGCTCATTTTTGTGTTCATTCTTGGGTCTGGCACCCAGGATTGCTCAGCGAACATTTGTTGAATGACCGAATGAAGTCAGCAGAGACTCGTTGAGACTTGGGGATGCATATAGCTCTGTGCCCAGTGTTAGAGGAGTCCCAGAGAAATGTCAAAATGCCCAGAGGCAGCGATAAGAGGAACACAGGTAAGCAGCCCTGCCTGCTTAACTTCAAATGTAGTTAGAGAAAGTAGCACAAAAATGACACCCTTCAGACCTTTCTAAATGGCCAGAATCAGGTGGCTTGTCCAAAGGACCGGCATTGACAAAGCTCGAGAAGAGGAGAGCTCCTTCTCGCTGGCCGTGGGAGGAGGCGTCACAGAGACGGGGCGTGCGAGCTGGATGTGGAAGGAGCTTAGGCCTTCATGGTCAGCTGGGGGAGGGGAGAATGCCAACGCGGGGAGACAGAACAGCATGCAGAAGACGGAAAGCAGGCCCATGTGACTGGAGTTGTGACATCAGGACTGTTTCCCTCCCTTGGACACGTCCCTGACCTTGCACTGATCCTTCTGGGAGAAAGCATCTTTTCCTCCACCCTGGATCGCTGGGTGCCTGGTACAGGTGCCAAAGCAGGTGCTCCAGGAGTACTGGCGTAGGAAGTAAGCTTGAATGGGGGGTCCGGGCGCTCCCATCCTCTAGGCTATGAGGAACTCCTTCAAAGCTTTGATAGACACAGTGGCTGGAGGGTTGGCATGGCCAGACTGAGCCATGGGGGCTGAGACGGCCTTAGAGAAGTGGGTTCTAGTAATTAGCACAGTCAGCCAGGCCGGAGAAGTAGGAGGGAGATGGACGGGGGCCAAAGAAAGGCTTTGGGAGGGGAGAAGAAACAAATTTGGGACCAACTGAGTGCGGAAGCAGACAGGGGCTGCAAATGCACGTGTCTGAAAGCAGGCAGCTGGGGGTGTGTTAAGGAGAGAGTCAGGCCGGGCGTGAGGCATCAGGGAGTGGTGGGGATTGTGGCAAAGTGGAAGGCAGGCCCCTTCCAGAGGACACAGCTAGCTCTGACTCAGCACCAGCTGCTTGTTACATGGGAGAACTGGGGCCAGGCTTACCAGATTTTCAAGTTTTATATATGAGAGCACACCCATGCTCTTACTTTGGCTACCACTCCATTTATATAAAATGAATAACCCTCCACAGTCCAAAGAAGATACTTCTGTGGGTCGGATACAGCCCTCAGGCTGCCGGTTTGAGACCTGGAGGTGTGTGTGTTTT
>CM052900.1:156677391-156747869 GCA_028534135.1 Potos flavus | reverse complement strand
AAACCGTTGTCTGCTGGCTCGCCTCCCACCTTCTCTTCTGAAATGAGGGACATGGACACGATGAAGCCAGGGTCCTTCCTGGTTCCACTCAGCCTGCCTGGGCCCCGGGAATCCCACCGCGGAGGTTCCCCTTGAAGCCTGAATGCCCTCTGGCTGGAGGTGGAAGGCAGAGGAGGAATCTTCCCGCGGAGGCAGTCTGTTCTCCCTCCCCGAGCCACCTAAGGCCGCAGCCTAACCAGCCCAGAAGAACCTCCTTTCACCATCAAGGGACTTCCAGCCATATGGGGAGGGGTCCTGAAGAACAGCCCGCGGCGACCTCCCTGGTCAGAGATGCCACGGAGCATCCTGAGGCCCCTTTGGGTGTAGACTGTCTAACAGGGTCCCGTGGTCATGAGGCTTACGGTCGCTGGCGGGAGGGAGGGTGACACAGGCTACAGGTTAAGTACTTACTCCGAGCCCGGCACCAGGTTAATTGGTGTATCTGGCTTACGTGTTTTACTGAAGCCCCCACAACAGTGCACTGAGGTGGGTTTGGTATCACGTCCACTTTACAGATGAGAAAACGGAGACCCGGTGCAGTGAAGTTGCTTGCTCCCCACCCCGCCACTCAGGTTGTAGAGCTGGGCCTCCCTGGCTAGCCGGAGACCCTGTTATTTCTCTATTCTCTATTCGGAACATCTTGGAGGAGAGGCATTATAGCTGAGACGGAAAGGAGGCAAACGCGGCCCGAGGGAAAGAGACTGTCTGGCCAGATGCGTGAGAGCCCTGTCCTCTGTCCCCGGGCCATATGGGTCGAGGACAGTTCCTCAGTTGTCAGGAGTCGCCCAATGCCTCCCTAGACCTAAAGAGGAAGCAAGATAAAGCCCTAGCGCTTTCAGTACTAACCTTGGGATGGACGCCGTGGGATTGTGTTCAATGCTCTACCCACTCGAGCCCGTGGCCGCCTTCCGGCCATCGCACGAGGGAAGCCCTCGAGTGGAACTGAAATAACTTGCTCAGGCTCATCCAGCCAGGAAGTGGGGTAGCCGGGAGTTGAACCTAGGGCCTCCTAACTCCGGAGCCAGAACGTTTAACCCTGGCTCCATAATGTCACGCTCGCTAAGGTGTTAGCACTTGGCCGAGTTGACCCACAGGCCCCACGAGGCACACGTGGCTGGAGTCCCTGGGCAGAGCCCGGAGGCCGTCTTGGTGGAGTAGTAAATCCGTCTCCGGTCCTCCGTGGCCTCCTTCCATTCTGTGGCTCTTCCAAGCCTCACCTGCCCTTCCTTCCACCCCACCTGTCTCTGCATCCTCGTGTCCAGCTGATTTCCTGGGCTCTGCCTGGGCCCACGCTCGGGATGAGAGTTTCCAAAGCTTTCGTGAGCACCAGGACCACTTGGGGAGCTTTTGGGCCCCCAGAATCGGCTTATTCAGCAAACCCTACCCTGCCCTGCCCATGCCAGGTTGGGGATGCAATGTCCTCGGGTAGCAATGGGTCTCAAGGCACCGGTACAGGGAGTACTGCTGGCTTCCCCTTGACGCAGGAGGGCAACGAGACTCAGAAAGACCTGGATTTAATCCTCCCTGACTCCAATGAACCATCTTGCTTTACTGCCTCTGCGAAACTGCTATCGAGGGGTCCCTGAGGGCCCTGGTGGGGTTTAGAGGAAGGCCGTGAATGGTCCATTTTGCAATCCTTAGACTATAGGGGATGGAGCCATGAGACTGGGTCAAAGCCTTGATACCCAGGGGCACCAGGGGGGCTCAGTTAAGGGGCCGACTCTTGATTTTGACTCAGGTCATGATCTCGGGGTTGTGGGATTGAGCCACCCCCGCCCCGTGGGACTTCCTGCTCAGCGGAGAGTCTGCTTCTGTCCTTCTCCCTTCGCCCTTCTCCCTGCTCATGCACACACTCTCAAATAAATAAATCTTGGGGGGAAAAAAGCCTTGGTACCCCGAATATTCATTGTGCTGTCCCCGTGGGCTTTTAAGTCCTATTGTGAACAGCTAACACCATTAGTCAGAAAAAACCATCCACGTTCAGTTCAGCTTTCAGAGCTAAATGTGAATCACCATGTAGAATGAGCCTTGGGAAAGCCCATTGCTCTGTGATCCAGAGCGGGTCCTGCAACCTCCAGGAGCCTCCCACCTGGACAGAGGGCTGAAGAGAGGACAGCAGGGAATCCTACCCCCACGGGACCGCTGTAGCACCTGGAGGGAGGGTTAAAATAAATTCTTCTACCCGTGCCCCAGCAATTCCACTCCTGGGTGTTTACGGAGAGAAGGGCAGACACCTGCCCACACAGAGACTCCTATGCAAACGTTCCTGGCGGCTTTCTGCATAAGAGGCCGGAGCGGGCACCAGCCCAGGTGTCCCTCCGCAGGTGAACCAGAAAACCGTGAGGCTGTCGCTCAGCGAAGTAAAGACCGGCAACTCTGCGGATGAAGACAAGGAGGCAGACAGCGCGTACCGTAGGAGTCCATTGATAGAAACCTCTAGTTCAGGCACAATTAACCCATCGTGGCAGAAAGCAGATCCGTGGTTGCCCGGATGGGGAGGGTGGGGGCTCACTGGGTCAAGGCACACACAAGGAACTTTCGCAGGTGATGGATCCGGGCAGTGGTTGCGTGGGCGTATACAGTCGTCAAAACTCGTCTCATTGTGCACGAAGATCTGTGCATTTTACTATATACAGATTATACTTTAAGTCAACAAATAAGCAAATGAGCAGACCCCTCCGCCCGGGGCCGGTCTTGGGAGGGACCCCAGGGCATCTGCATTTCAGCCAGGGGCGCAGACGGTGGTGACCCCCCAACCTGGGACAGGCACCCCCAGGCTGGAATCATGAAAGTCTCTTCTGGCCAAGACAGTGGAGTCTTTGAAGATGTCGAGCACTTACTGGTAGTCTGTTTTGAAGCAGAAACCTAACTGGGGTCAAAGTCTGGCCCTGGGGCTGTCTCCCCGTAATTGGCAAGACCCGCTCTAAGCCCTGCACAAAGCAGCCTCAGTCACCACGCTGATCCTGGCCGTGTGCCAGGCATCACAGGGTCCGCTCTGCTAGGAACAGAGGGCAGGACTCCACGCGGGGCTGCAGACAGCCGCCAGGTGCTGGGCATCAGGCAGAATTAGACAGGCCCTCTCTGGGTTCTGTCTCCCCTCCAGATAATAACGATTTTGGCTGCGTGTTGAGGAACTACTGTGTTATAGACACTATGCTGGTTTTGTGTGGAATTAGATAAGAGGATGCCGTCATTGGGAGCCTGGGCTCAGAGTCAACCTGGGCTCAAGTCCCCACATCTCCAATTAGCTGTGTGTCTTTGTGCAAGTGACTTAACCTCTCTGAGCTCATCTGTAAAATCAAGAGGATGGCAATACTTTCTTCTTCACCATGCCTTAAGCATGGAAAACATGTAGAAAATGTTGGCTATTATTATTATTAATTACTATTACTATTTAATCCTTCTAATAACCCTATGGGTGAGGGGCTATTCTTATCCCTATTTTAGAGAGCAACATCTGAGACTCGGAGAGGCCAAGCCCCTGGCCCGAAGTCACACAGGGAGGAGCTAGAGGAGCTGGAATTAAACTCCTAATGCTTTCCACTGCCCCGTACCCGCCATCGGCTTTGTGCGATGGGGGGTCTCACTATACAAGACCCCCCGGTACTGGAATGAGTATCCACCACTGCTTGAGTGAGAGACGTGCCCTTCCTCGGGAAGGCTGTATGCACTAGTTCTGAAGATGGGTTCAGATCCCTGCTCTATCCGCGGCGGGACTTTGGACAAGTTGCTTAACGACCTCAGTTTCCTCATCTGTAAAATGGGGCTGCTAATACCGACTTTAAAAGGCTGTTATGGGGCTGAAATGAGTCAGTAGGCGGAAGGCACGCAGAACAGCTCCCGGCTCATGGTAAGCCCGTCACACCTGTCAGCTTCATTTACTGTCATCTGCAAGGTCGCATACCCCGCTCAGCTCCTGACTGAGCGAGGTGGGGCTCCAGGGACAGACGCATGGGAACCTGTCCCCCACGCCTTCGAGGAAGTGACAGGACGGTCTCCAGGGTGGCCTGAGGCAACACGTGTAGCAAAAAGCCTTCTTGAACCATGTCCAGAAGGTCTGCAATGAAACCCTGTCTTGGATTCTCTCACTTTAAAAACTCGAAGCCTTCCTCCCAGGCTCTGTTTCCTGCCCATCATGTTGATGCCCTCGGGAGAGACTCCTACCCCACCAAGCCGGTCTGAGAGCTTGCTGAGACCACAAGACCGAGCTGGGGGGACAAACAACCCTTTGGTTTGTTGATTTTGTGTGATGGATTGATTGATTGCCTGCATCTTGGGAATCACAGTGTGAATTTCTCAAGCTTCTCTGTTTCCCTTGGGTTGCCAATAGAAATCAAACTGTGACATCCAGCTGCCTTGGTGAGACGTCACACAGGCTGCTTTATAAATGACAAATGTGTGACCACAGCAGGCTGAAAGTAGGGTGGTGACTCAGCATGGCATGTCGCTTCTGGATTCAAACCTCTCCTCTCTTCATGGCTGTATGACCTTGAGGGTCTGTCCATCTGCCTCTCTGGGCCTCGGTTTCATCATCTGTAAAATGGGCACAGTCATGCGCATTCCTCAGGGGGCTGTTGTGAGATCGGAAGCCTGGAAGAAGGCAGAGGGAGCCTGGGTCTGAGCGCCTGGAAGGCAGGTGGAAAGTTTGGATTTTATTCGCGCGGGGGGCAGTCGGGAGCCAAGCAGGAGAGTGACGTACATGAAAGGCACTGATACATGAAAGGCACTGTTGGAAGCTCGTGCGGGCTGCCCTGGAGGCAAGGGCAGCTGCCGGGGGACCAGGCAGGGAGGTGGATGGGGTCGTCCAGGTGATGGTGGCAGCAATGGTGATAGGTGTAGGTGTATTTGGAAGCAGGTGCATTCGATACCTTTGGGCAAGGAGAATAAATAACACTTGCCAAAGTGTTGAATAGAGATATGGTTAATAATCTCCATAAAAATGACTGTCCATGCTTCTTTAAAAAAAATCTTAACCATCTAGAGCAGCGGTTCCTGGCTGAGGGCATCTCCCCCCGCCCCCACCACCACCAGGGAACATTTGGCCATGTCTGGAGACATTTTTGTAGTCCTAGCTGGGACTGAGATGCTGCTGGCATCTAGTGGGTAGAGACCAGAGACGCTGCTCGATATCCTGCGATGCACAGCATAGCTCCCACGACAAAGAATGATCAGCCTGACATGTCAATGGTCCGAGGTGGAGAAACCTTGGTGTAGAAATGTAGAAAGTCAGAAGGATGTCACTCCCTTTTCTCACGCCACCCCCATCCCAAAGATGACCACCATGACAAGTTTGCTGTATAACTGTCCGGGGGCTGCCCTGTGCGGATACACAAACCTCTTAAACCACCTCACCCGGCAAGGAATGCAAGGCAAGTGCTCAAAACTTGGGAGGAGGGCCAGTTTTGCTGAATCTGTTCCGCTCTCACCCCACGATAAAGGTCACGGCGCAGCCACAGGAGCTGGGAGGCGGGTGAGTGGCCTAAAAGCTATTTCCTCTAAAAGTTGTGAAATTCCTCCTTTTCTCCAAAGAGCTCTCTATGAACTACATATCCTGATGATGCCCACAGCCGCTATAGCAGGGCTAACCTACAAAATCTGAGAATTTCAGTGCCGCAAGAAACTTTGAGAATCTAGTCTCACCTGACCTCCTATTTCTCAGATGGGAAAACTGAGGCCAGAGACTTTTTTGTAAATGGGAGGATCCTTTAATCTCCGATTTTCAATGCGATGCATGGTGACAGCTTATGGTTCTGATTTTATTTTTCTTGGTCGGTTCCCTGTGTGAGGTCCGTTACGATGGCTGATTTAGCCTTGTCATTCCTCGGTGCTTCATGGAGGCTCTGGCCTGGCAGCGAGAAACACTTCATCAGTTCACAGCAGAGCTGGAAAACAAAGGACAACGTATTAAATTTCCCCCAAATAAAAATGAATGGCATCTAAGGGTGTGCCCTTTATCCAAGATTCCCTCCTACTGTTTTTACTGTGACAGAGGCTTTCTACCACGCAAGTATGGTGGTAGAAGAGAGGATGCTTTTTGTTTGGATTTTGTTGTGCTTTACCTTCAATGGTAGAAGAGAAGGTTGTAACCCAATGTCAGGCTTCTCCAAAGCTTGGGAGGGACTTTACTGGTCTCTGAATTCCCGGGTCTGGAAGTCCTGGTTTCATCTCTTCTGAGTGGCCGGACTGAGGGCAAGGCTCGGCGTCACTCTCAAATGCCCGTGGAGTGCCATAGCCGTGTGGCGGTCACCTTCCAGACTCAGAGTGCTGCAGCCTGTGGCCCCCCTCCTGTCCTCACGCTCCTATCCTTTAGGAGGCCCCACAGAGCCCCGAAGGTGCACAGAATGATGCCCTGCCCCTACAAGACCCCAAGCAAGGACCCTGCGGGCCAGGGAGGCGGGCTCTGGCAGCAGTGAGGAGGCCAGCATCTGGAATACAGCTAATAAGCTGTGGTCTGCGGTAGCCAGCCCCGCCCCCCGACCCCAGTAGGCCAGTGGGGAGAGGTGGCACCTCTAGTGAGGGGCAGGGGATGCATTAGGGTGGCTCCCTGGGAAGGCTCCTTACCTGTGTCCCAGACCCCTCAGGCTGGGCAGAAGGGCCTAAAGACCAAGCTAAGGGCTTTGGTCTTTGATTCTCTGGCACTGGGGAGCCACGGAGGGTTTCTGAGCAGGAGAGTGACAAGATAAAAAAGGCTGTTTCTGGAAGATCAAAATGGCAGTGGCATGCTGGATGAGTTGGATAGAAAGGAAAGACGGTGGGTTAGGAAGCCAGGTAGGGACAGCAGGGTAGAAGGCACTACCCCGGAGCGGTAGCAGTGGAAGTAGAAAAGGAGGAAAAAATGGATCTTCGGGCTGATGGGGGCTGATGGGAAGGACTAGTGAGAGCCAGCAGTCACAGATGAGCTGGCTTTCGAGCCCAGATGAGGATGGACCCTCTCCCAGCCTCAGTTGTCTGTAGAATGGGGTGGGGGGAGACTAGGGGTGTGGGGAGGATGAACCAAGATTGTGCTTGGCGAGTGCATGGAAATCAGCCTGGGCCTGAGGGGAGCAGCAGGTGCTAGGGGCCAGGAGGGTGATGGGGAGCCATGGAGGGATCTTGACTAAGGGTGGTAGGATCCCATTTGCCTTTTGGAAAGACCTCCTCCCCCACAACGAAAGCAGCACAGAGAGGGCAGGCCGGGAGGCAGGGAGGCCCCAGAGGAGGCCTTCGTGGTCCACATCCAGGTGAGGCTGGCCTTTACCGAGCAGGAGGTCGTGGGCCATGCTGGGGTGTGGACTCTCCCCAGGGCCCCACTTGCTTGCTGGGTCTCCTTCGTGCTCAGGCAACCACTGCGCTGAGTGTGGGGAGGCAGATGTTTGCCCAGCAACCCAGCTCTGGGGTTCTCTGTGCCCGTCGGCCTCTCTGTGTACACAGTGTAGATGCTGGGCCCACCCCTGCGACAGCTGCCGGACAACAAAGGCCCGGCTGTTTGATCAGAGACGTAGTAACTGCCCACAGTGGGAACCCAGTAGCGCTGGATTCACCCTCCCTTCCAAAAACTTCAGCCCACACCCTAGCCCTGTATCTGAGCCCTACCCCCCGGTGGTCTCCCCAGCCAGTCGGGGACCGGGTCCTCACTGCTCCTGCTTTCTACTGGCTATTTCTTCCTCCTACTGCCGTGTCGTCTCCTTCTTTCACCCGGGCCCCTCCAGCTTTGCTCACTTTTCTCTCCTTTGGGTTGTTCGCGCCTCTCTGTTCCCTGATGCCCACCCCCATCCCCTCCCTGTGTCATCCCTCATCATATTTCTTCCCTCTCCCCCTGTTGGGCGTGCAGAAGGCTGAGGGCAGGGTGCTGCTGACGGCTCTCTCGGTGCTCAGCCCCGTGTGTGGCCCACAGGGTAGAGCCATGGCGACACTCACACCCTTCCAATGCCTTCCCCTCTTTCTCTCTTTCTTCCTGCCTGTCTCTGTCGGCTGGATGGGCCTTATAACCTTGGCAGTAACGTTTTCAAGGGCAGGCCTGGTTCATTCTACCCTGTGATTCCTGCTAGCAGCCTAGAATCACTCCTGGCCTCGTGATTTACGACTATCTACCGGGTGGCTTGTTCGAGGGCAGTGGCCCACGGAGGGATTTGCCCACTTTCAGCCCTGGGTCTGCATCCTTCGTCAGTCACTGGCACGGTCACGGGCCTCTCTGAGTCAGTGACCCTAACAGTCATCCCCAAAACATCCCGACCAAGGAAAGAGATCCAGTAACCCTGCAATCGGGCCTTGATTCTTGGCCCTGCATTCCAGAACGCCTACTTGTGCAGGTGCTCGCAGCCTGACGGTGCAATCTGGGAGGACGTGTGAGGAGGTGTCCAGGGGAAGGTGGTGGTCACTACTCGCTTGGTCAGCACCAAGCTTGCCTCAGAAATGGGAGGGTTGGCGGCAGCTGGCCAGTGTGGTTTTGCTTTTGTGTGTTTTTTTTTTTAGTCGTTATTTATTTTAGTTTGCGTTTTAATTAGGCAAGAGGGTTTATATTGGTTCATGCAACTGACACATTGGGAAGTCCAGCGGGATTCTTGGGTTCAAGTGGTGTGTTCTGGCTGTCCACCTCCGCTCTCATTTCCTCCTTGCTGGCTCCCTCCTCGGGCCGCCTCTCCCACCAGATGGCCACCGGCTGCCACCAGCTACCTCCTGTCCCTCCAGCAAACCCAGCGGGGGGCGTGGGGGGGTTCCCCCCCCCCCCCCGGGACTTTCCTCAGCCAGGAAGGGTTGAGTCTCATTGGTCCAGGCTGGGCCAGGCCCCGCCCTTGGAGAAATAGGAAGATCTGATTGGCCAGGCTTGGTCACGCCCAGACTTAGGGCCCAGAGAAGGGGGCTGGGATGCTGAGCACCAGCCTGGCTCCTCCAGCCCAGCGGGGCCCCGCCCCCCGGGCCTCCAGGGACCCTCCTGGGGAGTGACTTGTGCCACAGGCTCTGGACTTTCGGAGAGCACAGCGGTGCCTCATTCCAAGGGTCCCTGCAGAGACTTTTGTGATAAGAATAGGATTCTCTGGGATTTTCCAGTTTGATACTGGATCTTTGTAAAGGGGAGGCCTATGTGTGGGGCTGGCCGCCTCAGTCCCCCAGCGCCTGGACTTCCGTCCGGCATACTGTGGGTGCCCAGTTAATGCTGGGGGTGGGCGGACAGACTGCCAGGAGACAGCCGGCAAGACAGAGGTCGGCAGCCTTGCTCCTGCCCGCGGGACCCACCCTCACTGGGCAGCCTCCTCCGTCGGCGCCCAGCTCGTCGGGGGTACTCTGGAAACAGTGGCTACCTTATCACCACCAGCATCATCATCATTATTTATCGTCCCTGTTGTGGTTACTCTTGTGACTGCGTGGCCATTGTCATGGTTCAGCCTGGAAGTTTCTCCTGGCTCAGGGAGCAACCTTGACCCTTGCTGCCCTCACCCGCCCTGGCTACCTGTGCTTCGGTAATTCTATCCTAGGCCCAGATGTGTGGCCACCATCCCTTGGCTGATCAGGGCATCAGAGTCACAGATACTTAATTAGGTCCTGGCACTGCCTGGGCCCCGTGTAGGGTAGAGACCATCTGGCATCGCTTCTGGCCTGAGGGGATGGGGACACAAGTGGGACACCCACAGAGGCACTGGAGAGCGGGACAGCAGAGGAAGGAAGGGAGCTGAGGCCGGTGAGCACTCGGCAGGTGCTTGGATGATTACAGAACTGACGCGCAGAAAGAAGTGTCCAGCTCAGCGCCAGGAAGGAATTGCAACCCCCAGCGCTGCGCCGTGGCGTCTGAGAGAGGGCAGAGTCCTGTGACATGTGACTAGCCTCCTGAAGCCCCGAGTCACAGGGGCCGAGCCTGGGTGGCAGAGAGGCTCAAGGTCAGCCCTCAGCCCTGACCCTGGGCTTCCGAGCAGGTTACGGAAGACACTAGTGTTTGTCTTGGTCACTGAGCGGCCTGGGACAAACCCGAGTCCTCTCCATCTCCGTGCCATCAGCAAACCTTGGCTGCCGACAGTGGACAAAGGAGGGCCTTGTTCGGGGAAGCAGCCCATAGCCATTTAAAAAAACTCATGCTTTGAAAGCCTGGCTTGGGGGCAGATGAGAGGCAGGATTTTAGAGGGACTCTGGCCTCAGACCATCTGGTTCACAGCCTCGTTCTGCTACTTATTAACATGAGACTTGGGGCTGGTTACGTAACCGCTCTCCGGGCCTCAGTGTCTGCATCTGCGACATGGGGGAGACAGGTGGCGGCTTCTCTGTGAAGGTGGAGTGAGATAATCCAGGCTCAGAGTAAGCATCCGATGCGTGGTAGCTGTTCTTATCATGATTGAAAGGCACATGCTTTTGAAAACAAAGGGCCCCTTTGTGAAACGTGTAATCCCCCAATATGTGTCTGTGGTGTGTTGTCTGTATTCAGATTGACCTGAAGCATCAATAGACGTGCGGGTAGGTTCCACACTGGGGTTTCTTATCCTGGAGGACAGTCCTTGGAAGGCCCGTGAACCCGAGATGGTGTAAGACTGTGCCTACAGGGACGCCTGGGTGGCTCAGTCGGTTAAGCGTCTGCCTTCGGCTCGGGTCACAGTCCCGGGGTCGTGGGATCGAGTCCCATATCGGGCTCCCTGCTCAGTGGGGAGCCTGCTTCTCCCCTCTGCCTGCTGCTCCCCTTGCTTGTGTGTGCTCTCCCTCTCTCTCTCGATTTGACAATTAAATAAATAAAATCTTTAAAAAAGAAAAGAAAAAAAAACTGTGCCTACAGCCCTTACCCTCCTCCCCCCAACAATGTCCACCTAATCCCAGAGCCTGTGATTACATTACCTTCCTTGATTGAAGGCCTTTCCGGATTCCCATTATCCAGATGGGCGTGTCGTAGTCACAAGAGTCCTTATAAGATGGGGTAGGGGGTGTCAGAGGAGGTGTGCTGATGGAAACGGAGGTGGGAGTAAAGTCCTGGGAGACAGAGGAGGGGGCCAGGAGCTCGGGAGCACAGGTAGCCTCTAGAAGCTGAAGAAGGCAAGGAAAGAAAGTCTCTGCTAAATCTTCCAGCCTTCCAAGGCCGACACCTTGATTTTAGAACTCCGGCCCTCCAGGACCACGAGAGGATGAATTGGAGTGGCTTTAAGCCACGAAGCTTGCGGATTTGTCACTGCAGCAACGGGGAAACTAACAGAGCCCTTCTCAGGAGAGGGTCTGTGGTCCTTTTCAGATTTCCGCCTGGCTGGACAGGCAGGTGATGAGCGACCCCAGGTGCAGAGCGTCCCAGCTGGCCTCCAGGGCCCCCTGCTGGGTGTTAGTACAGCCACCTTCCCCTCCTCCTCGGCCCTCCCTGTCCCTGTGTAGTGCATCCTACACGCAGACGCATTTCCTCCCGTCATTTCTTCTCTGGAACAGACTCCGAGAAGCCCCACAGAACAGCGTGTCCCATGGTTCTAGGGGTTTCTAAATCCTGGCCAGTACAGGCGCCGTGGAGCGTGCCTCCGCTGGTCCTGGATTGCAGGGACCCTGGCCCTGGGCCTCCGTCTCCAAGCGGCTGGTGCCGGTCTGGATGGGGAAGCCGGCCGTGCTCCAGCAGAGGGAACAGTAGAGACACTTCTGTTTGGGGATAAACCTCTTAGCAGCTGCTGGAGGCCACGGTCTGGCGCCTGACTCGGGTTTATCCTTCACACACCCAAAACAGCACCAGCTTTGCTGGTGGGACGGGAACCGCTAGCAGTCTGCCGGACCCAGCGTCGGTGATGACACCAGACCCTCAGAAACAGAATGTCCTTGTACAGAGAAGAAAACCGAGGCTTGCAGGGGTGGAGTGCATTGCCGGGGGCATACAGAATTAAGCAAAGGCTGGACAGACTCTAAAACCCATGTATTTTCCGCGATACCGCTGTGTCATGCCGTGCCTTCATTCAGCATTGATGCGGCTCCTTCTGCATGTGCCAGGCCTGTTCTGGGACAGAGGGAAAGCAGCAAACGAAACAGACCAAAGTCCCCGCCCTGGGGAGCCCACATTCCGGAGCAGCACTGTCCTGTAGAGCGAGGATGCAAGCCCCAGGTGTCATTTACAATTTCCTGTAGCCACATTGTTTTTTTTAAAGTACAAAGAAATAGGCAAAAATCGTGATTTTTATTTAACTGGATATATCTGAAATTGGTTTTAAAATGTGAATGAGATGTTCTTGGTGCCCTCCTCTGACTTTGGAACCTGGTGTGTATCCTGAACTTTTCTAGAACATCTCCATGCCGACTGGCCCCATCTCGAGAGCTCACTAGCCACGCGTGGTCAGCCACTATTGGGCAGGGCAGCCGTGGCACACACCAGATGCCCATCTAGACAGTGACCGGGGTGAACTGGTGTCGCGCCACCCCGTGGAGCTCCGCGGCCACCAATCTGTCCCTGCTAACGTCCAGCTTGGGCTTACACTGGCCTCACGTGGCTCTGCGGCTTCTTGCGGCTGGGTGATTGTGGAATTAGGGAACCAGCATTTCTTTGCGGGGTGGTGGGCGGAGGTGCTGGGCCTCAGCTCAGGAGGTTGGGTCAATCCAGCCCTTAATTTGTGCCACATTATCTTCAGTGGCCATGTAGGGCCTCTCTCTCGTTTGATTATTGATTATTGATTATTTTAGTCCCCTTTTCTCCCCTCCCCCAACTCCAGTCTCCTTTCTTCTCCCAGCAGCTGCCCCACCCACCACTGTGGGGAATACCCTCATTGGCCGGCCCAGGGCATTGGCCCGCCCCTGGAGGCGGGGTGAGGGTCCCACACTTGGACTGAGTGCCAGAAGGTCCTGGCGAAGGAAAATCCGGGTGCTGTGCCACCAGGAATGGGAACGGCCACGGGCAGGTGGAACAGCAGCGTCCTCTGGACGTCTCCAGGCTGCTTGAGGCTGACCATTGCCCCTCCCCGCCTGCCCCGCCTCCGGAACCTCTGGACCCTGTGTTCCCAACTCCTGGCCTCTCTGCCCGAAGAGCCCTTCCCAGCTTTGTCCAGACTGTCCTCTTTCCCCTGGACTGAGTCTCTCATGCCCCTCTTTCCTGCAAAGATTGCTTCTCGGCCAGCGCACCGCTGACGAGCACTTTCTCTGCACATTCTTCGGGAAGGTATCATAGTTGCCATTTGACAGATGAGGACACTGAGGCTCCCACGGGGTATAAGGAACAGCTAGTTGAGCAGAGGAGCCACAGCCGGTACAGAGTCCTGCCTTGCATGGCCGTAGTCCCCGCCGCCGCTTCCTGAGCCGCACGAAGCTCAGTTTTCAAGGCCCAGCTCTGGAGCGTGGCGCCTTTGCCTCACAGAGCTGCACCTGCCCACAGCCAGCCTCCAGGCTTTGCCCCCCGCGTGGTAAGCCTCTCGGCCTGACTTTCAGACTGCCCCACCCTTTCCAGTCCTCACTCCTGGTTCTCCTATGGGGAGCGACGGGGTCCTTCACCGACCTCCCCTAATCTCTCCGGAGCCTGCTGGCAACTCACTATTACCCTCTTTGTAAAGTTCCCCTCTGGTCTAGTGCTTTGTACCCAATTACCACAAATTTAGTGGCATAAAAGAACTCACATTTATTATCTCCGTTTTTGTGGGTGAGGAGTGCAGGCACAGCTCAGCCCCGTTCTCTGCAATTCCACAATGAGGGTGGAGGCCAGGGATGGGTTCTCATCTGGAGGGTCGACTGGGGAAGGATCCACTTCCACGCTGTCGTGGCTGACGGCAAAACTGGCACCTACGCTTGTCACTGGGAGTCTACTTCAGGTCCTTGCCACATGGTCTGTCCCCAAAAGGTTCCCCCATTTTATTAAAGTCAGCAAGCAAGAGAACATCTCCCTGCAAGGTAGACATTACAGCTGTACATCATACAGTCTCACTTAGTAACCTTCATCCCATCACTCTTGCCGTGTTTTATTGGCCAAAAGCAAACCACAGGTTCCTCCCACACTCAAGTGGAAGGGTCACGCAAGGACATAAACACCAGGAGGCAGGTGCCGTGGGACAACTTGATGAGTCTGCCTGTGATACTTTCCCTCTGGTTATCTTTTCTTAATGGCAGGATGGGAGACTAGAGTCTGAGAGACCTGCTGTTTGGCTTTAGGCAAGACCTCAGTTTCCTCATCTGTGAAATGGGGCAGTACCATCTGACTCTAGGCATTCATGGGATGATTAAATAAACTCTGTAAGTAGAGCTTTTGGTGCTATCCTTGGCATAGCTGTTAGGCTTATAAATAGTAACAGATTCATCATTACTATTCACGGGGCCTGGGCTGGTTTAAGTGACAAAAAGCCCTACATAACAATAGATTCAATAAAGTAAATGTTTGTTTTCTTTCATGTAAACAGAGTCCAGAGTTCAGCAGTCTAGGGCTGGGAGGATGGCTCAGCAATCACCAGGGTCCCAGGCTCCTTCTCTCTTACTGATCTGCCATCCTCAACCTCATGCTCCAGCATGGCTGCTGAGCTCCGGCCATCACATCTACATCATGGTCAATAGGAAGGAAAAAGGGGGGTGGAGAAAGATAGAGAGAGAGAGACATGTACCTTCCAAATGTCCCTTCTAAAAACCCTTCCTGAATGTCCCCCTCCCCTGATACACACTTCTGCTTATGTGCCATTGGGGGGAACATAGTCCTGGGGCACAGCTAACTGCTCAGGAGGCTGGGTAAAGCTCTTTATTCTGAGAAGCCCTGGAAAAACCAAGCATCAGGAGTTTCCTTACAATGGAGGAAGGGCAGAGTGGATATTGGGATCCATGAGCTGGCAGAACAAAACCATGCAACTGAGAATATCAGGCTAGTGAGTCAGCATTCCCTGCTCTTCTCTCCCTCCCTCCAGCACAGGTAAGAGAAGCAAAGATTAGGTGAGCTGGTCTGGGACGTGAGCTGTGCCCTCCAGGTGACATCTCACTTCGGCCAGCTGGCTCTGGGGCATCCCGAGGAGGTCGTCGCCTTTTCCAGCCCTTAGCTGGGGCCTGACTGGCGGTTCCAGACCAGCATGGCAGAGAGGAACGGCAGCCAAGGCGTGCCCTCTGGTGCCGCAGAGAGGTCGTTTCGCACCTCAGGAGTTTTGTAGGGGCTCATCTGTTGAATTTCCCGACAGAGGTGCCAGCCCCGCCAAGCAAGCCTCCCCTGTGGGCTGTTATTCTCCTCCCCATCTCCCACGGGCTGCCCCGTTTTAACCTCGGTTCCAGTTTTATGATTAAACATCCCAGCGTCAATTATTTACAATATGTCCAGATGACTATCAGGGTTGCAGGGGGCTGAGTGGCTCACACGGGAGAAGTTGGTTTTTATGGAGGGGAAATAACATGAGGGAAACAAGGAATTCTACCACCTGACCACAGAGACTGAGGTCAGCCTAGGAAGGGGGCTCTCGGTGGGGGTGCGGGGCACCGGGAGGAGGGGCAGGGGGGCACGCTAGCTCTGCCCTCGGACATACCCAGTTCAAAGCTTCTCTGTACTGTTCGCTGGATGACTTCGAGCAGGCGTCTTAACTTCTCTGAACATCTGTTTCCTCATCTGTGAAATGGGGATTACTCTAGAAACTTTCCCATCAGGGTTCCTGGGAATGTTAAATGTGTTAATATGTAATACATTTTTAAAATAAGTATATTAACTAAATCATAGAAATAATAAATCATGAATGTTTATATAAAATAAATAAGATACACTACATTATCTAAATACCATTAATAACAATAATAATAATAAATGCATGGAAAGTGCCCGGCACTTGGTAGACGCTTAGGGGACTGTCCGCGGTGGCTTGCTGCGATCCCAGAACGTAGGAAAAGATTTGGGTGTGGCTTTCAGGGAAGTGAATTCCTAAAATCCGGAAGCAGGAGGAGTCTGGGGGCTTGAAGTGGGAATCACAGGTAGCATGGGAAGGGAAGGCAGGGAAAGGGCTGGACAAGCTTGAGCGGATTCCAAAAGGGCGCTTGGCAGAAGGTTTGGAAACCACTTCTGTGGAAGCAGCATCACTGTGGCTAAAAAAGAAAATGTCCAGATATGGGCAGGATAAACGCTCTGGGGCCGTGTCCTGCCTTCACAATCCAGGGCCGCCCTGATAAAGGCCTGGGAACGGGGAGGGCTTTGCTTCTGCAGGATCCATCAGCCCGCGGAGGTCTGCCTGTCCTCTCTCCACACCTCCAGTTTGGGTTCGAAACCCCCATATAAGGACCGCACAAAATAAACGTCTGCCGAGCTGTCCCGAGGGCTTAGGAACCGGAGGTCTGAGCCACCAGGAAAGTGGGTGCCTGCTGATACGGTGTGAGAACGCACACCTTTGTCACAGTTTCTACCCCAGCCGAGTTGGAACAAGTGCGGGCTTGCCTCCAGAAAAATCTCGGGTTAAAATGTAAACCCGGTGCAGGAGGGCCAGGCTGCCCAGCCTCCCTCCAGCCTGGCCACGCGAGGAAGAGGCACAAAATTCACCAAGGGATCAAGGAACTGGGCCCAATTGAAGGGACTGTTGGAGAAGTGAACGGTCTGAGCTCAGGCAGGGGCGAAGCCGAAAACCACACACACTTTTCCCTCGAGGTTCCAAAGGCCAGAAGCCCCCAGTCAGCTTCATGGGCTCGTCAGAAGATTTGCAGGGCTGGTTCCTTCTGGAAGCTGAGGGGACACGTCGCTTCTTCGCCTTCTCCAGCCCCAGAGGTGTCTGCACCCCATGGCTCAGGGCCCCACCCCTCGTGGCCACAGCCCCTGGCTTCTGACCTCAGATCTCCTTCTTCCTCCTCTGACCTTTTTCGCCTCCCTCTTCTAAGGACGCTTGTAATTAAATTGGACCCACCCGCATAATCCCGGCTTATCTCCCCATCTCAGGATCCTTAACTTAATCACATCTGAAAAGTCCCTTTTGCCATATAAAGTTAATAGTCACAAATTGCAGGGATTAGGATCTAGATATTTGGGAGACGGGGGGGGGGGGGGGGGGGGAAGGTGGGGGGATCATTATTCAGCCATCCACGTACCTTCTCCCAAATTCTGAGAAACACAGAGTGGGTGAGTGGCAAATAGCCTCAAGCCGAACCCCAGATTCTTCTCTGCCCCCAACTTCAATGGCCTTGAATTAGCCTCTCACCCCACCCCACCCCCATCCCGCCCCGGGCCTCTATAAAGATGTTGGATTCTCACGTTCCTCCCCAGGTCTGGAAATGACAGCTAACACATTCAGAGCCCTTACTCTGTGCTCGTAATTCAGTCACTCATGATTTTCCAACTTTACTGTCCCTGGAAACAGCCAGGGCTCCTGCCTCAGGACCTCTGTTCTGTGGTTCCCTGTGCCTGGAAGGTCCTTCGCTCAAATATCCACATGGTTCCCTCCCCAGCGTCCTTCAAAGCCCTGCTCAACTCTCACTTTCTCAGTGACTGTGTTCCCTGAGCGCCACATCCCAAGTCCCCACCTCCATACTCCCTACCCCCACCCCCGGGGTCAGTGTCGGGGTCAGTGTCGTTGTTCCCAGCTTGCCCTCCTCCCCCCCATCCAGCTTCTATGGAGTTTTCTCCAGCAGGTGGTCGTCTGTCTGTTTCGGCCATTCCTCTGTCCCCAGCTCTTACAGAGGCCCCGGCACGTGGTAGATGCTCAGTTAATGTTTCATCGAGTGAATCACTAAATACCCAAACCCCCAAACTTTGAGCCCATCGCACATAACAACCCACGAGGTCGATCCGAGTCCAGCTCCTCTGACCAGTGAGACCGCTAGAGCGGACAAAGGTGAGAGGTAGCCTCTAGGCAAGAGCAAAGGAGCCGGGCTAAGATGGGGGCACAGCGGCTGGCCCAGAGCCCACCCTGAGAACCCACCGCGTGCTGGAAGGGGTCGCCACTTACAAACAAACCTGAGCTCCCCGATGTGAGTTCTCTCCTCTGCCCTCCTCTACTTTTTTTGCGGCAAAATGCCTCTTGGAAAGGAGGAACATATGAGTCAGGGCATTGCCCAAAATGACCTTCTACACGAGGACCCAGGCTTTGTCCACAAGGCGCCCAGATTCACACAAGCCTGGCCAGCAGCCAGCACACTGACCCGAGCTGCAAAGTCGCATGAGCTCCCTGTCCCAGGAAGTTCGGCTACGACATCTCACTGGCCCTGATGGGGGGACACGTAACAGGTGCTGCATGCCCTGCCTTTGGTGAGTTTGGCTGAAAGCCTGCTTTCCTACTGCCTCATGGATGAGGGAGTTCTGAACAAGGAGTTTCTGCACAGGGCCACCGCTTGCACGCTGTGTGCCCTGGGATGAGTTTCTCAACCTCTCTGTGCCTCAGTGTATTCCGTGATAACATGGACGGAAGGGGAGATAAGAGCACCTCCCTCATAGGATGCTTGGGCGGAACGAATGAGCTGATCCATGCCACGCCCTTACTGTGAGCCCGGCACACTTGTGTCCGGGAAATAGGAGCAGACGTAACCTTTGCTGGCTGCCTGCTGGGGCCGGGGGGATGGTCCATGCCTTCGCTCAGGCTTGCTTGCCCAAGTGGGAGGCTGCTGGTGGCCCATCCCCAGAGCCTGGAGAGGGATCAAACTGTCAGGCTCACTTTGAATGGATGGTGACAGGAGCTCTGCTTGCTGCCCCGCGTCTCATGGGCACCAGACTCTGTCCTTGCAGGGGGACGCACAGCGATGTCACCTTTCCCAAGAAAGATGGAATGTGGCTGGAGCCCTTGAGACTGGTTCCCAGTGCCAGCCGCGCAAATAGGGTCATAAATAGGGTCACACGCCAGCCACTCGCTTAGAGAAAGACACTGCATAAAGCTCCAGAAGACTAGGTACCCGGTTGGTTTGTTTTTGTTTTGTTTTTAAAATCTTATTTATTTATTTGAGAGAGAGAGAGAGAGTGAGTGAGTGAGCGAGAGAGCACGAGCAGGGTGAGGGGCAGAGGGAGAAGCAGGCTGAGCTGAGCAGGGAGCCCAGCGTGGGGCTCGATCCCAGGACCCTGAGATCATAACCTGAGCCGAAGGCAGACGGTTAACCCACTGAGCCACCCAAGCGTCCTAATACCCAGTTTGTTAACTCACTCCTTCTGCTGATGACTCCTGGAATCTTCAGAATGTGTTTGACTTCTCAGTCTCACCAACATTTAAATGGATCAGCAAGGAGACTGGGGATATCACATCTTATAAAATTCATGGATATCTCCTGTTGGGGAGGGGGAAGCTGCCTCTTTTCTCTGCAACAAGTGGCAGGTGTCTGGGCACCGTCCTCTTCCCATCTCTGTGCAATTTCTCAGGCTCAACCCTTCCGGCAGGTGTCCTTAATCTTCTCCTACCCCCAAACTCCACCCAAGGTCAATGTACATACACCTCAAGGCCTTGCGAAGCTGCTTTTTAAAAAGATTTTATTTATTTGAGAAAGAGAGAACGCAAGCAGGGGGCAAGAGCAGAGGGAGAGGGAGAAGCAGCCCTAACACGGGGCTCAATTCTAGGACCCCAGGATCCTGACCTGAGCCGAAGGTAGATGCTTAACCGACTGAGCCACCCAGGAGCCCCAAGGTGCTTCTTTATCTTTTTTCCCCCCACATCCTTCAAAGCTAATTTGTTGCTCTCTCTGTAGCCTCCTGTTAAGCCCCATTTTAGCAGTACCACCTAGTGACTAGACGCATGGGTGTTAGAATCAGACATACCTTATCCCTGCCTTGTACTAGCTGTGTAACTTCGGACTGGTTACTTGACCTCTCTGAACCTCAGTGTCCTTATCTGTAAAACGGAAATAATATCTCTGGATGGCAGGAGCTCAGCACGGGGCCTGGCGGGAGCCTGCATCCAACCACACGTGCGCTCTTAGCCTGACATTGGCATAATCCCCCTGTCTTCCTGCCGAACCGTAAATGTATGTCACGCATCTGTGTCCCCCAAAGCCCCTGGCACACAATAGGGACCCAGGAATGTTGAACCCAATTTCTCCAGAAAGCCAATCTCAAGGAAAGGCACACCTGTTACCCCTGGTGCTTCTGGGACGAAATGTCTCCGAGGATAAAGTACGGTGCTCACTGCCAGCCTGCCCGCCCTGCCCGGGGAGGGGCACAGTGCGAGGGAAGGAGGCACACTGCAAAGTCAGCGGGATTTGATTGTGAATCTTGCCTGCTGCCTCGAGCTGTGTGACCTATGGCAAAGTACGTAACCTCTCTGAGACTCAGAGATAGTGCGGCTAATCCTTCCTTGAGGGTGGCTGCTGCTGGTGCTTCTGCTGCTATTCCTATAGTCACTGCTCTGCCTGGCAGATTCCTTCACATCCCTTCTCTTTTATCCCCCATCAGCTCTCCTGGGCCCAGGCAGCCCTCTTTCCTCCCCTCTGCCTTTATGACTCATTTGCAAGGTGATCTTCATTTTTCCTGAATGCTCAAGCTACCAGAACTTGTTCTCAAAGAATGGGAACCTGACACCTTTGACCTTGGTTGGTGGGGAGGTGGCCTGAAATTCCCAGGCAGGACTGGGCCAGCAGCGGTGGGGGTGGCCCCGCGCCTTTCTCCTCCCGTCCTCCCCTGCCTGGGACCGGAACTTGGTGACCAAAGTGACTCCGGGCTGACACTCGGCCCAGAGGGCCCCCACCGAGTTCTTCCTTTGTGATGGGAATGTGGCCTGGTTCCTGGGAATGCAGCACGGGATCCCTTTCCCAATTACGCAGCTTGGCAGGCAGAGGTTGGGGCACAGGGAGACCCATCAAGGAGCCTCTTTGTCCTGGGAACTGGTCCAGCTGCCAGGCACCTCGGACCGCTGAGATCCCCTCCCACGAAAGGCAGCAGGGCCGGGCCGGGCACCTCTGACACCGCACCTTCCAGGGCCTCGAGGCAAGCTCCATGGCTCTGCTGGGGTCTAGATCAGATTCCTGCTTTCTAAATCCCCATAGAATTTCTGGGATTCGGCTGGAACGGGGCAAGGGAAGGGTTGGCTATCAGTCAGGACCCTTCACTCTGCCTCAGCTAGGACAGCACCACTTTCTTTCTCTCTTTCTTTCTTTCTTTCTTTCCTTCCTTTCTTTCTTTTCTTTCTTTTTCTTTCTTTTCTTTCTTTCTTTTTCTTTCTTTTCTTTTCTTTTCTTTCTTTTTCTTTCTTTTCTTTTTTTTCTTTCTTTCTTTCTTTCTTTCTTTCTTTCTTTCTTTCTTTCTCTCTCTCTCTCTCTCTCTCTCTCTCTCTCTCTCTTCCTAACCTTCCTTCCTTCCTTCTCCTTCCTTCCTTCTCCTTCCTTCCTTCCTTCCTTCCCTCCTTCCTTCCTTCCTTCCTTCCTTCCTTCCTTCCTTCCTTCCTTCCTT
The DNA here is from genome assembly GCA_028534135.1 of Potos flavus. Classification (NCBI taxonomy): domain Eukaryota; kingdom Metazoa; phylum Chordata; class Mammalia; order Carnivora; family Procyonidae; genus Potos; species Potos flavus. The sequence continues at coordinate 156,726,643 of CM052900.1, read as the reverse complement.
CCTTCCTTCCTTCCTTCCTATGTTATTCAAAGCATTGTCTTCACATTAGACTCACAGAGACTCCAGTCCAGGTGCCAGATGGCCACACTTGGGTCTCAACCAGGCAGAGTGCTCTAATGTCCAGAGCTGTGACTGTCCCCACCCCACCCTGGAAATCCCTGCTGGCTTTGGTCGGCCAAGGGTGCTGGTGGCGGGGAAGACAGCGGCTGCCTGAAAGGAGGGAGGCTCGGGGCTCTCAGACCTGCCGACTTCTGCCTGGGTACACCAGCGAATGATGAAACCTCAGTCTCTACCAGGAAATGCTGATAGAGTCGCCTTCTCGGGTCAGAATGGAAGTCATATTTAGCCCGACCCCCTCTCCATGTTGCTGGCAAATCGTACAGATCCTCTGGAAAATTTCTCGAACTAATCCTCTCCCTCTTGGCGCCAGCCGTGGACTAGGAATTTCCCCAAATTGACACGGGACATTGGTCAAACTTTTTAACTTGCCAGATAGTCATTCTACCATAGTTATTAAGCACCTGTTAGGTTCCCTAACAAGAACTTTGGTTCAGGGAGTTTATACTCCACTGGGGGAGACAGGGAGCCAACAAGAAAGCGAAACAATACTATTATAGATTGTGAAGTAATGTCATCCATCCGTGGGAAGAAATGTCATCAAGGAACCAAGCATGGGGCTTAAGAGTAGCTGGGTGACAGAGGGACATTTTATACAGAATGGTTAAGGAAATCCTCGCTGAGGAGGTGGCATTTGAGTAAAGAAGTAGCCACACGAAAGAGATAGAAGGAAGAGTGTTTCAGGCATCAGTAACAGCAAGTACAAAGGCCCTGTGGCAGAACGTGCTTGGTGTGGGTGAAAAACAGCAGAAGCCATGGAGGGTTGGTGAGCCAAGAGAGAAGATAGGAGAAAGGCGGGAGCCAATCCGATCTGGTGGGACTTGAGGCCACAGCAAAGGAGTTGGGAATTTATGCTAAGAGTGGTGGAAAGGTGTTGATGGGTGTTGGAAGTTCCTATTACAAAGTAATTCGGCCAGTGACAAGGCTCTCTATAAGGTATCTGTGAAGTGTAAGGAATAATGTAATAAATAAACACCCATATATTCTTTGGTTTTACCTGGTTTGGAACTTCACATAAATGGAAACGTGCTGCGTTTGCTTTTCTGTTCAACGTCACGTTTGTCAGAATGGGCCACGTCGGTGCTCGTGGCTACAGGTGACTCATTCTTGGCTGTGTGCTAATCCACCGGAGAAGGCTGGCGTGGCTTATCCTTTCCTGGTGCATGGCCTTATTTGATTTCTAATGTTGAACCAGACCTACATTCTTGGGATAAACCCAACTTGATTGTGATGTATTATGTACTCATCTTTTTAAAAAATAATTAGTTCATTTATTTAAATTCAATGAACACATATATAACATATAGTATTTTATTATATACTATATAGTATTTATTATATACTATATGTTATCTACTATATAGTATATATAGTATATTATTAGTTTCAGTGGTAAAGTTCAGTGATTCATCAGTTACATGTAACACCCAGTGCTCATTACATCACGTGCCTTCTTTAATGCCCATCCCCCAGTTACCCCATCCTCCCACCCCTCTCCCCTCCAGCAACCCTCAGTTTGTTTCCTGTGCTTAAGAGTCTCTTATGGCTTATCTCCCTCTCTGATTTTGTCTTGTTTTATTTTTCCCTCCCTTCCCCTATGCTCCTCTGTTTTGTTTCTTAAATTCCACATATGGATGAGATCATATGATACTGGTCTTTCCCTGATTGACTTATTTCGCTTAGCATAATATCCTCTAGTTCCATCCATGTCGTTGGCAAATGGCAAAATTTCATTTTTGTGATGGCTGAGTAATATTCCATCATATACATAGACCGCATCTTCTTTTTTTTTTTTTTTAAGATTTTATTTATTTATTTGACAGAGAGAGAGATCACAAGTAGGCAGAGAGGCAGGCAGAGAGAGAGGGGGAAGCAGGCTCCGTGCTGAGCAGAGAGCCCGATGCGGGGCTCGATCCCAGGACCCTGAGATCATGACCTGAGCCGAAGGCAGAGGCTTTAACCCACTGAGCCGCCCCTTGACCGCATCTTCTTTATCCATTCGTCCGTCAGTGGACATCTGGGCTCTTTCCATAGTTTGGCTACTGTGGTCATTGCTGCTATAAACATTGGGGTGCAGGTGCCCCTTCGGATCACTACATTTTTATTTTGGGGGTAAATACCCAGTAGCACAATTGCTGGGTCTTAAGAGTAGCTCTATTTTTAACTTCTTGAGGAACCTCCACACTGTTTTCCGTGTGGCTGTCCCAGCTTGCATTCCCACAACAGTGTAGGAGGGTTCCCCTTTCTCTGCATCCTCGCCAACATTTGTCATTTCCTGACTTGTTAATTTTAGCCATTCTGACTGGTGTGAGATGGTATCTCATTGTGGTTTTGATTTGTATTTCCCTGATGCTGAGTGATGTGGAGCATTTTTTCATGTGTCTGTTGGCCATTTGTCTGTCTTCTTTGGAGAAATGTCTGTTCATGTCTTCTGCCCATTTCTGGACTAGATTATTTGTTCTTTGGGTGTTGTTTGATAAGTTCTTTATAGATTTTGGATACCAGCCCTTTATCTGATAAGGCCTCGCAAATATCTTCTCCGATTCTGTAGGCTGTCTTTTGGTTTTGCTGATTGTTTCCTTTGTTGTGCAAAAGCTCTTTATCTTGATGAAGTCCCAATAGTTCATTTTTGCCTTTGTTTCCCTTGCCTTTGGAGACGTGTCTAGCAAGAAGTTGCTAGTGGCCAAGGTCACAGAGGTTGCTGCCTGTGTTCTCTAGGATGTTAATGGATTTCTTTCTCACATTGTGTGATTCCATTTGCCGGCATTTTGTTTAGGATTTTTGTTTGTGTGCAGACAGACCAGATTGGCCTGTCGTTTTCCTTTCTTGCCTTGTCCTTGTTTGGTTTGGTATCAAGATTATACACTCATCATAAAATGACTTGGGGGAATGTTTCCTCTTCTTTTAAGCCTCAGGGGCACCTGTGGAAGACGGATGAAACTGCAGAAGGATCTGGTAAACGCAGCTACCAGACTGTCATCCTTCTGCGGCCCCACTTTTTGGTACAGAATCTTGGCTTCTTCCGATACAACTTTTCTCGCTTGTGTCCCCAGCCCAACCTATGTCCCCCCACACCCCCGCCATGAAAAACAAAGAAAACACATTCCTCCCCCATGAGCGCCTCAAACTGAAATGCTCACAGCTTACTTAGACAGCTGTGTTTCTGGTTTTTTACAGATGGGTCCTTAACTCGAGAGTTTAGCATGAAGAGTTGTTTTGAGGCCTGCCCTGAGCGCCCCAGGTAATAACAGGTAGGTGTCTCTCTTAACTGATTAACCACTCTTCTTGACAACCCGGGTATAGGATCACTCACTTATCCCTTAGGGCCGCCCCGAACATGAGCCGTGATGGGTCCAGCCAGAGGTAGGTCTGGCTGAGGTGGGACCCCGGTCTGCCCGCCAAGGCTGCTCTGTTTTAGGGATGTGTTGGAAACTATGTGGTCCAAATCCTCTAGCACAAAATTAGCTTCTTTCCATATTTTTGAAAGGGAAAGAACACCTTACTAAATATAACATGGGTCAACAAGCCAGAAACAAGATAAATAGCCAGCAGCTGCAGCTCGGGGCTGGGTTCCACACCCCGGTGAACCCCCCGGGGTCCTGGTCTCCAGAGGGAGAGGGTGGAATCGATGGACAAGTTTAAGCGACCCCTGGACACATAACCCTGCCACGAACCCAAAACCCTGAAACCGTCATTTCATTTTTTGATTTTAAAAGCAACATGTACACATTTCTGTGTTTCTTACTGATACTCTCCCAGTAAGAAAAAGAAAATAAAAATCACTCTCATGAAAAAAAAAAAAAAAAAAAAAAATATCACTCTCATCCCACCACACAGAAAACAACTAAGAAGACCATGGAATGCATAATTTGAGTGTTTTGAAGTTTAATATGAAACATTAACTAGTGTTTCTCAGCCTTTTTCTCCCAATATTGTCCCCTAAAGAGTCTTTTTAGACATTGTTTTTGTAATCCCCCCCACTTCACCCCCATCCCATGAAATTTTAAGACTGCAATATCCTGTGTGTTTGTTAATGTATTGTCGAAAGCCACAAACCATTGTAATATCTAAGATTATTTTACACCATCCCCAAGAATGAATTTTTGCCCCTCCCCCATGGATGGTCTCACTCCATTGGGAATGCAAGCTTTAAATAATATTAAAGAACAAACCTTTCTAGAAGAACTTACTATGTGCTGGTCACATATAATTCTAGGTACTTTATGTACGTTTCCTTGTTCACTTATCATAACTCCCTATGAGGTGACTACTAGAAGGCTTTTGTCTCCATTTTATAGTTGTGGAAGCTGAGGCACAGAGAGGTTAAGTAACTTGCCCAAAGGCACAGAGCTGGGAAAGTCTGGAGTGAGGATGTGAGCCAGGCAGCCTGGTTCCGCGAAGTTCACGTTGAACCACCAAGCTACGTTGCCTTGCAACAACACCTTCTGATTGTAACAAATCCAAAATAGAGAAACAGTAACAGGTACACTTCCCCAGCCCTCTCTATTCTCGAAGCAATCATTGCTAAATTCGGAATGTGTCCCTTGTCTGAGATTTTTACATGCATGTTTATATATATGAAAATCTTTTGTCTCTTGTTTATTTTAACATAAGGAGGATTATCCGGCCTTCCTTCCTATATATTCATGTATACGGATCTGTATATAGAATTTTTAAAAAATTAGAATCACACTGAACATACTGTTTTGTTTTTTTAACTTTGTTTGACTTTAAAATGTATCATCAGCTGGCTTGAAACCATAATTTAACAAGTACGTGTACCATCTTTTATTTAACCAGAGGCAGATTATGGGCTATTTAAATAGTTTCTAGTTTCTCACTGCTACAAAGCTACAATGACTATCCTTGCCGCGTACCTAATTCTTAGAAGTCGGAATTACAAAGCCAAAGGCTATAAGCATTTTTGAAACTTTTGCTCCATCAATGCCAGTATTTCCCATCCAGAAAAATTGTCTGAAATCGCTTATGCCAACACTATTACCCACACTGGATATTATTGCCTGTTTTCCATCACTGACCATTTAACAGGCCCAAATGTATGAATCCTGACATTTTCATCTCTGTCGGTGACTCTCCTCTGGGGCCTGTTTTACTCACGTGACAGGTAAGGCAAAGCTTGAGTCGGGACAGCGGGGAGGGTGTGGAAGGTTCCAGTGGCCCCAGTCACTGGTTTAGAGAACACACCATCAGCCTCCCAGGGACAAGGCCTCGCTGGTGGGCCCCTAGCAGGTGCTCAGCCATGGGCTTTTTCATCTCCTGCTTCTCGCCCCAGCCTCAGGCTGCACCTCCACACCCCGTGGGCTGTCCTCCTCCTCTGGCCTTGTCTCCGATCCATTCGACAGAACTGCTAAAGCCCTCATCCTTTCCTTGGCTGGCTGTTGAGTGATATTTGGGAAACAAATACCCTCGTTGTGTTTTATAGGCTTTTCAGCTGACCCCAGCAAGTGTCTGCAGCGGGATGGGATCCCTGCTTGGTGCCCTGCGCGTCTGCACATAGCACAGCACAATCTGCGTGCAGACCCCATTATGGGAAGTGGGGCTTGTCTCTCTCACAGAGACTTTCCATAGGCCTCCAGCCCGAGTGAGGACATGCACCTACCAAATGCCACAGTTTCTAGACTTTCTTCCCACTTTATCGTTACTCCTTGTAGACTTTTTCCTGCTGGCGCGGAAGCCCCACTAACCCTTCACTCGCTCACCAGTGTCCCCCCAGTGCCTAACACTGCCTAGCAGGTGCGCAGGAAATATTTGTGGAGTGGAAAAAAAAAAGAAGAAGAAGGAACAGACCTCAAGCCGATAAAGGATATTATCCCAAATATTTTTAGAGTATTTTTTAACAAAGTGGCCGCTTCCAGATTGTGCCTGTTGTTTGATGAGAAAATATCGCTGCAGCATTGGATTTCAGGTGCCCTGGTTAGCCGTCCTTCTGGAAAGATCGGAAAGAATGCAGCATTGAAAATAGGACTTTGCCCATCCAAATATCTGTCAGGCTTTACCGTTCTGCAAAGATCGCTGTCCCGGGAATAATGTGTTGAGGAGCAGTCAGCCCGGTACGGCACTGCTCGCTGGTCCTCCTGGCCTCCGGAAGCATTCTGAGCTAAACCTTCCGGTGACTTGCTTTATCTGGCTCACTCTCTCAGCCAGCACATGGTTGTGGAATCCCAGGACGGTGGGCTGCTCCCTTGAGCACAAGGTCTCTATGCCGCTTCGTGGGAAGAGGGTTTCTCGCCTCGCTAGGCATCACAGCTAAGATGAGGAATCGGGAGGCTTCTGCCCCTTTAAGAAAAGCAAAGGAGGGGGTGGGGGGATGGGCGAGCCTGGTGGTGGGTATTGAGGAGGGCACGTATTGCATGGAGCACTGGGTGTGGCACATAAACAATGAATCTTGTAACACTGAAAAAATAAAATAAAAGTATTTGGGGGAAAAAAAAAAAAAAAGAAAAGCAAAATTCCATGTGGCCGAAGGGAGGCTAGTCTTGCGGGATGGCTTCAGGTGGCCTCTATTCATTTCGTTCCGTGATGCTTCAGCAGACATATTTGGAGCCCCCGCTTTGTTCCGGGCATGGAGATGTGTCATGGGAAGAGAGACACTGGCCACAGTAGGCACTGGTGGCCTGTGGGCGCCCATGAAAGGGGCAGCTGAGCAGGGGGGTACCAGAGAACTGCAGAAATGCTGGAGGGGGCTGTGCAGTAGGACGAGGTGAGAGATGAGGGGGAGAGGCGGTCACACGCGTGACTCCAGGAGCGCAGATTTTCTACTGCAGGAGATGGGGAGCCATGGAGGGTGGGGACCAGCCCGTAGGCTGTGTGCACTGGGGCGTATCCCCGACCGATGCCCCCCGCCCAGGCCATTTGGGTACCACTACTGAGCACGGCTCACGCACGCCGTCCTTGGCGCTCCTCGCTGGACCCCGTGTCCGCTGAGACTGCCCTGCGCTTTAGTAAATTCCACAAAATGTTTTCAGGACCCGGAGCGCTGACCTCGCTGGTCTCCTGCATGGAAAGGTCTGGCTTTTCCTTTCCGGGTGGGGTGGGCGGATCAGCCCTCCTTCTGCAGCCTCACAGAAGGAGCCGAGCGTGGCACGTAAGACATCTGGAATGCATCAGCGGCCCGGCCCGAGTCTGCGGCTCAGTCCCGCTCCCTAACTCCTTCAAGAGAACAGCTGCTGCATTCACAAAAGCGTCCGAATCCAAACTGATCCTCCTCTCTCTTCTTTCTGCTTTCCTTTCAGACCTCTCGGCCGCAGCTGTCCACCCAGGATGCCTCGAACTTGCTGGAAGCCGTCCCTCGAGAGCCCAGCCGCTGTTTCTTTAGGGCAGCACTAGGGATTTCGTTCCGTGCGTCGAAGGGGTTTTTGTTGTTCCTGCTGCTTCTGCTGCTCCTGCTGCTGCTGCTCTCATTTATTTATTTTCTTTCTCTGCACCGGGCCTCGCCCCGCTCACACTGGCATGATGGCCCAGTCGAAGGCCGACGGCTCCCACTATGCGCTGACCGCCATCGGCCTGGGGATGCTGGTTCTCGGGGTCATCATGGCCATGTGGAACCTAGTGCCCGGGTTCAGCGCCCACGAAAAGCCGACAGCTCAGGGGAACAAGACGGAGATAGGCAGCGGGATCCTCAAGAGCAAGACCTTCTCCGTGGCCTACGTGCTGGTCGGGGCAGGGGTGATGCTTTTGCTGCTCTCCATCTGCCTGAGTATCCGGGACAAGAGGAAACAGCGGCAAGGCGAGGACATGGCCCACATCCAGCACCAGCCGGGGGTCGAGCCGCACGCCCGGGAGGAAGACAGGTGAGGACGGGTGACCTCCCTCGGACTCAGGGATGGGCACATGCGCGCGTGCACACACACACTCCGAGGAGTCACAGATGAGACTATTTTAGTCTAGGACACTCTGCCTTCCCACTTGCCCCCCCTAAGTCTCTGAAAAGCAGTTTATAATTTTCCAAATAACTTTATACTTCTATCCCAGAGTTTCCCCGATAATGCGGGATGAATGGATGGCAGGTGTATCAAGATTTTGACACCCACAGGAAAGCTGCACAGGCCACAGGGCAGCCAGAGTCTCCAGACGGGCTGTGTGTACGTGTTCACGTTGAAAAGGTTGGGAACCAGTGTTCTATTTGGACAAATATGCCACAAACGCGTTTAAGAAATAAGCGGTAAATCGGGGAACACATGATGACGGTTGCCATCCGTACTAGAAAAAGAGCCCTTGCAAATGAATGTGACAGATGAGCACAGCAGTAGGAAAGTGGACAAAGGATGCAAGCAAGCATCTCATAGATGTTCACACAATAGATGTTCCACCTCATTAGTCACGAAATGTAAACAAAGAAAGGTGTCATTATTCTTTGCCTATCTTCACGGCCAAGACAGGCAGCCCTTAGTGGCAGAGAGCTGTAGGGAAATGGGTCACTGATGGGGGTATTGATTAACACAGCCTTTCTGAAGAGGCAGTGAGAGGAGGTATTGAAGATGCATGTCCCTATCCATTCTGTTCCTAAGAGATTACTCTTGGGAGAAAAATCACACAAGTACAAAGGAGCCTGTGCCCTTAGGTTTATCAGAGCATTGCTTAGGACAGCAAAAACTGAGCAACAACCTAAATATCCATCATTCGGGCTAAGTTATGGCACGCGCCCTCGGTGGCATTCTGCACAGCGGTAGCCGACCTACATTTGCTATCGTGGGACCATATGCGCCACGGTGAGAAATGGAGCTTACAACACAGCATCTTTGGGAAGGTCCAAATCGCATCAAATGTTGCAGCTGTGGGATTAGAGAGGGGTCTGGAAAGGTGTACAACAAAGTGTTCACAGTGCTTGTTTCCAGGTGGAAGGAGATGGGATGGTTTTATTTTCTGCCTCAGGTTTTTCTGCATTGTTTAGATTTCCTGCAACTTTGTCATCTTTCTAGCAGGGAGGGAGTTGTTTTTAGTTTGGAAAAATGAAACCCATTTTCTGATAATTAAAGATCATGCATGCATACTCTCAAAAACTTAAGACATACAGAAAAGAACAAAGAAGGAAAATCAGTCATCCCTAATTTCCCACCCTAGCCATGAGCACACGCATGCCTAAGGGAAATGAGAGGAAGGCCTGGACAAACAGGGAGGGGTTGATGTTGGCCATTATCACCCTACAGGTTCAAGTGTAGAGTCCTGGACTATGGCTGATGGCAGTATTCCCTATATATGTGTAAAAACAAAACAAAACAAACAAAAACACTCTGACTTACTGGTTTTCTCTTTCAACAGTCAGAGGAGACTAAGCCTGAGGATAAGACCTTTGAGCCTTAAAGTGAACTTGGAAGACAAAATTACAGAATAACTTGAAATGCATATAAATTTTATAGCAGAAATTCCTTCTCTCCCTGGGAACAACCATTTTGCTTCAAACTGGCCGCTGGTTCATGCGTGTTTATGTGGCCTTTGGCCAAAGGACCCAGCTTGGCAATAGAGCAGCACATCTGTCATGTGGTTGAGGGTGAGGCTTAAAAGCAAAAGGGGTTTCACACGTCCTTGTGTTAACACTTCCGGAATATCCAGTATAGTTATGGAGGGTGGCGTTCAGTTCCTGATCTCCCACTTTCCAAATATGTGACCAAGTCGCATAACCTTGACATACCACTTTCCCCATCCATAAAATGGGTATAAAAATAGTACCTAACTCATCGTGTTGTTAGGAAGATGAAACTGGTTGATATGTGTTAGAGTACTTAGCACAGTACCCGACTCTTAGCACACAGTTGAAGTGTTAGCTTTGGTTACTTCTGGGACCCACTGGTTGTTTCCAAGTCTACGAGGACCCGGTGCTGACACAGGTTCCGGAGTTCATCTACTCGTGATTTCAAATATGGCGGAGCGCCTGCTAACACTCCCCATGTTGGTGCTTGTTGTCTTACAGCCAGGAGGAGGAGGAGGATGAGGAGGAGGCCTCCTCCCGGTACTATGTCCCCAGTTACGAGGAAGTGATGAACACCAACTACTCGGAAGCGAGGGAGCTGGACCAGAACCCCAGGATGAGCATCTCTCTCCCCTCCTATGAGTCCTTGACCGGGCTGGACGAGACGAGCCCCACGGCTGCCCGGGCCAATGCGGAGACCAGCCCTGGGAATCCGCCCGACAGGCAGAACTCCAAGTTGGCCAAACGCCTAAAGCCGCTGAAAGTTCGAAGGATTAAATCCGAAAAGCTTCACCTCAAAGACTTCAGGATCAACCTCCCGGACAAGAACGCCCCTCCGCCCTCCATCGAGCCTCTGACGCCGCCACCGCAGTACGACGAAGTCCAGGAGAAGGCTTCCGACGCCCGGCCACCTGACTGACGGCGCCGCTCAGGTGTGTCCCTCCGGTCGCTCACCCGCCACACCACGGACCCCCAGTGAAGCCACTTCGGCTGCAGTCGAGAAGCGGAGGGGCCAGACGCATACAGACTGATGTGGATGGGGGTGGGGGAGGGGGGCGCAGGGGGTCCGGTGACTAGGGACTGGCTGACGTCCGCGGGACCGCACGTGGCAGGTGCCCTGGGAAGCGCTGCTGCCTCGGATCTGGGCCGTGGGCCCCGTCGGGAGCGCGGGGTACGCACCTTCCGTGTCGTCTCTCCCCAGCTCTGACTTGTTGGTGACGACACCTGTCTTTCCAGTCCGGAAAGGACGCCTCGCAGCTGGTTTAGGTTGTGATTTTGTTTTGCTTCCACTAGGACTGTTTCGTTTCAAAAAGAAAAGATAGGCCTTCGCTTTCTTCACTGGAGTACTGCCTGAGCCGTGGGTAGGAGATGTGACTTAGCTTTCTAGAAGGGACGCGGGGCCGTCTCGCGAATGAAGCGAAGCAAGAGGCTGATCGATGATGTGGGGGTGAGGCCCCTGAAGCTGTTGGTTCTCGGGGGGCCCAAGGCCTGGTGATGTGTAAGATCGGACTCTACCGGTACGCTTTCCTCGTGTTTCCTGTGTAAGGGCAGAAAAGGAGAGCTGTAGGAGATATTTTATTCCTTCTAAAATGGTGTGCAAGTGAGCTTTTTATAATAAAATATTTTATATGTAGTACATTTGGGCGCTGAGTTACTATAGCAGCTCTTCCAATACTGACTTGCCGAGGGAGAAATATCACTGATGGTAACGATTGCTGCTGATCTGCACAAAACACTTCCCATTGCCAGGCGCTGCGAGTGCTTCACGTGTGTTAGCCCATTTCATCTGTATCCTGGTGTCACTGCCATTTTGAAGGTTAGCTCACAGAGGCTCAGGTTCAAGTGCCCCAGGTCCCCTCGCTAGGAAGCAGCCGAGCTGGAGCCTGAACCCCAGCCGTCTGGCTCCAGGGCCTGAGGTCTTTACACGCTCTACTGGGCCATGCAGTGTCAAGAGCTTTTTTAGACTTCAAAGGAGGATGTATGCTTCCCAAGAGCTGGGCCTGCCCCATCAACCCACGTGCCCGGTAGAACGCGGTGGCTATTAAGACAGCAGCTCCTACCCACCTAAATGTCCTCCCACATCGCCCTCCTGAGACCCGGCCCAGAGAGGGTGACAGGCTGTATGCTCGGAAAGTCTAGGTGAGCGTGTCCTCATGCAGACGGCTGAGTGCCCGCCTGTGGACCCCGGGAAAGCAGTTCAGCTAATGAGGATGCCCGGGGGATTGCTGACGGCTGGGGCCGAGCCAGAAGAGGAACAGCGACGTCGGGGGTCAGGGTCTCGACTGTGCAGTGGGAGTCTGGGAAGACACACCTGAGTGCAGGGGTGCCTTCCTGGTATCGGTGAGCATGAAGTGGAGTCTGCATGGCTAGGAGAGGAATAAATCCTGACGCCCGAGGGACCTGCGTCGTGGCTAAGACCCCCGGGGCCTGGTCTGGTCACAGCCCACTCCCGAGCCAGCCTGTGGCTCTGCATGTATCTGGGGGCTGGATCTGTTCTTCGGTGAGTCTTCATGCTTCTTCCTCCTGGTGGGAGGACAAACAGGAGGGGGAAAAAAAGGAGACTGGCAGGTGGTGGCTCAGTTGGTTAAGCCTCCAACTCTTGACTTCGGCTCAGGTCATGATCGCAGGGTCGTGAGAGTGAGCCCGGAGTAGAGCCCGGAGTGGAGCTCTGGGTCAGGCTCCACGCTCAGCAGGGAGCTGGCTAGAGATTCTCTTTCCCTCTGCCCCCTGCACACCCCCCAAAAGAAAAGGAGAATAGCAAGGTTCCAAATGACAGAAAGGGCCCTCAATCCGGGCTCTGGTAAATCATCTTGCCAGATAACTGCCCAGCCTAGACCCTCCTGGAGGGAGAAAGGTTTGGGGCTTGCAGTGGGCTGAATGGTAACCCCAAAAGATATCAACACCTAATTCCTAGGACCTGCAGAAGTTACCTTACAAGGTAAAGGTTTTGCAGGTTTGATTACATTAAGGGGTTTGAGACGAAGTTATCCTGGAATCTTCCGGTGAATTCTATATGCCATCCACAAGTGCATTTGCAGATGAGAGCTGGGGGACAGAAGAGGAGGAAGCAGTGTGACCACGGACACAGAGGCTAGACTGGTGCATCTGCAAGCCAGGGACACCCAGCAGCCCTGGAGCTGGAGGAGGCAAGGGAATTGCTCCCTAAGCATCCAAGGGAGCTGCAACCTTGACTGTGGCCCTGCCGATGCCGGTTTTGGACTTCCGGCCTCCAGAACCATGAGAAGATACGTTTCTATTATTTTAGGCTACCAAGTCTATGGGAATTTGTTGCCTAGAACATGTAGCATATAGAGCACGGTTCACCTTTGTCTGCAGGAAGGCAGAGAGAATGTTAGCTGGGAATGTTGGCTGTGGGCTGGAGACCTGAACAGTGCCTAGCCAGGCAAAAAAAAAAAAAAAAAAAAAAAAAAAAAAAATCACCTGCAATATTAAGTTAAAACCACTTATCAAAGCAGGGGACCACCTTCACCTCAAAATTCCCCAAGGCACGCTCATCCCGTTTGCTCCTTGGCCCAGATCTATCAGGGCCCTCTATCTTTGGACTCAAAAAAAAGAGGGGGAGGCTAAAAAGCCAGAATAAAGCCCCTAACCCTGTCCTCTCCATCGTGTTTCTGTTGTTAAACTAAACATAAAAGGACAGAAATACGGGAGAAAATTCAGGAAACCACCCACTTGTTCTTGAGCCTAAATAGCCCCAGCGCCAAGAAAGAGCGGAGAAAAATTCCAGCTAGCCTCCCACCCCACCCAAACGGAGGAATCTCAGCAGCCATACTGCTGTCACTAGAGCGCCCCTCTCTCAGGTCACAGCTCTCAGGTGATTGGATCTGAGGTGTGTGGCCACCTGACCCAGGAGAACCAATCAGAAGCTGAGCTGGGCCAGGCCCTGCCCCCTCCCCCCACCCTCAGGAATTGGTCCTGTGATGGATGGAGAGGCTACTGGGTGATGGAGTGTCAGGGATTAGTGGGCCATTTGGGCGCCATCGTGATGGGCCACAGAGACGCAGAAAGAAGCGGACTGAACAATGAGACCTCAGAAATAGCTGTCTCCAGATAGCTTTCTGGTCCTTGGTCCTCGTCCCTTGGGAAGCCCAGCCCAGCCCTTGGGTTCTATAAGAGATGCTGTGTCCCCTCAGTAAATACCCCCATTTGAGTTCTGATCCTAAATTTAGCCAAAGTCCTTGAAGACAGGCAAGGCCTTTGCATCATAAACAGTGCTGAGCACATAGTGGACACTACACCTAACCCCGGTTTTTTTGTTTTTGTTTTTGTTTTGTTAGGTGTTTTTTTTTTTTCTCCACTTTTCTGAGACTGGTTACAGTTCTGCCAAAGGGGAGCCACAAGCAGATCATTGAGGCAAAAGATCCCTCCCTTTCTCGGTTCACAAGATGGCAACTCCCATCATGGATAGTGGACAAGTCAGTCCATTTTGTTTGCTCTCCAGCCTAATACCAGCTTTTTGGTACCTTTAGAACCGAGTCGCTCGTACTAAGAAAGTGAATGTCAGGAGGCCACGGCTATCAGGATTTAGAGACCCTCTCCCTTGTTGATTCCCAGGTTTGCTTCCCTGGACTTTAATGAGCGGAAGTGAAAAGGTCCCTGATTAAATTCATTTGGAAATCCACAAATGAAACAACACATTTTTTACTGAGCATCTACCATGTGCCACATGCTTTAGGGATCAGCTGCAAACAAATGGACCAAGTCCCTGCTGACATCAAGGCTATGTTCTGGGTGCAGGGAAACCCAATGAACAAAGAAATAAATACATAAGCTATAATGTCAGAAAATGAGCAGCCATGTAAAGAAAGATAGACACTAGAGAATTGCCTGTTTGGGTGATGAGAAAAGTCTCTGAAGTAACATTGGAGAAAAGTGGGGAGTGAGCTACATGGAGAATTCTAGAAACCCTCTCACATGCTTATGCACATTATGAATCTCCAAGCAGATGTCACAGGATACAGCATTTCCCAAACCAATTTGGCCTCACCAGTTTTTCCCCCACAAAGGCTCTCCCATGGTCCGCTTTCATTGGAATACCCCATAGGGAATGGTGATTGAGCCAAACCCAGGAATCCTACAGGGGGAGAATGAGGCCCAGAGCAGATAAGAGACATGTCCAAAGTCCTACATTTCATGGACAAAGCTGTCCATTAGCTTCCTTGTTGTGTGGCATTCAGGTCAAAGATCGCCAGTGAGGGCCCCAGCAAAAGATCACAAAGATCATAAGATGGCCCAGAACCTGACACCTTGGGGGAGAACCAACTTCACATGGGAGGAAGGCAGTCAGACAGATGACATGCTGATACAAACCCACCAGCTCCCAGACACAACGTGTGACAACACATTCTCAGCTCCTGGTGACAATGGTAAACATTCACGCAAATGCCGGAATTGGACATCTTCACCTTAGATCAGTGGTTCTCCACCAGGATTGACTTTGCTGCCCAGGGGCCATTTGGAATACAACAGTGGGGGGGCGGGGGTCGATGCTATGGGCATCGAGTGGGGCTGGGGTGTACAGAGGACATTACCTACAACAAAGAGTTATCCTGCCGCAAATGTCAACAGTGCCAAGGTTGACAAATCCTTCCCTAGACAAAGGAAGATCCATTCTCTTGGGCAGTGGGGACTCTGGGGATAGAGCCTGGCCACCCAGTGTCAGCGCCATCAAAGACCAAGAAACCTTCAAACTGTCAAACCAAGAAAGCATCAAAAACCTCATCCTTGGAGATCAACCTGAATGTGGTATTTATGATTTTCCTTTAAAAAAAAAAAAACTGTCACTTTTACAAAGACCATTTTCCTATCCCTCTTCAATCCAGAACTATAAATCTAATTCCCCACGGCATGATCTAGACAGATCTCTCCTCCTTTTCTCCATCCCCAGTCCCTACTCTGTGCATTAAAACTCTCCATCAGAATTTATTTACTGTCATTTAAAGGATGTGGGAAAGATAATAGTAGTATTTACAAACTCAAATAGATTTCAAGAAAGTTTAGTTACTTAAAAGCATACTAATGAAGGCTATATTTCAAAATAAAACAACTACAATATAATTTGAGAAGCAAAAATTATGGCCTGATCTTCTGGGATGTAAATCTCAGGAAAAAAAAACAATGTCAATAATATGGCATGCTTCTCAGGGATAAGCTGGGCTCAGTACTGTATAAAATTTGAAAGGTGCATGGAAACTTTTTTTTTAAAGATTTTATTTATTTATTTGTTATTTCATAGAGAGAGAGCACAAGCAGGGGGAGCAGCAGGCAGAGGGAGAGAAAGAAGCTGGCCCCCTAACGACTAGGGAGTCCGACGTGGGGCTTCATCCAGGGGTCCCAGGATCATGACCTGATCTGACGGCAGACGCTCAAACCGACTGAGCCACCCAGGCGCCCCGCATGGAAACTTTAAACCCAAGAATGTTCTTACTATTTATCCTCAAGGTGTCTTATTTTAAGAAAGCATCTTGGCGGTTGTGTCCAGTCAAGAAAAATTACTAGTATCTACTTTTAACAAAACACAAAAGAGGGAAAGATGATGTAACAATGCGATAGCAACTAGACAAGCCGTAAATATGTGTTTATAAGAGAAAGTGTGTGAATACTTGATTAAGCAAGTGAATAAATGCACCTGCCTTACCTCAAATTGAAAAATTGAACCGATAAAATAAAATAAAAATTTTTTTGTTTCTGACAAATTAGTTGTCTTTTTAAAAATCAGGTTCGACATACTAGTTTACGAATTGACTTTTCAAATAGTAAAGGACACACCACTCTAGCACTTGCCCATGGTAAATTCACTCCAGCACCAAGTGGGTTGTTTTAAATCAATACAAATGCAGCAGAAGAAGGGATGCGAGAGAAGCCGTGAGCCATAACTTTAATGACTTTCCAAGGTAATGCTAAGTTTATGGAAAACATCCATTCAATGGATCAAAATAGCAAAGGAATGGGACCCAAAAAAGCAGACCGCTCTATGGGATAAAACTTGATTTTGATGTTTATTTCCTAAGCTAAAGAAAAAAAAAAATCAAGGCATAACGTTTTCTCATTGGCCTGAAAGCAATAAAAATTGCCCATTAATCTTCCCTTAGGCCAATAATAGAACAGTCTCAAGGGAAAAAATAGGAGCCAGAAATAAGATGAAGGGGAAATGTAGGAGAAAGCCAAATGGCTAAGTTCTGCGGATATGTTAGGAACAGACTGTTCCACCATTGTATTTTGTGTATACTTGAATTCTCAGATGTGTACATTTTTATACATCCTTTCATTGAAGAAACATTAGATTAAAAGGAATATGCAAGTCAGGGTTTCTCAACTCCAGCACTATTAACACTCGGGGCTGGATGACGTAGATGTGGGATGGGAAACATGCTGTCCTACACACCATAAGATGTTTAGCAGCATCCCTGACCTCTCCCAACTAGAGGACAGTTGCCTCTCCCATGTGTGACAATCAAAAAGATCTCCAGACATTGTCACAAGTCCCCTGAGATGCAAAATATCCCTGGGAACCAGAGCTTGAAGTCTAGTGGGAAACAATGCATGATGGGAAATTGGAAAAAAATATTATTGCTCAGGTAGTAATTTCCATGTTCGTAAAATGCAGATGTTGACAATCGCCTTGGGTCACAAGACTGGGAGAGTTGAACGTGTAAACTTATGTGAAAATGCTACAAAAAGTGGAGTCTTGAGCAGAAATGGTTGCAGGGCTCATCTTGTCCAACTTCCTTGTACAGAGAAGGAAACTAAGACAAAGATGTTTACCTAAAGACCACCCCAACGTGATACAAAAATGGATGGTTATGATTAAATATTGTGTGATTTCCACCTGGAAAAGCAAAGGGCGCAGAGCCCGTCTCAGTGGACCCCTGAGATTGCGTAGTGTGACTCTCAACCCAAATAATGGTTCAATGGGCTGCAACGCATCTACAAATTTTTTTTAAGATTTATCCATTCATTTTAGAGAAAAAGAGAGAGAGCATGGGGGGAAAAGCAAAGGGAGAGGATCTCAAGCGGACTGCCCGCTGAGCGCAGAGCCCCACACAGGGCTCAATCCCGTGACCCTGACATCATAACCTGAGCTGAAATCAAGAGTTGGATACCCAGGGGAGCCTGGGTGGCTCAGTGGGTTAAAGCCTCTGCCTTTGGCTCTGGTCATGATCTCAGGGTCCTGGGATCGAGCCCCGCATCGGGCTCTCTGCTCAGCAGGGAGCCTGCTTTCCCCCTCTCTCTCTGCCTGCCTCTCTGCCTACTTGTGATCTCTCTTTCTCTCTCTCAAATAAATAAATAAAATCTTTAAAATAAATAAATAAGTAAATAAATAAATAAGGAACTGTGCCTAAAAAATACAGAAAAGAATAATATCTTAAAAAAAAAAGAGTTAGATGCCCAACTGACTGAGCCACCCAGGCACCTCTACAGATTTTTGAATCAAAGATTCCTAATGATATTTTTAAAAACCGATCGGTTACTTTGGCAGTTGCTTCTTACTTTGAATATTGATACATAAAAAGAAAAAAAAAAAACAATCCTTTATTCTGCCTTTCCCGAACAAATCCCTATTTTGTGATAAACATAAACAAACAGTGATAAAGGAAGACCCTTCTTTCTCAAAGAATTCTAGCTCATACTTACCAAAGGAATAGCAATCAGAAAAACCACAACTTAGCAACTCCGAAGGAAGGAGTGGATCTAGAGACTGACACTCAAAAAAGGCTAAAACTATTAGTTAAAAAGTCGATGAGCCCAAGTGTCCATCAATGAATGAATGGATAAACAAAATGTGGTACCTACATACAATCGAATATTATTAAAAAGGAAGATACACCTGCTACAACCCAGATGAACCTTTAGGACGTGATACTCAGTGAAATAAGCCAGTCACAAAAAGAAGACAGACCCTGTATGATTCCGCTTATAGGAGGCACCTATCTAATCAAATTCACAGAAACAGGAAATAGATGGGTGTTGTCAGGGGTTGGGGGGATTAGGGAGCCGTGGTTTAATGGGTGTGAACTTGCAGTTTTACAAGACGAAAAGGTTTTGGAGATCAGTTATGTAGCAATGTGAATATACTTGCCACTACAGAACTATACATCTAAAAATAGTTAAGATGGTACATTATATGTTATGTGCATTTTACCATAATTAAAAATAAAAAATTACTGGGAGAAAAATGCTGATGGGGACTTTGTAGTGGATGACTCAATCTATCAGCCCTGCTCCCATTGATCAATCTCTGGCTCATCAAAAGATGGAATGAGCAGGGCATCTGGGTGTCTCAGGCTGTTAAGTGTTTGCCTTCAGCTCGGGTCATGATCTCAGGGTCCTGGGATTGAGCCCTGCATGGGGCTCTCCGCTCAGTGGGGAGTCTGCTTCTCACTCCCACTCTACCTCTGTGCTCACTCTCTCTCTCTCTCAAATTTAAAAAAAAAAAAAAATCTTAAAAAAAAAAAAATGGGATGAGCAGACACTTATGTGCCCACAATGTAGATGAAGGAATCGCACAGTACCGCCTACGAAGTGGTCTTGGCAACGAGAAGACTTTGGATGTAATCAGGTTTCTAGATCTAATTGTTAGTTCACTGACAACATGGGGAAGAGAGGAACAAGTCAATTGAAACCATGAGGAAGCAGTCAGCCACATCTAGGATGTGAATATCTACAGGACGAAGGACTTGGCTTCTCCAATAAATCAGTGGCTGAGAAAATGGGGGGTGGGGGGTGGGTGGGAAGAGGGTTGCCTTTACAGAATAAAAGGGATTTCGGAGACAACAACCAAATGTGATGTGTGGATCTTGTCTACATCCCGCTCCAACAAACCTGCTGTGAAAAGATATCTTTGAGAGAATCAGGGAAATGTCAGCATGGACTGATGTTAGATGATACTCAGGAATTATCATAATTATTGTTCAGTGTGATCATGTGGGGGTGGGTGGGGCATGGCAGGTAATGCAAAGGGGGGTGGAAATTTTCCTTCCAGTTAGGAAGTATCCGTGGCTGAAAAAACACAATCTGCTTTAAATTAATCCAGGGGAAAAAATCAACAAGGAAGAAAAAAAAAAAATGAGAGAAGAGTGGGAAAATATTGAAGCTGGATGATGGGTACCTGAAGTTCATTGAATTGTACCCTTTCTCTACTCTTATGTATGTCTCAAAAGTCCCAAAATAAAAATAGTTTTTTAATGTAAGCAGTCCCAAAGGAACATGCGAGCCCACGGCACAGGTAGAATGAGCTATAACAACAGCATAAACAAATAAATAAACACCTCTATACCAAATGGGGACGTTAACAGGTGCCAGAAATGAGAGGTTAAGACTTGGACCTTTGCCAGGTGGGCTAGCCGAGTCTCAGATGCCCAGTCGGAGTCACCAACCTCAAAGGTGTTATACATCCTGGCAAAGGGAGGGCTTTAAAAATTTTTATTTTCCTGGACTGCCAGAAAAGGGAGCCTAGGAGGCAATCTGTCTATTTTCAGTGTGGGTCTGGAGGGAAAAACTTAATCATGGCCACAGTAATAATAAAGATGACTGTCACCGAGACCCTGAGGATCTGTAGCCACATGGGGCGGGGATTCACATGTCACTCCACGTGTTCAGCGGGAAACTCCAAGCTAAGGAAGTAAAGGGAAGTGGTTATAGGTTATTGATGTCCTTGGCATCCAGCTGAAACCAACATAAAGCTTTCCTAAAGGAAAGCAGCCAGGAGTCAGACCCCTCAGGATCCCCACAGGTTAAGTTCAGTCCAGAATGAGATCCAAATCAAATCCCTACACATCAGAGAAACAAGCCAGGCTGAGCCAGAGTGGGCCGAAGCAAACAGTAGATAGAGACACACACACGCCCCCATCACCCCCAAGGACTTCAGACGCTGGAATTCTCAGATGCAGCTTCTAAGATCGCCACGGATTAAATCTTTTTCCAAAGAGGGATTTACGCATGAGCAAGGGATGAGACTATCAAAAACGGTAAGCATTTGTCCTTGGGAGTTTATGGGAGCACGGGGAGCACTCTCTGACCCCTGTGCTTTGGCCACTTGCATTCTGGTAGGAGAAATAGATTTACTTACAGAATCAAATTATGCCGGGGATAAAAACGCAAGTGCTCCCAGCAGCCGGAGAGGAAATGGGAGCTGTACAGTGGGCAGGGAGAACACAGACCGTATCTAAAGAGGGCAGCCCCCGCTCAGCCCTCACGGACTGCTGATCCATATGCGAGAATACAGCCCAGGTTCCCCTATTCCAAGAAAAGGCATAAATCCAGATTTTAATGTCAATTTAAATGGTCTATACGCATTGGCCACTGTGAGAGATATCTGCAGTTTTCATCACTCTGGACCTTCCTTCTAAAATGGTATGGTGTTATGATCCCCCTTTGGGGACCACACGTCTCCCCCGCCCATCTCAGCCTACGCTCTCAGAGATGCCTCCATCTCTGGAGGCAGGGAGAGGCATGTGACCCAAGCCTCAGCCAGTCAGAGCAGAGCACTCTCTTGGCCTCAAAAATAGGCTCAGCAATAGGCCTGTTCCCCAATCGGAGGAAAGGAGAAGCAGTGAGGCCTTTGGGGGAAGCTTCGGGAAAAGACTCTCCCTCGTCCCCCGTGGGATTCATGAGAAGATGTAAGGGCTAGAGCTATGGCAGCCCTTTTGTGCCCATGATACGGAATTCTCTCAGAGCTTGGATCCAGGTGGCTAAAAGCATTGCTGACGCCAGTTGGAATCAGTTTCTCTGTTACTCCACAGAAGGAGGCCAAATCCTTCAGCATCTACTTACAAGTCTTTAAGTCACTATGAAAGCCAAACAAACATCTCTAAGAGCTGACATGGGTCTCTGTTTCCAGTCTCAGCACCTGGCCTTCCCTCCTACCCTGCAGGATCATACTTAGCCTCTCCTATTCCTGGTCTTCTAGCCCTTGTTCCCGCTGTCCCTTCCTTCCATAGAATCTTCTCTCCCTGCTCTACTGCCTAGAATCCTACCCATCCTTCAAGACTCGGGTAAAATGCTTCCTTTTTCTGAAAAGGGCCTTTCCTGAGGGCTTCCCCCTAGATCCCCCGCTCCCCCACAGCAGAAAAATGTACCTTCTTCTCTCTGCCCAGGTCCCTCTGACACCCCCTTGAGCGCTCAGTCCTTCTGCCAAGGAGCCTCACCACCCAGCAACATTCCTGTCCCCCGTGCTTCTTAACGGTGATCCAAATTCAGACCCAGATTAGAAGGGATGATCTTTGAGACTTGAATTTCAAAAAACAGTCCGTTCTCAGGGGAAGTCAGAAAACATGGTGAAAGACGAGGACCAAACTGAGGGATCAGAAAGAAAGAACGGTTGTTCTGGGGAAAAGAGAGGGTCTATGTTGAGTGCCGTGAGGAAGGAGGAAAAGCTGGCCATATCGGGACTGAACGAAATGACTCAGAGGAAACCCGAGACGAAGTGTCTTAGAGGGGCACGAGGTTGATCTGCTCAGGAAGGAAGATAAAAAGCATGTGACGAGAATGACCCAAAGCAGAAAATAGGAGCACTGTTCAAAGGATAAAAGAATGCAGACAGCAGCAAGAGGCTGGGAAACCTCCAGAAAACAAGACAGAGGGTGACAAACGATGAGGTCATCTCAAACTGGATACACCAAGAAGCTTTCTGAGAAGGTGGGGCTCCTGTTGGCTTCCGCAGAAGGAAACCGAGGCTTCTGGAAGTCACTGTTCAAGAAATAGACACAGGGAGGGCCCCACGAGACCAGGGAGCTGCTAGGCCAGCTGGACCCAAAGTCACCATGGGTCAAACATCCAAATGGAGCAAGGTGTCAGTTCGCAAGCCCTCCAAGCAAGCACCCTCCCTCTCCTCTCGTCCAAACTCTGTCCTTCCCCAGGACCGGCTGTTTCTTAATATGACCAGATAACCAAGCCAGACTGGATCCAAGCACAGTGGCTCTTAGCCTTTGCCAAGAAGAATTTGGTTAAGGCTCTGAGCCCTCTTCCCTGAAAACACACAGGGCTCTGGTATGTCCAAGTTTCCTCCCGATTTCAGGAGTTTCACACCCTCTCTGAGGCCTAGTTTGTGAACAGCAGAGCCTGAACTCATTCATTTAATTTAAAAAAAAAAAATGTAGGAGCCCCTGGGTGGCACAGTCGGTTAAGCATCTGACTCTTGGTTTCTCACCGTCATGAGATCGAGCCCCATGTCAGGCTCTGCGCTCAGTATGAAGCCTGCTTGAGATTCTCTCCCTCTGCCTCCCCCTCTCCCCCGTTGCCCCTCCCCCTGCATGGCACACACTCTCTCATTCTCTCTCTCTCTCTCTCTCTCTCAAATAAATAAATAAAATCTTTTTAAAAAATGTTTTTAAAAAATGCCAACCACTTACCAGCTGCTGCTCTCGGCACCAAAGATGCATCAGTGAAGAAGACAAGGATCCCTGCCTCATGGAGTGTACCTTTCAGTTTGTATTCTAGCCCTCAAACGATCAGGAAGACTGGAGATGTGGCCCCCAAATTTGGTGATTCTGACCTGGGGCCAAGTTGAGGACCTCTTGTCCCAAGGAACCCCAGGTCAAACCCCCTTTGTAAGGAGAGGGAGGGGATAGTATTGAAAAGCAGGTGATCTGGCTGGAACACTCCCACACCGCTCAAGGATTGTAGATGGTACCAGCCCTTTGGAGAAATGTTTGGCAGAATCTTCTACAGTTGGACATCTGGGTTCTCTGTGGCCCAGCCATTCTACTCCTCAGTGTATACCCAGGAGGTACTTGCATGTGTACATACCCCAAACACAGATACAGTGACCCCCAATTATTGCTGGCGTTCACACCTCTGGGTAATCCCCTCCCCTTGACCATAAGTGGGACCTGTACCTTATTTCTAGTTAGCACAAGCCTGCAAAGGTGATGGGATGTCATTTCAGTGATTACATTACATGAGATGGTAACACCCATCTCACTAGGAGACTCCCTCCATAGACTCTCACTGGCTTTCATGAAGCAAGCCACCTTAGGGAGAAGCCCACCCAGCAAAGGGAGAAGGGGGGCCTCCAGCTAACAGCCAGCAAGGAAGTGAGGCCCTCAGTCTAACAATCCTCAAGGACTTGAATCTTTCCAACAACCACATGAACTTGAAAGTGGATCCTTCCCCGTCTGAGTCTCAGATGAGACCCCTGGCCTTCGCCAACCCCTTGGTGCAGTCCGTGAGAGCCCCTGAGCAGAAATCTGCCCACCCCCAGCAGTGGTGGGATTCCTAATCCGTGGAAACTATGACATGATAAGAGTGTTTTGTTTTGAGCCACTACGTTTGTCGTAATTTGTTATGAAAGCATAGATAACCACCGCCGTGGAATGCAGTAGAGCAGTGAGAACGAATGAGCCAGTGACATCACACAACAAGGACGAATCCCACAAACACCAGGGTGAGTGAAAAAAGCCGGGCGGAAAATGGGATCTGTATGCTTTCATGTAAACGAGCTCAAAATCAAACAGAACTAATCTACGATATTGGAGGTCACAGTGGTGGGCGGGAAATGACTAGAAGGGAGCACAGGGAGGCTTCTAGGGGCTGTGGATCTGGGCTCTGGTAAGGTGAATGCATGCACTTTGCAAAAATTCTTCAAGTGTACGCTTACGATTGGTGCACTTTTCAGTAATTCAAAATGCGTCATTTTCTGATGAACGGTTTACCAAAGATGCAGCATTCTGGAGTCGAATCCTGGTCTGACCTCTTACAAAATTTGTAACCGGGCAAGTCACCTGACTCTTCCGTGCCCGCTTCTGTAAAATGGGGTAGGCTAAGAATTGGATAAAACTGTGCATGCCATAGTGGCTGGTACCTCACAAGCCTAGATATATATTAGCTGGTTTTGTTAAACACATTCATAAAGGTTCATTGTCACTTGCAAAAAAAAAAAAAAAAAAGCAGCAAGGTTTGTTCATCCAGATGCCTGGAAGTAGAATTTATGGAGTTGCCCAGCAGGTCCCACCCCAGAGAGACCGGGTGGGTTCTCAGGAAGCCCTCCGGGGGACATAAGGGAAGGGAGCTCGGCCCGTCTGTGACACCCACACCCAGAAAGGTCCCAGGACAAAGGGGAAGACGATGTGCCACTGGTCAGAGGTCACCTTTGCTCTGGGTTGGGACTGAGTCTTGATGCAAATCAAAGTTCTCCCCAGGGTGTCTGTGACCTTGGGCTGTCCTCTCTTACCATCCAGAAACCAAAACAAACAAATGAAACAGACACTAGTGATTGCAAACACTCGCAGAGTGAGTCTGTCGTGCTGGGCAGAGTTCAGTGGTTTACACTAACTGGCCCCCAAGTCCTCAGCATCCGGCCTTGCGGTCTCCACCCGACAGGCGACAGGCGACAGGCGGCAGAAGCGAGGACAGAAGAAATCAAAAGGACACACACGGTGGGATCAATAAGACTTAGCTGTTTGCAAACAGAACGCACACGCCCACTCCCGCAGCAAAGCCGGAGGAACCAGGGGACTTGACCCTGGAGACCGACTTGCAAGAAATTGAAGGCGTTGAACCAGCAACAGAAGAGCCCCTTCGAGAAAAACCTTCAGACCTGCGCGTTTTCTCGTGTTCTGTCAGGGGAAGGGGACGAGGACTGCGGCAGACGGCCTCAGTGACCAATTGATCTTTCTTTCTGTGGTTTGAATTTGTTTTTGTGAGTGTGTGTGTGTGTGTGTGTGTGTGTGTGTGTGTGTGTGGTGTGTACACGTAAATAAAACCCGTATTTCTTAAGCCTGAAGGGCCAGGTTATTCGTGGCTGTGGAGCCTCCAGCAGGCTGGGCCGTGTGCTCTCCCCTCTGTCGTCCTACTCGGCAGCTTGGCTACTCCCTGCTGGTCGTGCTCTTTCTCCCTCTTGCTCTCTCTTGCTCCTGTTCCCGTTCTTTCTCTGACTCTCCCTCACCCCATAGAGGCTGGGAAAGCCTCCCTACCTTCATGTCAATTTGGAATGCAAAGGCACTGGGAGGCACAGGCATCTCTGGGAAGGGTGGGAAGGGGGTGCACGGGGTGCGTTCTCCCCAATCAAGGACAGCCCAGGGAAGGTGGCTGACACAGAAGAAGGTTCTATGGGGCAGAGCCCCTCCCCCCTCCCCAGGAAGGAAGCGCAGTGTATAGGCCTCCGAGTTTGCTGGCAGGACCCAGCTGCCCTCTCTTGGCCCCACCCCTTTTCCTACTTGCTTCAGGCAAGCCTTCAGGTAACACTATTCAGTCCCGTGGAGGACGGCTGGGAACGACAGAGTCGGGACTCAAACCCGGGCCCTTCAGACGCCAGCATTTCTGACGGGAGTCACGGTACAATACGGCCTTGGTAGCCACCCACAGCTGAGAACACGGATTGATTATAAGCACACCAAGAAGCCCATGTAATCTAGGAAACTTTATTTTATTTTTTCCTTCAGGGGCAATATTTTTCACATCCCATCATGGTTTAAAGATTTTATTTATTTATTTGACAGAGAGAGAGATCACAAGTAGGCAGAGAGGCAGGCAGAGGGAGAGGGGAAAGCAGGCTCCCAGCTGAGCAGAGAGCCCAATGCGGGGTTCGATCCCAAGACCCTGAGATCATGACCTGAGC
Organism: Potos flavus; assembly: GCA_028534135.1. Taxonomy (NCBI): domain Eukaryota; kingdom Metazoa; phylum Chordata; class Mammalia; order Carnivora; family Procyonidae; genus Potos; species Potos flavus. Next base: position 156,700,523 of record CM052900.1, on the reverse strand, counting down.
CGAAAGCAGAGGCTTTAACCCACTGAGCCACCCAGGCGCCCCCATCATGGTTTAATTGCAAGTTACAGCCCTCTCTCTCGGTCCAAAAAATCATAAAGCTATACGTCATTGCAGTGTTTTATTTTCTGTTTTTGAAATTAAAATGGATTACGTGTTATTGCGTTTCGGGGATTGTATACACCCTTCACTGTGGCATTTTGGGGGGAGGGGAGTCCAATCAAGATTTAGCGGTTTCTGCTCTGTGGGTCTGAATGCCACCTTTGCTCTCAGTTTCATATTCTTCAGAGGGACGGGCTACTGGCCGCATAGGACCTCTCAAAGACTATCTGGGCCCATGGGCTGCTCCGGCTCATGGCCAGCCTGGCATCCTTAGGGTCTACCTGGTAGTAAGCAAAGTTTGCGTCCTGCAATAGTGCTGGGGACAAGAAGTGGGCTAAATCAAGCATGGAGGCGGAGGTCCAGGTAGGGGTGGTGTTTAGGCCTCCCATGAGCACACTGCCTGCGCAGCTGGCTGGAGAAGCCAATGTCTTGGGATCGGGACAGATCAGCAGCCCATAGGAAGCCAGGCTGTGGGTTAGGGTCAGGGGCCGCCCCCTCCCCACCACTCATTCACTCAGGCACTGTTCCAGGTACTGGTGATCCAGCAATGAAGTAAACGGAAAAAAACTCCCTGCCCTCCTGGAGCTTAGTTTTGACGGAGGGTGGGGCGGGGAGACAGATGAATGAGATAAATCAAATAGGATGTTAGATGATAAGCGGTCAGATGAGAAGAAGAGGGAGAGAGCACGGCGGTTTTTGTTTTGTTTTGTTGTTCTTGTTGCTCTTCCTTGTTTATTGGGTTTGTTTTTTAAAAGAATTTCAAATAGGGCAGTATTTGAGTAAAAATCTAAAGGAGATGAAGGAGATCCCTGGTAGAAGTGCTTTCTAGGGACCGGAAAAGGTAGGTGCAAAGGCCCTGAGGCAGAAAGGCTCTGGGGAGTTAAGTGTGACCTTCCCTGTTCCTGTGAAGCTATTAATACCCAGGCTCCAGTTTCTGTGGTCACTCCTCCAACTTTAATGCCTAGGGTCTTTCTGGTTGTGGGGAACTGACCCCAGCCAGAACCTTCTAGGCTGTGTGAGGCTCTGGAAGAGAGTTCTGGGAATACACTCCAGGGAAGGTCTCTGCAGTTCAATTTCCTGAGACAGGGTTTTGCGAAGTTTGTAACAAATGCACATTCTTGGACCATGCTCGGCATCTGCCGGCTCAGAGTCTGATCCAGTCTGTGCCTGGGAATCTGCATTTCTAAGAGCCTCTAGGCATGTTTGAGCATCTTCACTACGTGCAGTTCCGTGAGTTCTCTCCTAGATCTTGTTCCAACTGACTAGGGTAGACTGCCACATTTCATCTTTCTTAAGTGTTTTTTGAGTTTTTCTGGGGGCACCTGGCGGGCCATCTCCTGCCAGGGAAGGGAAGCATTCTCTAGGTAGGCAGAGTCAGCTGGTTCTGCTCCCAGGCAGAAGGTGACATGGGGGTGGTGGGAGATGGTTGAGATTTGCTTGTTTTCTCCACACAGCCCCTCCCCCCCAGTCCTGTGCCCATGGTGGGGGTTTCAAGGAGAGGCACCGATGCAGGTCAACTCTGGGGACTCAGGAGATGTTTGTAGAGATAAACAAACAAACAAACAAAAACTAATGGCCGAATAAACGTCAGTTTTGACAAGGAAGGACAAGAATCGTACTGGGGGTGGCGTTTTGGAAGTATCCGTTCCCCGGCACATGAAAAAAACACTCATTCTTTCAAAATTGTTCCGCCCCCTCCCTCTCCCATCCGCACCCCGAGAAGTGGTGGTCCCCCCAGCTTACTCTATTTGCTGCAACAGAGAGGAGTAGAGATTCCGGTGGGGCAGGGGGTTCTGACCTCTAAGCTTCTCCTGGTTCAGCTCCACCACCCTCCCACCCCCTCCTCCATGCACCCAGCCTAGAGCAAAGGAGAGTAGGAAGGAAGGACTCTCGAGTCAGCTCCTTCCTCGCTGGAAAAACGCGGGCTATTTCTGTGACCTCTGGGCCTCCGTTTCCCCATCTGTAAAATGGGCGTGGGGAATCCCTAAGCCGCAGGCCCCGGATGCTGCCGGGCGCCGCAGCTGGCTTTGATCCTCGAGGGCGTGTCCGGCACACCGCCCCCCTGTCCCCCTCCCCACCGCGTCCGCCCCCCCCCCCCCGGCCCCCTGCGCCGCGCCGCGCAGGCCACGCCCCTCACCGGCCCGGCGGCGTTGCCATGGCGACGCGCGTACACAGGCCTGGCGGGCGCGCGGGGTGCCGGCCGCCGGCTGGAGACTCCGCGGGAGCGCGGCCAGGCGGCCTCGCCCGGGAGCGGGCCGGGCTCCTCCCGAGCCCGCCGGGGCTTTCGGCGGGGGACTGAGCGTGGGCTTCTCCCTCCGGCCGGGTGAGTGCGGCACGGGAGGAGGTAGCGGGCGGACACCTGGCGCCGGACCAGGTCGGCCTTGCGAGGTCAAGAGCTTGGAGGGGAGGCGCGGGACCCGGCCCCACCCCGAGCTCGAACTCCTCTCGGATCCAGGCTCGGGTCCCCAGGAGCACCCCAGAGGAGATGCTCCAACACCAGCCCGTCCTCCCTAAAATGCAGGCCCCCGCCCCGCCTCCAGAAGTAGCTTGCGCGGGAGCTTCAGGACCATCCTTGGCACCAAGCATGCCGCTCTTAGATATCCAGCGGCGTACACAGCTGGGATTAGGAGGGGTGCCCTCTGGTTCCCCTAGTTTAGGGAAAACACCCACCCAATGGTCAGAGATCCCTTTACTTGACCTTCCCTTCCTTGAGGAACCTTTGCAGCTCCCAGGCCACTGAAGATCTGTAGCCCGGAGAAGACATACTGCTTCTCTAGCCCAATTCTGAGCCCGAAGTGCTCAGGGGGCATGCAGGTCATTTGCTTTTTACTATGCCTGGTGCTTCAGGGCACTAAGAGCGAATTTCCAGAGTTTAACACATTCAAAGTACTTTCTACAGTGTTTCAGGCAGGGGAGTGGACTGCACAGGGCAAGATTAAGATGGAGAGATACTGTCCAACCCAAAACTCCAGGTAGAATTTAGGGTTTCCAAGAAGGATATCTAGGATAGACACGGAATGGGAAGATTCGTACCCAGCTGGCTGCATAGATTTGCTTTGATGGGTCATTTGCATTTTCATTCAGGCAGCAAATGTTTACTGAGCATCTACTATGTGTCAGGCAAGGCTCCAGGTGCTGGAGATGGGTAATGAACAAAACTGTGAGGAACCACAAAGGGTATGAGCTTTTATCTTGTTTGCAAGCTAGTAAGTTAGCCTGGCCAGCTTATAGATGCTCGCAGAAGACACAGGACAAAATTCATTAATGCCTTTGCTCCATAATGGGCACAAACACAAGGCACCCATGAAGAATTGTCTCTTAACAGAGACAATATAGTTCTGGCTCTCCTGGAACATGTATCTCAGTGAAAAGAAAACAGCAAACATAACTAAATAAGGGAACCAGAAAATGTCAGAGATTGATAAGCACAGGGAAGGAAACACAGCAGGTGCATACGCCAATAGTGACTGAAGGGTGCCTTTAGCTAGGGATGTCGAGCGGTTGCCTCACAGGGGAACATCTGAGCAGAGAGAAGGCATTAGCCTTGGGAACATCTTAGGGGGAGAGCTAAAAATCAAGCATGCACATGAACCAAGTTCTGGGGTTTAGTTTAATAGCATTTCCTGTGGTTTTCCTGCAGAAGAGATATTTCTCCCAAGTTTGCATTCCAGATTAATTAGGCTTGAATGTGTTGCTTGATAACATGGTCCTCTGCCATTGAAGTGAATAACTGAAGTGATTTGACAGCAATAGAGGGAAGAGGAAATGTCTCTCCCTTTCTGTGAATGACATTGAACTTAGTAAAATGTATTTCTCATTACAGGAAAACATACTCATTACAGGTATCCATAGCTCTAGGAGTTTACAAATATAAAATAAACTATCTGGCTTAGTTTGATTTGTCTTACCCCCAGGTCGAGTCTTTTCTTCCTTTCAGAGGATGGAATCCAGGTGTCAAGGACTTTCTTACATGTCCCAAGTGTCAAGAGACAGTGCAACTCCCCCCAGCCCACTCTGCCCCACCCGGCAGCAGCGGACGTGGGGGAAGTTGAGCTGCCGGCCAACTGTGCAGTCATTACATGCAAAGGCTCAGAGCCATCTCCCCGACACTTGCTGCTGTGTGTCCTTAACCTCTCGGAGTCTCAGTTTCCCCATCTGTAAATTGGGACAGTACCCACACTTACCTCGCAGGGTTGTTCCAAGGAGGAAAAGAAACGGTGTGTATAAAAGAACAGCACAGTGCCTGGTACTTAGGAGGGATTCAATCGTTGGTGATGGTGATGTGGATGAAAAGCAGAACCAGGATGCTTGGGTGGCTCAGTCGTTAAGCGTCTGCCTTTGGCTCCGGTCATGATCCCAGGGTCCTGGGATCGAGCCCCGCATTGGGCTCCCTGCTCAGCAGGAAGACTGCTTCTCCCTCTCCCACTCCCCCTGCTTGTGTTCCCTCTCTCGCTGTGTCTCTCTCTCTGTCAAATAAATAAATAAATAAATAAAATCTTAAAAAAAAAAAAGAAAAGAAAAGCAGAACCAGATGCAAGACCCTCTATGACCACAACTAGATGAGCTTTGTTTTTATCCAGCCCAACAGCTTCACATTTCAGTGACCTTTCAGTTGGGAAAGAAAAGAGAGGGACTTCGGCTCTTGGACACAGCATTGATGTCCCGCTGTGTAGCGACATACCTCAAATCAGAAGTCAAGCATCATAAGAATTACCAACATTTTGGAACCTTCTGAAGTCCCTGAGATTTTTATATTTAAAAAAAACAGTATAGAACTTACTTTGGAATGCATCATACTACAAAATGGATGGTTGCATGGGTAGATGGAGGGATGAGTGATACAGCAAATCTAACAAAATGTCAGTTGTAGGATCTAGGTAGTGGGTATAAAGGAGTTCACCATCAACTACTTTTGACTTTCCTGTGTATCTGACATTTTCATAAAAAAATGTTGGGGGAAAAAATGTGCAGAGTCCTGATCATATGTCCAAGCTAGAGTCTTGATAGTTTGCCTTTCAAAGTTACCCTTTTTCCCTTAACTATATGAAGAAATGGAGTGATTTACAAAGAAAGTATCCTTTAAAGCTGATCCCTCAATGACTGACTCAGCAGTTTCAGAAGCTCTGTAGAAGGCTTAGACTTCCTTGGGTCTGAGTTTGATAAGCCCAAGATTCGTAATAATAATAATAATAATAGGATAAATGTGTGGTTAGTGCATAGCGGTCACCACTCTAATTGCTTCACACATATGATTGTATTTCATCCTCACAGAACCCTTTGGGGTACAGAGTATTATTAACCCCATTTTACAGATGAGAAAACTGAGGCATAGAGAAAGAGGAAGTAACATACCCCAAATCACAGAGCTAGTGTGCGGTGGGTTGGGAATATGGGACAGAACACTCGCTGTGTCAGATAACTAACCTTGTACTGAGCTTCATGGGAGGTGGACAGCGATTATCAGTGGACCTCAGGTTCGTCGTTGGGTTGTTTCAGCTATAGGTGGTTTGGGCTCTGAGTTATGTAAAAAATGTCTTCTCCGTGATGATCAGAACCAAGCTCATCTTTGCTAGATGTCACCATTTAAAAAGATAGTCTAAAAAATCTGCAGAAATTGTGATCACACTGTCAAATCGATCTATCCACTCCAACCTCTGCTGATTTCTCCTTTAAACATGACGGTGCATTTCATCCATTCTAAATGTGATGCTGAATAATCAGAAGATTGCATTTTCCTAAAAACGTTTTTTCTGAAAACCTTCTATAGGGAAAGCAGAGAGTATGAAAGCCTACCTAAAGAGCGCAGAAGGCTTTTTTGTCCTGAATAAAAGTACCACTGTTGGAAGGCATGAAGACTCAGACCTTGTTTTAGAGGTAAGAACTGTTCCTGCCCACTCCCAGCATCTCACCCCCTCCACACACCCCTGCTGTTCTGTGGACTTGAGTCTCTTTTAAAGCCCACCCTCTGGCTCACAGCCACATCTTCCCTCCACGTGAGACCTATAACCACCTGAGGAATGTACTGGGTCTTCCCAGCATGTGTCTTGAAAATGAGTATGAGATTAAGTGTGATATGCCCTCTGTCCTTCGCTGACTGTGTGTACAGATGCCCCGCCCATCGTCCCCTCCCCCCAGCCAAATGGGGCCATTTGGAAAGGGGCATGGAGCTGATGCTTTGACCTTCACCTGCTCTGATGCTTTGACCTTCACCTGCTCTAATGCTTTGACGTTCACTGAGGGCCACCTGAAGTACTCGGCTTGAGCAATGGCCTCTCGCCCTTTCCCGAGGCTTTTGGAGACTATTGTGATTTGTATCACATTTTGAGAATGTTATATAAATGGAATTACACCGCATGTGACCTTTTGAGGTTGGTTTTTTTCTCACTCAATATAATGTCCTCGAGAGCCATTTAAGTTGTTGGCCTATTTTTTGTTGAGGAGTAATATTCCCATGGTGTAGATGTAGCATTGTTTATTTAAGCATTCACATATTAAAGGACATTTTGACTGTTTCTAATCTGGGGTTGTGACAGATAAATCTGCTTATGAACATTTGAGCACAGGCTTTTGTGTGAATGCAAGTTTTTATTTCTCCGGAATAAATGCTCAGGAGTGTGGTTGCTGGATCAGATGGGAAGTGTATAGTTTCTAAAGAAACTGCCAGACTGTTGTCCAGGGTGGCTGTACCATTTAACATCCCCACCAGCAAATGTATGAGACACGGTTTCTCTGCATCTTCACCAGCAACTGGTGTTATCACTGGTTTTTTATTTTAGCTGTTCTGGTGTGTCATGATGCCTCCCCATGGTCTTCATTTGCATTTCCCCCATAGCTAGTGATGTTGGATATCTTTTCATGGGCATATTGGCCTTGTGCACATCCTCTTTGGTGAAACATCTCTTCATGTCTTTTGCCCATTTTCTAATCACATTGTTTGGTTTTTCACTATTGAGTTGTCGTTGTTGTTTTAAAGATTTTATTTATTTATTTGACAGAGAGAGAGAGAGATCACAAGTAGGCAGAGAGGCAGGCAGAGAGAGAGGGGGAAGCAGGCTCCTTGCTGAGCAGAGAGCCCGATGCAGGGCTCAATCCCGGGACCCCGAGATCATGACCTGAGCTGAAGGCAGAGGCTTTAACCCACTGAGCCACCCAGGCACCCCTCACTATTGAGTTTTGAGAGTTTTTTAAAAAATATTTTAGAGATGTGTCCCCTTTCAGATACAGAGCTTGCAGATCATTCCTCCTTGTTGATCGTTTATCTTTTCATTCTCTTAACAGAATATTTCACAGGACAGAAGTTTTAGATTTTGATTAAGTTCAGTTGATCATTTTTTTCTTTCATGAATCATGCTTTTCATGTCCTATCTAAGAATATGTCACCGAGTCCTTGATCCCGAGGGTTTCTCGTATGTTTTCTTCTAAAAGTTTTATAGGTTTTGTGTTTACATCTATGAACCATTTTGAGTTCATTTTTGTATATGACATGAGATTTAGGCCAAGGTTCTTTTTTATCGCATGTGGATATGTAGTTGTCCTAGCACCATTTGTTGAAAAGACTGTCCTTTCTCCATTGAATTGTTTTTTGGGCTTTGTCAAAAACCATTTAGCCATACTTGTGTGGGACCTATTTCTGAGTTTCTAATACGTTTCATTGATCTATGTGGCTGTCCCTCTACCTATACAACACAGTCTTGATTACTGTAGTTATGTAGGTCTTCACTCAAGTAGAGAAATTCCTTCCATTTTATCCTTCTTAAAAAAAAATTTTCTTTTTACCTATTTTAGTTCTTTTGCCTTTCCACTTGAATTTTAGTATAAGCCTGTCTATATATACAAAATATCTTGCTGGAATTTTGACGGGAATTATATTTAAGCCAATATATCAGTGTGAGAAGAATTGATATCTTTACTATGTTGTCTTCCAATCCATGAACATGGTATGTCTCTCCTTCTATTTAGGGGAGTCTTTGATTTCTTTCATAAATATTCTGTAGTTTTTAGCATACCAGCTCTGTACATGTTTTGTTAGATATACACTTAAGTATTTATCTTTTTTAATGATTGTAAATGATATTATATTTTTAATTTGGTGTCCACATGTTCATTGACAGTATATAGAAATACAGTTGATTTTTGTATGCTTATGTGGTACCTTGCAACCGTAACTAAACTTTCTAGAAAATTTTTTTTGTTTTGTCTTTAAGGTTTTATTCATTCATTTGACAGAGAGAGAGAGAGAGAGCTCATAGCACACAAACATGGGGAGCAGCAGAGGGAGAAGGAGGGAGAAGCAGGCCCTCCCCTAGCAGAGAGCCTGATGTGGGGCTCGATCCCAGGACCCTAGGATCAGGATCTGAGCCAAAGGTGTTTAACTGACTGAGCTACCCAGGTATCCCTAGAAAGTTTTTATAGGTTTATTGGAATTTTACACATAAATAATCATGCCATCTACAAATAAAAACTTTTATTTCTCCTTTCAGAAAAGGAGATCTTAATACCCTTAATTTCCTTTTTCTTGCTTTAATGCACTAGCTGGAACACCCAGTACTCTGTTGAATAATAGTAATCAAAGCAGTATAAATCTATATAATTGCTTACTCCTAATTTTCTGAGAGTGTTTATCAGAAACTCTCAAATTTAAAAATAACTCAGTGGACTGCCCCTTGAGGTTTTTATCCATGATGTGGTCTCCCTACAAGGAAGGACACAGAAATCTCTGTTCAGTGCACGAAGTGGGGGAAAAGAAAAAGAATTGCAGATTCTTCTTTATCACAGCAAGGAGCAGGTTTTAGGTAGTCTTCTTTCATGTCTGGCCAAAGTAGAAACAGAGATCTGTGTTTTGAGTATGACATTAGAAAACTGTAGGAATCGGAGATAGACAGATCTGGGATTGAATCTCATTAGGCCACTGGCTGGCTGTGTGACTCAAGCAAATTCCTTGATTTCTCTGAGCTCATTTTCCCTGTCTCTAACGTACTGACCTTAGCGGGTTGTTGTAAGGATTAAGTGAGAAATGCACAGAGAGTGCCCGGCACATGATTCTAAGTAAATGACACCGTGATCGCTAACACAGGCTCATAAAATGAGATCGAGAAGAATCCTTAAAGTGCACAGAATTAAAATGAGGAGCCATTGATATTAACAAGCTATGTGGAAAAAGGAACTGATGAGGACAAATTTTATATAGACAGAAATTGAGTTGCATTCACTGTATAAAAATAATTGACTGCCTACTGCTCCTCAGACTTCGTTTGAGAAGTAAGTCACCCCCGCCAGCCACAGTCACATTGATTTATGAAGCAACGGGCTGTGTTTCCAGAAGCGCAAGCTCACGTTGGCTCCCTAGAGAACAGATGACACATGAATTGCCAAATGTTTTGCGAACAGACTTTTGATGGGCGCTTCTATCTTCTCTTACACAAATCCTCTTCCCGAAGCTTAAATGGATTTGGGAGCGGAGATTTGGTTAAAAAGGGTTGTGGGGACGCAGGTCCGTTTTAAAAAATTGAAACTTGCACACGTGTCAACATTTTCTAGTTTTATAAAACAAGACAAGGTGAAAATTGCTTCTCTGCTGATTTCCTTGGGCTTTTCTGATGAGAAGAACCACCCTTGATTAGCTATGGGCCACACTGACGAATAATTCAACAGTCGATTGATAGTTTATGTTATTTGTACCACTGGAGGTCGTTTCACTAAATAAAGTTCAGAAAGACATATCAATAAAAAGTCATCTTCAAAATTACCCCAAGGTTACATCTAGCAAATAAAAAGGATTGTTTTATTTACCTAAGTAAATCCTAAGGAATAGACAGTCTTACTTCCAGAGATTTATACTCACTGGCAAGGATGACGTATTGTTCTGATTGTTAATGTCATCAGATTTTGACACCATTTACTTTTTCCGATAATGGAAGGTCGTCACATGCTTATTGTTTTAAAAAGTTGGGAGAAAGCACAGTATAAGGAAGAAAATAAAAGTCCCTTGTAATCATTTGGCTCAGGGAAAAATCAATATTGATCTTTGCAGGGTTTTGCCCTGCAGACTTTTTTTCTCTAGTGCAAGGAGTTTGCTTCTCTCATGGCAAATGGAAGCCTGTTTTCGCCAGGCTAGTTTTCACAGTTGTTATCACTCATTCCTTCCACAAATATTTACCTGGAACCTCAGCACTGAGACAAGCCTGGGGATAAAGCAACGGTAGAGTAATTCATGGTCCCCACAGTCAGAAAGCTGCCGGGAGAAAGACACGTAAGTCAAAGAATCCCGCAAAGACGTGTATGGTTATATCGTGTTGGGGCTCTAAAGGAAAGGAATATGGAGGATAAGGAAGATTTAACTAGACAAGGGGAAAGGGGAATGGCATGTGCAAAGGCCTTGGGGTGGAAGAGGGTATTATGAGCCCAAGGGACTGAGAGAAAACCAGCGTGTCCAGAAGAGCGGGAAGGGGGCGCCTGGGTGGCTCAGTGGGTTAAGCCTCTGCCTTCGGCTCAGGTCGTGATCTCAGGGTCCTGGGATCGAGCCCCACATCGGGTTCTCTGCTCGGCAGGGAGCCTGCTTCCCCCTCTCTCTCTGCCTGCCTCTCTGCCTGCCTCTCTGCCTACTTGTGATCTCTCTTTCTGTCAAATAAATAATAAATAAAATCTTAAAAAAAAAAAAAAAAGAGCGGGAAGGGAGAGAGCTTAAGAGATCAGTAGGCCCCCTCAGCCATCATATCTGAAGCGTATGAGAAGAAACCAAGGATTTTTAAGCAAGGGGGGTGGACACATGCATTTTGAAATGACCATTCTGGCTGTCACTTACACACTCACAATCAGGAGCTCTGTTCAGGGGCGCCTGGGTGGCTCAGTCGGGTAAGCCTCTGCCTTCGGCTCAGGTCATGATCTCAGGGTCCTCGGATTGAGCCCCGCATCGGGCTCCCTGGTCAGTGGGGAGCCTGCTTCTTCCTCTCCTCCCCGTTCATGCTCTCTTTTGCTATCTCTGTCTCTCTCAAATAATTTTTTTTTTTTAAAGAGCTCCATTCAGAATCTCCCTCTCCCATTTTCCACAGCTTGAAAGCCTCAGCCTTGCTCATTTAAGACGTAAACCTTGTGAATTTTAATTTGTGTGATCGGATGTGGCTTGTGAACTGTAATTTTTAGAGTTAGATGTGGCTGTTATTTAAACCCCACCAAGAAAGGGGCTCAGTTCTTCCAGAATGAAGAAATACTACAAGCCGATGATTGTAGAATTTTCCATCTGTATCAGAGTGCTTGCTAAACATGAACCCCTAGACATTCCGACCCAGTGGGTTCAGGGTAGGGACCAGGAATCTTCACATTATATATGCTCCCCATGCTCAAGGGGGGACCAGGGTCCCATGGAGATGGTTCCAGGACCATGCTTTGAGGACCCTTCCTCTCTCTTCTTGACCACGCTTGTTTCTTCCCTCCTGATGTTGTGGGAGCCCCTGTCTGGGGGGGAGGGGTGCATACTATTTCAATAACCCTGTTTTGAGGGAAAGAGAAGCAGGAGTTCCACAGTGGAGAGCTGACCCACACTCGCCCCTCCCCGAGATCTCAACGGGGCCACAGCTGAGCGGTTTCCAAATCCCCTCGACAATTGAGCTACAGGACAGCCCAAGTCGGCGCCGCGCTGTGGCGGGGAGGCAGGAAACGGAGGAGAAGAACAAAGGACGAAAATGACCCGCTCATCTCGCCTGGGTGGGCGGCGCTGGCTACCGGCGGCGCTGGAAACCAGCTGGCTCCTTTCCGGCTGGAATAGTCTAGCACGTGGCAGACGTGGGATCTGAGGGTCGTGGAGTGAGACTGATTCAACAGACACACCAGCACCCACCCAGCCAGATGACTCTTGTCCCTTTGCCTGGCACCTGCCGTTTCTCGGCTGCCGCTTAGAAAAGACCCATCAGAGCCCATGTCGTCTTCTTGTCTGTCATTATTAAACAAGGCTGCCCTGATTGTCCCGTTATTTACATCACTTCACAGATGTGTGGGTACGTCTGCTGTGCCAAAGGGCACGCACATCTGTGCCTCTGACGGGCGTCTCCGGGTCGTCCACCACAGGTTATCGGCACTGGACAGCCCTGCCCCGGCCTGCCGTGTCCACCCACCGGATCTTCCCTCAGACCTGGCACCCATGTCGTTTTCATTCGTGTTTCTCTCTCTCTCTTTTTTAAGATTTTATTTATTTATGTGACAGATAGAGACAGCAAGAGAGGGAGCACAAGCAGGGAGAGTGGGAGAGGGAGAAGCAGGCTTCCCACCGAGCAGGGAGCCCGATGCAGGGCTCCATCCCAGGACCCTGGGATCACAACCTGAGCCTAAGGCAGACGCTAAACGACTGAGCCACCCAGGCGCCCCACATTTGTGTTTCTCTTATGAGTGAACCCCTGCATTTTGAGAGATGAGGTGGACCTGGGCTACATACGGATTCTTACCCTGCTCAGTCTCTGTGGGGAAATGCATGGAAAGACATGGGCCTGGAGGCAGGGCGGTCACCGCCCCCTTCCATCTGCTCTTTTTGCTCCCTGCTCACCTGGGTTGTGCTCCCATGCTCGTGCTCACCGCTGGCTCCTCCCATAGTTCTGCAGCTCTGGGATTCACCCACCTGGTCTCCTGAGTCCCAGGGGAACTTTCCTGTCCCTGTTGGAGAACTGGCTGCTGGAACTCGGGGCTGATCTCATTGGTCACTTCCTACTGCAGCAATTTTTTAATGTCTTTTTTTAAGATTTTATTTATTTATCAGAGCGATCCAGCGCAAGCAGGGGAAGCAGCAGGCAGAGGGAGAAGCAGGCTCCCCGCTGAGCAGGGAGCCAGATCTGGGACTGGATCCCAGGACCCCAGGATCATGACCTGAGCCGAAGGCAGATGCTTAACCCACTGAGCCACACCGGTGTCCCCCTACTGCAGCAATTAATGAGCCTACTTCCCCTCCAGCAGGTGGAGAGCTCCCAATAGGGGGAAAAATTTATAGAAAGCGGCTGATCCCATGTTGCTCGCTTTTTGTTATTATGGTAAAATACACAGAACACAAAATTTTCCACCTTAACCATTCTTCGGTGGACAGGTCAGTGGCGTTCAATGCCTTCACCTTGGGCAGCCATCGCTGCCTCCATCCCCAGAGCTCTTCATCCTACAAAACCCTGCACCCGCTCAACCATCCCCGGTGCCCCTCCCCCAGCCCTGGCGCCCACTCTTCCACTTTCCGGCTCTATGAATTTGACTCCCATAAGTAGAATCGTGCAGTGTTTGTCCTCTTACGACACTGACTTCACTTAGCATCATGTCCTCGAGGTTCGTCCGTGGTTGTGTATTCCGTTGTGTGTATTCGGCACGTGATACGCATCTGCGCGCCTGTCCGTGGACCCCGGGTTCTTTCCCCCTAGCGGCTGTTGTAAATAATGCCGTGAACACGGGCGTCCAAATATCTCTTCCAGCCCTTGCTTTCCGCTCCTTTGGATGTGTACCCACAAGTGGGCTTGCTGGATCATATATATGATAATTTGAACCTTAATTTTTCGAGGAAGCACCATACCGTTGTCCTCACCCGCTGCACCCTTTTACATTCCCACCAACAGGGACTCCACTGTCCCCACATCCCCACCTACATTGGTTTTAACCCGGTTATTTGAAAGTAGCCATTCTAGCCGATGTGAGGTGGAAGATGATCATCTCTCCAATAGTACAAATAACACGAACAGCTAGAGCGTGCGTTTCTAGACTCCTTACCGCACATCACGTGGCTTCCTATATATTCGGTGAACTGTACGTGCGTTTACAAAAATACATCCTCAAAAACCCCTGTGGGGGAGGAACTGTTATTATCATTATTATCCTCATTTACAAACGTGCAAATGGGGCTCAGAAAGGTTAAGGAACTTTCCCCAAACCCCACTGCTGGTCAAGGAGGTGGGGCTGCGTTTCAGATCCAGGCCGTCTAACTCAGCGCTTCTGGAGAAAGAAGTTTCATTCTTCGGATGTGAATTTAGCTGGGAGCATCTCAAATCTAAATATCTGAAATTCCTTGTGAGTTCACTGAAATAGTAAAATAGTTCACTGAGCTAGGGAAATTCCACAGCGTGAAACCCAAAGTGAGGATCGTAGGTGAAACACGCGATGAATTTTCCCGTGATCCTCATTCCCGCAGCTGGCTGGGGCAGCGCCATCTAGTGGGGGATTTGTGTGGGGAGAGAATGTCGACCCAGTGCTTTTCCACCCTGGAGGAGCGTGGGTGGGGGCTGTAAGTTGGGGCCCCACAAGAATCCTGTCTGGGGGGGGTCAGGGAGCACCTCTGAGAAGGCCAAATTGAGCTGCCCCTTTAAAAAAGAAGCCTGTGGGTTTTCCAGGCAGAGCAAGCAGGAAAGGACACCCCAGGTGCTGAAACAGCATGTGCAAAGGTCCCGAGAGGTTTGGTGAATAATTTGGCCCGGGAAGAAAGGGACAAAATGGCACATTGGTGGCACTATGTAAAATGGAAGCCAGGCTAAGCATCTGAAGAGGAACCTCTGCCCCTCCCCCACCGCCCCACCCCTACCCCGGAAAAAGCTTTTAAAGCTGAGGAGGAACTGATGGTCTTTGTTATTCAGGTGGGAGAGGAGCAGGCAGAAAGGCCCCAGAGCAGAACAGTCAAGTGCATGACCTTGGCCCCAGGCGGCTGGTTCAGAGCCCGGCTCCATATAGGTGCTGCGAGAGGGTTGTGGTGACCAAGTTATGAGACTTAATTACCGTGACGTGCTCAGATCAGTACCTGGTGGTGTCCAACCGCAGTAAACGTTGGCTATTGTGTTTGCGTTCCACTCACAACACAAAGGGATGACGTCCCGTTCTCTGAGGCAGAAGTCTGGGAGGACTCAGCTGGTTTCTCTGCCCCAGGTCACACGAGGCCAAAGTCAAGGTGCTGGCGGGCCTGGGCTCTGACACAGAGTCTCCAAGGAGAATCCGCTTCCAGGGCAGTTCCAGTGGTTGGTGGAACTTAGCCCGTGTGGTTACGGACTGAGGTCCCCTTTGTGGGCTGGCTGTCCAGGGACATGGCTCTCAGCCCAGAGAGGCCGCCCACATTCCAGGCTGGTGGCCCCCTTCTTCTTCAAAGCCAGCAGCATTGGGTCAAGGCCTTTTCATGTTTCGGGTCTTTCTGACCCCCTTTTCTGGCTCCTCTGTCCAACTCCAGCCAGAGAAAAGTTCTCTGCTTTACGGGCTCATGGCATTAGACTAGTCCCACCTGGACGATCCAGGATACTCCCTCTTTGAAGATCAGGGAATAGTAACCTCTACATCTGCATAGTCCCTTGTGTCATGTAAGGGAGCGGAGTCCTAGGACCCCGGTTTAAGGCATACATCTCTACCTGCTGTCGTTAATCCTATCTCTTACTGGCACTGTTGCCATGGGGAGGGTGTGGCCTTACAGGGCTTGTTTGAGAGCTTTTTGGAGGAACCAGTAAGGACAATGAGCCCTGGAGAGAGGTGGCGGGTGAGCTGGGGGGTGATATGGGACGGGAGGAGGCAGGAGGGGAGAGCATCAGTACCCTGGGGCCGGCAGCCCTGGGAGGCCCAGAGATGAGCTGGGGGCTGGAAACACACATCGGAGAATTTGGGGGTGGCGCAGTGGCCCCATCTGTGGACAGAGTGAGAAGGAAAGGGAGCCGGCCCTCGAATCCTCGGGAGCTGTGGAATCTGGGGGCAGGCGAAGGGAGAGGAGCCCAGCATGGAGGCCTAGGAGGAATCAGAGAGGGAGCAGAGCCAGCAAGCTGTGGCCAGGCCGGGGAATAGATCACTAACATATACGTAACACATTGAGGGTTTACTTTGTGCCAGGCACGGTTCTGGACACTTTCGCATATATTAATTCATTTAATCCTTACGATGGACAACCCTACGAGGCAGGCACTATCATTTCCCCCATTTTACAGATGAGGAAATTGAGGTCACACACGGTGGGTTGGGGCCTGGGAACCCTGCTCAGGCAGTGTGATTTTAGGAACCAGCCTCTTCTTGAGGCTTTGTCCCTCCTCAGGGCTCTCCCAGGGACACCAAGGTAGGAGGGTGTCACTGACAGAGGGAAGCAGAGACGCCTCCTCCTTCCTTTCTCCCACACTCACTGTCTTACCAGAGCCCAGCTGTTTCCTCATTTCCTTATTCTTTTGAAAACCCCGGTTTTCACTATTTCGGCACTACATTTTTCTTGAGGCAGTAAGGAGGACAGGGCTAGGGGATGGGGTAGCCAAGAACCAAAAGGGAAAAAGAAATAGATCTCACACACACCATTTAATTTTTTTTTTTTTTTAAGATTTTATTTGTTTATTTGACAGATACAGCGAACAGCGACAGAGGGAACACAAGCAGGGGAGTGGGGGAGGGAGAAGCAGGCTTCCTGCTGAGCAAGGAGCCCGATGTGGAGCTCCATCCCAGGACTCTGGGATCATGACCGGAGCCGAAGGCAGCAGCTTAATGGCTGAGCCACCCAAGCGCCCCATACATACCATTTAATTTTAAAAACGTCCTGCTACCTTGAAAATTCCAAACAGGACCTCCTGTCGGTCCCGTGAAGCACAGCATATGAAACCCCCTTTTGCACGGGAAGCAACCACAGAGAAGCAAGAGACTTGCCCCAGGCTGCACAGCTGGGGCGCGGCGGAGGGGGGATGGCACTCCAGGCTCCCCGACCCCAGAGCCCGTCCTCTTGCTCGCAGCGATAGTGAGTGATTTGGCTTTCTCTCTGCGTGCCAAAGTTCTAAGTCTTTTGTGTGTGTTATCTCATTTATACGTCACCAGTAACTACCAGGCTGTTCTATTGTTGTCTGTATTCACGGACCAGGAAACTGAGGCACTAAGAATAGGTCACGCGCCCAAGGTCACCCAACTGGGAAGTAGGAGAGCTGCACTTTGAACCCAGGTCCCCCACCTCGAAAGCCAGTCTGATAAGCACCACGCCCTCCTGCCTCTTCAGCCCCTTAGCCACGAGGCCGCGTGCCTCCCCCTGACAACAGTGCCAGCTGCCGCAGAGAGGCTGGGGAGGCCGTGGGTGACACTGGCAGTGGGCTGAGGGCTCAGGTGGGGAGGAACACTCTCGAGGCAGTTTGACAACAAAGGAAAGGAATGGGGGAGGGGAAGGGAGGCGCTCTGCGGATGGTGAGCATGGTCACAGGTTAGGGGGTCACGCCGAGACTGAAGATACAAAGAGAAGACCCTCCGTGAGCTGGGACCAGACGAGGTGGGGTGACGACAAGACCACCCTGAGCCCCTTGGTGGCCGAGAGCCGGGGACTGAAAGCCGTATCCGAGAGCTTCTCCCTGCTGGAACTCCAGGTCCTGTCAGGGAGTGGGGGGCCGTTCAGAGTGGGTGTAGAGTGACAGAGGTGGGTTTCATAAAGGGACTCCCACAGAGGGCGGCCAGACTTAAACCACCCAGGATGGTGTGGTGCCCAGAGCCACTAAGAGAGAGGGGCTCTTCCCAGCCCAGATCTGAAGGGTGAGGGGATTACATCTCCTGGAGCCCCCGACAGGAGCTGTGGGGCAGAGGGCAAGGGGGAACAGGTGGGTGAGGATCGGCCGGGGGGGGGGGGCAAGTGGAGGACGTCTGGCAGGGGACAAGAGATGAGGACCCGGAAGGCTGTTAATGAGGTAGAATGAAAGGCCAGAGACCAGGGACTGGGGTCTGGGGGGTCCCGAAGGGAGCAGCACGTGGCCGGGCTGGGCCGATGTGAGGACAGAGTGTGAGGGTGGTGGGGAGATGGGGGCAGAGCCGGACTTGGAGGAGCTGGTGAGCTTGAGCGGGGAGCCAGGCCTGGGCAGGTGAAGGGGAATGCCCACAGCGAGTGGATGAGGAAGCAGAGGCCATAAGGAATCAAAGAGGAAGGAAGGGAGGAGGAGGAAGGGAGGAGGAAGAAGGTCATGCTCTGAGACTGGGCTTCCGAGTTCCAGATGAGGCAGGGCTGAGAACTGGCTCCGAAGGAGGGTTCCAGATAATCAGGAGCCTTGGCGGCAGGGAGACTTCCTCAAAGCCCAGGGGTCACCGAGCAGATGTTTGTTGTTAGCCGATTTGTCGAAGTCTCAGTGTTTTATGGACCCACTAAATACTTTTAAGAGATATTTAAAATGCAGGAAACTTTTTAAAATGCATGTTCCGGGGGCATCTGGGTGACTATTCAGTTAAGCATCTGACTCTTGACGTCAGCTCAGGTCATGATCTTAGGGTCCTGAGATCGAGCCCCTGGTTGGGCTCCACGCTGAGCATGGAGTCTTCTTGAGACTCTCTCTCCCTCTGCCCCTCCCCCCCACCGGGCACACACGTATGCATGCGCTCTCTCTCTCTCTCTCTAATTAAATAATTAATTAATAACAAAATAAAATGCATGTCCCATATTCAGTTCCACCCCAGTCCTCTTTCTTTTTTTTTTTTTTAATATTTTATTTATTTATTTGACAAAGAGATCACAAGTAGGCAGAGAGGCAGGCAGGGAGAGAGGGTGAAGCAGGCTCCCTGCTAAGCAGAGAGCCCGATGTGGGGCTCGATCCCAGGACCCTGAGATCATGACCGGAGCTGAAGGCAGAGGCTTTAACCCACTGAGCCACCTAGGCGCCCCCCCCCCCCACTCCTCTTTCATTATTAAATCACTGTCTACTCTGAAAAGCATAGGGGACAAGTCAAGGATACAGATTTTGGTCCTGACAGTGCCATGTGCCAGATGTTGGCTGAGGCCTTTCATCTTTGCCACTTTTTAAAAAGATTTTATTTATTTAGGGAGAGAGAGCGCAAGTCAGGGGAGGGAGAGGGACAAGCGGACTCTGAGCTGAGCGCAGAACCCAACTCGGGGCTTGATCCCATGACCCTGAGATCAAGACTGGAGCCGAAACCAAAAGTCAGACGCTCAACCGACTGAGCCCCCCACGTGCCACCATCTTAGCCATTTTTAATATTGTGATAAAATACACATAACATTTACCATCTGAACCATTTTTATGTGTGCGAATTAGCAGTGTTAAGTGTGTTCACATTGTTATATAACCAATCAGAACTTTTTCATCTTGCAAAACTGAAACTCTATACCCATTAAACCATCAAGCAATTCCCAACTTCCCCTCCACCCAGTCCCTGAGGGCCACCATCCTACTTCCTGTTTCCGTGAGCTTGACAACTCTAGGTACTTCACATCAGTAGAATCAGACATTGGTGGCCTGTGTATGCCTGGCTTATGTCACTCAGCGTAATGTCTTCAAGGTTTATCCCCTGTTGTAGCATGAGTCAGAATTCTCTTCCTTTTTCAGGCTGGATAATATTCCATTGTATGTACTTGGCACATTTTGTACTTAGCCACTCATCTGGGTGGACCCTGGGTTGTTTCCACCTTCCGCTATTGCAAGTAATGCTGTGAACACGGGTGTACAAATATCTCTTCAAGCTCTTGCTTTCTGTTCCTTTGGTCGTATTCCCAAAAGTAGGCTTGTTGGGTCATCTGATCATTTGTTCTTAATTTTTTGAGGACAGCCATACTGTCTTCATGTCGAGCTGCACCTTTTAACATTCCCGCCAGAGAATGGTGGGACAGCTCTGCAGGACGGAGCCTATACAGTCAGCCTACCTTAGCTGCAGGGCTTGGCCCAATAGTAGCTTTTAGCAATTTTCCAAAGAAGCCGAGGGTCTGGTGAATTCTACAGGGCAGCCCCAGGAAGCCCTCTCTTGGCCTAACATGTGGCAGGGGCTCACCCCATTTTATGGAGTCATTCAAAACTTCCCGCTTGCTTTGATTTCTTAATAATGGCCTGACAGCTACTGAGGAACTGAAAGTTATGAGGCCTGGGAAAAGAAAAACAAAATGCAGCACATAGAATTTCTCTCTTTGTTGGGTTATCAAGGGTTCGTGGAGCACAGAGATCAATGAGAATGGTGACAACCATGACGTGGGTGGCATTTTCCAAAGAATGGACGTGTTTTAATATTAAGAAAAATGCTTTCTTTTAGAGGCCAGATTGAGGTTTATAGGATATTGAGCAGATAGTACATAGAGTTCCCATGTACCCACCGCCCCCCAAGCACACACAGAGCTCCCCTTATCATTAACATCTTGCTTTAACATGGGACATTTGTTACCACTGATTTATTTTATTTATTATTAACTAAATTTATTTATTTATATATAGAACAATTTGTTATTAACTAAAGTCCATAGTTTACATTAGGGCTCACTCCTCACATTGCATATTCTGTGGGTTTTGGCAAATATATAGTAAGTATACACCACTGCCGTGGCATACAGAATAGTTCGATTGCCTCGAAATCCCTGTGCTCCCCCATTCATGCCATCCCACATCCACCAGTTTGGATGGTTTGAATCCATCCAATTGGAATTCCAAATGGAATTCCATTCCGTTCCAGTTCCATCCAACTGGAAAGCACTGATCTTTTTACTGTCTCTGTAGTTTTACTTTTTTTCAGAAGTTCATATAGTTGAAATCATACACTGTGTAGCCTTTTCAGACTGGCTTTTGTCACTAAGCAGTGTGCATTTACATGGTTTCTCCATGTCTTTTTGTGGCTTGATAGCTCACTTCTTTTCACCACTATTATTTTATTGTACAGATGTACCACAATTTGCCTATCCATTTAAAGGACATCTTGGTTGCTTCCAGTTTGGGGCAATTATGAATAAGAATGCTATAAACATGTATCCAAAATAAATGAGTCTTAAAACTCAACAATAAAGAGACAACCCAGTTTACAAATGGACAAAAGATATGAATAGACACCTCAACAAAGAAGATATACAGATGGCAAAATAAGCCTATGAAAAGATGCTAAACATCATACAGTTTTCTTCATGTAGATCTTTACTTATTTTGTTAGATTTATACCTAGTCGGTCTGTCTAGTCTTTCTTTCTTTTCCCTTTTTTTTTTTTTTTTTTTTTGGTGCTAATGTAAATGGTGTTGTGTTTTTAATTTCTAATTCCAGCTGTTCATTGCTGGTATACAGAAAAGCAATCAACTTTCATGTATTAACTTTGTATCTTGCAACATTCCTATAATTGCTTATTAGTTCTAGGAGTGTTTCTGTTGGTTCTTTGGGATTTTCTACATAGGCAATCATGTTATTTGCAACCAGAGATAGTTTTATTTCTTCCTTCCCAACCTATGTACCTTTTATTTCCTTTTCTTGTCTTATTGCATGTCCTAGCTAGGACACTGTACTGTGTTAAAAAGGAGTCTGAAAGGGGACATCCTTGTCTTGTTCCTGATCTTAATGGGAAAGTTTCTAGTTTCTCATCATTAAAAGTGTGATGGTAGCTTTGAGGTTTTTGTAGATGTTCTTTATCAGGTTGAGGAAGTTCCCCTCTGTTCCTAATTTGCCAAAAGTTTTATGTTTTTGCTTTTTAATGATGAATAGGTGTTGAATTTTGTCAAATGCTCTTTCTTTATCTAGAGATATGATCATGTGACTTTTCTTCTCTAGCCTGTTGAGGTGATAGATTACATTAATGGATTTTCAAGTGTTGACCGAGCCTTGCATACCTGCATACTTGCTTGTGGTGTACAATTCTTGGTATATATCATTGGATTCAATTTGCTAATATTTTGTTGAGGATTTTACTTCTATGTTCATGAGAGATATTAGTCTGAAGTTTTCTCTTCTTGTAATATCTTTGTCTGGTTTGGGTATTAGAGTAATGTTGTCCACACAGAATGAGTTAGGAAGTGTTCCTTCTGTTTCTGTTTTCTGGAAGAGGTTGTAGAGAACAGGTGTTATTTTTTCCGTAAGTGTTTGATGGAATTCACCAATGAACCCATCTGGGCCTGGTGCTTTCTGTTTTGAAAAGCTATTAATTATTGATTCGAATTCTTTAATAGATATGGGCCTCTTCAGATCATTTATTTTTCCTTGTATGAGTTTTGGTACATCATAGCTTTCAAAGAGGTGGTCAGTTTCATCTAAGTTAGCAAATTTGTGGGCATAGAATTATTTATAGTGTTCCTTTATTAGCCTTTTAATGTTTATGGGATCAGTAGTGATGGTCTCTCTTTCATTTCTGATTTTAGTAATTCATACCCTCTCTCTTTTTTTCTTGGTTAGCCTGCTAGAGTCTTGCCAATTTTATTGATGTTTTCAAAGAATCAACATTTGGCTTCATTGATTTTTCTCCATTATTTTCCTATTTTTTTATTTCATTCATTTCTGTCCTAATTTTTTCTTCTGCTTGTGTTAGGCTTATATTGCTCTTCATTCTCTAATTTCCTAAGGTGGAAGCTTAGATTATTGATTTTAAGTCTTTCTTTTCTAATATATGCATTCTATGCTATAAATTTCCTTCTCAGCACTACTTTCCCGCATCCCATAAATTCTGATAAGTTGTATTTTCATTTGCATGTACTTTTATTTCATTTAGATAATTTTTTTCTTTTTCCTAAGACTTCTTCCTTGACCAACATGCTGCTTAGAAGCATGTTGTTTAATGTCCAAATACTTTGGCATTTTCAGCGATCTTTCTGCTATTGATTCCTAGTTTGATTCCATCATAGGCTGAAGGCATGCTTTGTATGATTTCTGTTCTTTTAAATTTGTTGTATTTTGCGGCTCAGAATGTGGTCTATCTTGGTGAATGTTCTTTTGTTGTTGTTTGGTGAAGCAAATCTGTACGTGTCAATTAGATCCAGTTGACTGATGGTGGTATTCAGTTGAGCTTTATCCTTACTAAGTTTCTGCCTGCTGACTCTGTCCATTACTGATACAGGGATGTTGAAGTCTCCAACTATCATAATGGATTTGTCTATTTCACTTCAAACTTCTGTCACTTTCTGCCTCACTTATTCTGATGCTCTATTTTTAGGCACATACAATTAAGGATTGCTATGTCTTCTTGGAGAACCGAGCCCTTTATCATCATATGTAATGCCTCTCTTTACCCCTGGTAATGCTTCTTGCTCTGAAGTCTGTTCCATCTGAAATTAATATGGTTCCTCCTGCTTTCTTTTTGTGTTTCAAAAAGAAAAAATTTCAAAAAATTTTGAGTACCCAAGTGTATGATAAAAATTTGCAAAGTAGGTAAGAACA